>BPTQ01000006.1:303772732-304485454 GCA_019973895.1 Chrysanthemum seticuspe
GCATTTATGAGTTTTTGTGGGATTTTTAGAGGGTATTTACAATTAGGACATTTATCCTCGCGCGGTTCGTTAGTGGAGATACATTTTTTTGTTTAGAATTAATAACATAAATGGTTTTTGTGGTTTGTCGGGTTTTATGGGTTTAGTTCTTATACTTTTTTTTTGCTGATCTTGTCCCTATAGTTTTGACCCGTTACAGGTTTGGTCCTTTGACTATTTTTTGTTAATTTGACCGTCAAGTGGGTATTTAAATGGCTGAAATAACAGAAATACCCTCCTATTGTATGGTCCATCTGGTTTGTAGCATATCACGAATTTGGTCCCTACTTTATTATTATTTTTTTTTGTCCGAATTTTTTATTAATAATATTATTAATAATTTTTTTTTCCTAATTTTTGTATCCGAATTTTTTTGTTCCTCATGAGTGGTTAAATTTTTTTGTCCGAATTTTTCATTAATAATATTATTAATAATTTTTTTATTTCAATAAATTTTTGTCCAAAATTTTTTATTAATTTTTTCACATATTTTTTTAAAACTTTTTAGACAGATTTTTTAAAATTTTTTGAACTTTTTACGATATTTTTTTAAATAAAATTTTCACAAAAAGCTTTTTAAAAAATTTGGTTAAATTTTCGTCATTAATTAAGTCAGAATTTTTTTTATTTTTATTTTTTTTTTATTTTTTTTTGTGACTAAATTTTTTTAAAAAAAAATTTGACAAAAAAGTTTTGACATAATTTCTATAAAAGTTTTGACATAATCCATCAAAATTTAATTTTTTTTTAATTAAAAAAACATTGTTCAAAATTATAAAAATTTTAATCTGTTAAAAAATTAAAAATAAAAATAAAATATTAAATTAAAAAAATGTTAAAATATTAGATTTTTAATTTGTTAAAATAATTGTTAAAAAAATATTGTTTCTAAAATTTTTGACATAATCTATTTAAAAAAAATTAAATTTAAACTAATAAAAAAATTGACATAAATATGTGATAAGAAATAAAAATAAAAATGTACAAAAAAAAATGAATTAATAATTTAGTACTAAATAGTAAAAAGAAATGAATTAAATAGTTATAAAAAAAAAAAGAAAAAAAAAGACCGAGGACTAAATCTGTTATACGAGACAAACCACATGGATCATATGCTAAGACAAACGAGGGTATAAGTGTCATTTTAACTATCATTGACGGTCAAACTAATAGAAAAAGTGGTCAAGGGACCAAAACTGTAACGGGTCAAAACCATAGGGACAAGATCCGCAAAAAAAGTATAGGGACTAAATCTGTAAAACCCGACAAACCACAGAGACCATTTATGTAATTAACTCTTTTTTTTATAACATCAGATTTCACTATATCGTTAAAACTTTCTTCTTACTTATAACACCATTTTTCTGATGTCGTCGTGCACCCTTAGACCCCGCATATATATATATATATATATATATATATATATATATATATATATATATATATATATATTCTTCCTTTATTCATTAATTTAAACACATTTAAATAAACCAAGACAATAATCAAATAATTATCTCTACCATAAAATTTTATTAAGTCCAAGTCCAACCAATAGTGTAGGATCGTAATATTATGTGTTATGATGATTCGGGTGGTCTTGGATGATCAAAATACATGTTTGACATTTTAGAGAGATAAAGTAGAGATGGGTGTTCTTGGTAGAGACTTGGAATACAAAAAGTGGAATATTAGATTATGAAGCACCACCCCTTCCATGGATGGAAGGGGTATTTAGAGTTACACAATACACGACCTCCTATCGGCCTGTGGATCAGGTATACAGTGGGTAAAGACCCGTCCTTCCTCCACGGTGTTACTCTAAACTATTCTACGCTACTGACTAACTAATTAACTATTAAATAACGTAAACAACGACAAATCTACGAGCTAACATATGCTAGACCATTATTGGGGTGACCGACACTTTAACATGGAATTTCCAATTCCTAACAATCTCCCCCTAAGGGAGGTCACCCCATGAAATACATTTTGCTTCCTAGCATTCTATCTTTGACTTCGTTCTTGAGCTCGTATACTTGAATTCTTCATTTCCGCGATCTTTGTGCATTAGTAGCGAATCTTCAAAGTCCGCATAGTTTTGTACTTTCAGTGGAGGCCTTTAACTGATCCACATCTTTGATGATCTTCGAGCTTTTTTTGAGATCATCAGCCACAGTAAATCTCTGGATCACCCTTTATTGTGTTGCCATCATGTGAAGTTGTGACTTTCGGACCGACATGCTCACACTTTTGAATCATGGCATCTTTCCATCAGAGTAGCGGAAGCCTTACTGGTTCATGATATTTGTAGCAGCGAAGCAGAAGCATAGTATAAAAATATCAAAACCAGGTTATGTAGATATGCACCAGTCATGATTTCTTCAAATTAAGTGTGGATGCTGTGAGCATGCGGTTTTGGATTGACTCCTCAATTCTGATCAGCTGCAACCGTCCAAATGTACCTGCAAACAACAGTTAGCAATAAAACACACGAAAGTGTCTTTGATCACTTTCGTTGAATTGAGGTACACGGCCCACAGTTCCCCGTTGATCAGTACAAGTACTGCCAGTGATCAGGTAGGATTCATAAGAATCTCCTTGACAGGGTTTCGCAGCTGTTCTAGCTGTTCTCAAATCGGAACGTCTCAAAGAAGACAACACGGAGTGAGTGAACCATCGAATTGAGATTCACTGATTGATGAAAGATTGATTTGAAAACAATCGTTTATTGCTTGAAGAAAGAGTTTTGCAATACGGCGAAGGTTTTATGAGAAAGATCAATTTTCAATCAAAATACTTTTTGTATTAGAGAGTGAGTACACATTCGATGTGCTAGTGAAAAGAAGAGATTCGCACATCGAACGGTTTTTCTAAACGTATTTTTCAATCAGAGATACTTTTTGAATTTGAAAACGAATACACATTCGACGTGCTAGAGAAAAGAAGATTTTGCACATCGAATGGTTTTTCCAAAATTATTCGTCAATTCCAATCCTGGACCAAGGTTGATTCACGAGTGAATCGCCCCATCGTTTCTATCCAGTTGTCACAAGCTTGATCTTTAGAAAAGATCTCACATGCCACCCACCAAGAGCTTGTTTGATGTTGGCTCTAGAAGGATTTCCATCTTCATCGTGAATACTTTTACATATCACTCAGATGTTCTGGCAATACCACAAGGATAATGCGTAGGACTCTTAATATATATTTACTTTCCACATTATGTGAAACAACAAGTCTTCATTAATTATTGTGTCCTAATGAGATATTGTGGACGATCTCTTGGCTCTAGACTCGATTGTGCACATTTGGTTCCTATGTCGGAGACTAGGGAGAGGGTCTTCTTCTTCAATATCAACAATCTCTAAGAGAAAGTCGATAGATTATGTAGGTTCCCCGTGAGAATGAAACAAGCCCTTTTAAGAGGAACTTGAGTAGCTTGGGAAGTTTAGTGCAGTGCGTCACTGGGTCCATGACGTCTTGTCTTCAATACCAGTGTTACCTTAGTAAACACCAGTAGCATATGTATTGAACCCGGTTACTGCCCTAAGGTTGAATTATTGGAGGGCTATTTATTTTCACCCTTTTCATATTCATTTCTTTTTCATTCTTCAACCCCTTTAGTGCTTACCGAGACTTCATAACTAGAACCTTGTTGGGTTTATTCCAGTACTAGCTCTGTCTCAGTCCGCACTCTTCCCATATCTCACTTTTCTCTTTTTTTTCATCATACCTAAGGACTCTACACTATCTAGTGGATTGTTCCTGGGTAGATCCCTCCGGCTCTGGCGGGATCGTGGGAACGAATACCTAACCTAACAATCCTTATAACACCATGCATAAAATAAATTGGTCGGTCTTTTGGTATTGTTCTTTCCTTCTCGAAACCAATTGAAAAATCAATCAAGGTACTTGTGATATAAAATCAAAACATTTTGTACCTTAATTGTTTTGATCATTTTAGAAATGCTCCCCCTCAACATGTACATATGATATTGAAATTGTTTGGCACATGGAGGCAAGAGTTCTTTGAAATAATTTCTTGATCACAATTTCCTTAGAAAAAGCCTTTTGATTTTCTTTGGTAAATTCTCTCCCTCAATATGTGCATATGATATTTGAAATCATTTTATCACATAGAGGCAAGAGTTCTTTTGAAGTACATCCACGATTACAAAAGCCAATATAAACCATTCGCTCCCCCTCAATATGTGCATCGTTATACGAAAGAGTTTGGCACATATTAGAGAGAACTTGCACTTTTGAGTCAAAACGATCACCTTTTATCAAATTTCATTATTAAATAACAGATTCTCCCCCGATCAAAAATATCAAACCGTTTGAGATTTTGGATCCCAAGTGATTTAATAAGGTTTAGAAATCATGGGAGAATATGTGCCTGATTTAAAAGCTCATCTTGTTTTTGGATAAATCCTCCTCCTCGACATGTGCATTGTATATTTGAAATCGTTTGGCACATAGAGGCAGGAGTGCCTATAAAGGACTAAAACCAATTCCATTAAAACAGATTTGAGATTTAAATCACTATCTCTCCCCCGATCAAAAATTTCAAACCTTTTGATATTTGTGGTCCCAATTGATTTAAATCATTTAGAAAATTTTAGGGAAAGACGTGGCAAGATTTGATTATGAAAAATGACTGATAAGGAACAGATTTTTGACATTAAAGATTGTTAGTGTCAGGTATGATAGTTTTTAAGAGATCTTTAAGTAAAATAAAAAAATTTCACAATCAAACAAGAACAGAAAAAATTTCATTTTGAAAGATCTTTGAGTTTTAAAGAAAATCATACCATGACATAACATTAAATCTTTAGATCACCACTTATTGTTGTACAAACCGGACTTTTATGAAGAAATATCGTTTGAAAATATATTATTTTAAATCACTCTCCCCCTCAATCGATGACTGTAGTCTTTGATTGAGTGACTTTGGTTTGATAAAGATGAAGTCCGGTGATTTTCAAAATTAAGTCCAATATATTTTCAAAAACAATAGTTTTCCATTTTTCAAAACAATATTTTCAAAATTATTTAAAAAATGGTATCAATTTTCCTGCACAAAGATATGTTAGGTGGTTGAGAAGCTTTTGTTGTTGCTGTAGGGTTGGAAGAAAACCGTCTGCTGATGCAGTGAGACTTCTTACGTTGCATTTTTTTTCATGCCAACTGAGGTCAAATTAAGCTTCGTTTCTTCAATCACATAGAAGAAAACCATCTGCTGATGCAGTGAGACCTCTTACGTTGCATTTTTCATGCCAACACTCCATAGAAGTCCAATTAAGCTCCGTTTCTTCATTTGTCAACCCAAGATATAGTTACCCTTTCCTTTCGGCATCCAATCATCTTCATTTGTGGGATCCGGATCGGGAACATTCTTTTATACCAATATACCTGAATACGTTAGTGAACACACATACAGATATATGGTGGTCGATATCACCCAAACAGCAATCGACTAATATACATCAATCCAACATATCAATCAGATCATATAAATGCATGGGAATTATGTGTTCATCAAACTCTAATCATCTAATCCTAACGATCATATCCTAAATTCCTAGTCCTTCGACATAGGCAAATATAATTTTTAATTAAACACGTAGGATAATTAAGAAAGTCCGTTAGATGATATAAATTTGAAAACATTCTCCCCTTCAATCAATGACTCATTTTATGAAAAGATTAAAAGCGCTGAAGTCATTGATTGAGTTTTGCAAATTAATAAAAATTCTGAAACTGATTGATTTTGCAACTCATTAACCACCATTTTGTTAAAACAAATATTTTTCTGAAGAATTTTTAGACGGAAAAATATTTGAGTAGGAACAGCAGTCCTTCGACATACTTTCCTCAATTTGTTTTAGGATAAGTGCACGAAATATTTGAAAATTGGTTTAGCGCAACACTTTCCTTCTTTGAAGAGCGGGTTGCTATTAGAAAAAATAGCAAACCATGGTTTAAGCACGGGTTACAGTCTGAAATAACTGTAAGCCATAATTTTTGACATGTTTAGAAAAAAATATTTACACCTCCTGCTCGAACTTCATCTATGGTCCCGTGCCCTTATTGAATGACATTTCTAAGACCGCAGATGTTATCGATACCAGAAGACATGTCTTGAGAAAACATATTTTTTGTCTTTTTCAAATTTTCTGATTTTTATGGGTTTTTGAAGATTTTATATTTTTCTATTTTGTTTTTGTTGGTTTTATATTTTTGTATTTTGTTTTCAGATAAATATTTACACAGATAGAGTAGATGATATAGTATAAGAAGATGATGATACGAGTACCGAGATAAGGATATCGAACAGCCCCGTTGTAGAAGATAGAAGTCATCATCTCTTAAACATTCACCACCAAAGCTTTCGAGGCTCTTGAATTGAAGACAGAAATTGAACCATTTGAAAGTGAGACTTTGGCAGCTTCCCCCCAAACCGAGAATCCTTTAAATGAGCAGATTCGAAGCTCTATTTCAAGCTTGCCTTAGCCAGGTGCACAGAGAAGCACACCATTATCATAAATCCCGCTGCTCCTTTTAAGAATAATCACCGTGATTCTTCGTTCGAGGTTATATCATCCATAAGAAGATCAACAACGTATCATCCCATACATAAAACAATCTTCTCAAATTTCATTCCACTGAATTCTGACGCAATCCATTCCAAAAGGTGTCAAGAGACCACTTCCCCCGAGTAGTTGAATTGATGCAGCCCGTCTCTTAGAATAGAACTCATGAACCCGAATACACATATACCCAAAGACAGAGAAACTTATATCATCGAAGTAGCAGATTAAGTCCGATAGCCAAAGAATAACCCCGATGTATACTTTTCTCTCCCCTGAAGAAAGTGTATGAAGCTCACGAACCCGAAGTACCCGAATGCCCAAAGAGAGAATAACCGATAACATTGAAGAAGCATGCCGAATCACTGACAATCTCTGCGGATGTCAACTCCGGAATAAGTGATTATATCTCTGAATCACTGATTAAGCCCTCAAGTGAGACAGCAACGCATCCCCAATGTACACAATCTCTCTCCCCTGATGATTGTGATAACATCAAAATCATCACACACTTGTGTACCTCTTTTATCTTCAGAAACTTTCTATTACATCACTTCCCCCATGTAGTTGGAATAATAACACTAAAAGCCTTGATGAGTACAGCCTTGAGATTCTCTGCGGTCATGACAATTGTCTTCCCGGGATATCTTCAATCACATAAAAGAGTTAAGTTCATCAAGTTTACTCGCCATGAGTCAAACCTTGAGTTTCTCTGCGGTAATAACATTTGTCTTCCCGGGATATCTTCAATCACTTAGAAGAATTAAGTTCATCAAGTTTACTCGCTTTGTGTTTAGATGTGTGTCTCCTTCCCCCTTGCTGGTTTTGACACTTCAGAATCAGCAACATCTTATCAACCCAAATACTTGAAATCTTTTGAGAAGAACCTTAGAAGTCTTTGTGAGAATCAACTTGCTGAAGAATGTGAGCAAATCTAATTGGGGATTAACTTTGGCTTTTCACTCTCCCCCAATTAGTGCTCTCCCCTAAACCGACAATATTTTAATAGATGCCCAGAATAAGAAGAAGTCTTTTGATAATCAAATGCAACTCGTCTTTTAGTCTCTTAACATGCATCAGACAATGTAGAGCAGACTGTAGACTCAACCTTCTTCAAGATTGTCCAGTTGGGGATCAAAAGGTTAACATCTTTATCACACCAAAAAGCATCCCAATTAACTTACATCTTGCAAATCCCCTTAGCTCAAATCCCTCCCAATCAAACAAGAACAGAAAGATGTTCATCAAAGAAATCAGCAATCTGCCCGCAACGAACACACTAAATGGTAACGCCAAACTACCAATCACATAAAACAAGAACAGAGAGATTGTTCAGAATCATCATGTTGATGTGTACGTGAAGCATTAACCGGAAGCACTTGTCGTTAAACTCATTAGTCCGTGAGAAGATGTCAACCAACGGCTGTTAGAAGAAAACTCCATGTGAAGATGACTGTCTTACATGAGTTTGGAGCCGTTTGACCATTTATTCTCAGAAATCAATCAACCATGCAGTAATTTCACACTTCTTCTCCCCCTCAAGAATTGCATACGGAGTTGCCATTCTTGACTAAACAAGTGAAAATCATCTGAATGTTCTATTCACACTTCTCTCCCGCAAAATCAGCACATGATGTCGCCATCTTCATTATAATCGAGCAAGTGGAATGAGAAAACAATCAGTGGTAGCCTGGTTCACTTGATGACTGAAGCGCACGGAAAAAGTATGAAGCATGTTGATGAGAATGGTCATAATAAGAAGATTTCTCTTCTTTAGAAGATAAAGCGCACTGAAGCGTACACTTTTCTTTTATTTAGAGTACGAGGCATGAACTGTTGTGTTCATACGTCATAAGAAGATTTCTCTTCTTCCGAAGATAATGCGCACTGAAATGTACACATTTCTTTTCTTTGGAGTACGAGGCCTGAACTGATGTGAACAGACGTCATAGTGTTGAAGAACGAGGCCTGAACTGATGTGAGCAGACGTCATAATCTCTCTCTTTTCAGCTCTCTTGGCAAAACATGTAATCAACCATTATCATTCAGTAGGCTCTTTGTAGTGACAGCTGATGGAGATAACCCAATATGATGAATTTGACCCTGAAGTAAACTAACCCGAACTCGTGACTTATACTTGCACATATGTAACAAAAAGCGGTGCCGATTTCCATCGATTTCCATTAGCATCTCTAAGTACTCTCTATGTACTCTATACTCTTCAACCAACCAACCATCAAGTATAAGACGTATATTACCTCTTGAAAATCCACAATTGAATGTGACACTGAGCACTACAACGTAACTCCTTAAAGTGATAGTTATTTTGTGGTGGTAAGAGCCCAATTCCCCCAAGTGGTAAAAGAAAAGGTAAAAGACACCCAACAATAACTAGATTTCCAAGTCTTCGTTTTTAATAAAAAGCTTGAACAAGGATCTTGAAGAATCTTCATCCATCCATCCCCGATACCTTCGATACTAAGTACACTCGCCCGTGATATTTCACTTCAACCTCAAATAAATAATAGTGAATTAACCCCGTTGTCACATCTTTTGATTAAAAGCTCAAATCTAGCCTTCTTTGACGTTAAAAGTGAACTTTGATAATGGTTTCATCCCGACCATGGTTAAAAGCACATAACCCCGTAAAACCATGTAATAGCCAAACTACCATGACGAATATCCAAACACACATCAAATTCATGAAATACACCCTTTTATCCTTCTTCGAAGCAGAAACCGTAGCACCAGCATCAAGTAAGATCCCGAATTACAATCTCTCTTCTCCAAGATGGTTCCATCATTACGGGATTTTACAACTCTATGGTTTAAACCGAGAAATGATTTCTTTAGAGGGATTTTACAAAACCAAGAATAAACCGTAAGATAGATCCGGAAATGCACTTTACTATTACCAGGATGTTTCCATTGTCACGGGATTTTACAAGTCTATGATTTAAACCGAGAAATAGATTCTTTCGCGGGATTTTAGAAAATCAAGACAGAACCGTAAACAATGTCAGCTTGAATGTGTTATGACAACTTTGGTTTCGGTGAATATCTGTTTTAGGGGAACATGCAGCGGTTCATCAACAAATCACCTTCATCATCAACAATTCTTTACCCGAATGTAGACAACTTAACAAACCATACAAAGTCAAGTAGTATAAACTCCTTTTCCTTGGAGGTTAACCGTAAAACATCAAAGTGCACGTTTCCCCCCCATGATGGTTTCGAACTTTCGGAAGCATCATAACATGTATGACCATTTGCACGAGAAGTTCTTGTCATAAGCAAACATCTTGAAAAATCATAACAGACGCTGAAGATTCTTGAAAGATTTTGCTTAGACTGTGAAGTATCATTGACATTATGAGGCGTAAAATATGTCATGGGAATTGCTGAAATTGAACCTCCATTGATTCATCGGCTAATAGTAATGACCACATATGGAGATAACCCGATACGACTAACTTGAAAAGAAAGGAGACATCCCAACTTAGTGACTTACTGCTTGTTCTATATTTTTGAACAATCCACAACGCCGTGTGACACTAAGTACTACAACTTCCTTAAGATGATAGTTATACACTGTGAGCACGGAGACGTAACTCCTTATATCAGTTATAACGAGATTGTCAATTCAAAATCACTTAAAGTGATAGTTATGCCCCAACAAGTTATCTTGAGACTTGCAACCAACCAACCATCATCTCAAAGATAAAGAAGATCACCCATGAAATATCTCTTCAAATTCGCATGAATAATTCCGTACAAAAACCCCGTGATCATTTTTCTCAAATTTAGCTCAAGCCGTGAATTTATGTATCCTTCGTGAAAATATACCATACCAACAATACCACTCATTTATCAAAATATATTTATCCAATAATTAACATTAGATGAACACGTTTGATAATATCAATTGAAGAATGAATTTGACCTCAATAAGTTAACACTCTTGACAGCCCAATAATCCAATGACAATTAAGATCATCAAGCCCACGTTTATGTCTAAGATAGTGAAGCCCAAATGCAATCGAGAAGCAACAGTCCAAACATATCCTAACCCACTCAAAATATACAGCCCGATTGAAATTAAGTGTTAGACGCACTCAAAATGATAAAACCGGGTATAAGACTTCACTTAACCCTAAGTACCACTCCTCAAACATATCGCCTACTCCATTCTTCTCTCAACCCCCATCACAGAACTGAAAAAAATAAAACCGATCATCAATCTCAAACTCAAGTCTCCACATCAATCTCAAACCGATCATCACTTAATTAAACCTCAAAGTCGAATCTCACAAACACCATAACCCTACCAAACTTCCTTTTATCATGAGTTGCTCGATCATAAGATGTTCTAATTTGTCAAGATCCTTCTTAGGGTCTCGGGTAAGGTTTTTGTTGAGTTTGTTTTAGAGTATTGTCAGTGAACGAATTAAAGAAATAAAAATAACATACTTGTTATATTTTATTTCTTGTAGATTCGAATATAATTGAAGCTTGGTCTTCTTACATGATCTATGAGGATGAGTGGTTCATTTGAAATGATCTTTAACAGATTACACAAATCGAATTAACACTGAGATCGATTGATTAATTATCATCTCTAGTTAGATATTTGAATGTGTGTGGGTCCATTGGTGAGTCTAGGTTAGGTTAATAGGAATGAAGGTTTTTCAGTTTCGGATATGTTGATACTTCTTCATTTCTGTTTTTCGGATTTAGTTAGCATGGGCCAATGATGTTCGAATGAAACGGAGGTCTTGGTGAGCGAATGGTATAAGTTTTGTGGTCAAGTCCTGTTGTGGTCACGGTCAAACTCTTTTTCATCTCCTTTCTGTCAAGTCGCTAGCCTAAGTCGCTAGCATAAGTCGCTATGACAAGTCGCTAAGACAAGTCGCTACGACAATTGACTCAATAGTCAAGTCGCTATGCATACAATGAATCTGGACTGAATAAAGCAAGTCGCTAGCAAAACTTTTTCCGATGAGTTTCTAACCATGTTTCCGACTATGTTCATGTAACCCAGAAAAATACAGATAATATGCATCTTTGACCATTAAAGACCACAGTTTGACCACTTTGACCACAATAAAAGTCACGGATTGGTTAAAAGAAATCATGTAGAGTGATAATATGATGACATGAAGTTGTTTGGACACATGATACAAACATACATATCAAACTTTGACCACCTGACAATTTAAAAACTGATATTACCAAAAAGGGATACACAAAACTAGTTCAAAAACTGATATGGATACACAAAACTAGTTCAAAAACTTATATCACAAAGAAGTAGGAAACAAATATTTTTCCGACACAAAAAAATGCAACAAAATCAGTTAAGAACAAGTAATCGAGCCATAATAAATCATCAAAAACACAACAACCTTGGCTTTGGTACCAATTGTAGGATCGTAATATTATGTGTTATGATGATTCGGGTGGTCTTGGATGATCAAAATACATGTTTGACATTTTAGAGAGATAAAGTAGAGATGGGTGTTCTTGGTAGAGACTTGGAATACAAAAAGTGGAATATTAGATTATGAAGCACCACCCCTTCCATGGATGGAAGGGGTATTTATAGTTACACAATACACGACCTCCTATCGGCCTGTGGATCAGGTATACAGTGGGTAAAGACCCGTCCTTCCTCCACGGTGTTACTCTAAACTATTCTACGTTACTGACTAACTAATTAACTATTAAATAACGTAAACAACGACAAATCTACGAGCTAACATATGCTAGACCATTATTGGGGTGACCGACACTTTAACATGGAATTTCCAATTCCTAACAAATAGTAAGATAATTAGCAAAATTTAAGCCCAACCAACATTATACCATTTAATTTCCATCAACCCAAATACATTTTTAGTTAACAACAAGCAGCCTAATAATCATAACAAACTTTTCGCAGCCCAAATCTCTATAGGTAGAATTTTCGGATTTAAAGCCCAATGTTAGCACAACATTATCTCTACAATATTTTTAGGGGTATAAGTAACACATTTACCATAAAATATTATAACCCTTATCTCATTTCAAGTATAGTCACCAACTAGCGGCTCCTTCCCTCAAAAAATACACACTAGACGCCACCCATATTACTCCTTTGAAGTCCTCATCCATCTGTCATTAATAACACACACCAACTCCATTGAAGTCCTCATACACACATGCTCATTAGCAACACACTCATTAACAACAAACACCATTTCCATGAAACCATTAAGCAAAAAAGAATCATCATGTTTCTGATTGAAAAGAAGCATGATGTTTTTTTAATCCTTGTGAAGTTAAAAAAGTATTTTAATTTATTTGTTATTTGGTATATCATAATTTTTTTTGTCACACTATCGCGTAATTTATTAACGTAAAAATACATGTGGATATTTCGTAATGTGATTTAGCCAACAAGCATGTTATGTGTTTGAGTTACATGTTTGTGTAATAACGAATTTTAGTAAATGAGCATGTATTCTCACCTCATGTGTTGCAAAATAACTATAAATAATGTAAAAGCGGGACTATAAAACTCACATAAAAGTTTTAAGTTGTTGTATCTATGAGAAAGTAATTGAACATGTAATAAGTAAACAAGCATGTATTCTCACCCCAAAATATTTCAAACGAGTAAAATAGGGGCCATGAACTCACCTCGAGTAAAGTTATAGTTCGGGAATGGATAGGTCAAGATATAAAGTATAATGGCTCCGAAAAACGACCTAAGTAAGTAAGGGTTCGACTTAGCATGACACTATATGAACTGAAATAATGCAAATGTATTTTCAAAAACTTTGTGTCACCATGACACGTTTGTGTTTGAGTTTTATAAGTTAAAAATACCCGTTTACGTTCAAGTCATGTATGTATACAAGTCTCGACACTTGTCAAATATTCCCGTATTTGTTATAAGTGTTCAAAATAATATTCTTTTGTTATTCATGAAAAGCTACAAAAATATTTTGTCTTTTGTCAGGTTTCGTCTTTTTGTCGATTTTCATCTTTTTGTCAGTTTTCGTCCTTTTGTCGGGTTTTGAAAATAGTAACCACTTTATTACCTATAAAAGTTTAGTCTCGTCTATTTGGTGTGTTTAAAAGAAATACACATTTTTACCCTTTATAAAAGTATAGTTATTTTTATAGAAATAGTTTAAGTAGCATATTTCTAGCGAAAATTCGGCATGACCTGTTCGTAAATTCTTACTTTTCCAAATTTACCTATCTCGTTTTTAATATTCCAGAAAAAATTTTAATGTTTATAAAAATATGTTTTGGCTAATAGTGTAGTTTTCGTGTAAAAACTATATTTTTGTCGTAATTTGAAAATAGTGTAACTTTCTCGTTTTAAGTCCGTTTTTAGTGGTTCAATTGATCACGTTTAGCTTATAGAGTCTATTTTCTATTTCTCTAACTGATTGTTGAAAACCTTAAACTCATTTTTCCAAATTTTCTGTTTCGGGACAGCGGTGTTACAAAGTGTATTATATTTCGGCGTTCTAGCTACGTTTTCAACCGCAAATCACAATTCCAATCTATACCTAGTTCCCTTCCACCAAATGTTATTATTTCCTCAACAAAAATAAATCCAAACTAACCTAGCTTTTCCCTTCCACCGATTAATTTCAACGCGTTATCAAGCATATATAAGTAAAGTAAACAACGATTAAGCCGTAAATTTAACATAATTAAACTTTGTACATGTAATTAAACACAAAATGACAAACACAAACATAGTGACACAAATTTGTAGGTATGTTGTATATATGTCGTGTATGTGTATATGTATATACATATGGTTCTTAAACTTTTATATGCAAATCTTTAAAATCAACTTGTACTTTTGTAATTTACATGTTTTAAGCTTCATGAAAGTACAAAAATAACTAGTAAAAGATGACTTACAAATCTTTAGTGAGAAAGTGATGATTAGTGCAAGAACCAACCCTAACTGTTGTGTTTTTACCCAAGATTAATAACCCAAATGACCATTTAAGCTCCTTTGTACCCAACATCTCCAAGATCCAAGCAATGTTTGTCAAATGTGTGTGTTTTTGGTGTTGATAACATCAAATAATTCTGAATTTTAAATATCAATTTTCTTCCGATTATGCTCATATTATATATTGTTTATAGGGATATATGCTCTTATTTTTTTATATTTCATTTTCAGGTTATATATGAGCATAGGAGCCGAAGAGACGCGGTATTGGAGATGCACTTTGATGATTTATACTTTAGGATGATCACATGGAAGAAGCTACGGCGTAACTCACACTCTCATTTACGCCGTAGCTGTGAATTCAAATATGAAGACCAGGTCAACATTAGTTACGGCGTAACTATCAACTCAAGTTACGTTGTAACCATCTAGGTCATGATGAATTTCGTGCCTCCATCAGTTACGTCGTAACCCCTAACATTAGCTACGACGTCACCAGTGCTACGAATGTCTTGATGGGATCTTGAAGATTACGGCGTAACCACTTGTTGAGATTATGACGGAGTTGAATAGATTACGGCGTAACCATCCTTATGGTTGCGATTTAACCTTCCCTACGAGAATGGATAAAGGAGGATATATGAGTTATGGCGTAACCACATTATAAGGTTACGCCATAACAGGATCGGGCCTATAAATACAAGCACTAAATTTTGCATTTGATATCATTCACACAACACCAAAAGTCAGAGAACGTGAAGGAGGTCCACAAGGCCGATCTTACAAAGAATACAGAGCAATTTCTAAGGGAGAAGTCACAACATATCATTGATAAGGTTTAGCAATTCTTATTTCATCTACATTTCGATTCATATCTTCATTTATCATGTTAAACATTCAATTGAGTGTTCATTTTAATATGATCGGCTAAGCACCTTTGGTGCTAGTCTAGTTATGATTCCTTAATTGTTTTATTTATGTTTTCGCACTTCTATTATTGCTTCTAGTGTATGCATGCATAATTCGTTGGTAGCCACCCTTGCTTTGGTAGTTTTTAAGCCCGGTTGTACTTGCTTTTTTAGGAGAATTGACCAAAGGACCCTAGGGAAGTAGGTTGTGAGGGTTGATAAGAATTGACCAAAGGACTATCAGTCCCACTCGTGCGAATTGACCAAGGGATCACCTTCCGTAGGGCAGAACTTAAGAAGTTAGGGATGTATGTCTAAGATGCTAGCGCTCGGGGCATACATTGTTTCGAATCTTGCATATAGGGCACTTAATGAGTTAGCATAGATTACCGGGGACCTCGTCAATCCGAAGGGTAATACCTTTGATATCGGGTAGGGATCTATGTGTAATAGGCCAGAGGAATTGACCAAAGAAGTCTGGAAAATCTAAACCTCACTTGAAGCGATAGGAGGTATTAATTAGAAAACATAGACATAACATGATAGGATGAATAATTAGGTTACCACACTTTCTCCCTACTATTTACAACTTCATTTCATTTCCGCTATTTCATTTCTTGTTTTTTTAGTTTAATTAATCTTTCAACTACTATTCTCTTTTAAAACTGTGACACTAGACTTAAATAGGATCCAAAACTACATAGCTCTTGAGAACGACCTTGACTTTATCACTCTCTATACTACGCACGACCAGGTGCAATAGGTAGACCTTAGGTAGACGAGTCTTTAGAAATTTAAATCCCGGTCGAAAATCCTGCATCAGAATTTTGGCGCCGCTGCCGGAGAACTATACTAGGATTTTGCTTAAGTCTTTTATTTTTGTTTTATTGTTTTTGTTTTTCTCACATTTTTACTTTTAGTTTCAGATAATAGGGCAGTTGTGGATATCGACAACCTCACTCTTGAGGAATACTTGGAAATGACCAGAGATGAGCAAGGGTCGGGGCTTGTTAGGTCGGCTATTGGAGCGAATGCACAGTTCGAGATCAAACCACAGTTCATGAGAGAGCTACAAGAAAATCCCTTTTTTGGGTGCATGACCGATGATTCTTACGAGCATGTGGAAAATCTGGAATATATTGTTAGCCTCTTCAACATTCCTGGAGTCTCGAATGATGCTGTTATGCTCCGAGGGTTTCCAATGACACTCACTAGAGCCGCAAAAAGGTGGATTGTTAGATTGCCCGCTGGGGCAGTTGATACATGGGACCTCCTCAAGAGACATTACATTCAATGGTATTGCCATCCTTCAAAGACGGCAAACAACTCGAGGAGATCAATAACTTCAGACAAGAAGGTGATGAGACGGTGTACCAAGCTTGGGAAAGGTACAACAATCTCCTTTATAAATGCCCAACTCATGATCTTAATAGCCAGCAAAAGATCAATATCTTCTACAAAGGCATCAACATTACATCTAGGCAGATGCTCGACTCTCACATTCTAAAGGCACATTTGCTTGAGGACAAGCAAATTCCAAGTGTAGGGATATTTGATAAGGATTTAAAACATACATTTTTAGGGGGTCATTTAAGCCCTAAATCGATACATTTTATATCCGATATTGCTTAAAATCATTCCTTTTCACATTTTAGGCCTTTTGGAAGCAAATTGCTAGAATCAAGCACTTTTGGACGAAAAAGAGCGAAAACATGAAGAAAACAACAAAGTCAAGATTTCAAGCCTGATTTTCATACCTGATGACGTCCCAACCCATAGGGCGACTCCGTCGCTCATGAAGTTTTCAAAAAAGTCTCAAGCGACGGCTCAGGTCATATTTTAGTTTTACAACATGACGGCGTCACGCCTTATTCCAAAAGGGCTTCACTTTTTCTTTTTCACCAGATGACCAAGACCCATTCCAAGAAGACGTCCATAATGAAGCCAGACGGCGTCACACTTCCTCACATGATGTCGTCCTAACGATGACTTGTCCATAACGAAACCCTAATGACAGCGACCAGACGGCGTCACCATCAATAGGCAACGCCGTCGCAAGTGTAAATCTATATATAGACTTTGAATTTTCTGTATTTTATGTGTAGTATTTTGGAGAGCAAACTCTAGTTCGTTCATAGTCCGACTTGGGCAGTATTTTAGGGTTCTAAAGCCTTCTTTACACTTAAAGAAAAGTTTGTTTATCCAATCTATCACTATGTTTGTTCTATGTTCAATTGTTTGTTTATGCTCTTGCTTATCTATCATGCGTAGCTAAATTAATCTAATGTTTGCTTAGATCCAATGAAACCTAGTTATTTATTATTGTTAGGTTGTCTCTTGTTTTATTTGGTAGATGTTAGAGTAAGGAAAACTAGCTTCTTCTTTAATTGTTGTGAGCTTGAACGCCCTAAATAACAAAAAGCTTGAGAGTACACTTAAGCCATCGTTGTGTTTATTGCGTAAGTTGTAGCTGAAGGATAATAGAGTATTCGGGGGAGATACTACGGTACTTGGCGATCCCGGATAGTCTATAGGAGAGTTACAATTCATAGAACTAGGGAATTAGGCACCCCCTATGACTAACACGGAATACAACGCACCAATTATACTGAGGATGTGACAATTCAACCGACTAATAAGAGATAACTATGGAGTAAGAAAATCTAAGTAAACACATTTTTAATTATCATAAGAACTCACTCAATCAATCCATAGCTTTTCTCCTTTTCATTAGTTAATTAGTTTTTAATTTCATTTGTTAAGTAGTATAATTGGTAGAATTACCACCCCCACTCTAAAAGATAAAAAAGAATCTTCCTCACCTCACCTTTTTGTCATACATCTCTACTAGCATCTCTATTTCCCTAGAGAACGATCAACCCCCTGGGCTTACCCATACTACACTACAACGATTAGGTACACTACCTAGTGGGTTGTAAAGCTTGCTCGCAGAAAAGGAAGTCTTTCGACCCCGAACCCACGAATCACCTCTTCTAGCATGAATGGTGATATTATGTTCTGATGTGTCATGAGAGGGATCTCCAAAAATAGCCGTGAAAACATTTATTTATATTCTACTATCTTCTAATGTTTTGTCGATAACAAACGTAAAATCATTTTAACGAAACAAATAAAATACGTAAATGGTTTGAGCGAATAATTTTTTAACACACTTACGTTTTCACATAAAACACTAAAACAAGTTTAAGTGATTTTATGATTTAGCTATACATATGTACAACAGCTAGTGTTTACATATTGGGCAAATATACACATAACTAGTATGTATTATAATGGGTAATATAAATGGATAGAAACTTAAGTATTTGACCCATTGACCAAATACATTGAATGTAGTTGGGTACAACCTAAAGTCCATGACCCATACCCATGGAGCTTGACCCATAACCCATTGCATGACATCATGCTTAAGTCATACATGGTTTTAATCCATGGCCCATAGTTTTAATCCATGAACCATGGACTAGATGCATTGCATCTTATAGATACATTGTATCTACTTGGATACCCATGATCCATAACCTATGACCCATGACCCAAAACCCATGGGCAAAGGGGAGCGTCCCACGGATCCTCAGTATTACACTGGACGGATCCCTCAAGTGAGGGATCCGTGGAACAGTAGCTATTTTTCTCTCTATAAATAGTAAGCCATTTCTTCATTGTTCCTCACCCCTTTCTTACATATTTTTTCTTTAAGTTATAAACTCTCTAACCTCAGATCCAAGTGATCTATGTATGTAGTTTTGTTTTTGTGTGATTCTCTAGGTTCCTCTTAAAGGCGAGATCACCATCTTTTGAAGACGAGCAAGCTCAAGTCCATGAGTTGCCATGCTTCATTATCATCAAGACTACTGAGGTTCTCTTGTTGATAGTTCTCTTCTTTCTCATAAGAAGTGTAGTGTTGAAGACATTAGTGAGTCTAAGAGAGTCAAGACGAAGACATTAGTAAAGGGTGTCGATCGTCCGTATTGAAAGCACTAGTGAAGGGTGCTTAGAAGTCAAGGTTAAAGGCAATAGTGAAAAGTGCCTTGAAGATCGAGTCAAAGGCATTAGTGAAAGGTGCCTTGAAGATCGAGTCAAAGGCATTAGTGAAAGGTGCCTTGAAGATCGAGTCAAAGGCATTAGTGAAAGGTGCCTAAGGTGTACATTCGATGTACAAGATAGATTAGTATTGGGTCAAAGGATATTGATATCCTTGTTGATGTTGTTATAAGGAGTAGATCTCTTTTGGGGTTAGGTGTCTTGTAGTAGTTGGGTAGTAGTTCCTCCATTGTAATGGAACTTGGTATCTAGCCTAGTACCGGATAAAGGGTAGGCGACGTTGTGATAGGTTTGGTTTTACCTCGTGGAAGAACCCGGTATCTAGCCTTGTACCGGATAAAGAGTAGGCAACGTTGTGAAGGTTTCTCCGCCATAAGACATTGGTGTCGTATAGTGATTACGAACTCTCGAGTAGGTGACTCGGGGAGTGGAGTAGGGCAAGGAAGGTGTCCTTGTAGCCGAACCACTATAAATACTCTCGTTGTGGTTTTGTGCTTCTTACTCCTTATCTTTTCATTACATACTTATATATGCTTGTCTATCAACATCCAACACACATGCTTAATAGATTGACATAAGTCGATCTAAATAGTTTAAAACCAAGTTTTAATCGGTAAAACTATTCAACCCCCCTTCTAGTTTTCCACAGTAGGGATACATGAGAGAGTCATCAAGGTGAAGGTCATTAAATCCACAGTGTGGACATGGTGGAAAAGGCTTTGCCTTAGGTCTATGAGTCTGCTTGGAATGTGAGGCATACTGAAAAGCCTGAGTTTTGTAGTCTGTTGATGCTTTTAGATAAGAAGTTATGTGATCTTCCTTTTTGTATATCATGCAAAAGAGAATTCTATAGCAATCATCAGTAATGTAGTTGCATATTTCACATTTCTATTTTGGCTTTGGAGCTATTTTTGGTTTTGAGGTGCTTGAGGAAGCTGCTTGAGGTTCCTTGACTTTAGATTCAAGTGTTATCTCTGATGAGTTAATTTTTTTGCTCAGTTTCTTAACAAGTTCAACCAAATGATAATATTTTGAATCAGTATCACTGGTATTTTCTTCAGTAGGAACTGAAGGTGTGGAAGTTTTAGTAGGAACTGAATCTTCTTTGTTAGGAACCACGTTAGGTCTTTTCTGAATCGTTTTACCTAATCCTGACCTCTCTCTCGGAGAGTGTTGGGAGTATGCTAAGGGTGTGAGGTATGAAGTTGGAGCAGCTCCTTGAAGTGTTTTCAAGGGAGGCAGTGGAGTTTGAGATTATGATTCAGACTCATTGACAGACTCAGTGTGATTGGGTTCATCAGTGAGTCCAAGCATATCTTTGATTGCCTAACTTTCAGGTTCTAGTATTTAACTAGTGTTAGAGTTAGGTAACTTACTGTCTGGGTTGACTCTTTCAACCCAGTCAGTAGACTTTGGTTTCATTTCTTATTCATAAGATATGCTAGTAGGAGTAAATGCCTTTTCACTTTGATCCTTGTTGGAGGAATCAGTGAGTTGATCACTAGCTAGTACTCTCTTCTTAGTACTAGGTACTAGATCACTAATGCATCCATAGACTCTATGATTGTTATTAGTCCATTTCTCAATTATGAGTTTTTCTTGCTTAATTTGTTCTTGAAGAGCATGATTTTATTTCACAAGCTCAATATTCTGAATTTGAAGTATGAGAGACTCTAGTTTAGTCTGCTTTAGTCCAACTAAATCATCTCTACACTTATTTAATTCTAAAGCAAGTTTGTTATATTTTGAAAATAGGTTTAATCTTTGCTCTTTAACAAACTTAAGATCAACATTTATATAACTCAAATAGGATTTCCAATCAGAATCATCATCCACAGATAGTAAAAGGTTTACCTTTCTCATGGTGATGTTGACCCATTTTCCATTTCTAGCATGACTCTTCCCAACAGTTAGATTGTTACCTTCTGAGGGTTCCATTAGTGCAGTGACTCGAACCATTTCATCATCAGAAGAGACAACTTCCTCATCCCAGTCAAACATTTCAGCTACTAGACCTTTGTTTTTAGCCTAAAAAGGTTTAGTGGTTTGTGTTGTTTGAGGAGTTGGGGGTGTAGCCTCAAGAAGTGCAAGTTTAACTTTGGCTTTCCTATAATTAGCTTCAAAATCCTTAAGACTCTTTTGTTCAGTCTTATTTTGAAAATTTTAAGAGGACTGAATGAGTTTGGGTTGAAACTTGCTAGACCCTAATGAGAGGTTAAACTTTGAGAATTTATAAGAGGGTTCTGAGGTAGTTTTTGAGAAACAATCTTTTGCAAAGTGACCATTTTTACCACATTTAAAGCACTCAGTGGTTTCATTTGCTTTAGCCCCTGAAAAATTTGATTTGTTTATTTTAATAAAATGTTTAGAATTCCAAGGAGTACCCTTTCTTGAAATCTAGTTTGTAAATCATTTAGGTACTCCTCACTAGTTCTTTCATCAGCCTTATCACCAGAGTTTTCTTGGAAATCTTGAATAACACAATTAGAGAAAAAGCAGTTGATATAGGTGTAGGAGTCAGAGTCTTTTTGGTTTCTTGAGCCTTTTTTGAATTAGGGTATCTCTTATAGATCAAGTTGTCTTCATAGACAAACATCCCATAGATTTCAGGGAGCTCAAGATTTTGTAACTGATTAGCATTTCTAAGACCCTGAGAGAAGCTTAACCATTTCTCAGGGAGACTATTGACAAAACCAACATTGATTTTATGCTTAGACAATTTTACACCATCATTGGATAGCTCATTGAGCAAGGTTTTATAATTGGTATAGGTCTCTAAGAGACTTTCAAAATCTTTGGCTCTGAAAGTGTTATACTCAAGTTTTAGGTCCATGATCCTATTTTCCTTAGTATCTTAGGGACCCTTAAAGCTATGAATCAAGTCAGTCCAAGTTTGTTTAGCTGTATCACAGTTTATGACTGATTCCATTATATCGTCAGGGAGACAAGATATAGTGATGCTTTTGAAGCGTTGGTCCTGATTGACTACCCTTATCTCTTCAGGAGTCCATTGAGATTTAGGCTTGGGTAAACCTTCAACAGTTTTAGGGACAAGTGGACCTTCATTAATACACTTAATGTAGTAAGGTTTCATTCCAGTTAAGTAGCAAAGCATGCGCTTTTTTCACTTATTGAATTTTCCAACTTCAAGTCGGGGAGTAACAACTGCATAGCTTCCTCCCTTTTTGCCGACTAGTTGGGGTACATCACTTTCAGCCATGGTAGGATCTTGATTTTAAAAACATTGAGACTCTGTTTTTGAAAAATAGTGTTATAAACCAGAGGCTCTTATACCACTTGTTGTTCCCGTTTACTTGGTTAGATTTAACTACAAAGTTAATCTATCCAAGCTTCATGACTAAGTAATGTAATGAAATACTTTATTAACAAATAAGAAAAATGTAAAGTAAAATAGACACAAAGGTTTTTTAACGTTTAATTATATTTGCAATTAACAAACAATTATACATAAGTATTTGCGGAACACACTTGGGATTGAAATGACAAGTATGGTGTAGTCTCCTCTCTAAACTTAAGCTAAGCTTAAGTACGACTATGCTAACCAACTGAGCTAACCTTAGGGACATAGTTGTATTTGGAGGAGTAAAAATGTTTGTAAATGTCTAAGCATTTAGTGTACAAACCCACAAAACTTTTACTCCTACATTATGATCCTATTTATACACAAGTATAATGTACTACCGTTACAAAGAAGACAAGAATGACATAAGATATATTGGGCAAAATACTTACATATTTTGTCCTTGTTACAAATAGCTACTTTGGGTATAGGACAATGATGCTCTTTGATAAACATTGATGACACACTCTTGGTCTTTAGCATTTTAGAGAAAGCTAGACCTTTGCTTGATAAAGACTCTCCCTTATTCGTTTTAACTTATCCCGCCTTGTCCCGACTTTACTTCAGTCTTTAGTGTCCAATCTTTAAGTCTTCAGTCTTTATAGTTATTGAGAAGACTTGGGGTTCAGTGAGTTATTGTCATCACTCCCTGAACCCATCACCTTATTATTTGGCTCTGGTATCATTCACTGAGTCCCACCTCATTGAATGAAAAGTCTTTCTCTTTAGGCTTGTCCTGAGCTTCCGGAAGGTGACTCACTGAATGACTGTTCACTCAGCGACTTTGTAGATGTTCACGGTTATTTAACACTTAGGTTATTTTTTTATTCAAATCATAGTTTAAGAATACTTGGGTATTTAATGGACCCAAAAATAACATGTATATACTCATTAATTCGATACTCAATATTAAGAATTGGTCGAAACTGCTTTCCATGTTTCAACTAGACCAGCACCATACTAGGGCCTAGAAGAGAAACAACATAATATATAATTGTGACATCTGTGCATGAAGATCTTATCATAATTTTTTAATGAAAAAATATATATGTGTTGTAAGGCATATGAATTTACCATAAAATAAACTACAGACATTGTGCTTATTAAGACATTGTGCTTATTAAAAGACAACCGTCAAACTTGGGCCTAATCAAGCCCAATCCAATAACACACTTAAATGCATCTAGATCTATAAAATTACTGTCTTACCCTTTATACGGCTATATATTGATCGCTACGGTTGATACCCTAACCCTATATATTCTTTGTTTGGCCCCAGCCGCAACAATGAGTGCCTCCCCTTTCCTTTACCTTCAATTTCACACCAACTTCTTCCTCTTATAAGCGATACATATATGATTCATCAATTGTAAGTTATAGCAGGTATGATGCACTTAAATTGTAAATCTCATTCATTATGATTATTCTTAATTTATGAAAGAAAAATTTGATTTTTTTATTACTTAATTAACCTATGTGTAACAGTGTCTATTCTTCTATGTACTATTGTACTCGCATTCCTATTTTATTCGTCATAGTCTATCATGAATCCATTTACTCATTACACTTAAATATTTTCACGGTAGTTGTCATTATAAGCTTAATCATAGATTATTATAGAAAGTCTATCTATAATTTAAACTTTTCCTTATTGTTTATATCATTAGTGTGAAGATGTACCGACTTTAACAAATAGAAAATCACTGACTAATCTTCTTTCTTTTTTTATCAATTGCTTTTCGTTTTGTCTTGTGTGAAAGATGATTATGCAACTATAAGAAGATCAAAGAATCAGAACAAGTCCATGAAGCTCCGTCAATGACAACAATAAGTGTTTCTTACTAGTTAATATATCTGTTCATGTGTATATGTGATATAAGGAGGAAGTTACACCTGACATGTTGTGGCGCGTTTTAAATTTTATGTGAAACTATTTAATACAATAGTATTAGGGAAAAAGAAAATAATTGAAATTTAGAACGTGTAATAAGTTAAGTAGAAGTTAATGTAATATTGTCTATATCAAAGATCAAACAATAAATATTATTAAAATACATTTTATATGTTATAAATTATTATTACTTATTATAATATGATTATTCTCTTTTTGAAAATAAATATATTTTATCGTTATTAGAAAATACTATATAAATTTAGAAAACATTAATAGAAAATTTCATCATTACTAAATAGTAGAAGAAAAATCTTTTACACTTTCTTTATAGATATATTTATTTTTTATTTATAAATGATCATTATCTTATAAAATATTTTTATTATCATTAACTGTTATTATCTATTAAATTTTTACTTTTTTGAACTATTTATAAAGTGCTTATCAATAGATCAAAGTATAGGAAATTTTATTAATTCTAATATATGTTAGATTTTTTTAATATAATGTGTATTTTTAATTTTATTAAATATTTTATACAAATATCAAATACCAACTTTTTATAATCTGTCATCAAAAAATTTCAATCCATAATGGTTTTAAATAGATTTTTTATTATAAAAAATAAAATTAATTATGTATAGAATATTAATAAAAGATATCTATTTATATTATAAAATATTTAATAATTTATTTATTTATTATTATTATTTTATAAATATGTTTATCAGATATTATCGTAAGTGCTTTCAAATATTATAATCTATAGAATACTATTATTGTTATAATATAATAATTATTAATTTAGTAAAAATATATATCTTAAGAATATTTGAAATAAATGTATTTTTAATTTTCCATTTTTTAGTTAAATATATTTTATTTTTTCATGTTGTGTTATTAAAATGATAATTTCGTGTTACTAAATTGAATAAGAATTATCAGTATCCATAATGATAACTTTGTGTTATGAAAATTATACTTTAGTTATGAGAAATCACAAAGAAGAGATAGGCCGATAATTCATAGCATGGAATACTACACAAAATTAACGCAAAGATAAACGTGAGCTTTAAAAGTAAACATATTTTTGGCTACATAAGTGAAATGATTTGTTAAGGGTATTTTGGTAATTTCTCACATCTTCATCTTCTAACTCTAAACACCATAATTTCCGGCCAAAAAACCCATAAACAGAAAACTCTTCTCTCACATCTTCATCTTCTTATAGAATCATGAAAATCACTTGGGCAATAAATTGATACCGTTAGTTACCATCTCAAAATGCACTGTATATTAATAACTCTAGATTTAGTTAATAATTGGTTTAAATTATGAAAAATTTTAGATTTAATGTATATTGTTAGCATGAACATTTTTCTAATGCGGTTATCTTAAATTGTCATATTGACCTCTATATTTTATATATCCGCCATATACTTTTAAATCTTATTGCTACATTTTAGGTTCTTGAGTTACAAAAAGGACATGTTGAAATTTTTCTTCGTGAATTGACAAGCGTGACTACACAAAACGGAAATGAACCTTTGATCATTCAGTTCCATGTTAAATTGCTATCTGTAATGGACGAAGATATGGGAAATGAACCCTATCTAATGTTTAATAAGTTAAGTTTATAATTAGTTGGTGAAAAATGTGATATAAAGATATATTGGGGAATTATGGATGGAAGGTTTCAAAGACTGTATCGCTGTTGATAATGATAGGGAGATGGTAGCGAAGATGAAGAAAAGGGTACTTAAGTCTTTTTGCATCTTCACTACCATCTCTTATCATCTTCACCAGCAATATACTCTTTGAAGCCTTCCACCCATAATTCTACAGGATATCTTTATATCACATTTACGACTAAGTAATTATAAATCTAACTTATTGAACATTAGATATCAAGGGTTCATTTCCCATATCTTTGTATATTAAAGAGAGCAATTTAATATGGAACTGAATGATCAAGGGTTCATTTTCATTTTGTGCATTCATGCTTGTCAATTCACGAAGTAAATTTTCAGGCTGCCTTTTTGTAACTCAAGAACCTAAAATGCACCAATAAGTTTCAAAAGTATATGGGGAAAATTAAATATAAAATCTAAGGGCAAGATGGCAATTTAAGATTAATGCATTAGACAAATGATCATGCCAACGTTATACAGTAACTCTAAAAATTTTCATAATTTAAACCAATTATTAATTAAATCTAGAGTTTTAAATATACAATACATTTTGAGATGGTAAGCTATGTTATCACTTAATTATCCTAGTGATTTTCATGATTCTATAAGAGGATGAAGATGTGAGGAATGAGTTTTTTTGTTTATGGCTCAAAATGGGTGTTTTGGTTGAAAACTATGGTGTTTGGTGCCTGCAGGGACGGAACTAGGACCAAATATGACCGGGAGCACAAATGTTTTAGAGTCGTAATATCGAAACACATTTCAATGGACCGGTTGCATTTTAGATGCTTTTAGGAAAAATTGGTGTTTTATTCAAAAATTAACACTATATCGAAAAAATTCATATGGGTCCCGGGAACCCCCTTCGTTCCGTCCCTATTTGGTGGTAGAAGATGAAGATGTGATAAATGAAGCTGAGTAAGTTTTAACGTAAGGTGCGTACTGGAGTCAAGAGTCGGGGTAACACTCACGATTCGACGGAGTTGTTGTGTGTCAATCATCCGGGAGGATAATCGACTTTGGTGTGGAGTTCCCACGGCGGACCTGAGAAGTATTGCTTGTGATTAGCTTAGGTGAGCTTAGGCCATTTTGGGGAAATGACTCAGTATTTATAGGGAGTCCTTTACGGTTGTGAGAACCCGTAAGGCCATCTGATGGTCCACGTGGTGGCCATCAAGAGGGGAAGCGAGGAGAGCACATGTTGCTTGTCTTAGCGGTCCTGGCGAGTTTGCCAGGCGTATCGCCTACTTGGACAAATTTATCAGGCGAGTTCCGCTTTACTGTTACCTGGGGAAGTATTTTATAGGCCTTGTATTAGACTGTTTTCCTAGGCCTTGTCAGGCTTATGTTTAGGCCAAGTCTAGAGTGTATGTGCCTTAGTCAAGTGGGCTGAAGGCCCTATCTACTATCAAGTCCCACTAGTCCATTAGTGTATTTGTCTGTTTCCAGGAAAATGTGATAATGGACTCATTGTAAAGAGATGAAGGCCCTATGAACTCAACTCGACTACCACCCTAACATTCATTATTGCCCACCAAAAGTGTAGATTTCACACTACCCATCCAAATAACCTATTTCTATGTGTCTAGCAACAAGCTTATTGGAGCTTATATATAAGTTATCTTATAATATAAACGTTGTTTGTCATAAAAGCATGTGAGAGATATTATAAGCTATAAGTTTATAAGCTCAAGCTCACTAAAATGAACTTTTAAAAAGAATACAATTTACAGATAATCAAATTATTTAAATACTTTTGAAAATATAATGGATGAAAAAATAAAAGTTTGAAATATATTAAATTTTGATTTGATATATTTTTATGTCATTTTCAACAATAAGCTCGGGTTTCAACCAAATTATCAAAAAAATAAAAAATAAAAATAAAATAAAATTATGAAATATAAATTATAACTTCCAACGATTATTATAAGGTCAAACTCAAACTAATTCCACCAAACATAAAACTAATCCTGTCTCAAATTAATATTCCGTTTTTCTTTTTTATGATGTCCCAATTTAATTGTTCACTACTAATAATAGACTAGGCGAATACCCGTGCATAGCAACGGAGGTTTCTAGCGGCAGACAATTAACGATATACGATATTGTGGCAAATGTTTCTTATAACATTCAAAATAGAACATGAAAATATCAAAATGTAATTGCAAAAACGGTTGTAACATGCGATAATTCAACCCTAGCAAAAATTCTTAATATCAAACAACATATAAAAATATTTAGTGGGATTCAAAAATAAAACATCACATACCCACACGAAACATCCCTACGCAAGGGGTGCAACCTACCTCGTTGAACTTAAAACCCGATGTCTAGTTTCGATAAAAAGTCGACCGATAAATAATCTTGTATAGCTATATGTATGAACAATATGTACAAGTTATATAATTCACTTTTTGCTCTAATATATTTTTAACATCTTTATCACATATTTCAGAAAAGCAAAAGACTTTATAATTTCTATTTAAAAATAAATTATGGTTCACAATCCCAAAGATGCAAATTTTCCTTTCAAAGGTTTTCAGAAAAGTTTAAATTTCAAAAATTCAAAAAATGTAAGACTTATCATAACATTTAATGATTTTATATAAAGTTTTTGTTGTTTTTGATTTTTGGGTCATTTGCGTATATATCTTTCCAAAGATACAAAATTGCATATATATCTTTTGCATGCATAAAAATCATTGTACTATGTGCATCAAAAACTTGTAAGAAGGATATATATGAAATTATTCACCTTTGGAGGGATATATATGCAATTCCCCGTTGATTTTTCAAACATTTGAAACTTTTTATAAAGTTTGAAACTGTTTAAAAAAATCAAAATTAAAAAAAAAAATTCCTAATAAAAAAATGTTTCAAATTTAAAAAAAATCAAAATCTAATTACTTTCAACAAATTGTTGAATGTCAATTAAGTACATCTAAGTTTTGATTTAAAAATTCAAATTCTTTATAGTTTAATTCTTTTATAAAATTATTCAAAATTTTAATGTTTAAAAAAAAAAAAAATCAAAGTTTGTTCAAAATATATTCAAAACTTTAATAGTTGTGTCAATATTAAAAACATTCAAAGATTTTAGATTTAAAAAATTTCAAATTAGATAATTTTCAAATCTCAAATATTCTCAAATTTCAAAATTAAAAAAACTAATATTTCACAAATTTACTACTTACTAAAATCAGTATTCAAAAAATGTATTAACTCCCAAAATCAATAACAGTTTTCAAAATATCAAGTAAAATATGCTACAACTAGGGGTGTCAAATGGGTTGACCTGACCCGATCCGAACCCGATAAGGCCTTATAAGGTCGGGTTGATTCGGGTCCAAATTACCTTATCGGGTCAACCTGATAGACCCGATAACCTAATAGGGTCGGGTTAGGGTCCTAATTAGTTTCTTGTCGGGTTATCGGGTCAACCCAATAAACCCGATATGTTACAATGACATATTAACAAATCTTAAATTTTTTGACAAAAGCCCATTAACAAGTGTTTATTTCATAAATTTAGTACTAAGCATGTTGCTGCTCTTTCACAATAAGAAATGATAGTTATCAAATTTTAACTGGATTTTATTCTTTTACTTTAATGTTATAACACAATTATTTAATTTGCTAAAGTCATGTGATCCAATAACAGGGCCGTCCCGTGGATTTCGGGGGCCCTGTGCCGTGATTATAAGAAAAGGCCGTTTAAAAGCAAAAATTTTATTAAATATATATAATCATGTTTCCCAATTATGAATGTGATTTTTGGCTTAACAAAATCATAACAAAACTATGTTATCATAACAAACCATGGTATCCAAATTTGGGTGTACGCTTGTGTGTAGTTACCATATTTGGAATTCTTTTTTCCTTCCAGTAAAAGAAATAAGTCTAGATAAACAGATCCCGCATCGTTAGCAATATAATACATGATGCTTTTTTTCATTTTCATGTAATCTGGAATGATACTTTTGGGCCTTGTACAATGCAAAGATTTATCTTATTTATCCATGTTGTAGTTGTTGGCTTTATACAAAATTTGGGGCCCCTCTAAAATTTTTGGCCCTGTGCATTGGGCTGCCTGCACCTGGTGATATCCGGGCCTGTCCAATAATCATAACCTGAAGTCCTAATGTTTAAAGAATATTTTGTGCATAAATAGGTAAAGAACTTAGCTTTAATAAAAAAATTAGAGGGAATTTTAATATCAAGTAAACTTGTAAGTATAATCGGATCTTTGTTACGGTTTGATAAAAATCCACGTCAATGTCCATAGTGCTAAGTATATCATCACAAAACTTGTGCATAAAATAAGCTAGCTGCATATGCTAGACTAGCATACAACACTTCGCATTACTTACTGCACTTATGTTTTAGAAATATAAAGCACAAAATAATACAATAAGATCCTATGCCATATAGTCTTCTATGAATACATAGAAATCATAGCATTATAAAATACTTGTTCCAAAGTTCAACATTTGCGTTGACATTATTAGGAACTTTTGTTACTGGTCTTATTTTTTTTCCTTAACAAGTAATCCAATAACCTGATAACCCGATAAACTCAACCCGATAGCCCGCAACCCGATAGACCGGATTCCATATAAAGTCGGGTTGCATGTTAGTTTTTATTTTTCCAAAACCCGATAGACCCGACCCGATACACCCCAAACTCTACCCGATAACCCTATTGACACCCCTAGTTACAACTAATATAATTTTGTATCCGATATACTTCCAACATAACTTCAAAAAATCTAGATAACAAAATTTACTCACATTATGCCTACACTTTTAACAAAATATAGACACAATATAAATGTTTACCAACTAACAAATTATTATAATATCCAAAAAGTTATAACAAACAATTAATAACAACATTACAGCAAATTTAGATAACGAAATTCACAAAAAACTTACAAACAAATTTATAGAACAAAATATTAAAACAAATCTACAGAAAATACTACACAATTTAATTTACAAAAATATTTATACCACAAACTTAATAACACTTTTTTTAAAGAACCTATGCATCTGGGGAAGCAGATTTTGATGGTGGCAGCGTAGATCCTTGCAAAGCAGCAGTGGCAGTAGTAGTTCCAGTGAGGCGGTGGCGACGACCTTAAAAAAAAGTCAAAAAAACTCTTACAAACGTCCAACATATGTAGATCTATAAACACAAGTGGCATATCTAAAAAAAAAACTCATAAAAACCTCATAAAACATATGGATCTATAAACCTAACAAAGCAGCGGCAACTTCTAAAATTCCAGCGAGATACCGGCTGTGTTAGAAGATTCCAGCGAGGCTGCGGAAACCTAAAAAAAAACTCAGAAAGCACTCCCATATATGAATAAAATATATCATAAAAAAACTATCAAAACTCAAAAAGAAACTTGTAGAAAGGCATACAGATCTTGGTGGCGACGACAACATTTTCCGGTAAACAACAATAGGAACATTTTCCGGCAACACTGAATCTGAAAAAAGTCAAACATGTTAGAACAACTCAAATCGATAAAAAAACATATAGATTAAAAAAAACCTTTTATAAAAATACATCAAAACTTGAAAATAAATAAATAAAAAAAATGAAAATAAAAAAAATCGATGATGGTTGTTTCAGTGGGGCTATCAGTGGTCGTTGGGGGTGGCGGTCTCGATGGTGGCTGTTTCCTTGGGGGTGGGGTCTCGATGGTGGTGGCGAAAGGGGCGACTGCTAAGAAAAGCTAGGGTTGTATAAAAGAGAGACTTAGCTTGTATAAGTATATTGCTTTGGATGATTCCAAAAAAATTGTGAATGAAACAAAGCTTAATGCTATCAAGTATGCAAGAACCAACTTGGTAAGACTTAGAAGAATAACCAATAGAATAGTAATGATGCAACAGACAGTATTAACCAAAACACTTCAATATTATTAATCAATAATACAGATACTTTAGCTAGTATCAGGGTATACAACCTTGAAGCTTTTCACATAATGATATATCTCTAAGTAGAACCTAGGACCTCATTTTATAGGTTAAGAAGTCGTTTACAAGAAAACTATCTATGTATATCTTTCTATTTACATAGAATATGTTCTCTTACAACCTTCACACGTCTTTCCAAAACTAACACCAGTACTAACTTTAACTAGCAGTACTAACTGCTATACCTAGCAGTACTAAGTTTTCAGTACTAGAACTACCAGTACTAACTTATACCTGCAGTACTACATGTGAAGCTCTTCTATTTCCCAACAAACCATAATTTGAATGAATTGATAGGTTTGTATACATCACAACTTGAGGAAAAAAATGAAGATTTATCCGACTATAGACACCATGAACAAAAGACCTAGTTTTTAAGAACATGAACTTTGAATCAGATCAATATTGTGAGCTGGTTAGAGTTGAGCTACCTAGTTGCATGTGTGAGATAGATTTTACCAAAACATATGACACGCATGAGAAATTCTTTAGGCAAATGAAACATAGTAAACAAGTTATTGAGGACGATTCTTATGAATTGGACTTAGAATTTGAAATGGCTAGAGAAGGATTTGAGATACTTAGGAGTGCGTTTAGGTTAGATCCTACAAAAACACATGATGAACATACAAGTGATTTCGATACTATAGAGAATGAGGTTAGTAATCCAAGCCCACTAAATACCCCACAAATCCTACCATCATTTGAGGCATATACACCGCCCGTGACTCACCCGAAAGAAGTAGAAGGGACTATAGAAACCCTGATTGAAGTATAACCTTGGGACCAAACAGAACTAGAGGAAATAGATTTGAATACTTGTAGTCATAACCTTTCTCTTAGTTCTAGGAAGTTCATAATTTTGATGAACCGGAGCCTCAACCAAAACCATTACCCAATTTTCAATCCATGAATGTGAATCTAGGAATTGAAATAGGCCCCGATCCACCCATCAAACTATATAGTCCATGTAGTTTTAAGATAAAGGTAGAAGACTCTAAGCTATGTGGAGAGGAAGCTAAGATAGAAGATCATCCCTTTTTAGGAGAAAACTTAGATTTACCCATTGGCCGAAATGAATTAGTTAAGGTTATGATGAGATGAGCACACCCCTTTGAGCATATAATTCATCCATCACTCTTTCCTCACATGGCATATTTCACCCTAAGGGTGTGTATCCCTACTATTACCCGCACTTAAACTTAAGTGTAGGAGAAACTTCCCCTTTATCCGTTAAATATGGGTAGAGTCAGGCTCGAGACTCGAACAAAAACAAGCGCTTCTCAGGAGGCAACCCGTGAATATTTATTTACTTGCTTTGTTTGTTTATTTTTACTTTGTTTGTGTCATATATATGTTTTATCATAATTGTTTAACTTTCATGTTTCGAATAAATTTGTGAAAATGCTTTATTTTGTTTTTAACTTTGTCTTAATCACAGATTAAAGGTATGTTACAAAATGATAAGTGTAAATAAGTTCACATTTGTTTAAAAGAACAAAAATCAAACATGAAAATTTACAATTTATAATGAGCATATATTCAATCATATTTGTGTGTTTGTTTGAGTCAAATACTTGTATCAAGTCACAATGAATATTTTGCAGAAAATTAAAGGTTTTAAAAGATAGATTTTCCAGAAAATTTTCAGGAAACGAAACTTAAAATTCCCTCAGGCTTATAACCTGACGACGTCAGGCACTATAGCAACAGTTTTTCAGATTCTTGTTTTTTTGTCGAAACTTAAATTTTGAAAATTTTCAAAAGCTTTAAAATTCCAGGATTCTGTAAACATTTATTTTGCAAGCATTATATCTTATTCGCATTTTAAGATAGCTTTTATTATATATAGTATTTACGCCGATTTTATGCGAGGTTTCATGTTCGTTTTCTTAGAAATTACAGGTTATATTGGACAAGAAGATTCAAGTGCATATTGGAAGAGAAGCGTATCATTGAATTTATCTTCTTGTAAGAGGATTTAACCGTATTTTTATATCGTCTATGCTGAGCAAATTAGGGGAGTATTAGTTTTTCTTATCTCTTTTATTTTTTTCGTTATCATATCTTTGGTACTTTTTAAGAACATTGGGGACAATGTTCAATTTAAGTGTAGGGAGGGAAAAAGGGACACCTTAGAAACTAATCACTTACTTGATATTTGTCGTGTTTTCTAGTAATTGTGTAATAAACCGAAAGAAATACTTGTTAGGGTAATTTTAGCACAAAATTTATAATTTTTTATGACATTTACGAGTAAAACTTTAGTCTTAATAAAGCGTCTCATGTATAGGAGTTATATACCTAGCACAAAAATCCTACCACTCAAGTTATAACCCCAAAATGTGAGGTTTTTGATAACATCAAATTATCCTGATATTTTAAGTGTTAATTTCCCCCTTTTATTGTCATATTATGCTTAAAACGCTTTTAGAATCATCCTTATTCCTTCTTATTTTATTTCAGGAATTATTTACTTTGAAGATGCGGTATTTGGACATTTCTGAGCTCAAGGACGGATTTCTCTCACATTTACTAAAGACCACGGCATAACTAAGTGATGAATTTACGCCGTAATAATTTCTATGAAGAATACGGCGTAACAAAGTAATAGAGTTACGCTGTAATATGACTACAGATCATGATATGGCATTTTATGAAGACTACGGCGTAACAATCAGCTCAGGTTACACCGTAACCATGGATAAGCATCAAAGTTATGAAGACTACGGCGTAACCATCAGCTCAGGTTACGCCGTAACCACGGATAAGCATCAAAGTTATGATGAACTACGGCGTAACTGTTTCATAAGTGTTACGCCGTAGCTAGGTTTTAAGCCTATAAATAATCGAAGATTTCTGCATTTCTAATCATCTCTCCTTTCTCAAACCTTTCTAGGGTTTGGAGAGATCAAACACAGAAGAAGAATTATGGCTTAGGAGCATGAGGAACGAAGTTCTCGTCTACGATTTCCTTTGTATTCGAGTTTGGATTCTTTTTTTATGTTTTTCTAGAAATCATATTATGAATTCATGTTATTAATTCAAGTTTATATTTATGTTATTTATCTTCTCTATATTTCTTTATAGACATCTACTTAGCCTTATCATAGAACGCTAGTCTCGGTAATATTATAAGCTTGTTAGTATCTAGAGGATTGAGAGAATTGATCAACTGACCTCAACTCACTAGGTTGCGAAGTATGGGAGGAATTGGCCATAGTACAAACATTCTTCGTGTGCGAACTGACCAAATGATCACCTATCAAGTGGAGGTATTTAAGAAGCTAGGGGAAATCTAAGTTCCTAACGGCCGGGTTTCTATAGATTAGATCTATGATAAGGTTTTAAAATGTACCTTTTTGAGGGGTCGTTTAAGCCCTTATTTGATCACTTTTGTATCCGTTATTACTTAATATCGTTCCTTTTCACTTTTTAGGTATCTTGAAAGCAAATTGCTGGAATGACACTTATTCGGACGAAAAGGCGCGAATATACGAAGGAAATGGCCAAAGTCAAGAATCGAGACACTCAAGCTGCTGAAACTGAAGGGGACGGCGTCAGGTTATATTTGTTACGCCGTCAGAACAAGTTTTGTGACGACTCAGTAGCCAAATTGCTTATTTACAAGTGACGGCATCAGGTTTTAAAAGAGTAGGGCGTCGCAGCTCAGACGGCCTAGATTTGATCCAGACGGCGTCAGAGACTCAAGGCGACGGCGTCACGGACATAAGGTGACGCCGTCACAATGATAACATGGCCAAGATGAAACCCTAATGACGGCGATCCGACGACGTCACAAACTAAAGGGTGACGCCGTCGCAGTTGTAACCTTATATATAGAAACCAAATTTTTTAGTTTTGTTTGTGTAGTTTTGTGGAGTAAAAACCTAAACCGAACCAAGGCTGTCTTGCACAGTTTTTTAGGGTTCCATATCCTATCTTACATCAAGATAAGTGTTTTACTTCATTAATTCAATTATGTCTTCAATTGATTGTGTGTATGCTTGCATGTTCCCCATGTCCGGCTAATTTATTTGTGTGTTTGCTTAGGTAATATGAAACTTAGTTATTGAATATTGATTGGTTGTCTCTTATCTTAGTTGTGATTGACCTAGTATTGCGATAGGTCATTCGTTGTGTTGTTAATGCTTGATTAATCTTTGTTGAACCTTAGTTTATAATTACCTAGAGTAATTGTAGGCTATACATCCAAAGAATACCTTAGTGTTAAGTTTATAAATCCTAGAGATTTTGTAGTCATTAACCTTTGGTAGCTTCAAAGAGTTAGGGATAAACGCATACCCTACGACCTTAGAGACACAACGCGATTAAGAATAAGGACGTGACAATTCAACCACCAATAGGAGATAACTAGGGAGTAATAAAGCCTAAGCAAATACATTTTTAATCATCATATGAGCACACAACAATAGACATAAGCTACACTACCTTAGATTAGATAATTAGATAAGTAGAAGTAATCGGTAGAAATACCAACCCCCAAATCCAAACCCCGAGATTCGTACCTTTCTATTTCCTAAAAAACATAAAAAGATAAAAAAATAATCTTCCTCAACCCCAACCTTAGCGTAGTAACTTCTCACTAGCATTCCTATTCCCCTAGAGAACGATATCAATTCCCGTGGCTTACCCTAATACTACACTACAACGATTAGGTTCACTGCCTAGGGTGTTGAAAAACTTGCTCGACGAAAAGGAAGTTCCTTTGACCCCGAACGCGCTGTGTAAGCGTATCAAGTTTTTGGCGCCACTGCCGGGGAATAGAATAGCTAGTTAGGAGTCCACCTCGTTTAGGTTTCTTTGCTTGATTCCTATCAAGTAATTTTTTTCTTCCCATTTTTAGCTTCCTCGTAGTCTATCCCCCTTCTTTGTGCCTTTGTTCGTAAAACTTGTCCATTAACTCTTCCGTTCACCATTATGGAGAACGCGAATCCACTATATCCGGGATTAGGTTTTTTCATAAAAAATTATGATATTTCTAAAGCGGATTATTCAAGATGGTGGGAAGAAAGTAACCAAGTCCATAAACCTTTTGAGGGTTTCACCATTCCATCAAGCCCACAAAACACCTCATCTAGTGAAACCTATGCTTCGTATGAGCCTTCACCTAAGATAGACTTTCGTGAACAACCTCCATGTTTAGAAGCTATTTTTAGTGAGGCACTTAGGAGAACTGACCAAATCTGTGAAAATATTATGGTAAGCAACCAAGCATTAAACCATAAGTTGGATCAATTACTAGGTTTAGTTTCATCACGACCTAAGGAAATACATGACGAGCATATAGATGATCTAGATGTGATTGAGGATAAGGTGAAAAGTCTAGACCCACAAGGTATCCCACAAGTCCCACCATCATTTAAGGCATACACACCGCACGTGACTTACCCGGAAGTAGTAGAAGAGACTTTAGGAATCCCAATGGAGGTAGAACATTTGAACCAAACGCAACTAGAGAATATAGGTTTGAATACTTGTAGTCTCAGTCTTACTCTTAGTTCTAGGGAATTTCCTAGTGTTGATGAACCGGAACTTCAATCTTTTTTCCCATCCTTAGATATACATCTAGGAGACAAAAGAGGAACCGACCCACCCATCAACCAATTTAGTCCGGGTAGTTTTAGGATGAAGGAAGCCATTCACACCCCCTTCACCTCACGTGGCAAATCGCCACCCTAAGGGTGTGTATCGCTACTATCACCCGCACTTAAGCTTAAGTGTAGGAAAAACCTCCCCCTTATCCGTTAAATAAGGGTAGAGTCAAGCTCGTGACTCGAACAAAAACAAGCGCTTCTTGGGAGGCAACCCATGTGTATTTGTTTTTCATTTTTATTTGTGTGTCATATATCTTTTCATTATTGTATGTTCTCATGTTTGAATTTGTGAAAATGCTTTATTTTGTCTTTAACCTCGTCTTAATTACATATAAATGTATTTTACAAAAGGGATAAGTGTAGGGAAGATTACACACGTTTTTAAAAGAACGTGAACATGAGAATTACGATTATTGAAAAGATATATATGTGTGAGTCAAATGCTTGTATCGAGTCATAATGGATGTTTTGCAGGAAATTTTTCCAGATTCTAAAGATAAAAATTTTCCAGAATTTTTTTCAGAAAATCGCAGACCTGTTTCCGTCAGGATAACCTGACGGCGTCAGGGTCGCAACCTGACGGCGTCAGGAGGAGTAGAAACAACTTCTAACTTTTTCTCGTTTTCTGTGCTACTTATAATTTTTTTGGAATTTTCCAGGTCTTAATTTTCTAGAAAATCTGCAAACATCCATTCCACAAGCATTATATCTTATTTAAGTCTGGAATTACATCTTGTTGAGATTTTTGTTTGTTCGGTTTGATGCGTTGGGTTGTCTATTTTTTTTAAAGTGTGCAGGTTTTATTTATCAAGAAGAAAATACAAAAGATTGGAACAAAACTTTTAACGCATACATTCTTCTTAAAGAAAGATTTAACCACTACTTCACACGGATCCTACCAAGCTAATCAGGGGAGTACTAGTTTCTTTCGTTTTTAATTACCTTCCATTATCATAACTTTGATACTTTCGGGGAACATTGGGGACAATGTTCAGTTTAAGTGTAGGGAGGGAAAATAAAACGGGAACTTTGAAACTATGCTTATCCTTGACTATTTGCCTTGTCCAATTTCATTTGTGTAATAAACCATGAGAAATATCGGTTAGGGTAATTTTGGCACCAAATTTAAAATTTTTCATGACATGTAGGAGTGGGCCATTAGTCTTAATAAAGCGTCTCATGGATAGGAAGTTATATGACTAGCACAAAAAACCCATTACCACTTAAATTCCACCCAAAATGTGAGGATCGCCCTTAGATTTGTAGGAATTAAAGCATTCCACTTTAATGCTTAGAGTGTGAACCGGTAGTATAATAGATTCTAGAACTTGTTTTATGATGCATTCTGAGATCGCTAGTAAGACTACACTTGTGTAGTTAGGAATAACTAAATGATAAGAGGCATTAGGATAACCCTTGTTTGATACCTGTAATATAATTACTTCTTCCACATCGGTTGAGTAATTCCCCCACACCCTTGCGTTGTACTCATCTTTAGTACACGATACCCCTAGTTAACCCCTCAGAGCCTATCCTTTTCGCGGTTCTCGTGATGTTTCGGTTTTCCGGAATATCAATAAAGAGCATTGTTTACAATCCACCCCCAAATGTACACCCAAATCGCCTTAGCCTACCTTGTATGCACTCACTTTTAGTGCATTATTGTTATCACACTAAACCCTTAGTTCAATTATCTAGTTGCTTGCATAAGTTGCTAAGTCGAGTCATATCCTTTGTACACAGTTTGTGGACGATTGGGACTCATGGGAAAAGTTAAACTTTATGAAATGACGGGAAGGGAACGTGAAATTCAAATTCCCTTTATTTGCGTTATAATGTACTCCAAGTGTTTTGATCTTTTCAGTTCGGGTCAAATTAGTGTTAGAGTAATAAAAACTCAAGTGTAGGGATGTGCCTATAAATCCCTATCATTTTGATGATATCGTACAGGATGGTACAGTAAAAGTGTATGAAAAAAAAAAACAAATCGAAAAAAATAGAAAAAAGAGAAAAAGAAAAAATTAGAGTGTAAAAAAAAAAGCATACGGGCTACCATCCTACATCTATCTTTCAATTTATGTTTGTTTATTTCAGTTATCTAGAGTTTAGAGTGTCGAGTATTGGCTTAGCAACGCCATTCTTCGCATGCTTGCAACATAAAGATTTTTGACTTGCACCACTAAATCGCCTATCCTACCAAACCCTTTGTTTCGCTACCGTAAGCCTATCATTACAACTTTAAAATACCTCTTGGATAGTTTTTCTTAGGTGCTTACGCCAAATCGATGGAGGTTTGATCTAGTCTCAAGCCTATGGTAATCTATGTACTAGGACCGGTTAATGAGTGTTTATCTTCCATTTCCAACTTGTTATATTTCATATACACCCGAGAGATGTGAGTATCCAAACACCCCATGTGAGGTGCTAGTATGTAATTTTCGTGCTTGTTATGACTTTTGCGGGGCTTATATGTGTTGTGGATCGTTCTAAACTAATGCTTCATGACCCCTAACTTATAAATCAATTGGCTAAAAGCACATTTGCTTGAGGACAAGCAAATACCAAGTGTAGGGATATTTGATAAGGTTTTAAAATGTACCTTTTTAAGGGGTCGTTTAAGCCCTTATTTGATCTCTTTTGTATCCGTTATTACTTAATATCGTTCCTTTTCACTTTTTAGGTATCTTGAAAGCAAATTGCTGGAATGACACTTATTTGGACGAAAGGCGCGAATATACGAAGAAAATGGCCAAAGTCAAGAACTGAGATACTCAAGCTGCTGAAACTGAAGGGGACGGGGTCAGGTTATATTTGTTATGCCGTCAGAACAAGTTTTGTGACGACTCAGTAGCCAAATTGCTTATTTACAAGTGACGACATCAGGTTTTAAAAGAGTAGGGAGCCGCAGCTCAGACGACCTAGATTTGATCCAGACGGCGTCAGAGACTCAAGGCGACGACGTCAGGGACAGAAGGTGATGCCGTCACAATGATAACGTGGCCAAGACGAAACCCTAATGACGGGGATCCGACGGCGTCACAAACTAAAGGGTGACGCCGTCGCAGTTGTAACCTTATATATAGAAACCGAATTTTTAAGTTTTGTGTGTGTAGTTTTGTTGAGTAAAAACCTAAACCGAACCAAGGCTGTCTTGTACAGTATTTTAGGGTTCCATACCCTATCTTACATCGAGATAAGTGTTTTACTTCATTAATTCAATTATGTCTTCAATTGATTGTGTGTATGCTTGCATGTTCCCCATGTCCGGCTAATTTATTTGTGTGTTTGCTTAGGTAATATGAAACTTAGTTATTGAATATTGATTGGTTGTCTCTTATCTTAGTTGTGATTGACCTAGTATTGCGATAGGTTATTCGTTATGTTGTTAATGCTTGATTAATCTTTGTTGAACCTTAGTTTATAATCACCTAGAGTAATTGTAGGCTATACATCCAAAGAATACCTTAGTGTTAAGTTTATAAATCCTAGAGATTTTGTAGTCATTAACCTTTGGTAGTTTCAAAGAGTTAGGGATAAACGCATACCCTACGACCTTAGAGACACAACACGATTAAGAATAAGGATGTGACAATTGAACCACTAATAAGAGATAACTAGGTAGTAATAAAGCCTAAGCAAATACATTTTTAATCATCATACGAGCACACAACAATAGACATAGGCTACACTACCTTAGATTAGATAATTAGATAAGTAGAAGTAATCGGTAGAAATACCAACCCCCAAATCCAAACCCCGAGATTCGTACCTTTCTATTTCCTAAAAAACATAAAAAGATAAAAAAATAATCTTCCTCAACCCCAACCTTAGCGTAGTAACTTCTCACTAGCATTCCTATTCCCATAGAGAACGATATCAATTCCCGTGGCTTACCCTAATACTACACTACAATGATTAGGTTCACTGCCTAGGGTGTTGAAAAACTTGCTCGACGAAAAGGAAGTTAATTTGACCCTGAACGCGCTGTGTAAGCGTATCAATCTAGTAGATTTGGATCTTAATGACTGCTATTAGGTTACTGAATGATCCCGGGTGACCTGTTCATCTGGGTAAGGGATCTAAGAATCATAGGCTAAGAGAATTGACCAAAGAAGTCTGGCGATATTCACCCACTATATTGAACCTTAATATTGAGAATTAATTCATATCTATAATCTTGGTTAAGCTTCATTCTTCTATCTCTTTATCCTAAAATCTTATTTCTGTGTATTTAGAGTAATTCTATTTACTTTATCATACCATTATCAAATTATGTTAATTCTTAACATCTTAGTTCTTTCAAGGTCACAACTCTCTTTGGACGACACTCGGATTTACCTAAGGCTTTACTTCATCTGATCGGGTTCTCTGCCCGTTCGCATATGTTTATCCTAGTTTATCTTAGTTTTATAAATATTAAAAGCAGGATGAAATAGCACATCAGCTTTTTGGCGCCGCTGCCGGGGAGCAGTTAATGAAAGATATAAGGTATGGGTTATAAGATTGACCTATGATAAGAGACATGAATAATCTGCAATACCGTATAAGGTACGTATCTCACTCTCTCGTATTACAATTTTCTATTACACTTCTAAATATTTTCTTTGAAGCTATTAGTTACGGCGTAACTTTTATTAAAGTTACAGCGTAACCTTTAAATAAAAATAAAATTTTTTAATAATTAAAAATTAATTACGGCGTAACCTAAAATTCTAATTACGCCGTAACCTTGGACGGTATAAAATCTCAGCTACGGCTGAGAAACTAGGTTTTTACCAAAACTCTTTTTTTTTCAATGCGATTCCTACTGTGAAAATTATTCTTAAAATTTTTTGTGGTGTTATCTCGTTCTTACAATCACTCAATGGCTGGTAAGATCCATCTTTACTCTTTTTGATTCTACCTCAATTATTATTTTCAATTAGGGTTTATATGTTCATAATTGGGGATCTTGCTTCTATCATGATAATTATTGCTATTGACTTGGTTAATTTATAATTAAGAATGATTCCCCATGTTTTATTGATTCGTGTCATATCATTATTGGTTGTTTGGGTCGTTTTGATCAATATGAAATTGGGTTTTTGGTCAAACGTGAATATTATGGTCTAGGCGCAGTCTAACAGCACTACATATGTTAAAACTTATGGTTTTATTTACCTTTGGGTGAAAATTGATGGTTACGGCGTAATCTATTGCTGGTCGTAACCATGGGTCTGTGCTGAGTTTTTGGGGGAAATTACGGCGTAATCAGTGGGTAAGTGTTGGGTACAATCCCAGATAGATCTTATGAGCCTTAAAGAAAGTATAGTTAACTTGTGTAATCACAAGAAAACTAAGGAGAACCTTTACTAGAATTATGTTTACGCGGAATATAAACACAATACTCAAGAAGACAATAAACACCAAAGACTTGATCCTCTATAGATCTATATCAATTTACTAACAATGTTATTGAAAAGTATATCTATCAACCCTAGCCGCTAGTTTCTTTTATATTACAAGAAACCCTAATGTTGCAGCTTACTAATCACGTAAAAGATATGCACTATCTATTCCTAATTTAACTCATGCATATCGTAACTAAATAACTAATAATGCGGAAACTACATATCCGCAGTAACAAGATAACTATCCGTGGCAACTGCACTATCCGCAAGAACCATACTATCAGCATAAACAAATAAAGCTATCAGCAAGATCCTTTATCAGTAGGAACCCACTGTTACATAATTCCTAACAATCCTCCCCTAAAATTGAATTTGACTCTGTTAACTTCAAGTTTCCAGATAGATCTTCAACATGCAAGAGGATTGAGTAGAACCAACAACTGAAACCATAGATGTAATCTGTAGACCACCTAGAACCACCAAAAACAGCAATGAAGACCAGGATTCCATCAGCAACTCCTAGATCAGCAACATCAGGAACCAGCAACATCAGTAACCAGAGTAGATTTGATAAGCCTTTACCAAGTAGCTACTCACTCTTGGGCTAGCTGGTTCTTGAGTGGAATCATGACATCACCCTGTTGAACCAGGTACCAGTCCAACACTTAGAACATGAATCAATGGTGTATTGGAGTACCCTAATGGTTTTTGGCAAACCATCACAGCCATCAATGGATTTGACTTGTCTTTACCTGAAGCCGTTAACTCAGGACTAGTCATGGTGTTCCACTGCCTTTACCACAAGCCATGAACTTATGGGCTAGCCAACTCTTCATCTATGAGGACATGGTGAGTTGAGCACCATACAACTTATTGGCAAGTTGTCAACCATCCAACGGATTTGAGATCTCTTTACCAGAGCCGTTTGCTCATAGAGTAGCCAATGTTTGGTGTGTGAGACCAGGGTACATTGATAACCCTCTGATTTTTAGTAAATCAGCAACTATCAACGGATTTGAGGATACTCACTAGAGCCGCATGGTGAGTTAAAAACCATATATGAAGCACAACTATACAACATGATCCTCAAAGATGAAAGTTAGAAAACATACAAGATATATACAAGTTAAATTTATTTATTTATTTTTATTTTTTTTAAACACCAATAAAAGATAAGAAAAAAAAATATACATATAACATACCAGACTTCAATTTGAAGAATCAACAGAAGCATCAATGAGTTTATCCTTCATTCGTTTGACTAACTGCTCTGCATTAATCATATCATTCCCAACAGGAACAGTAGAGAAAGCCAACTTCTTTTTCAACATTTGCTCTAACAAAGGTACAGACAAAGGGTAGTCCTAGTCCTAAAACATGTAAATATAAACCCCAGACCAGGTCTGCACCACATGAATACTAGATAATGGATAAAATGTCCAACCATAAACCTTCCACTGATTCTGACCTTCCCAAATCCTAAACCCTGCACCATCCTGATATTTGGAATCAAACAACACTTGAAGATCACCCAACAACATTAAACCAGCACCTGTTGAAGGATGAGAGTCATAATGTTTTGACACCATGCCATAAAGGGCAATAAGATATTGTCTGTCCAGGTAATTCATAATCTCAGAAAGGAAAGTAAATGCCTGACAGATCCATCTTTGTGATAGAAAGAGTTACAATCACCTAAACCACCAAGACCAGTAGGTGTGAGTACCCGTCTTTCAAACATAGACCAAATGACTAGCTCCTCATCAAAATCATCATCCTCAAAATCCTTTATAAAAGAACTCTCAGGGGCCTGAAGATCAAAGGAAACCCCCTTCTTTCTTGCTATACTCTTCTGTCTTCTTCCAGAAGTGGAAGAAGGAGAAGAAGTAGTATCTACATGTTTAACCTCAGGGGTAACAACTGCTTCCTTTTCAGGTGAGATAACTGGTGAAGGATGTATAGAGGCAGGATGGACACTTGCTCTGTCTCATCAGTAGAAAGACTCTTGTCTCTATCAGTAGTATTAGGTGGCACAAAATCAGGAGAAACTGATGCAGGAATCTCAGCAGAAAACTTTGGAGTACTGTCAGAAGGAATAGATTGAGATATATCAATCGGTGTCTCCTCAGCAGAAACTGGAGCATCATTAGAAGCATCACCAGTCTTCAATCTCTTAGGGTCAAGACCTTCCAGAAGAGATTGAGAGCGTTTTACCCTGGCATAAGGATTGAGACCATCCTTCTCCAACCTTGCGAGAATTGTGTTATACTCTTTGACCAACTGATCATCAGACATGGATTTCACAAATGCCATAGTCCAGCCTGTGTTGTAAACATCAGAACTTGTATTCTTCACAAATTCTCTCATATGTTTCCTTTGTTCACCTTGAGAAAGAGGTTTGTCCCTTTTTGCCTTAGCCTTGCGTTCTGCATCTGCTTTCTTTCTCTGATTCACCAAAGCCATAATATCATCAACATAGTTCTCAGAATCAAAGGCACCACCCAATATAGATTGGGCAAGAGTTGGATTGTTAGAAACATCACCCGCCAGTTGATTCCAAGTGTCATCTGAAAACCTTAGAGCAAGATCATCAAGTTCTTTCCTTCTCTGTAGTGTGACCTCAGGAACTTTGTAAGACTGACTTTGAAACTCTGCATCATAAGTAGCCTGAATCTGTGCAGCAACTTTCGTATCATGTTGTGAAATCACATGTAGTCTCAATAGCCTAGCCTGTTCAGCTTTAAATGCATCACAGTCCATATCCTCATCTAAAATAATACCCTTTCCCTTATCAACCTGAGAAGCAGGCATGGGCTCAACCTCAACCGAAAAATCCTTTGGATCAGAGGGAATGGACTTAGGTATCTCAGAAGCAACAAATGAAGTATCAGACTTATCAGCAGCAACAGACTTGTCAGAAGCAACAGGCTTATCAGCAGCAACAGGCTTGTCAATAGGATCTGATGATTCCTTATCCTCAACCACCTTGTCAGTAGAAACAGATGCAGGAGGAATGTGCACATGATCAGCAGCACCAGAAGGATAAGAGGAATCCACTATACTAGCCTTGAGGGCCATTTGACAGAGATAACTCCTCTTTCTACTCTCCCTCCTTTGAAACACTTGAACTTCTGGATCCTTCTGAGCTTGTGTCTCTCCTAATGAAACAGAAGCCAAGACATGAAGTGCCTCAAGATCAATATTTGTCCTCTCATTACCCTGTTCCTCCTCAGAATCAGAAACCACAACTCTGCTCTTCCTATTATTAAGCCTAACCTCCAAATCTGTTACCCTCTTCAACACCTTAACCAAAGCACCACCAAGAGTCTGCTTGGTCTCCTTAAGCTCATCCCTGGATTCTTGAAGCTTAAGTTCCAAATGATCAACCTTCTTGATATACCTGTTGAGTAAGCTAGACATATTCATTAGTACATTAGGATCCTCAGTTCCACCAGCAGGATTAGCTGAGGTATTTGGAGCTTCATTGGACCTGGGAGGAGACACATGAAAATCATCACCAAAAGTGGTGTCATCCTCAAAGAAATGTCCAGGAGGACTAGCAGGTTGAACAAAAGGTTGGTCAGGATTGACCTTAGTCTCAACAGGAATTTGTCCCTATGACTCAGAGGCAACCACTGGCTCTTCAGGAGAAACAATCCCTGTTGATGGTTGGACAACAGGTTGAGGTGAAGGTGGTTGTTGGTCATCAGTGACAACTGATGCAGAAGCACCAGCAGCAACATTGACACCAGGCAACATTGAGGGTAACAGGGGTCTGTGTTCTCCAGCAAAATTAGTTTTCATTGTTGCAAATAATTTAGCAGTTAATTTAGTAATGACCCTTGGAGTTTGATCAGAGGTTTCAATGCCTAATATCATTTGTAGAAATCTAGGATACATCAGAAAGTTATGTTTGGTATCATTCATATTCTTAAGCATTTCCTCAAAAACATATCTTGAAAAATTATACTTTCTACCATGGGCCAAACAGATTATAGCATTTGCAATAGAACTGGAAAACTGATCCCAACCCCCAGATTTAGGACTCAGACACTGAAGCAGGGCATGGACTAAAAACCTCCACTTAGGGCAAAACTTATTTTTAAACCAAATGATTTTCCCATCATAGGGATACCCCAAGCTGGTTAAACCAGTGATAATCTCATCTCTATTGTTCTCAAAGAGACCACCTTCATCATCAAATTGTAACTGAGTCCTAATGAGAGACTCAGTTATCACATACTCTTCTCCATCAATGGTAGCCCCAATCTCCTTGGTTGAACCAGTGGGAGATCGCTCATGAGTAGTGGACCAAAATTGCTTGACAAGTGAGTCATAAACAACTGATGGAGAGAAAGTGAGAGCATACCTGATCTTGGAGTGCAGAAGAAAATCAATCATTGAGTCATACAAATCACTCCCTTTGGCATGTTCCAGAACGCAACTTTATTGTGATCTCCTTTGTAGTCGAGTGTTGCCATTGATATAGAGTGAGAAGATTGAAGATGAGCAGGATTCAAATTAAGAGGGAATTGTGTAACTTGGATGTGAGATACTTCTGATTGACTATTTAAATGAGTTACCCAAAATAGTCGTTTAAATTGACAACAAATTTGGAACAAATCTTTGACCTATTTTGACTTTAAATAAATCCCGAATTATATCATAGCCAGCAGCAATGAACAGTCAACCAGCGGAAACCAACCAATCAAACAGCAGAAACCAATTAACTTTTGTCCGTAGCTATCAATCCAATGCTACCAGCAGAATCCACAGCTCATCAGCAGAAATAATCACAATACCAGCAGTAATGAAGAAGGAATCAATTCTTCTGATCATAACAGTGCTTCAGCAGTCTCCACTCAGAACTTTTAACGATACAAATTCCAACCATCAATTTTAATCATAAATTCTACCGACCTAAGATCCCATAATGCCTATATAACCAACCCCTTGCAACATCAACCATACAAACAAAACACATAACCCTAATCAACAAAATCGAGTAACAACCGGATAACCATGAACAACTCCCCAAACCATCCTATTGATATATCATCATCTGACAGTGAACCATGCCACGATGGATGGCTTGATTACTTTCCTCCTGGTGCATCCAACAGTGTGACTTACATCTCTAGAGAGCCTCCTAGCAAGTCACCATTTGCATACACTTCTTCAGATGAAGATCTTCCCAGTCCTCCTCCTCATGTGGAGTTTGAAGTGTCCAATGCTGAGCTTAATGCCATGAAAGAAGACACTGATGATGAGGTTAATGATCCAACCTACAAGCCACTCAACTACATGCCACTCAATGTTGCTCCTCTTGCTGTTCTACCACCAGGCCCTTCAGCTCTAAGGCCCCAAGCCTCCACATCAAACCCTACCAAGAGAACCACTATGATGCATCTGGCAGCAAATCCAGTGTGGGAATATGTTAACAGGTGGGGAAAGGAGCATCAGAGGATGCCAGAGTGGGGAAACAGGAGGCCTGGAAGTTTGAAGTTGGAGTTTGGAGGAGTGATGAGTCTGGAGGAGTGTTGTGTCAAGCTTGTTATGTTTTGAGTCTTGTACTGTTCCCACTGCATCTTTGAATGCAGTGTTTTATCAATGAATAAAAGACTTTTATGCTTGCTCTTTTGTAATCTGTTCCCACTGATTGTTTGATTGATACTTGATCTGCAAGATGGTTAGTAGAACACAAAACATACAACACAAATGTATACATATAATATACAAAATATACAGCTTAAAACCTCCCCTTAAACCAAAAACCTCCCCTTAGGCACAATCCTCCCCTCAAACACAACAATCAGGGGTTGATCATGCCTATATGGACAACCAAATATTGAAATCGTGGACCATCAAAAGCTTTTGTTAACAAATCAACTACATTTTCATCTGTATGGATTTTAACCACTTGAATAAGGTGTTTTTCATTAGCATCTCTGATAAAGTGGTGTCTAATTTCTATGTGCTTAGTTCTTTGATGAAAAACAGGATTTTTAACAATTCATATTGTACTTTGGTTGTCTATAAAGATTTTAGTGTTCATAAAATTGAACCCATAATCCAATAACTGGTTTTGAATCCAAAGTACCTGACCACAACAACTGGCAGCAGCAACATATTTAGCTTCAGTAGAAGATGTGGCCACTATGGTCTGCTTCTTGCATTGCCAGGAGATTAATCTCCTTCCCAAGAACTGACAACCCCCAGTAGTAGATTTCCTATCAAAGTTTGCACCAGCATAGTCACTATCACTATAAGCCTCTGACTCAAATGGAGATTCTCTGGGATACCAAAGACCCAACTTAGGTTGACCCTTGAGGTACTTAAAAATCTTCTTGACTGCTGTCAAATTGGAAGTTAAAGGAGTGACCTGATGCCTGGAACAAGGACTGACTACAAACATAATGTCAGGCCTAGAGGCAGTCAAATACATGAGGGAACCAATCATGGATCTGTAGAGATGAACATTAACAGCAGGATCTGGTTCATTATTTGACTTAGCCTTAGGAGCTCATAGGGTGTAGTAGCAGTCCTAACTAGTACCATATCAAACTTCTTGAGGATGTCATGCACATACTTCTATTGATGAATGAAAATGCCATATGATTTCTGCTGCACTTGAAGGCCCAAAAAGAATGTAAGCTCACCCATTGCACTCATCTCAAACTCACTTTTCATTAAATCCTCAAATTCCCTACACCAAGATTCTTTGGTAGAACCAAAGATAATATCATCCACATACACTTGCACAAGAATGATATCTCTGGAGCTCTTCTTTATAAATAGAGTCTTATCAATAGCACCTCTCATGTACCCATGTTTCAGCAGGAATGAAGAGAGCCTAGCATACCAAGCTCTAGGTGCCTGATGAAGGCCATAGAGTGCTTTAACCACTTTGTAGACCATATCCGGATTGTGAGGGTCTACAAATCCCTTGGGCTGAGTGACATACACTTCTTCCTCAATTTCACGATATAAAAAGGCACTTTTTACATCCATCTGATAGACCATGAAGCCCATGTAGGAAGGAAATGCCAAGAAAAGTCTGATGGCCTCTACTTTTGCAACAGGAGCAAAAACCTCATCATAATCAATACCCTCTTCTTGTCTGTGACCTTGAGCAACCAACCTAGCCTTATTTCTAACCACAATCCCCCTTGAATCCCTTTTACATTTCAGAATCCACTTTGTTCCAATAGCATACTTACCAGGAGGCAACTGAACAAGCTCCCACACATTTTGATTCAAAAATTGTTGCATCTCCTCTTGCATAGCAGCTACCCAATCATCATCAGCCAATGCCTGTGCAACACTTGTAGGTTCAACTTGAGATAAGAAACAAGCAAATAGACAGTGATGATAGTCGATGTGATTGTTCCTATGTTGATCTTGTATGTAGCTGAGAAATGCAGATTCTCCAAATCCTGTCGTCTTCACCCTGCTTCTAGTTTGCACAGAGGAATTAGGATCACCAATGATTAGAGATTGTGGATGAACTGTGTTAATCCTTTTCATGACATGTGGACTAACATCAACTGATGAGGCCAGATTAGTAATTGTGGGACCAAAGTCATCATCATAAGAAGAAGAATAAAAAATGCCAGTTCTTGACAATTTATGAATGCCATCCAATTCAGAGCTTGAATGTTGTGAATTGGCTAAGTCAGATGGAGTTGGAAATATGGTAGGAGAGTCATCTAAACCCAAAGTATCCACAGATGGAGTATTAGAGGGAACCACAGGAACATTATCACTAGCAGAAGGAACATAAACACGACCAACAGTATCATCATCAGCAGCAACTGACCCATTACCAGAAGAATCAGTCACATTACCAGCAGGAACATGTATACTACCAGCTGCATCAAAGTTCCTGTGGGGTTCAATAGTTGCCTGCCTTAGGAGTTCCCCTGTTTCTTTGGAGAATTCATAACCAAACTTTTCAGCATCATCCTTTGCTGCATGCTCTTGGCGTTAAAGCTTCACAAGTTCTTCTGCATATCCCAGATCACTTGAAGTTGCATGAGAAGCAGCTGTGTTCTTTGTACCTGAAAAGTGGTTAGAAGGAAAGGAAGGAACAACCATACGTTGTTCATCAGACTCTGAATCTGACTCATCATCTGAGGAACCTGCAATGTTAGTTTGGGCATCTTGTGGTTCTGCAGGAAGATTAGATTTATAACGAGTATAACCTAAGTGATCAGTTAAGTAGTCAAGATGAAAGTACCATTCTTGACCTGCTCCCTGAACATTTGGATTGTCCTCCATAAATCTCAGATTCAGTGTCTCTTCAATCCTCTTTATGGAGATGTTTTACACCCTGTAGGCTTTACTATGAGCTGAATAACCTACTACAAATCCCTCATCAGCTTTTCCTTCAAACTTGCCCAAATGATCACTGATGTTAAGGATGGTGACATGACAACCAAAAGGCTTAAGGTGGCTAATGGTAGGAACCTTGCCAGGCACAAGTTCATAAGGTGTCTTGTTGTTAGGATTAGTTATCAACACCTTGTTCAATACATAAAAAGCAGTGCTGACTGCTTCAGTCTAGAACATGGTAGGTAACTTAGAATCAGCAAGCATAGATCTTGCTGCTTCAATCAGGGTTCTATTTTTCCTTTCAGCAACTCCATTTTGTTGTGGAGTCCTGGCAGTGCTATAATCCCCTTTTATCCCCTTTGTAGCACAGAGCTCAATTAATTTGACATTCTTGAACTCTGTCCCATTGTCACACCTAATGGCTTTAACCTTTTTATTCAACTGATTCTCTACCAGGGCAATAAAGTCTTGAAGAATCTGAAATGTTTCATCTTTAGTCCCCAAGAAGAATGCCTATCAATACCTACTATAGTCATCAGTAACCACCAAACAATAGTACTTGTGATCAATGCTTCTGATGGATGTAGGACCAAAAAGATCCATATGAAGAAGCTGCAAGGGCTCAGTGATGGTGCGGACAACATCAATGGACTTATAGGAAGCCTTGTGTTACTTTCCCTTGTTACAAGCCACACAATTGTGTTCATTAGTAAAGACCTTGGAAGGAAGTCCATGAACTAACCCAAGTTTTGCCAGCTTGTTGATCGTTTTGAAATTAACATGAGCCATCCTTCTATGCCATTTATTAGATTCATCCAAGGATGCTTTTGCCACCAAACAAGCTAAGTCACCTGCAGGCTGAACTTCATTAAGATTGAATGTATACAGATTTTGTTTCCTTGGCACCTTCAGAACAACTTGACTGTCATCAGGTATCTGGAAATCATTGGAGAGAACAAGACATTCAGTATCAGTGAACAACACAAAGTTTTTCTTGTCACATATTTGGGACACAGAAAATAAGTTGAAGTTTCTCAATTCTTCCACATAATACACATTCTCAAAGTCTAGCTTGGAAGCTCTAATAGTTCCCTTCCCTGTAATTTTACCATCTCCTCCTCCAAAAGTAACAATACCTCCTTGAAGAGATACAAAATTATGAAGTCTGTCTCTGTTCCCTGTCATACTCCTAGAACAACCACTATCAACAATGCCTAAATCCTTATTAGAATGAGGATCATCCTACAAGTTAAAAAAAAATATACAACAACATTAGTATACATGGAGACCCAAGCCATCACTGACTTGGGCCTGCCTTGTGGATCATATCAAAAAAACTTGCAGATTGATGAGATCCACTATTGTTCTTGGAATCCTTCATGAAAGATGGTCTATTGTGTGTCCAAGAGCAACTTGCTGAGAGCTTAACATCAGTATCCCACCTTGCCCCCCTTTTATGCAATGGGTCATTATTAACAGGCCTATATCCATTTTGAAAATAAGTACTAGTAGGTCTGTATGATGGCCTATAAACATTTCTTCTCCAACATGAGGAAGATGGACTGTCAACAGAAACAGAAGGAACTGGTCTACCAGCAGCAACTGGTCTACCAGCAGAATTGGTTCTGCTGGTCCTCACATGTGTTCCAGAGGGAACAAATGAAGGAATGTTGGTCACATCATTCCATATAGGTCTATATCTCTGTTGATTAGTACAAACACCCATTTGTTTCTCATAAAAATCACAATCTTTGATAAGGTGAAATGTACTGCCACACACAAAACATGATTTCTTCTTAAAATGCTTGTTCATAACAGGAATAGTCTTATTACAAACAAACTTATTTAAACCACTACCAAAATCAGAATTGTTTTTAACAAAATCAACAGAACAAGAAATGTTTCTAAAATAAGTTATCTTTGAAGATGAATCATTAACAGCAGCTCTTGGGACAGGCAAGGTCTTGGGAGAGGCAGTCTTGGGTGTTGTAGACTCTTCACTTGAATCACAACTGGCATAGTCTTTAGACTGGGTCTCTGAAGTCATATCACTGGAAGAACAAGAGACAAAAGTATTAGATTCACTGCCAGTGTCAGATAAGTCATTGGACTTTTGACCATAGGTTATATGTGATTCATCTGAGTCTGAGTCTGGGTTGGGTGGCCTAACAATACCATTTATGGAAGAAGGAACTGAATGCATTTCACCATGTTTTACAAAGTTATCAGGTTTTCTATATTTATCTTCCTCTTCATCAGTGACATGATTAAAAACACTATATTCATTAGGGTCATAAATCTCATCTGGTCTAATATAATCCTTGAACCCTAACCCCATCTTAGTTTTAACAGACATAGAGCTGTTCCACAGTTTATCTAGTTTTTTAGCCTGTTCTTGCCACTGATTATATCTAGCCACCTCTGAATCTAAATTAGCTTGAAGACCCTCTTTTTCAGCAATGACCTTTACATATTCTTTCTTTTTAAATTTTAGCTTGTTCGTGGTGTTTTCCAAATCTCTTTCTAAAACTTTAATTTTCTCTTCAAGAGCCAATGGATTTTGTTGGTACCAGGCCTTTTGTTTTTCTAAAGATTTAGCAGTTTTCTTATAGGCCTGGACCTGAATAAAATATTCTTTATATTGGCCATTAACATCATCAAATTCACTTTTAAGAGCATCATATTTAGCATTACAATCAAACATACAATTTTGTACCTGAGAAGTGATGCCCATCAGTGCAATCTCATCAGCAGTATCAACAACCAATCCAACCTGAGTATTTTCATCCTTAGCTTCATTCACTTGCTCATCCCAGTCAACCCTTGACTCCAAAGACAGCAAAGCTTTAGGTTTCTGATCCTTAGTTTCCTTGATCTTGAATGCAGAATATCTTCTCCTGTCACTTCCCTTCTTATCTGGGCATTCTCTAGCAAAGTGACCCACCTCGTTGCATTAAAAAAACCTGATCTTCTTCCTGTCAAACTTGGCTGATTCTCTTCCCTTGTAGCCAAACTTTCTCCCAGAACCCTTCTCAAACCTGTTGACTTTCATAGCAAGCATGGCCATCTGCCATTTGAGATCCATCTCCTCCAAATCCCATTTATCCACTTGTTCAAAATCTTCATAGACCAACTGCTGTTGGTCTTCAGTTTCAGCAACAAAAGAGTAAATCACATCCTCTATCACAGAATTGGACTTTGATTTCCTTGTAGAAGAAGTGTGTATTCTGGTTGCTGCTGATGAAGAAGTGGGACTCTCAGTATAGGACACCATTGTGTTAGCACTGGAAGCACTAACAAAAGCTGAGTATGTTGGAGTTGGAGAATAAGATGAATGACCCTTGATATCAATTTCAAGAGATCTAAGCTTATTGTATAAGTCATCAAAGCTTAAATAATCAAGGCCTCCCTTTGCCTTGAGTGTGAGAGAAACCTGCCTCCAGGAAGATGGTAAAGCACGAAGGAACTTTAGATTGCATTCCTCATTGTCAGGTTTAGACTTCATCTGATTTAGCTGGCTCAGGATTTTCTGAAACTTGTCATACCTCTTGTGTATGCCTTCCTCTTCAAAAATTGAGAACTTCTGAAAGCTCTGCTTGAGCATTGACTTCCTCATCTTTTTAGACTCATCATTACCCCCAAACCTTGATTTTATTGCTCTCCAGATTTATCTTGCATCATCAAGATGATAAAAGTCACTCATATGCTCATCTAGAAGAGCTTGAAGCAAGGTAGTCCTTGCCTTAGTTTCCCTCTGAAGTAAAATCTGTTCTGCATTAGTTGTTGCTGGAAGAATTATCACATTCCCATCAGAATTTCTTCCAGTAGCCTTCTTACTATTGCCTTTTAGAACAATGTTCCAGAGATGGATGTCACTGTTGGAGATATAATTTTCCATCTTCATAGCCCATATGTCATATTTGTCCTTCTTCAGGTAGGGAAATTTTGCATTGGTGTTGGACATGGTGGTGACAACCTGTTGAATAGTAGACTGAGTGTTTGATGACTCAGGTTGGTCATCATTCTCTGTATCTGAATGTTTTGATGATGTCATTGTTAGGGTTTTGAGAAAGAGAATAAGACTGTCTTCTTAGAAAGATTCTCACCAGGCTCTGATACCACTTGTTGGGTACAATCCCAGATAGATCTTATGAGCCTTAAAGAAAGTATAGTTAACCTGTGTAATCACAAGAGAACTAAGGAGAACCTTTACTAGAATTATGTTTACGCGGAATATAAACACAATACTCAAGAAGACAATAAACACCAAAGACTTGATCCTCTATGAATCTATATTAATTTACTAACAATGTTATTGAAAAGTATATTTATCAACCCTAGCCACTAGTTTCTTTTATACTACAAGAAACCCTAATGTTGCAGCTTACTAATCACGTAAAAGATATGCACTATCTATTCCTAATTTAACTCATGCATATCGTAACTAAATAACTAATAATGCGGAAACTACATATCCGCACTAACAAGATAACTATCTGTGGCAACTGCACTATCCGCAGGAACCATACTATCAGCAGAAACAAATAAAGCTATCAGCAGGATCCTTTATCAGCAGGAACCCACTGTTACATAATTCCTAACAGTAAGATTACACCGTATATGTGTTCTGTGATCTTATTATGGCGTAACTAGTAGTTTTGGTTACGCCGTGGTTGAGTTATGTGATTGGATTACGTCGTAGCTGGTTGTGTGTGTTACGCCGTAATCCTCCTTACGGCGTATTCTTTGTCTTCAATTACGCCGTAACTTCATATCAGTATGCATTAATATTTGATCTATATTTCTTTTCTTTCAGGAAACAACAACCCCGCTCAGTGGGTAAGATTCTTGAATTACGACCCTGAAGGAAGAAATTTATGCAGAGCCGACTACGAGAAACTGGGCAAGAAAGAAATTGATAACCCTCAAGCTCTAGATTATGACGCATTCGAGGAAGTCAACAACGGAGTTACCTCAAGGACGTTTAGAAAATTTTGCAAGATTAAGTACACTGAGCGTACTGGCTCATTCACTTGCAATGCTTGTCTTAGGCTTTTCAAAATCAAGGAACTAGTCATACCAGAATATGTCAGAGAATTCTTGGCATCTGTTGAGTTCATGGATGAAGTTGAAGACATCGATCAAGTATCAGTCTATTTTCAGCTCGGAGGGGAGAAGAGGGACTTGATTTTGAGGCAGTTTATGGTCAGAATGGGTTTGTACAATGATCGAGATTTCAACAACGATTTGTGGGAAGAATATTACGACAAGTGCTGGAGGTTCAGGCCCGATGCATACAACTCGAAGCACCCCATTCATACACATTGATAAGGAGTCCTATTCGATGGCTGGTTCATAGGCTAATAGCATGTTCGATCAAGGCTAGGCAATCGGCGAGGGATAAAATGACTATGGATGATTTGTATCTTCTTTATGGTATGGATGGGGGAAATTTTATCGATGTTCCTTACTTCCTGGCCAAATTCATGTCTACTGGAGCTAAGGGCTTCATCGCTAAAAGTTTGATTCAAAGGGCCCATTTTATTAGCAAACTGGCAAGGAGCTTCGATTTAATGAGTCCTGAGGCGTTGTCATTGGTAACCCGTGGTAGGGAAACTAGCTTTATAGGGAAAAAGAAGCTAGTCGAGTACGGGATTTTTCGCTTGAATGGATTGGGTGAAGCTGAGTTGATGCCAGAGGCCCAGATTAGAGGAGAAGGAGCAAGTGAAGCAGGTGGTAGTGGTGTGATAAGGATTTAAAAGGTACACTTTTGAGGGGTCGTTTAAGCCCTTTATTGATCACTTTTGTGTACGTTACAACTTAATTTCGTTCCTTTTCACTTTTTAGGTCTCTTGAAGGCAAATTGCTGGAATGACACTTATTCGGACGAAAAGGCGCGAATATATGAAGAAAATGGCCAAAGTCAAGAATCGAGACACTAAAGCTACTAGAACTGAAGGGGACGGCGTCACAGCCAATTCACGACGCCGTCGCGACACACCTTGAGACGACTCAGAGAGCAAATTGCTATTTTGCACTTGACGACATCAGGTTTAAAAGAGTAGGACGTTACAACTCAGACGGCCTAGATTTGGATCCCGATGACGTCAGAAGATAAAGCTGGCGGCATCACAAGCATAAGGTGATGCCGTCACAAAGTTGACGTGACCAAGACGAAAACCTAATGGCGGCGACCCGACGGCGTCACAATTAAAGAGTGAAGCCGTCGTATATTGTAACTCTATATATAAAATTCAAATTTTCAGTATTTTAGATAGGTAGTTTTGTGGAGTAAAACCTAAACCGAACATAGGCTGTCTTGGGCAGTATCTTAGGGTTCCATACCCTATTTTACAACAAGATAAGTGATTTACTTCATTAATTCAATTAAGTCTTCAATTTTTTGTGTGTATGCTTGCATGTTTTCCATGTCCGGCTAATTTACTTATGTGTTTGCTTAGATCTATAAAACCTAGGTATTGAATATTGATTGGTTGTCTCTTATCTTAATTGTGATTGACCTAGTATTGCGATAGGTCATTCGTTGTATTTTTAATGCTTGAGTAATCTTTGTGAACATTAGTTTATAATCACCTAGAGTTATTGTAGTCTAAACATCCAAAGATAACCTTAGAGTTAGTTTATGAATCCTAGAGATTTCGTAGGCAATAACCTTAAGGTAGTCTCAAAGAGTTAGAGAAAAACGCATACCCTACGACCTTAGAAGACACAACGCGTTAAGAATAAGGACGTGACAATTCAACCATCAATAGGAGATGACTAGGGAGTAATAGAATCTAAGTATACACATTTTTAATCATCATAAGAGCACACAACAATAGACATACACTACACTCACCTTAGTTTAGTTTATTAGATAATTAGATAAGTAGAGTAATCGGTAGAAATACCACCCCTCAAATCCAATACCCCGAGATTCGTACCTTTCAATTTTCTAAAAAATAAAAAATAAAAAAAATAATCTTCCTCAACCCGAACTTAGCGTAGTAATTTCTCACTAGCATTCCTATTCCCATAGAGAATGATATCAATTCCCGAGGCTTACCCTAATACTACACTACAACGATTAGGTTCACTGCCTAGGGTGTTGAAAAACTTGCTCGACGAAAAGGAAGTTCCTTTGACCCCGAACGCGCGTTGTACGCATATCAAGTTTTTGGCGCCGCTGCCGCGGAATAGAATAGCTAGTTAGATTTCCACCTCGGTTAGGTTTCCTTACTTGATTCCTATCAAGTAAGCTTTTTTCCTATTTTTAGCTTCCTCGTAGTCTATCCCCCTTCTTCGTGACCTTTGTTAGTAATCCTATCACTTTTCATCATAGAAGGTGATAACACACCAAACAACAACCTACCACTTGATCCCACTTTTGCCAACCAACTCCTAGCTCGTATTGTAAGTGAAATTGGAGAGCTTAGGAAATTGAATAGGATAATTGAAAATGCACTTGAGGAAGCCCTTATGGAATCCACTGGCACTCTAGACAGTAATTCAACCTCAAGTGATTCAGATGATGAGTTAGAAGAAGGAGATTATAAGGTATTAGAAGTTATGAAAGGATGTAAGGAGGAGGAAGAACTTAGGGAGTATTTCGATTCATACCCTAATGGGAAGGAAACCGCCTATCACTATAACGTAGTTAACTTCGTGCATCCACCTTTCGAGCTTTGCATTAAAAGTGGTGACCCTAAAAATATTAAGATACCGTGCATGATTGGATACTTATATAGGGATCACACTTACATTGACTATAAGGCACACATGAACATAATGTCTAGGCTCTACTACAATTGGATCATGAGCAAAAAGTTAGGACCTATAAGGGACCCCTTTCACCCTAGGAAAGTGATTAACTATGTTGGGAGGGCCAAAGGATTGCATGTCTTCGTAGATAACTTCACATATAAGTGTGATTTCATGATCTTGGAGGATGTTAAGGGCATCATTGATGGGTTTTTAGGAGATGTGATACTTGGGAGACCATTTATTGAGGAATCTAAGATGGTTTATGATCAAGAGGAAGGAATAGCCAAGTTCTCAAACGGGATCGAATGCGTTAAGTATATAATGCCCAACAAAAATAAGAAGTTTGAGGGTATTGACGATCTAGATGTAGACAACATTCCGGCCTTTAAAGTAGATTGGGAGAACAAGGTTCACTACACCGCTTGTCTAGAGTTAGGCCCTGAGTATATTCGTGATGAGAGAAGAGTGAAAGAAATCGAATGGACCTCTAAGATTAGAGGAACGTAGGGGCACGACTTCGAGTCTAGATACAAGACTCATAAATAAAGAAAAGCGCTTCGTGGGAGGCAACCCATACTTAATTGTTTGCTTGTTTGTGTGTCGTATATCTTTTATTGATTGTTTATTCTCATGTTTGAATTTGTAAAAATGCTTTATTTTGTCTTTAACCTCGTCTTAATTACATATAAAGGTATTTTACAAAAGGGATAAGTGTAGGGAGGATTACACACGTTTTAAAAAAGAACGTGAACATGAAAATAACGATTATTAAAAAGATATACATGTGTGTTTGTTCGAGTCAAATGCTTGTATCGAGTCATAATGGATGTTTTGCAGGAAATTTTTCCAGATTCTAAAGATATAAATTTTCCAGAATTTTTTCCAGAAAATCGCAGACCAGTTTCTGTCAGGATAACCTGATGGCGTCAGGATCGCAACCTGACGGCATCAGGAGGAGTAGAAACAGCTTACTAATTTTTCTCGTTTTCTGAGCTACTTATAAATTTTTGGAATTTTTCAGGTCTTAATTTTCCAGAAAATCTGTAAACATCCATTCCACAAGCATTATATCCTAGTTTAGTAGAGTCATATATATATTGTTACCGCCGACTTTACGCGAAGGTTTCGTTTGTTTTCTTCAAGTGTGCAGGTTTTATTTACCAAGAAGAAGATACATAAGATTGGAAGGAGCTTTTCACGCATACATTCTTCTTGAAGAAAGATTTAACCACTACTTCACACGGATCCTACCGAGCTAATCAGGGGAGTACTAGTTTCTTTCATTTTTATTTACCTTCCATTATTATAACTTTGATACTTTTGGGGAACATTGGGGACAATGTTCAGTTTAAGTGTAGGGAGGGAAAATGAAACGGGAACTTTGAAACTATGCTTATCCTTGACTATTTGCCTTGTCCAATTTCATTTGTGTAATAAACCATGAGAAATATCAGTTAGGGTAATTTTGGCACCAAATTTAAAATTTTTCATGACATGTAGGAGTGGGCCATTAGTCTTAATAAAGCGTCTCATGGATAGGAAGTTATATGACTAGCACAAAAACCCTTTACCACTTAAATTCCACCCAAAATGTGAGGATCGCCCTTAGATTTGTAGGAATTAAAGCATTCCACTTTAATGCTTCGAGTATGTACCGGTACTATAATAGATTCTAGAACTTGTTTTGTGATGCATTCCGAGATCGCTAGTGAGACTACACTTGTGTAGTTAGGAATAACTAAATGATAAGAGGCATTAGGATAACCCTTGTTTGATACCCGTAATATAATTACTTCTTCCACATCGGTTGAGTAATTCCTACACACCCTTGCCTAGTACTCATCTTTAGTACACGATACCCCTAGTTAACCCCTCAGAGCCTATCCTTTTCGCGGTTCTCGTGATGTTTCAGTTTTCCGGAATATCAATGAAGAGCATTGTTTACAATCCACCCCCAAATGTACATGATGCGTGCCAAACAGTCAAGCTAAATCACTCAAGCCTGCCACTTGTGAATGGCAGACCGTAATCAGCTTCAAACTGCTTAAGCACGAATGCAATGAAGATCTGGGGAGTATAGTGTTTCCCCGGGTCGTTATGTCCCAGCGAGCTATGCAATGGATCACCAAACGAATAGTGATCGAGAGATTTGAACGGAAAAGAAGGATCTGATTTATTATAACTAAGGAAAAGGACATAAACTACAAGGGCTTAAATGCAAATTAAAGAAAGTTAAAAAGATAAAAAATATTAAATAAACGCTATCACTATTTTTACAAAATGATGTTTTTGTGATTTTATAAAACAAAATGACTTAAATAAACTATTTTAACTAAAACTTAAACTTAAATTACCTAAAAACGTAACTTAAAATGAAAACGCACGTTATTTATAAAAATTACGCGAGTGCGCAAGCAAAAACGTAAAATTTATGAAATAAAAGTCCTACGAGTGTAAAAACAATTTTCCTACATTCTAAATGACTAAAAATAATTTTAGGAAAAAGCGGAATATTTTTTTGAGTTTTATTTTATTTTCTACGAATTAAAAACGATTTTACACTAATTAATTAATTAAAAATACTAAATATTTTGAGAAAAATCTGGAAAAATCACAAAAAGTACTTTGAATAATACTGGACTTAAGAAAATTATAAAACTTGCCTACTGCTTTGGAAAAACAAGCTGCAAATAAGCTTAAAGAGGCTTATGAACTAAACTGCAAACACCCCTTTTGGATTTAATTATGCAAGCTAAGACCAATAGAAGACCCAAGGGCATTTGGCATACATGTATTCCCTTATCACTTACAAAGCTGGGAGGTCTCAGGTTCGAGCCTGCCTCCTAGCTTTTTTGCTTCTTTTATTTTTTTTTAGTTTTGCTTTTGGAAAATTGAAGTTGCCATGAAAAGGCAAAAGTTTTGTAAGAAACTTACTTTTAAAAACTTCGAATAAGCTGTATCCACAGCTTATTATCAACTGCTTTTGGACAGAAATCAAACAAAGAGAACAAACAACCTACATTTATTTAGCACCAAATAAGTCACAGAAAATCAATTGTATGAGGACAATTGGTCGAATAAGCAAACAGGACTAAAGCAAGCTAGGACTAAAATAGGATAAGCTTAAGTGAGAAATGATAAGCAGTTGGCAAATAAGAACTAAACTAGGAGGAGCCTAAACTAAAAAAGTAGACAAATAAGCAAACTAGACTATAAAAGCAATTAAATAAGCTCAAATGCAATCTAACCTATTCTAAATCACCCTATGAGGTCCTAAGGGATCTAAATAAGCAAAACTAATCCTAAATAAGCACTTGAAACAGAAAAATTACCTGCTTAGCTGCTGTGAGACTGCAACCAACAGGTTAAGGGGGAACTTTTGAGCTTATTATGGTTAAGCTAGAGGGTGAACTGCCCCTTGAGCTTATGGATTAATGAAGTTCACCAAGGTGGCTAGCTTTTGCCTCTATATCTGGCTTATGTGGAGCTGCTTCCAGTTGGAAATGAGCGTGTGAAAAGACTCCATGGGAGGGCTGCTGTTTGTGTCTTCTGCACTGCAGTCCTCAAACAAGGGAGGAGGGTGGCTTTTGAGGGCTTAAACAAGCAACAATTTAAGCTCTAAAGTGCAAATCAAGCTAACACAAGTCGACCTAGTACTACTAACTCCTAGTAACATTCAGTTTATATCCTAACTGTATCACTAACACACCTAAACCTGATCATGAAAAAGAAGACCTGTTGGAACTGCATAACAGAATGACAGAAAATTTTCATTGCCACAACCTTTTGCAAATCAGTTTTCACTACTTCTAAGTACTTAAAGGAACCTTGAAAATACTAAATGCACTTTGACTTTCCTAGTCAAAGTGGGTAAAAACTCTTTTAAACCCAATTCATGAGCTCTACCCAAACACTCATACCAGGACAGAAATGAGAAATACAAAAAAATTAAAAGCTTTGAGTCATGTAAAAACTAATCCGTAGACTTGAGCATAAACTAAAATGAGCTTAGCAAACTTTTAGAACTCACTGAACATAAACAAGAACACTGAAAAAATTTGTCAACTGCATAAACTTGGAACATGAAACTAAAATAAGCCGAAATCAAATTGCATTAAAAACACAAAGTTACATGGAATGTAAATTACTGTGAAAATAAATTTGAGCTAGAACATCAAATTCTACACTAAAACTAGAAAATTAAAATTAAACTTAAAGGAAACTAACTAACTACTAAAACTGACTAACGACTCCCCTCTCTCCTTCTTCTTCCTCCCTTTATATGCAAAAGTTCTTCTCTCACATCTCTCAGCAAATCCCACCATTTTTCTGGACCGTTGGATGATTTTAGCCATAGATGAGTTTTTTTGGCGGGAAAGCTCTTTTTGTCAGTTGGTACAGGTTGAGTGCAAGGAAGCATTAAATGCATTTGGCTTGGGGTTTTTGGAGGGGACATGGAGTAGAGGTGATGATGATGTTGGTGTTGGTGGTCTGGATTTGCAGAAAAGCAGGGAAAAAGAAGACAGTGGTGGTAGGCGGTTTTATTTTGAAACCGTGGGTAGTTTGGATTCGGGTTGGGTTGGATATAAAGGGATTGGACCGGGTTGTGGGATTATTGGGCTTGGGATTAGTTATAGGATTTGGACTTAGGATTTATTTTGAATCCATTTTGTAGCTTAGGGACCATTGTGCCAAAACTGAAAATTTAGGGACCATTCATGTAGATTCTGAAAAGTAATCCAAGGGCCTTTTTTGCCAATCTCCAATATTTCAAGGGACCAAATCTGTAATTTATGAAGTTGTAGGACTGAACTTGTCATTTTTGAAAGTTTAGGGACTTAAGTTGTAATTTTGCAAATTTAAATCTCAAGGACCAATTTTGACAACTCATGAATCCCTAGGGACTTGAAATGATATTTTTCTTTATTTTGATTTACCAGGGACTGTTTTTGACAACTTTTGAAACTTGGGGGACTAAAACTGCCAATTATGCAAACTTGATACGTTTTTCACCAAATTTTGATATTTTTGCATTTAAAACACATGAAACACTTATTTGTGATATTTTTATCATTTTGATGCATTTCTGAGTGTTTTCAGATGTTTTTGCAGTTTAAATGGTACAAAAATGATGAGTATTTACACACTCATCAATCCCCCACACTAAACTATTGCTAGTCCCTAGCAATCTTTTGAGAAAAACTTAATGGATTTGAATCTCTTTACCAAAAGCCATTACTTCTGGAGTAGCCAAATGTTTCAGTTCAAGTAAGAACCATGGTACACTGATAACCATGTGATTTTGAGCAAACCACCAGCTTCCAACGGATTTGATTTGTCTTTACCAGAAGCCGTTTGCTCTGGACTAGCCAACTCTTAGATAAATTATCAATATTATCTTTGGTGAGTTGATTACCAATTATGGTTTTTCCACTGCCTTTACCACAAGCCATAAACTTGCGGGCTAGCCAACTCTTCACTTTTTAGGATATGGTGAGCTGAATACCATACAATTTTGGGCAAATTGCAAGCCGTCAACGGATTTGAGATATCTTTACCAAGAGCCGTTTGCTCCTGGATTAGCCAATCCTTTAGTTTATTAGACAAGGCGGACTGATAACCAAATGAGTAAGTGCAAAACACTTACTCAAAAAAAAAAAATTTTTGGCCAAAAACGGGGGAATTAGGTGGTATAATTATATGATAAAATTCGTGAGAATTCCCCCCCACACTTAGAAATGAATATTGCCCTCAATATTCAAAGTACCGGCGGTTATGCCGAAACAAAGAACGTAAAAGAGAAATACTACGGCCATTATTTGAAAGTTTTTTTTTTTTTTTTTTTTTTTTTTTTTTTTTTTAAGATATATATATATATATATATATATATATATATATATATATATATATATATATATATATATATATATATATATATATATATATATAACATGTGGGGCATCACCCCCACACTTAGGTGGTAGAAAGGGGTAAGAAGACAGAAATATGGGTGAAAACCCATATGGTGTGTGCTACTGTTTTTGATTACCGAGTCGCTAGCTTGACTCGAACCCGAATTCATTTGTTCATGGGGAAGCAAAGTGGAAGAAACAATCTCCATCGGACTTTCATTCAAGATGTTTGGACAAACATTTGAAGCACGTGAAAGTTCCACACCGATGAGATATAGAGAGAACCGGCTCAAAAATGATAAATGAAAATGCCGGGATCAAAAATAGTGTCCTCATTCCCGAAGGAGAAAAGGGAACGAGAAGTCACACCATATGTGAAGAAAATAAGGAAAATCATGATGATGATCATGACTAACTCCTCATTATCAGAAGGGGAATTCATGATTTTTGGATCATGAATCTCATCAGTGAGGATAGAATCGTCATCACATGATGGAAGAGATAAGTTAGAATACAGAGGTGGGACAAGTGGTGTGCTCTGAGAGCTAGCAATTTCCACCACTTCCGTGATGGTCTCTGTATCGGCCTCAGACATTTCATCGAAAAGAGGATTTACTTTCCCAAAAGTGTAGTCATTATTAAATTCAAAAAGAGGATTTGAGAAAATCCCGGAAGTAACCTCAGAAATGTCGAGAGAATCACAAAAAGGCAAATCACAATCACTATCGGATATATCCTCAGACTCACTTGGGATTAGGACAAGATCCTCAACACTAGACGATTCCGTTTCCGAAATAGTGCTGAGATGATCATCCTCCATTATGAGAGAGTCTTTGGAAGCAATAATAGGTAAGATAGGTGTGATAGCAATAGACTGAGGGAGTTGAGAAATAAGATCGTTCAATTGAATAACACTCTCCTCGTCGTTCTCATAATATTCCTTCATCTGAATACTATCCTCATCATCATCGTCATCATATCTGATTCTTATATTCATCTGCTGAAGCTTACACACCATTCTTTTCATTTGCAGTTTCTTTCGAATGCGTATTTCTTCAGAACTTTGAGGAAGATTACACTCCTCGTAATCATTGAAATGATGTGAAGGCTCGGAAGTCTGATGACTGATGGAATACTGTGGGGGTTGGAAATTGTCAAAACCAGGAGAATTGGAATTTTGAAAATTTTGATTCACCGGCTGACATTCAAAAGTCGCATTAGGACCCCCGCAATTCTCACAACAGAGATAATTGGGAAAATAACTTTCACCAAAGTTCTGATTGTAACATGGTTCCGGCTCATAGACAAGCGGGACCTGTGGTGGACAATCAAAACCGTAACGAGAATCATTCTCACAAAACTCGTATGAGTAGGATTCGTATTGGGGCTGTGGAGGTAGGTAGGAAAAATCAGGTGTTTCATTTGAAATGGGATCGGAATTACCGACAAATTTGTCTCCGAAACTCACATTGGTACATCGCCGGCAATTTCCACCGTTAAATGGACCTCCACACCAGGAACATGTCGAAAACCATGACATCAAGAATTAAACGGTTAAGAGGGATAAGAGATGAAGAATTAAACAGATTGGAGGATAAAGGAATTGAGAATTAAACAGATTAGAGGGTAAAGATGAATATTTTTGGATTTTTGAAAAATAGGCTATAGAAACAAAGAATGAAAATATTTTTGGGTTTTTGATTTTTATAAGAAAATATAAATACATACAGATGGTATAAACAAGGAGTGAATATCCAAATCACTAATCTGCTAGTACGGAAGATAATCAGCACAGCTCCCCGGCAGCGGCGCCAAAAATTTGATGCGCTCCAGAACAGTCAAGCTTTATCACTCAAGCCTGCCACTTGTGAATGGCAGACCGTAACAAGCTTAAAACGGCTCAGGAACGAACTCAATGAAGATCTGAGGAGTATAGGGTCTCCCCGGGTCGTTATGTCCCAGCGAGCTATGCAATGGATTATCAAACGTAAAGTGATCGAGGAATTTGAACGAAAAAGGGATTTGATAATGATTATAACTACAGGAAAAGCCAACAAATTACAACGGTTTAAATGCAAATTAAAGGAAATTAAAAAGATAAAATCTATTAAATAAACGCTATCACTATTTTTACAAAATGATGTTTTTGTGATTTTATAAAACAAAATGACTTAAATAAACTATTTTAACTAAAACTTAAACTTAAATTACCTAAAAACGTAACTTAAAATGAAAACGCACGTTATTTATAAAAATTACGCGAGTGCGCAAGCAAAAACGTAAAATTTATGAAATAAAAGTCCTACGAGTGTAAAAACAATTTTCCTACATTCTAAATGACTAAAAATAATTTTAGGAAAAAGCGGAATATTTTTTTGAGTTTTATTTTATTTTCTACGAATTAAAAACGATTTTACACTAATTAATTAATTAAAAATACTAAATATTTTGAGAAAAATCTGGAAAAATCACAAAAAGTACTTTGAATAATACTGGACTTAAGAAAATTATAAAACTTGCCTACTGCTTTGGAAAAACAAGCTGCAAATAAGCTTAAAGAGGCTTATGAACTAAACTGCAAACACCCCTTTTGGATTTAATTATGCAAGCTAAGACCAATAGAAGACCCAAGGGCATTTGGCATACAGGTATTCCCTTATCACTTACAAAGCTGGGAGGTCTCAGGTTCGAGCCTGCCTCCTAGCTTTTTTGCTTCTTTTATTTTTTTTAGTTTTGCTTTTGGAAAATTGAAGTTGCCATGAAAAGGCAAAAGTTTTGTAAGAAACTTACTTTTAAAAACTTCGAATAAGCTGTATCCACAGCTTATTATCAACTGCTTTTGGACAGAAATCAAACAAAGAGAACAAAAACCTACATTTATTTAGCACCAAATAAGTCACAGAAAATCAATTGTATGAGGACAATTGGTCGAATAAGCAAACAGGACTAAAGCAAGCTAGGACTAAAATAGGATAAGCTTAAGTGAGAAATGATAAGCAGTTGGCAAATAAGAACTAAACTAGGAGGAGCCTAAACTAAAAAAGTAGACAAATAAGCAAACTAGACTATAAAAGCAATTAAATAAGCTCAAATGCAATCTAACCTATTCTAAATCACCCTATGAGGTCCTAAGGGATCTAAATAAGCAAAACTAATCCTAAATAAGCACTTGAAACAGAAAAATTACCTGCTTAGCTGCTGTGAGACTGCAACCAACAGGTTAAGGGGGAACTTTTGAGCTTATTATGGTTAAGCTAGAGGGTGAACTGCCCCTTGAGCTTATGGATTAATGAAGTTCACCAAGGTGGCTAGCTTTTGCCTCTATATCTGGCTTATGTGGAGCGGCTTCCAGTTGGAAATGAGCGTGTGAAAAGACTCCATGGGAGGGCTGCTGTTTGTGTCTTCTGCACTGCAGTCCTCAAACAAGGGAGGAGGGTGGCTTTTGAGGGCTTAAACAAGCAACAATTTAAGCTCTAAAGTGCAAATCAAGCTAACACAATTCGACCTAGTACTACTAACTCCTAGTAACATTCAGTTTATATCCTAACTGTATCACTAACACACCTAAACCTGATCATGAAAAAGAAGACCTGTTGGAACTGCATAACAGAATGACAGAAAATTTTCATTGCCACAACCTTTTGCAAATCAGTTTTCACTACTTCTAAGTACTTAAAGGAACCTTGAAAATACTAAATGCACTTTGACTTTCCTAGTCAAAGTGGGTAAAAACTCTTTTAAACCCAATTCATGAGCTCTACCCAAACACTCCTACCAGGACAGAAATGAGAAATACAAAAAAATTAAAAGCTTTGAGTCATGTAAAAACTAATCCGTAGACTTGAGCATAAACTAAAATGAGCTTAGCAAACTTTTAGAACTCACTGAACATAAACAAGAACACTGAAAAAATTTGTCAACTGCATAAACTTGGAACATGAAACTAAAATAAGCCGAAATCAAATTGCATTAAAAACACAAAGTTACATGGAATGTAAATTACTGTGAAAATAAATTTGAGCTAGAACATCAAATTCTACACTAAAACTAGAAAATTAAAATTAAACTTAAAGGAAACTAACTAACTACTAAAACTGACTAACGACTCCCCTCTCTCCTTCTTCTTCCTCCCTTTATATGCAAAAGTTCTTCTCTCACATCTCTCAGCAAATCCCACCATTTTTCTGGACCGTTGGATGATTTTAGCCATAGATGAGTTTTTTTGGCGGGAAAGCTCTTTTTGTCAGTTGGTACAGGTTGAGTGCAAGGAAGCATTAAATGCATTTGGCTTGGGGTGTTTGGAGGGGACATGGAGTAGAGGTGATGATGATGTTGGTGTTGGTGGTCTGGATTTGCAGAAAAGCAGGGAAAAAGAAGACAGTGGTGGTAGGCGGTTTTATTTTGAAACCGTGGGTAGTTTGGATTCGGGTTGGGTTGGATATAAAGGGATTGGACCGGGTTGTGGGATTATTGGGCTTGGGATTAGTTATAGGATTTGGACTTAGGATTTCTTTTGAATCCATTTTGTAGCTTAGGGACCATTGTGCCAAAACTGAAAATTTAGGGACCATTCATGTAGATTCTGAAAAGTAATCCAAGGGCCTGTTTTGCCAATCTCCAATATTCCAAGGGACCAAATCTGTAATTTATGAAGTTGTAGGACTGAACTTGTCATTTTTGAAAGTTTAGGGACTTAAGTTGTAATTTTGCAAATTTAAATCTCAAGGACCAATTTTGACAACTCATGAATCCCTAGGGACTTGAAATGATATTTTTCTTTATTTTGATTTACCAGGGACTGTTTTTGACAACTTTTGAAACTTGGGGGACTAAAACTGCCAATTATGCAAACTTGATACGCTTTTCACCAGATTTTGATATTTTTGCATTTAAGACACATAAAACACTTATTTGTGATATTTTTAACATTTTGATGCATTTCTGAGTGTTTTCAGATGTTTTTGCAGTTTAAATGGTACAAAAATGATGAGTATTTACACACTCATCAGTACACCCAAATCGCCTTAGCCTACCTTGTATGCACTCACTTTTAGTGCATTATTGTTATCATACTAAACCCTTAGTTCAATTATCTAGTTGCTTGCATAAGTTGCTAAGTCGAGTCATATCCTTTGTACACAGTTTTGGGACGATTGGGACTCATGGGAAAAGTTAAATTTTATGAAATGACGGGGAAGGAACGTTACATTCAAATTCCCTTTATTTGCGTAATAATGTACTCCAGGTGTTTTGATCTTTTTAATTCGGGTCAAATTAGTGTTAGAGTAATAAAAAATCAAGTGTAGGGATGTGCCTATAAATCCCTATTATTTTGATGTTATCGTAGAGGATGGTAGAGTAAAAGTTTATGAAAAAAAAGAGAAAAAAAGAAAAAAATATACGGGCTACCATCCTACATCTATCTTTAAATTTATGTTTGTTTGTTTCAATTTATCTAGAGTTTAGAGTGTCGAGTCTTGGCTTAGGAACGCCATTCTTCTCATGCTTGTAACATAAAGATTTTTGACTTGCCACCACTAAATTGCCTATCCCACCAAACCCTTTGTTTCCCTACCGTAAGCCTAACGTTACAACCCTTTAAAAGACCTCTTGGATAGTTTTTCCTAGGTGCTTACGCCAAAGCGATTGAGGTTTGATCTAGTCTCAAGCCTATGGTAATCTATGTACTAGGACCGGTTAATGAGTGTTTATCTTCCATTTCCAACTTGATATATTTCATATACAACCGAGAGATGAGAGTATCCAAACACCACTTGTGAGGTGCTATTATGTAATTTCCGTGTTTGTTATGACTTTTGCAGAGCTTATACGTGTTGTGAATTGTTCTAAACTAATTCTTCATGACCCCTAACTTATAAATTAATTGGCCAAAAGCACATTTGCTTGAGGACAAGCAAATACTAAGTGTAGGGATATTTGATAAGGATTTAAAAGGTACACTTTTGAGGGGTCATTTAAGCCCTTAATTGATCACTTTTGTATCCGTTACTACTTAATTTCGTTCTTTTTCACTTTTTAGGTCTCTTGAAGGCAAATTGCTGAAATGACACTTATTCGGACGAAAAGGCGCGAATATACGAAGAAAATGGCCAAAGTCAAGAATCGAGACACTCAAGCTGCTGGAACTGAAGGGGATGGCATCACAGCCAATTCACGACGCTGTCGCAACACACCTTGAGACGACTAAGAGAGCAAATTGCTATTTTCCCCTTGACGACATCAGGTTTAAAAGAGTAGGGCGTCACAACTCAGACGGCCTAGATTTGGATCCCGACGGCGTCAGAAGATGAAGCCGACGGCGTCACAAGCATAAGGTGACGCCGTCACAAAGTTGACGTGGCCAAGACGAAAACCTAATGGCGGCGACCCGACGGCGTCACAATTAAAGAGTGACTTCATCGCATATTGTAACTCTATATATAGAATTCGAATTTTCAGTATTTTAGAGAGGTAGTTTTGTGGAGTAAAACCTAAACCGAACATAGGCTGTCTTGGGCAGTATCTTAGGGTTCCATACCCTATTTTACAACAAGATAAGTGATTTACTTTATTAATTCAATTATGTCTTCAATTTTGTGTGTGTATGCTTGCATGTTTTCCATGTTCGGCTAATTTACTTGTGTGTTTTCTTAGATCTATGAAACCTAGGTATTGAATATTGATTGGTTGTCTCTTATCTTAATTGTGTTTGACCTAGTATTGCGATAGGTCATTCGTTGTGTTTTTATTTCTTGAGTAATCTTTGTGAACATTAGTTTATAATCACCTAGAGTTATTGTAGTCTAAACATCCAAAGATAACCTTAGAGTTAGTTTATGAATCCTAGAGATTTCGTAGGCAATAACCTTAAGGTAGTCTCAAAGAGTTAGGAAAAACGCATACCCTACGACCTTAGAAGACACAACGCATTAAGAATAAGGACGTGACAATTCAACCATCAATAGGAGATAACTAGGGAGTAATAACATCTAAGTAAACACATTTTTAATCATCATAAGAGCACACAACAATAGACATAGACTACACTCACCTTAGTTTAGTTAATTAGATAATTAGATAAGTAGAGTAATCGGTAGAAATACCACCCCCCAAATCCAATATCCCGAGATTCGTACCTTCTAATTTTCTAAAAAAAATAAAAAAATAAAAAATAATCTTCCTCAACCCGAACCTTAGCGTAGTAATTTCTCACTAGCATTCATATTCCCCTAGAGAACGATATCAATTCCCGAGGTGTTGAAAAACTTGCTCGACGAAAAGGAAGTTCCTTTGACCCCGAACGCGCGTTGTACGTGTATCAAGTTTTTGGCGCTGCTGCCGAGGAATAGAATAGCTAGTTAGATTTCTACCTCGTTTAGGTTTCCTTACTTGATTCCTATCAAGTAAGTTTTTTTTCTTCCCATTTTTAGCTTCCTCGTAGTCTATCCCCCTTCTTCGTGACCTTTATTAGTAATCCTATCACTTTTCATCATGGAAGGTGATAACCCACCAAACAACAACCTACCACTTGATCCCACTTTTTCCAACCAACTTTGAGCTCGTATTGTTAGTGAAATTGGAGAGCTTAGGAAATTGAATAGGATAATTGAAAATGCACTTGAGGAAGCCCTTATGGAATCCACTGGCACTCTAGACAGTAATTCAACCTCAAGTGATTCAGATGATGATTTAGAAAAAGGAGATTATAAGGTATTAGAGGTTATGGAAGGATGCCAGGAGGAGGAAGTGTTAGGATCTTAATAAGATTGTGTTTGATAATTTGGGTAGTCTTGGATGATGGAAATACATGTTAGCCATTTGAGAGAGAAAGATATGGGAGGGTGTTTTCTTGGTAGAGACTTGCTTAACAAATGTAAGGTTAGATTATGAGAAAAGCACCACCCCTTCCATGGATGGACGGGGTATTTATAGTTACAATGAATACGTCCTCCTATCAAACTGTGGATCAGGCATACAGTGGGTAAAGACCCGTCCTTCCTCCACGGTGAAACACTAAACTATATTACGCTACAAACCAACAAATTAACTACTAAATAACGTAACTAACGACAAGTCTATGAGCTAACTTATGCTAGACTATAATTGGGGTGACCGACACTTTAACATGGAATTTCCAATTCCTAATAATCCCCCCTAAGGGAGGTCACCCCATGAAATATATTTTGCATCCTAGCATTCTATTATTGTTTGAGCTCGTAGACTTCAATTCTTCAATTCCGCAATCTTTGTGCTTTAGTAGCGATTTATCAAAGTCCGCATTGATTTGTACTTTTAGTGGAGGCCTTTAACTGATCCACATCTTTGATGATCTTCGAGCTTTCTTTGAGATCATCAGCCACAGTAAATCTCTGGATCACCCATTGTAGTGTTGCCTTCATGTGATGTTGTGACTTTCGGACCGACATGCTCACACTTTTGAATCATGACATCTTTCCATCAGAGTAAATGAAGCTTTACTGGTTCATGATATTTGCAGCAGCGTAGCAAAAGCATAGTATAAAAATATCAGAACTAGGTTATGTAGATATGCACCAGTCATGATTTCTTCAATTAAGTGTGGATGCTGTGAGCATGCGGCTTTAGATTGACTCCTCAATTCAGATCAGCTGCAACCGTCCAAATGTACCTGCAAACAACAGTTAGCAATAAAACATATGAAAGTGTCTTTGATCACTTTCGTTGAATTGAGGTACACGGCCCACGGTTCCCCGTTGATCAGTTCAAGTACTGCCTGTGATCAGGTAGAGTTCCGAAAAACCTCCTTGACAGGGTTTCGCAGCTGTTCTAGCTGTTCTCAAACTGGAACGTCTCAAAGAAGACAGCACGGAGTGAGTGAACCAGCAAATTGAGATTTACTGATTGATTAAAAATGATTTGAAAACAATCGCGTATTGCTTGAAGAAAGAGTTTTGCAATACGACGAAGGTTTTATAAGAAAAATCAAATTTCAATCATAAATACCCTTTTAATTTTGAAAACTTTGTTAATAAAATAGGCCGTAAAAACGTTTATTTATATTTTACGATTTTCTAATGTTTTGTCGATAACAAACGTAAAATCATGTTAACGAAACAAATAAAATACGTAAATGGTTTGAACTAATAGTTTCTAACATATTCACATTTTCACATAAAACACTAAAACAAGTATAAGTTATTTTATGATTTAGCAATACATATGTACAACAACTAGTGTTTACATATTTTGGTAAAATATACACATAACTAGTATGTAGTATATTGGGTAATATAAATGGGTAGAAACTTAAGTATCACAACCCATTGGGCAAATACATTGAATGTAGTTGGGTACAACCCAAAGCCCATGACCCATGGAGCTTGACCCATAACCCATTGCATGACATCATGCTTATATCATACATGGATAATATCCATAACCCATGGATCAACCCATACCCAAGTGACCAAGTGCATTGCACTCAAAGATACATTGTATCTAGCTAAAGATCCATGGTTTAACCCATGACCCATGACCCATAACCAAAATACCCATGGGTAAAAGGGAGCGTCCCACGGATCCCTAGCTTAACGCTAGACGGATCCCTTGTGGAAGGGATCCGTGGGATTCGGGGAACAGTAGGATTTTTACTCTATAAATAGTGAGCCATTTATTCATTGTTTCTTACCCCTTTCTAACACACTTTCTCCCTGAGTTGAAAACTCACTAACCTCAGATCCAAGAGATCTATGTTTGTAGTTTTGTTTTTGTGTGATCTTTTAGGTTCCTCTTAAAGGCAAGATCACCACCTTTGAAGTCGAGCAAGCTCAAGTCCATGAGTTGCCATGCTTCCTCATCATCAAGGCTACTGAAGTCCTCTTGTTGATGATTCCTTTCTTTCTTCAAAGAAGTGTAGTGTTGAAGACATTAGTGAAAGATGTCTCAACTGTCAAGACGAAGATATTAGTGAAAGATATCTATCGTCTATAGCATAAGCACTTGTGGTAGGTGCTTAGAAGTCAAGACAAGAAGCATTAGTGAAAGGTGCTTAAGAAGTCAAGAATAGAAGCATTAGTGAAAGGTGCTTAAGAAGTAAAGACACAAGACATTAGTGAAAGGTGTCTTGTAGATCTACTCAAAGGCATTAGTGAAAGGTGCCTTAGATGTACATTCGATATGGTGTGTTTCGATGTACAAGATAGACTAGTATTAGATCCAAGGATATTGATATCCTTGATGATGTTGTAAATGAGTAGATCTCCTTTGGGATTAGTCGTTGGTGTAGTGTGGTAGTAGTTCCTCCATTGCAATGGAACTAGGTGCTTAGCCTAGTACCTAATAAAGGGTAGGCGACGTTGTGAAGGTGTAGTTCACCTTGGAGTGAAAGAACTAGGTACTTAGCCTAGTACCTTATAAAGGGTAGGCGACGTTGTGTAGGTGTGGTTCACCTTGGAGTGAAAGAACCCGGTGGTTAGCCTAGCACCGGAAAAAGGGTAGGCGACGTTGTGAAGGCTTCTCCGCCATAAGGAGATTGGTGTAGTGTTTACAAACTCTCGAGTAGGTGACTCGGGGAGTGGAGTAGGTGAAAGAAGGTGTCCTTGTAGCCGAACCACTATAAATACTCGCGTTGTGGTTTTGTGCTTCTACTCTTATCTTTTCATTACTTGCCTTTACATGCTTGTTTATCAACATCCAACATACACATCCAAATAGATTGACATAAGTCGATCTAAATAATTAAAAAGGAAGTTTAATTGGCAAAACTATTCAACCCCCCTTCTAGTTTTCCACAATTGGCATCAGAGCTTCGTTACCAAGTTTCTTGAAGTATATTGTACTTTAAAAACTTGATACGATCCATGGTTAATTGAAAACTACAAAGAAGTTTTTTCATAAAAACAAACACTATGTCTTTTAAAACTATATGTTTGGATGTTGATTTGATAACAACATTTGTCTTATTTATTTTTTTTAATTGCACTAATCTTCTTTGTCATGTTGATTAGTCAAAGCTCATTCCCACCAAGATATAGGAATCGCTTGGTAACAAGAATACCTTCCTTAAGAAGGTATCTTAATCGCAAAGGAGCGGGAATCGTCTAAGTGACATTTGTTGTGTCATATGTAAAAACATTCCTAAGTGCGCTAGAGGTATGATCTTCTTTTTATTTTACTTGATAATTAAGTATGTCTATTTAGGTATTTATATGATTATCTTTTGTGCTTATACATGTATTACATGAAGCTTTATTAGGAAGCATTTTTTTTCTCACATACGTGTTTTATTTCTCGTCTAAAGTCGTGGTATATAAAACTTATGTTTTGCTTCTTTTAATCCAATAATAAAACAAAACACGAATTTCAAAAATTCCTCCTTCCCCATAAATACTCCCACCGTCGACCACTCTATCAAATCCTTACTTTTTCAAATCTTCCAATTTCAAAAATTTACTTTCATTCAAAAACTTCATCTTCCTCCTTATCTCAACCGAAACCAAGAAGATTCGTCATCAACATGGTTTACATCGCGCTCGTGCTCATCGTCGTAACACTCATCGCACTTGTGTTCCCTATGATGAAGTTCACATATGGAGACATTTACTTTGTGTTGTTAATCTACATTGGGATCATATACCCAATCCTTTGTATCATTCTTAGTATTGAAATGCAATATTACTAATAATCTAGTTATCTAGGTTATTACTATCATAATATGTTTGTCATTTCTTTTGATTTATTTGTTTCATATTCTTTCGTGATACATTAGAAGTCATGTATGCATGCTAAAAGAAAATGTAGGATAAAACATATTTCGTGGTATAAAAATGTAAAACCTATGTTTTATCAAATCTATTTCTGTTACTACAGATCCACGGATCCCGGATGATATACTAGCCGGATCCCTTTTATAAAGGAACCGTAGGATCCGTCCTAATGGAAAACAGTTTTTCATGCAAGATTAAAAACCACTATCTTTCTAAAAGTAATAATCCACTAAAAAGTCAAAACCTTGAGTAAGTTAGAGTGTTAAAAACCATTGTTAAAAAAAATCTAGTAAAAACATTAGATAATCATAGGTTGACCACAAACATCTCTGTTTTAACTTATCATTTCTATAGGTTCAACTATGACGCATGAATATGAGTTTGATTTTTCACTCACTAGCGTCTACTCTCCGAACATATCCCTTGAACCCAACACACCTGGCATTCATGTCCATGGGTTCAATAACCTTGAAAACCATCACTTCCACGAAGGACGTATTGTAGACACCTCTCTACAATTCGAAAAGGTATCAATACCTCCATCCGAGCCATAGGACTAGAATGTATTCTTGAAATCAACGAGAAGATATGTCCAAGGTTCATAATGGAATTCTTCCGTCAAGTTGAACTCGTTCGTAACGAGGATCGCTCTCTATCTCTTTGGTTTTATATCAAAAACCAAAAGTTCACTTTAACCCATGGGCATTTTGCTCACATCCTCCGGATTCCAAATCATGGACAACGTGCCTTCACCGAAGATTGGTCTCTTGATTCTCTCTTCAACTTTCGTGAAGAAAATAGTCCATATTGTTCACATATACCCTCCCCGGAAGATTTAAATCGCATAATATGCAAACCTCGACCATATTACTCCGATCCAAACATTATCTTCACACGGGACATCCGAGAAGAGTACAAGCCTCTTGCACCCATCCTACGTGAGAATGTTTGGAGTCTTAGGGGAAATCGAGAAATCCTTCCCGCTTGTTGTGCTCACATGTTGTACTGTTTGCTAACACAACAACCATACAATCTCACCTACTTCTTCGCAAGGCGAATTATAAATCTTCAAGGCTCCAAGAATAAACTCATCCCTTATGGAATGTTCTTGACACGCCTCTATCATAATGTTATGCACTTCCATCCTCAATTTCAAAGTCCGTTGTACGTACTTGTGAACAAGATGATAGAACCGCTAAACATATCTCTCATGAAGACTTTCTTTATTCTTGATTCCACCAACACTCATCAATCACGTAATGATCCTCCTAGCGAAAACACTCAAGAAACCTAGTATTATTTCAAAATAGGATCAATTCTCTTGTACTCGTGCTTTATCAATGTAATCTTATTTCTCTCATGAAATAAAACATCTTACATTTGATATCTTAGTGTTAGAACCCCTTTAAACTAACCTTGAAATATAATGCATTGTCAAGATCATTGCAAACCTTTAGTAAAGGTTCTGCTGAGCAGATGGACGGATCCCAAAGTTTATGCTAGACGGATCCCTAAACTTAAGGAACCGTGGGATCCGACAAATAGAAAATGCTGTGGAAAACTAGAAGGGGGGGGGTTGAATAGTTTTGCCGATTTTAAGTTGATTTCAAAAACTTTAGATTCGATATTATGTGAAATTGTATGGATGTTGAGAACGTATAGATCTAATGATAATGCAAGCAAATAAATAAAGATAAGGGATAGAAATGACACAACCGATTTATAGTGGTTCGGCTACAAGGACACCTTCCTTGCCCTACTCCACTCCTCGAGTCACCTACTCGAGAGTTCAAGCACTATGTCAACAAACTCCTTCACTTGGCGGAGAAGCCTTCACAACGTTGCTTACACTTTTTCCGGTACAAAGCTAGATACCGAGTCCGTAGCACGGTGGACCAAACCAACACAACTATTACACAACAAATATGTGAAATATCAAATACAAGATATTCGCTACAGAAATCTTGCGGAGTGACAAATCAATCAAGGACCCCTTGCTTGGATGACTTGTAGAATGCTCGTGATCTCGCCTTAGAGAAGGACCTATATGAGGATCACAAATAGAAATAAAAGAAGAACAACTCTCTAGATCAAGTGATCTATATGTTAGAAGAGAATGAGAGTGTATGAGAGATTTAGTAAGAAGAGGGGTGAGTTAGAATGAAGAAATGGCTCTCTATTTATAGGCAAATTTCCTCACTGTTCTCACGGATCCCACGGATCCCTTCCACTTGGGATCCGGCTAGCACAAAGCTAGGGATCCGTGGAACGCTCCTCTTTGCCCATGGGTTTTTTGGTTATGGGTCATGGGTTGGTCCATGGGTTATATCTAGATTCAATGTATCTAAGTATACATTGTATCAAGTCTCTTTGGGTATGGGTTAAGATCCATGGGTTGTGATTTTTACCCATCCTAATTAACTATTACAACAAATGCTTAAGTTACTACATTTTTGTATTTAAAAGATTATATGTAAATGCTTTACAAAAATAACATGTATCCTTATAATTATACTTAAGACAACATTATATATGTTATCAACAAAACACAAAGAGATCGCAAAATATTAATAAACGTTTTTACGGTTTATTTGTATTAACAAATGCAATTGCAAGCATTGTATTTCAAACATATCCTTAGAACACCTCACAATAAGCTAAACATAGTGTCTTAAGGCAAATTAAGTCCTTATCAAGATAGGTATATCGTTCCTACTCACACATAACTCACCTAGATCACACTCTTAGACACTTGTAGATCTATTATTTCATTTTTTAATCCATTACTCTTCCGCTCTTAAACTCACACTTCATTTTTTAATGATTCCTCACATTTAGCCTTAGAAATATTTTGATTATGACAAAATTAATCATAAATCATCCTTACCTCAAAATTGATCAAAGTTGATCAAACTCTAGTTTTCCCATCTCAAAGCTTCTAGGATATTTTCCAAAACACTATCCTAAATCACAACCTGATCTCCAGGATCATTTAGCTTCAATTGACACTCTCATCTTTAGTGTCATCCTTGCTCATCCATTAGTACTCTTGAAAGTTCCAAATCCTTCCATAAAAGACAATCATTAGCTACATCACTCATTACTTTCAAATACCCAAGCACCCCTTCATTTAAGACACTTAGGAGGATTGAAACACTCAAGATGTTATAGGTCTTAGATCTTAGAAACATCATTTCCACTCTTTCATAACTGCTGAGAGCCGGATCCCTAGGATTAGCCTAGACGGATCCCTCTGAGGAGGGAACCGTGGGATCTGGATGACAGTTTACATCAAATCTTGCTAAAACAATCATTTCAACTCATCTTCCTAACTCAAACACTCCATCTCATCTTAAATGAGTTCCTAGATCAGTGCAACCTCTGAAGTTGACTCTTGTGCATGTTAATCATCACATTCCAATGAATCCTAGTGGCGTAAGGCTTAAATGCACTTGCCAAATCTCTTGTTTTATAAACCACTTTGTTAGGACCTCCATAGTCATCACTCTCATCCTAACTTTCAGCACTTTAGGAACCCTTACAATCATCTCATCACGAGGAAAACTCTAAGTAGTAACTTATCCACCAAAGAACCACCCATGAAAAAGGCTCATGTTATACACGAAATCTCTTCAACCGAATTCCTAAAAGGATAGTACCCACAAAACTACCAATGCCAAACACCACCATACCATCTAGACCAAATAATATCATCTCCACTAAACCATCACCATTGGTTCCTAGAGCTATTTCATTTACATCCCCACTATCATCACCTCACCTCTACAATTTAGAGGACTTGCCTCCTAGGCCGTCTCATCCGCTTCCGCCGACAACATTTTCCTCATTAGGAGGAATAATGGTACAAAATTAAGGTGTTGAGTCAACACTTGCTCCGGCTTCCTTTTCGCCGTTTCCATCATATAATCCCATTTAGATTATGAGAAATCATCAAAGTCAACCACCCGACCATATGGAAGTTGACACTTCTCTACCACCACCATCATTCTTGGTCGAGCCATTCTCAAATGCGCCTCCACCAATCCCTCCATCGTTTGAAGCTCGACAAGCCACTTCACTTGATCCCTCGCATCAAGCCATTTCATTTCTTCCACCACCACTACCTAGCCATGACAAATATTGCTATCATTGTCAACATGTTGAAAGTTTGATATATGAAGCACGAGAAGACCAACGTTTCATGTTCTATCATCTCCTCAAACGTTTCGACGAGATTAAACCTAAACAAAACTTGAGCTAGAAGATTTTAGTGGTGTCCTAGCATCAAGCGATAGTTGGTTTAGAAATTCCTAGTCATGTATTTTCTTATTTTCTTAGTTTTTAGAGTCATGTATATCATAACTCTAGTTTTATTAAATGAAATTACATGCTACTTGCTATTTTTCTGAGCATATGATTACTTTGTATTCATATCTCATTTTTGTGATAACATTACTTGTTATATCACCCTTGCTGAAATTAATCAGCTAATACGGATCCCTCAGAATTGCCTAGATGGATCCCTACTAAGAGGGAACCGTGGGATCCGTGAGACAGAAACCTATTTTCTACTAACTTGGACCACATTTGCAGGAAATTGTGAATTATACTTGCTTTCTAACATTTGTTTTGTAGTTATTCAATTTACACATGAAGACTTTGGCATCCTAAAGCTAGGGGAGCTTTATGTCAAAGCAATACATTGCAAATTACTTGCAATATTAGGTTTACATTTCGTGACATCCCCTTGCATCATTGCAATCATCAAGGGGGAGCACATTCGTCACTTAGACGAAATATTTTGCAAACTTACTTGCAAACAACCTAGATTAGTATCACTTTCTTGACGCCCTCACATAGGGATGGACTCGTCAAGGGGGAGTAAAGACGAGATCCTTTCCCGTTACTTGCTCTCTATTTCTTTTATTTCTTTCACATGTTTTTCTCAAAAACAATGTGTTGCTTTCTTTCGAAGCTCTTTTTGTTTCGACAAAAAAGGGGAGAAGAAAGTAAAACTACAAATTCAAACTTTTACGAATTTTAGCTTTTACTTAAAATAATTTTATGTTTTGTCATCAACAAAAAGGGGGAGATTGTTAATACAAATAAGCCGTAAAAACATTTATTTATATTTTACGATCTTCTAATGTTTTGTCGATAACAAACGTAAAATCATGTTAACGAAACAAATAAAATACGTAAATGGTTTGAACTAATAGTTTCTAACATATTCACATTTTCACATAAAACACTAAAACAAGTATAAGTGATTTTATGATTTACCAATACATATGTACAACAACTATTGTTTACATATTTGGATAAAATATACACATAACTAGTATGTAGTATATTGGGTAATATAAATGGGTAGAAACTTAAGTATCATAACCCATTGGGCAAATACATTGAATGTAGTTGGGTACAACCCAAAGCCCATGACCCATGGAGCTTGACCCATAACCCATTGCATGACATCATGCTTATATCATACATGGATAATATCCATAACCCATGGATCAACCCATACCCAAGTGACCAAGTGCATTGCACTCAAAGATACATTGTATCTAGCTAAAGATCCATGGTTCAACCCATGACCCATGAACCATGAACCATAACCAAAATGCCCATGGGTAAAAGGGAGCGTCCCACGGATCCCTAGCTTAACGCTAGATGGATCCCTTGTGGAAGGGATCCGTGGGATACGGGGAACTGTAGGATTTTTCCTCTATAAATAGTGAGCCATTTCTTCATTGTTTCTTACCCCTTTCTAACACACTTTCTCCCTGAGTTGAAAACTCACTAACCTCAGATCCAAGAGATCTATGTTTGTAGTTTTGTTTTTGTGTGATCTTTTAGGTTCCTCTTAAAGGCAAGATCACCACCTTTGAAGTCGAGCAAGCTCAAGTCCATGAGTTGCCATGCTTCCTCATCATCAAGGCTACTGAAGTCCTCTTGTTGATGATTCCTTTCTTTCTTCAAAGAAGTGTAGTGTTGAAGACATTAGTGAAAGATGTCTCAAGTGTCAAGACGAAGATATTAGTGAAAGATATATATCGTCTATAGCATAAGCACTTGTGGTAGGTGCTTAGAAGTCAAGACAAGAAGCATTAGTGAAAGGTGCTTAAGAAGTCAAGACTAGAAGCATTAGTGAAAGGTGCTTAAGAAGTAAAGACACAAGACATTAGTGAAAGGTGTCTTGTAGATCTAGTCAAAGGCATTAGTGAAAGGTGCCTTAGATGTACATTTGATATGGTGTGTTTCGATGTACAAGATAGACTAGTATTAGATCCAAGGATATTGATATCCTTGATGATGTTGTAAAGGAGTAGATCTCCTTTGGGATTAGTCGTTGGTATAGTGTGGTAGTAGTTCCTCTATTGCAATGGAACTAGGTGCTTAGCCTAGTACCTAATAAAGGGTAGGCGACGTTGTGAAGGTGTAGTTCACCTTGGAGTGAAAGAACTAGGTACTTAGCCTAGTACTTTATAAAGGGTAGGCGATGTTGTGTAGGTGTGGTTCACCTTGGAGTGAAAGAACCCGGTGGTTAGCCTAGCACTGGAAAAAGGGTAGGCGACGTTGTGAAGGCTTCTCCGCCATAAGGAGATTGGTGTAGTGTTTACAAAATCTCGAGTAGGTGACTCGGGGAGTGGAATAGGGCAAGGAAGGTGTCCTTGTAGCCGAACCACTATAAATACTCGCGTTATGGTTTTGTGCTTCTTACTCTTATCTTTTCATTACTTGCCTTTACATGCTTGTTTATCAACATCCAATATACACATACAAATAGATTGACATAAGTCGATCTAAATAATTAAAAAGGAAGTTTTAATTGGCAAAACTATTCAACCCCCCCCTTCTAGTTTTCCACAAACTTAATACACAGTCGATGTGCAATAGAAAAGAGTTTGAGCACACCAACCGGTTTTTCAAAGGTATCCGTCAATCCATTTCCTGGACCAAGCTTGATTCAAGAATGAATCGCCCCATCGTTTCTTTCCAGTTGTCACAAGCTTGATCTTTAGAAAAGATCTCACATGTCACCCACCAAGAGCTTGTTTGATGTTGGCTCTAGAAGGATATCCATCTTCATCGTGAATACTTTTACATATCACTCGGATGTTCTGGCAATACCGCAAGGATAATGCGTAGGACTCTTAATATATACTTACTTTCCACATTGTGTGAAACAGCAAGTCTTCCTTAATTGTGTGTCCTTATGAGATATTGTGGATGATCTTTTGGCTCTAGACTCAATTGTGCACATTTGGTTTCCTATGCCGAAGACTAGGGAGAGGGTCTCCTTCTTCAATATCAACAATCTCTAAGAGAAAGTCGATAGATAATGTCGGTTCCCCGTGAGAATGAAACAAGCCCTTTTAAGAGGAACTTGAGTAGCTTGGGAAGTTTAGTGCAGTGCGTCACTGGGTCCATGACGTCTTGTTTTCAATACCAGTGTTACCTTAGTAGACACCAATAGCATATGTATTGAACCCGGTTTCTGCCCTAAGGTTGAATTATTGGAGGGCTATTTCTTTTCACCCTTTTCATATTCATTTCTTTTTCATTCTTCAACCCCTTCAGTGCTTACCGAGACTTCATTACTAGAACCTTGTTGGGTTTATTCCAGTTCTAGCTCTATCTCAGTCCGCACTCTTCCCATATCTCACTTTTCTCCTTTTTTCATCATACCTAAGGACTCTACATTATCTAGTGGATTATCCCTGGGTAGATCCCTCTGGTTCTGGAGGATCGTGGGAACTAATACCTAACCTCACCATCCTTATAACTCCATGCATAAAGTAAAATGGTCGGTCTTTTGGTACAATTCATTCTTCCTTGAAACCAATTGAAAAATCATTTGGAAAATCAATCAAGGTACTTTTGATACGAGATCAAAGCATTTTGTACCTTAATAGTTTTGATCATTTTGAAAACCTCCCCCTCAACATGTGCATATGATTTAGAAATTGTTTAGCACATGGAGGCAAGAGGACTTTGAAATATTTTCTTTGATCACAATTTTCATAGAAAAAGCCATTTGATTTTCTTGGTAAATTCTCCCCCTCAATATGCGTGTAGGATATTTTAAATCATTTTATCACATAGAGGAAAGAGTTCATTTGAAGTACATCCACGATCACAAAATCCATTAAGAAACCATTTAAAACTCAATCAAGGTACTTTTTGTTAAAACATAAAAGTCTTTATACCTCGATAGTTTATTTTCTTTAGAAATGCTCCCCCTCAATATGCGCTTCGAGATTCGAAAGCGTTTAGCACATATGGGAGAGCATCCTGCACAATTGAATCAAACGATCACCTTTTATCAGATTTCATATTAAATCACAAATTCTCCCCCTATAAAAAATATCAAACCCTTTGAGATTTTGGATCCCAAGTGATTTAATAAGGTTTAGAAAACATGGGAGAATATGTGCCTGATTTAAAAACTCATCATGTTTTTGGATAAATGCTCCCCCTCAACATATGCATTATGTATATTGAAATCGTTTGACACATAGAGGCAGGAGTGCCTTTAAAGGACTAAAACCAATTCCATTTAAACAGATAAGAGATTTAAATCACGATCTCTCTCCCGATCAAAAATTTCAAACCATTTGAGATTTGTGATCCCAAAAGATTTAAATCATTTAGAAAATTTTGGGGAAATTTTGAAAAATGACAGATAAGGACCATTTTAAGATATTAAAGATTGTTAGTGTCAGGTATGATTGTTTTAAGAGATCTTTAAGTAAAATAAAACAATTTCACAATCAAACAAGAACAGAAAAAAATTCATTTTGACAGATTTTTGAATTTTAAAGAAAATCATACCATGACATAACATTAAATATTTAGATCACCACATTTTAACGTACAAACGGACTTTTTGTGAAGAAATATCGTTTGAAAATATTTTATTTTAAATCACTCTCCCCCTCAATCGATGAGTGTAGTCGTTGATTGAGTGACTTAGGTTTTTATAAAATGAAGTCCGGTGATTTTCAAAATTAAGTCCATTTAATATTCAAAACAATATTTTTCTACCATACGAACATGGTGTCATCACTATTAATCCTGCACAGAGATACGTTAGGTGGAGAGAATCATAAGCTGCTTCTGTTGTTGCTGAAAGGATGAAAGAAAACCGTCTGCAGAAGCAGTGAGACCTCTAAAGTTGCATCTATCATGCCAACTATCCATGGAGAGATCTGATTAAGCTCCGTTTCTTCTTTTGTCAACACAAGATATAGTTACCCTTTCCTTTCGGCATCCAATCATCTTCAATTGTGGGATCCGGATCGGGAACATTCTTATATACCAATATACCAGCATACGTAAGTGAACACACATACATATATATGGTGGTCGACATCACCAAACAACAATTGACTAATAAAAGTCAATTCAATATATCAATCAGTTCATATAAAGCATGGGAATAATGTGTTTATCAAACTCTAATCATCTAATCCTAACAATCATATCCTAAATTCCTAGTCCTTCGACACAGGAAAATATCATTTTTTATTAAGCACGTAGGATAATTAAGAAAGCCCGTTAGATGATATAGATTTGAAAACATTCTCCCCTCAATCAATGACTTATTTTCTGAAAAATTTAAAAGCGCTGAAGTCATTGATTGAGTTTTCAATTTAATCCGAAAACTCTGAATCTGATTGATTCACAAGCAACTCATTTACCACCATTTTGGTAAAACAAATATTTTTCTGAAGAATTTTAGACGGAAAAATATTTGAGTAGGAACAGCTGTCCTTCGACATACTTTCCTCATTTTGTTTTTAGGATAAGTGCTCGAAATATTTGAAAATTGGTTAAGCGCAGCACTTCCTTTCTTGAAGAGCGGGTTGCTATCTGAAATAATAGCAAACCATGGTTTAAGCGCGGGTTACAGTCTGAAATAACTGTAAGCCATTTTTTGAAGCGCGGGTTACAGTCTGAAATAACTGTAAGCCATATTTTGAGACATGTTTAGAAAGAAATATTTACACCTCCTGCTCGAACTTCATCTAAAGTCCCGTGCCATTATTGAATGACATTTCTAAGACCGTAGATGTTATCGATACCAGAAGACATGTCTTGATAAAACAATATTTTTTGTATTTTTAAATTTTATGATTTTTATGGGTTTTTGTTGGTTTTATAATTTTCTATTTTTTTTGTTGGTTTTATATTTTTGTATTTTGTTTTTTGATAAATATATACAAAGATAGAGTAGATGATATAATTTATGAAGATGATGATACGAGTACCGAGATAAGGATATCGAGCAGCACGTCGTAGAAGATAGAATTCGTCATCTCTTAAACTTCCACCACCAAAGCTTCCGAGGCTCCAGAATAGAAGATAGAACATGAGCCTTTGAGAAAGAGAGACTTTGGCAGCTTCCCCCCAAACCGAAAATCCTTATGTTGAGCAGATTCGAAGCTCCATTTCAAGCTTGCTTTAGCCAGGTGCACAAAGAAGCACACCATTATCATTGATCCTGCTGCTCCTTTTAAGAATAATCACCGTGATTCTTCGTTCGAGGTTATATCATCCAATAGAACAACAGCAACGTATCATCCCACATTTGAATAATCTTCTCAAATTCCTTTTTCACTGAAGTCTGAAGTAATCCATTCCAAAAGGTGTCAAGAGAACACTTCCCCCAAGTAGATGAATTGATGCAGTCAGTCTCTTAGACTAGAGCTCACGAACCCGAATACACATATACCCGAAGACAGAGAAACTTTGTTAGGAATTAGAAATTCCAGGTATTAAAGAGTCGGTCACCTCAAGTATATGTAATCGTTAAAAAGCTCGTAGTCGTAGTTATTTTAAGCTAAGTAGTATGTAGTTAAGTAACACCGTGGAGGACGGACGAGTCTTTACCCACTGTATGCCTGATCCACAGCCCGTTGTGTGGCGTTTTATTGTAAGACTATAAATACTCTCTACCTTCCAAGGTAGAGAGTTGGAGCTCATAATAAGATTTTTCTTTCTCTCACTAAGGTTCCCTAAACCTCTAACTTTCTCTCTCTAAAAACTCTTGTACGCCTACTTTGTGTTATAGTTTGATGTGTATGTGAAATCCAATATCTTACAATTGGTATCAAGAGCCATGGTTAGATCATCCCTTACATATCTTTGGATTTCTAGTGGTTTTTAGGTGGTTTTTGAGTTTGAAAAAGTTTAGTGGTTTTTGCATCATTTGGGTGATTTCTAGTGTTAAAGTTTGAATTTTGATAGTACTTTTGTGTTTAGAATCATCACAAGTGTTTAGGTTTTGATTTTGAAGGCTTGAATCATCGTGGTTGGGTTGTTTTTGGATTGAAAAGTGGTGTTTTTGTGATTTTCTAGCTAGCGACTTGAGCCACGGATAGTTTATCTTGGTAGCGATTTGCTTTGTTATTTGGTAGCGAGTTGTTGTTTAAGGTCTTAGTGAGTTGAGCTAGCGACTTGTTGACTGAGACAAGCCGACAAAAAGTACACATAGTGGATTCTCCACTACACGTAGCGACTTGGTGTAAGTTAGCGACTTGTACTTTATATTGTTAGCGACTTGGTGTTAGCGAGTTGGTACCTAGCGAGTTGCTATTTAGCGACTTGACAAATTAGCGACTTGGTGCTTAGCGAATTGCTGTCAAAATTTTGCTAGCGACTTGGATTGTAGCGAGTTGTTATATAGCGACTTGGCACTTAGCGACTTGGTTTAAGGTTTCCTAGCGACTTGGGTGATATCCTTTGAATACGGTTTTCTCTTGATTTAGTAAAATCCCGTGAAAGAATCTATTCCCCTGTTTAATCATAGAGTTATAAAATCCCGTTTAATCTGTCATCATGTCTACCAACGTTCCTACAATCATCTCCACTGTTGCCGAGGATGTTCAAGCAGCTGGTTCAGATACTCGTCCACCCATGCTTGACAGAACTGACTACGACTCTTGGGCTCAACGAATCAGACTTTACTGTCTTGGAAAGGAAAATGGAGTCAACATTCTTAAATCCATTGATGAAGGACCATATCGGGTTGAGACTACTAGAGACTTAATTGATACAGCTGAAGATGGAACAATGATCTATGGAATTGACAGACCAAAGACATATGATGAGCTCGATGATAAGGAGAAAAAGAGATTCGATGCTGATATCAGGGCTTCTAACATCGTACTTCAAGGTCTTCCAAAAGATATCTACAAGTTGATCAATCACAACACCGAAGCAAAGGCAGTGTGGGATAATGTCAAGATGCTTCTCTCAGGTTATGAATTAACTATGGAAGACAGAGAATCACAACTCTATGATGAATTTGAACACTTCAAAATGAAACCAGATGAGAGTGTTTATGAGTACTATGTGAGATTCCACAAGCTTGTGAATGATATGAGGAACATCAGAATGACTATGCCAAACATTCAACTGAACTCAAAGTTTGTGAACAACATGAATCCCGAATGTCACAAGTTTGTCACCTCTGTAAAGATAACCAAAGGATTGAAGAATACAAACTATGAGCAACTCTATGCCTTCCTCCTTCAGAATGAGAGACATGCTATGTTTGAAAAAAGGATTCTTAATCAATTCAAAACCAACCATGGAGAGACAAGAGCTTCCAATGATTCAACTGCCTTCTACTCAAACATCGGAATCACAACCAAAGCCTCACAAGTCATACCCATGGGTAATGGTAATCACAAACTCATTCCTGATCCTATGTTCAAACAAGTTGATGCTGATACACACGTGGGAAACTTCATTAATCAACTAGCTCTTCTGATTAGTCAAAACATGAACTCTCTTCCACACACCAACAACAATCTCAGAACTGCTTCCAATCCACATAATCAAGCCACTGTCAGAGATGGGAAGGTTATGGTGCAGCCAGTTCACGAATGAAAGTACGAACAAGCAAGAGGTGGAGCTGGTAGAGGTTATGCTGCAAATCAGAATAGAGGAAGGAATGGAAATCAGGGTCAAGCAAAGCCAATCAAATGTTACAATTGTGGAGGTGAAGGACACATTGCAAGGAACTGCACATCACCAAAACGCCCTCAGAATGCCGAGTATTTCAGGGATAAGATGTTGCTTGTGCAAGCTCAGGATAATGGTGCAGCTTTGGATGAAGAGGAGTTGTTGTTCTTGGCTGAGGGAAATGCTAAGACATATGATGCAGATGTGGATGAGCAACCAATTCAGGAGACAGGCCATAATCATCTGAATGCCTTTCAAGTAGCTGATTGTGATGCATACGAGTCTGATGTTGATGAAGAACCCACTGCACAAACCATCTTCATGGCTAGCATTTCTCCAATGGTCTCTCCTAAAGTCTCACCATCACCACAAGCTGGTCCATCCAAAGACAAAATCATTTCTGAGGTATTAAAATTATACGATGAAGTTGATGAGCAAAAGATACATAACGAAGTACAATCAACTGTGTTTATTGAATCAGATATTGAAAATATGGGTAATATCAATGTTGTCCCATATGATCAATATGTGATACAAAGTGAAAGTGAGATTGTACCAAGTGATGCATCTTCTGCAGTCAATAATGATTATGTTTTTGATGAATTCACTGCATGTGCCCTTGATGATTCTGTCATCTCTGAACTGAATGCCTATAAAGAACGTGTTGCTATTTATGAACAACGTGCAAAATTTGAGTTGACCACCCGTGAGCAGGAAATGGATGACCAAATGCGTACAACTATTAGAAAAAGTAGGTTTAGAGAAGAAGTATTAAAACAAGAGTTAAACTCCTTACAAGAAAAGCTTTCTAAAACTGCTAAGCAAAAACAAGAACTTCAAGAAAATGTTAAAATGCTTAAGCAAGAATTCAGTGCTAAGGAAACAAAACTTTTGAATGATTTTTCTAATCTAAAAACCTTGAAAAACAAGCTTGAAAATAAGTTGTACGTACAAGGAAATACCATTCAGACTGCTCACTTAATCACTAAGCATAGAGTCTTAAGCGATAAGCATAGCATTCCCCTTGTTGAGGAACCAAATTCAGAGGTCATTAAAAGGGCTAGAAATGCTCATAAGGTTCTTTATGATGGCAATGAAATCCTTAAACCTAGACAGAAACCTAGTTGCGTTGAGTGCACTGAGGAAGATAAGAAATCAGATGAAGTCACTAGGGAAAAGATGAACAAGAAATTAGATGATCCTAAATGTAAAGAGAAGAAAATAAAGATCACACCCCATGATTACAAGAAGGAGAATTGGATTTCCTTGAACATGTTTAAGCCTCAGACGTTGTTAACACCCGAACAAGTGTTCTGGAAAAAGGATTTAGATAAGCAAAAGGCAGAGAATCTTGTTGCAACGAACCCTCCCTTTAGGAAAATGCCTTCAGCGACTGTGTATCCTCCAAATACACCAATGCATTTAGTACCGAGGACTATTGCCACGAAAAGCAAGATCTTAATCAGTCAATATGTTATTTTTCAACTATTTGTTGATTTTGAGAAAACTTGTAAGAAAAGGATCACACCCACTGGTATAACTGAAGGGGAAAGGGGGTTTGAGCAAACAAAAGAATGTTATTTAACTGAAGTCATTCCTTTCTTTAAACAACTAAAAGATCATTTTGAAAGTCTTAAAAAGGGAATGAACTTAGACATTAAATAAATGGAAAAGGAGTTTGATGCAATGATAATTGAGGTTAGTGACTATGAGCGGGCACTAAAATATAATGAGATTGAGAGGAAAAACTTGCATACATTAAATGAGACTCTTATTTATGAATGTATTACTCAAGATGTGTTTTTCACTGCTACAAATTGTTCCATTAATGCTTCTCAATTTCATGAATTATCTGTTGCCCTGAAAGTCTCCCATGATCGTGTCATTGAGCTTGAAAAGAATAATTCTAAACTAAATGAGAAAATTGAACTGGATGATCACGACAATTTGGTTAAACATTTCTCTAAACTAGAGGTTGAGCATTTTAATTTACAACTAAAATATCAACATCTTAAAGAAAATGTCAAAACCACAAATATCAAGACATCCTCAGATGCTCCAGAGTTTGATGCAGTTTTTCAAATTAATAAACGTGATGAACAGATTCAAGCTCATTGTAACACGATTAGAAAATTGAAAGCCCAAATCTCTCAATTAAAGGGTCAAAAGAACAATGTGACAGGCTCCCAAATGCCTCCTCCTTTAGATTCTCAGAATTCTCAAACGTTTCATCTTCAAAACATAGTAAATGCATTACAAAAGGAAAACGAAAGTTTTCTAGAAGAAAATGAAAAGGTTAAACGTCATTTCAATGAGTTATTTGAATCAATAAAGGTCACTCATAACAAAAACAACGAACAAATAGCTTTATTGCAAAAGGAAATTGAGAATCTGAAGAGCCAGGTAAAAGGGAAAATGCCAATGACCAATGGGGAGAATGGTGTATCAAAGGTACACTCTTGTAATAAATATGCTTTGTCTGTGAAATATGTTCTCCCTCATCTCAGGAATAACAAACTTGCTATTCAAACATATTTCTCATCCCTTAAGGATTGTCTAGAATGTCTACGTGAGATTGTTGAAGAGGATAAATTAGAGAAACCACTTAACAATGCAATTGGGCATGCATGCTTATATGCCAAACGATCTCAAGAAATTCTAGAATGCTTAATCACAATATGCCCAAAGTCCTTAGGTGAGAGAGTTAATCCTTTGATTCCATGCTCGATGCCTAGTGCCAAGTATGATATTCATTCGATGCCCAATGTTTTGAATGTGAACCTTAGTGTGCCTTTAAGTAGTTCAGATTCCAGATCTGTTAATGCTAAGAAAGCGAACTCTAGTGTGCCTTCTAGGAGTACAAATCCCAGCACTTCTAGTGTTAAGAAAGTGAACCTTAGTGTGCCTGCATGTAATTCAGATCCCAGAACATCTAAACAGGAGATGCAAAGAGTAACAAAACCAACTAATGTTCCCATTCCCTCTACAGGAGTAATCAGTGACATTAAAGCGAGCACGTCAAAGTCTCAAGATAATACAAGGAATGATAGGACCTCGCAAGCTAAGAATGGGCATTGGAAGAGAGTAGAAGACCAACCTAGGAACTTTAAGCTTGAGTCGAATAAAACGAATCGTGTTGATTCTAGTATTAGCCATAGGCGTACTGTAATTAATTCAAATTCTGATACTATTTGTATTCCTTGTAATGATGTCTGCTTGAATTCTGTTTCTAATCATGAATGTGGTGTGAATGTTTTGTCTAATGCTGTCATACCCCCAGTTAACATTACTAATGAAAACAATCATGTTAAAAAGGCTAAAAGGCAAAGGCGAAAGAGAGTTAGAAAACAGTGGAAACCCACAGGAAGAACATTTAGTAAGATAGGTTATCAATGGATACCTGTGGGCCATAAGGTTAATCAGGCAACGCCCACTAGAAAATGGATGCCTACTGGTAGAACTATTCCCTTAAGAAGTGAGCACACTTTGAATAGGGCAAATACAGACACTAGTACTGCATATATTCATAATGATCCCATTGCATCAATTTATGATATGAATGCCTCTATTTCTGATGTGGGTGTTCCAACCATTGTTACTAACCAAATGGAACCCATTCTTGCATGGGGATCCCAATTATCCAGTTATCCATTCTTGTCTGTATTCAACTGCAGATCGTTCAAATCGTTCTGTGGTACCTGGACTCAGGCTGTTCCAAGCATATGACTGGCAACCGGTCGCGGCTCATGAACTTCGTGAGCAAATTCATCGGGACAGTTAGGTTCGGGAATGATCATTTCGGTGCAATTATGGGTTATGGAGATTATGTTGTTGGTAAAAGTGTTATCTCCAGGGTATATTATGTAGAAGGTCTTGGTCATAACCTGTTCTCTGTTGGTCAATTCTGCGATTCTGATCTAGAAGTAGCCTTCAGAAAACATACTTGTTTCGTTAGAGAACTTGATGGTAAGGAACTTTTGAGAGGCTCACGTGGTTCAAATCTATACACCATCTCTATCGAAGATATGATGAAGTCTTCTCCAATTTGCTTGTTGTCAAAGGCTTCTAAAACTATGTCATGGTTATGGCATCGTCGTCTCAATCACTTGAACTTCGGCACCATCAATGATCTCTCCAGAAAGGACTTAGTTGTAGGTTTACCTAGACTTAAGTATGAAAAGGATCATCTTTGTTCAGCATGCCAATTGGGAAAAAGCAAGAAGTATGCCCACAAACCCAAACCTACTAACTCTGTCACAGAAGTTCTTCATACAATTCACATGGACTTATGTGGACCCATGAGAGTGCAGAATATCTTTGGGAAGAAATATGTATTAGTTGTGGTTGATGATTTCTCTAGATTCACCTGGGTAAAGTTCTTAAAGACAAAGGATGAAACTCCAGATATCATCATCAAACTCATCAAACAGCTGCAGGTTCGTCTTAACAAAACGGTTAGAATCATCCGAACAGACAATGGAACTGAGTTTGTTAACAAACAACTTAGTGAGTTTTATGAAAGTATTGGAATCAGTCATCAAAGAAGTGTTCCTCGAACTCCTCAACAGAACGGTGTAGTTGAAAGACGAAATCGAACTCTTGTGGAAGCCGCAAGGACAATGCTGATTTACTCAAAAGTTTCAATGTTTCTCTGGGGTGAAGCCATCGCCACTGCATGCTACACCCAAAATCGATCCCTGATTCACACTGCTCGTGGAAAAACTCCATATGAACTTGTCTATAACAGAAAACCTAATCTTTCATTCCTTCGTGTGTTCGGTGCATTGTGTTATCCAACTAATGAGGGCCAAAATTTAGGCAAACTTAAAGCTAAAGCAAACATTGGAGTATTCGTAGGTTATGCACCAAACAGAAAAGGATACCGAATCTACAACAAGAGAACCCGAAATATCATGGAAACAATTCACGTCACGTTTGATGAGCTGACCGGTCAAATGGCTCCTGGACAATCAAGTTCAGGACCCGCACTTCAAAACAGTCCCATTGGTTCATCCCTTGAACCAAATTCCTCTCCAGCTATTCCATATGTACCTCCAACTGAAGATGATTTGAAGAAATTGTTTGATCCGATGTTTGATGAACTCTATGAGCCAAGTGCTATTGAACTGACAATTCCCACAACAGAGGCTGCTCATATCCATGAGAATGAAGTCAATCCTTCAGTCTCAATATCATTAAGTCAAGAAGCACCTGCTGCTGATAACTCAGTCTCATCAACAAATCATCAATCTTTGAATGTACAACATGGAACTGTTTCTGGCATCAATGATGAAGTTAATCCCTTTGCTACTCCTGAAGATGCTCCATTTGAAAACATATTTGCTCCTGAGTCATCATCAGAACCATCTTCTTCAGGAGACATCGACTCTGCTACCTCAGTCCCTCAACAACTTCCACATGAACACCTTAGAAAATGGACTCACGATCATCCCTTAGACAACATCATTGGAAATCCCTCTCGTCCAGTATCCACATGGAAACAACTTGTAACCGATGCCTTATGGTGCTTCTTCAACTCCGTACTCTCTAAGATTGAACCAAAAGATGTTAAAAACGCCATGAATGAAGATAGCTGGTTCAATGCCATGCAAGAAGAAATTCATGAGTTTGATCGACTTGATGTATGGGAGTTAGTACCTGCTCCAGATTGTGCTATGATTATTGCTCTAAAATGGATCTTCAAAGTGAAACTTGATGAGCATGGTGATGTGTTGAAGAACAAGGCTCGATTAGTTGCTAAAGGATACCGTCAAGAGGAGGGTATTGACTTTGAAGAATCTTTTGCTCCTGTTGCTCGAATCGAGGCAATCAGAATCTTTTTGGCTAATGCAGCTAGTAAGAACATGGTAGTCTATCAAATGGATGTAAAGACGGCATTAATGAACGGAGATCTTAAAGAAGTCGTCTACGTCAGCCAACCTGAAGGATTTGTGAATCAAGAGCATCCTTCTCACGTTTATCATTTGAAGAAGGCTCTTTACGGTTTAAAGCAAGCTCCAATGGCATGGTATGATACACTATCAAAGTTTCTTCTATCTACCGGATTTAGCAAAGGAGCAGTTGATCCAACATTGTTCACCAGGAAGTCAGGCAAACATTTAATTCATGTTCAAATTTATGTTGATGATATCATCTTTGCCTCGACTGACCCCAATGAGTGTGACCGTTTTTCAAATGAAATGGGTTCAAAATTTCAAATGTCAATGATGGGACAAATGTCATTTTTCTTGGGATTACAAATTTCACAAAGTCCCGGAGGCATCTTCATAAATCAATCTAAATATGCAAATGAGATTTTAAAGAAATTTGGATTTGATTCAACTGACCCTGTTGACACTCCCATGATTTAACGAACTAAACTAAATGAGGACCACTCAGGGATCATGGTAGACCAAACAAAATATCGTAGTATGATTGGATCCCTGATGTACCTCACAGCTAGTAGACCAGACATCTTGTTCGCTGTTTGCATGTGTGCTAGATACCAGGCTAAGCCTACTAAAAAGCACCTTGAAGCGGTTAAACGGGTCTTTTGGTATCTCCAAGGAACCATCAATATGGGACTTTGGTACCAGAAGGACACTGGTATGTCACTAACAGCCTATGCAGATGCTGATCATGCAGGATGTCAAGATACTCGTCGAAGTACGTCTGGAGGTGCTCAGTTTTTGGGTGATAAGCTTGTGAGCTAGTCTTCAAAGAAGCAAATGAGTACTTCTATTTCCTCTACAGAGGCAGAATACATAGCCATGTCATCTTGTTGTGCTCAAATCCTTTGGATGAGATCTCAATTAACTGACTATGGCTTTGTATTCAACAAAATCCCTCTGTACTGTGATAATAAAAGTGCTATTGCTCTTTCATGCAATAACATTCAACACTCAAGAGCTAAGCATATCGACATTCGACATCATTTCATCAGGGAACAAGTGGAAAAAGGTGTGGTGGAACTCTATTTTGTGAGGACTGATTATCAGTTAGCAGACATCTTCACCAAAGCTCTTCCAAGAGAACGTTTTGAGTTTATTCTTCCACGTCTTGGCTTGAAAAGCCTTCAACCAGAAACCCTTAAACGTCTTCAGGAGGAAGACGAGGAGTAAAGGTCTATCTTCATCTATCTCTTGTAAATATTTATTCAAAAAACAAAATACAAGAGATAGATGAAGATAGACATTTACTCCTCGTCTTCCTCCTGAAGACGTTTGAGGGTTTCTGGTTGAAGGCTTTTCAAGCCAAGACGTGGAAGAATAAACTCAAAACGTTCTCTTGGAAGAGCTTTGGTGAAGATGTCTGCTAACTGATAATCAGTCCTCACAAAATAGAGTTCCACCACACCTTTTTCCACTTGTTCCCTGATGAAATGATGTCGAATGTCGATATGCTTAGCTCTTGAGTGTTGAACATTATTGCATGAAAGAGCAATAACACTTTTATTATCACAGTACAGAGGGATTTTGTTGAAGACAAAGCCATAGTCAGTTAATTGAGATCTCATCCAAAGGATTTGAGCACAACAAGATGACATGGCTATGTATTCTGCCTCTGTAGAGGAAATAGAAGTACTAATTTGCTTCTTTGAAAACCAGCTCACAAGCTTATCACCCAAAAACTGAGCACCTCCAGACGTACTTCGACGAGTATCTTGACATCCTGCATGATCAGCATCTGCATAGGTTGTTAGTGACATACCAGTGTCCTTTGGGTACCAAAGTCCCATATTGATGGTTCCTTGGAGATACCGAAAGACCCGTTTAACCGCTTCAAGGTGCTTTTTATTAGGCTTAGCCTGGTATCTAGCACACATGCAAACAGCGAACAAGATGTCTGGTCTACTAGCTGTGAGGTACATCAGGGATACAATCATACTACGATATTTTGTTTGGTCTACCATGATCCCTGAGTGGTCCTCATCTAGTTTAGTTCGTTTAATCATGGGAGTGTCAACAGGGTCACTTGAATCAAATCCAAATTTCTTTAAAATCTCATTTGCATATTTAGATTGATTTATGAAGATGCCTCCGGGACTTTGTGAAATTTGTAATCCCAAGAAAAATGACATTTGTCCCATCATTGACATTTGAAATTTTGAACCCATTTCATTTGAAAAACGGTCACACTCATTGGGGTCAGTCGAGGCAAAGATGATATCATCAACATAAATTTGAACATGAATTAAATGTTTGCCTGACTTCCTGGTGAACAATGTTGGATCAACTGCTCCTTTGCTAAATCCGGTAGATAGAAGAAACTTTGATAGTGTATCATACCATGCCATTGGAGCTTGCTTTAAACCGTAAAGAGCCTTCTTCAAATGATAAACGTGAGAAGGATGCTCTTGATTCACAAATCCTTCAGGTTGGCTGACGTAGACGACTTCTTTAAGATCTCCGTTCATTAATGCCGTCTTTACATCCATTTGATAGACTACCATGTTCTTACTAGCTGCATTAGCCAAAAAGATTCTGATTGCCTCGATTCGAGCAACAGGAGCAAAAGATTCTTCAAAGTCAATACCCTCCTCTTGACGGTATCCTTTAGCAACTAATCGAGCCTTGTTCTTCAACACATCACCATGCTCATCAAGTTTCACTTTGAAGATCCATTTTAGAGCAATAATCATAGCACAATCTGGAGCAGGTACTAACTCCCATACATCAAGTCGATCAAACTCATGAATTTCTTCTTGCATGGCATTGAACCAGCTATCTTCATTCATGGCGTTTTTAACATATTTTGGTTCAATCTTAGAGAGTACGGAGTTGAAGAAGCACCATAAGGCATCGGTTACAAGTTGTTTCCATGTGGATACTGGACGAGAGGGATTTCCAATGATGTTGTCTAAGGGATGATCGTGAGTCCATTTTCTAAGGTGTTCATGTGGAAGTTGTTGAGGGACTGAGGTAGTAGAGTCTATGTCTCCTGAAGAAGATGGTTCTGATGATGACTCAGGAGCAAATATGTTTTCAAATGGAGCATCTTCAGGAGTAGCAAAGGGATTAACTTCATCATTGATGCCAGAAACAGTTCCATGTTGTACATTCGAAGATTGATGATTTGTTGATGAGACTGAGTTATCAGCAGCAGGTGCTTCTTGACTTAATGATATTGAGACTGAAGGATTGACTTCATTCTCATGGATATGAGCAGCCTCTGTTGTGGGAATTGTCAGTTCAATAGCACTTGGCTCATAGAGTTCATCAAACATCGGATCAAACAATTTCTTCAAATCATCTTCAGTTGGAGGTACATATGGAATAGCTGGAGAGGAATTTGGTTCAAGGGATGAACCAATGGGACTGTTTTGAAGTGCGGGTCCTGAACTTGATTGTCCAGGAGCCATTTGACCGGTCAGCTCATCAAACGTGACGTGAATTGTTTCCATGATATTTCGGGTTCTCTTGTTGTAGATTCGGTATCCTTTTCTGTTTGGTGCATAACCTACGAATACTCCAATGTTTGCTTTAGCTTTAAGTTTGCCTAAATTTTGGCCCTCATTAGTTGGATAACACAATGCACCGAACACACGAAGGAATGAAAGATTAGGTTTTCTGTTATAGACAAGTTCATATGGAGTTTTTCCATGAGCAGTGTGAATCAGGGATCGATTTTGGGTGTAGCATGCAGTGGCGATGGCTTCACCCCAGAGAAACATTGGAACTTTTGAGTAAATCAGCATTGTCCTTGCGGCTTCCACAAGAGTTCGATTTCGTCTTTCAACTACACCTTTCTGTTGAGGAGTTCGAGGAACACTTCTTTGATGACTGATTACAATACTTTTATAAAACTCACTAAGTTGTTTGTTAACAAACTCAGTTCCATTGTCTATTCGGATGATTCTGACCGTTTTGTTAAGACGAACCTGCAGCTGTTTGATGAGTTTGATGATGATATCTGGAGTTTCATCCTTTGTCTTTAAGAACTTTACCCAGGTGAATCTAGAGAAATCATCAACCACAACTAATACATATTTCTTCCCAAAGATATTCTGCACTCTCATGGGTCCACATAAGTCCATGTGAATTGTATGAAGAACTTCTGTGACAGAGTTAGTAGGTTTGGGTTTGTGGGCATACTTCTTGCTTTTTCCCAATTGGCATGCTGAACAAAGATGATCCTTTTCATACTTAAGTCTAGGTAAACCTACAACTAAGTCCTTTCTGGAGAGATCATTGATGGTGCCGAAGTTCAACTGATTGAGACGACGATGCCATAACCATGACTTTGTTTTAGAAGCCTTTGACAACAAGCAAATTGGAGAAGACTTCATCATATCTTCGATAGAGATGGTGTATAGATTTGAACCACGTGAGCCTCTCAAAAGTTCCTTACCATCAAGTTCTCTAACGAAACAAGTATGTTTTATGAAGGCTACTTCTAGATCAGAATCGCAGAATTGACCAACATAGAACAGGTTATGACCAAGACCTTCTACATAATATACCCTGGAGATAACACTTTTACCAACAACATAATCTCCATAACCCATAATTGCACCGAAATGATCATTCCCGAACCTAACTGTCCCGATGAATTTGCTCACGAAGTTCATGAGCCGCGACCGGTTGCCAGTCATATGCTTGGAATAGCCTGAGTCCAGGTACCACAGAACGATTTGAACGATCTGCAGTTGAACACAGACAAGAATGGATAACTGGATAATTGGGATCCCCATGCAAGAATGGGTTCCATTTGGTTAGTAACAATGGTTGGAACACCCACATCAGAAATAGAGGCATTCATATCAGAAATTGATGCAATGCGATCATTATGAATAGATGCAGTACTAGTGTCTGTATTTGCCATATTCAAAGTGTGCTCACTTCTTAAGGGAATAGTTCTACCAGTAGGCATCCATTTTCTAGTGGGCGTTGCCTGATTAACCTTTTGGCCCACAGGTATCCATTGATAACCTATCTTACTAAATGTTCTTCCTATGGTTTCCACTATTTTCTAACTCTCTTTCGCCTTTTCCTTTTAGCCTTTTTAACATGATTATTTTCATTAGTAATGTTAACTGGGGGTATGACAGCATTAGACAAAACATTCACACCACATTCATGATTAGAAACAGAATTCAAGCAGACATCATTACAAGGAATGCAAATAGTATCAGAATTCGAATTAATTACAGTACGCCTATGGCTAATACTAGAATCAACACGATTCGTTTTATTCGACTCAAGCTTAAAGTTCCTAGGTTGGTCTTCTACTCTCTTCCAATGCACATTCTTAGCTTGCGAGGTCCTATCATTCCTTGTATTGTCTTGAGACTTTGACCTGCTCGCTTTAATGTCACTGATTACTCCTGTAGAGGGAATGGGAACATTAGTTGGTTTTGTTACTCTTTGCATCTCCTGTTTAGATGTTCTGGGATCTGAATTACATGCAGGCACACTAAGGTTTACTTTCTTAACACTAGAAGTGCTGGGATTTATACTCCTAGAAGGCACACTAGAGTTCGCTTTCTTAGCATTAACAGATCTGGAATCTGAACTACTTAAAGGCACACTAAGGTTCACATTCAAAACATTGGGCATCGAATGAATATCATACTTGGCACTAGGCATCGAGCATGGAATCAAAGGATTAAATCTCTCACCTAAGGACTTTGGGCATATTGTGATTAAGCATTCTAGAATTTCTTGAGATCGTTTGGTATATAAGCATGCATGCCCAATTGCATTGTCAAGTGGTTTCTCTAATTTATCCTCTTCAACAATCTCACATAGACATTCTAGACAATCCTTAAGAGATGGGAAATTTGTTTGAATAGCAAGTTTGTTATTCCTGAGATGAGGGGGAACATATTTCACAGACAAAGCATATTTATTACATGTTGGGAATTAAGGTAAACTACTGATTCTGCCGAAGTATCTACCGAAGAGATTCTGCCGAAGAAGAATGGATTCTGCTGAAGTTATACTTCAGCAGAAGTGTTAAAGCAGATATCGTGTTGCTGCTGAAAGTACGAATCCACGTAGGAGAGATAAGCTCAGTATAGAGTAAAAGTCAGCACCGTATTAAAGATAGGTTGGCGCCGTATTATGTAGAGCTTACTCAGAATAAACAATATGATTAGTTGCATGCTTGTCTAGATGCATGCTTGCTCTATGTTAGTATTAGGAAGCGTTTACAATGTACGCTCCTAATACTAACATATACCGAGCATGCATCTAGACAAGCATGCAACTAATCATATTGTTTTGTTAATCATATTGTTTATTCTGAGTAAGCTCTACATAATACGGCGCCAACCTATCTTTAATACGGCGCTGACTTTTACTCTATACTGAGCTTATCTCTCCTATGTGGATTCGTACTTTCAGCAGCAACACGATATCTGCTTTAACACTTCTGCTGAAGTATAACTTCAGCAGAATCCATTCTTCTTCGGCAGAATCTCTTCGGTAGATACTTCGGTAGAATCAGTAGTTTACCTTGCACTGACTTTTACTCTATACTGAGCTTATCTCTCCTACGTGGATTCGTACTTTCAGCAGCAACACGATATCTGCTTTAACACTTCTGCTGAAGTATAACTTCAGCAGAATCCATTCTTCTTCGGCAGAATCTCTTCGGTAGATACTTCGGCAGAATCAGTAGTTTACCTTAATTCCCAACATTACAATAGTGTACCTTTGATACACCATTCTCCCCATTGGTCATTGGCATTTTCCCTTTTACCTGGCTCTTCAGATTCTCAATTTCCTTTTGCAATGAAGCTATTTGTTCGTTGTTTTTGTTACGAGTGACCTTTATTGAATCAAATAACTCATTGAAATGACGTTTAACCTTTTCATTTTCTTCTAGAAAACTTTTGTTTTCTTTTTGTAATGCATTTACTAAGTTTTGAAGATGAAATGTTTGAGAATTCTGAGAATCTAAAGGAGGAGGCATTTGGGAGCCTGTCACATTGTTCTTTTGACCCTTTAATTGAGAGATTTGGGCTTTCAATTTTCTAATCGTGTTACAATGAGCTTGAATTTGTTCATCACGTTTATTAATTTGAAAAACTGCATCAAACTCTGGAGCATCTGGGGATGTCTTGATATTTGAAGTTTTGACATTTTCTTTAAGATGTTGATACTTTAGTTGTAAATTTAAATGCTCAACCTCTCGTTTAGAGAAATATTTAACCAAATTGTCGTGATCATCCAGTTCAATTTTCTCATTTAGTTTAGAATTATTCTTTTCAAGCTCAATGACACGATCATGGGAGACTTTCAGGGCAACAGATAATTCATGAAATTGAGAAGCATTAATGGAACAGTTTGTAGCAGTGAAAAACACATCTTGAGTAATACATTCAGAAATAAGAGTCTCATTTAATGTATGCACGTTCTTCCTCTCAATCTCATTATATTTTAGTGCTCGCTTATAGTCACTAACCTCAATTATCATTGCATCAAACTCCTTTTCCATTTCTTTAATGTCTAAGTTCATTCCCTTTTTAAGACTTTCAAAATGATATTTTAGTTGTTTAAAGAAAGGCATGACTTCAGTTAAATAACATTCTTTTGTTTGCTCAAACCCCCTTTCCCCTTCAGTTATACCAGTGGGTGTGATCCTTTTCTTACAAGTTTTCTCAAAATCAACAAATAGTTGAAAAATAACATATTGACTGATTAAGGTCTTGCTTTTCGTGGCAATAGTCCTCGGTACTAAATGCATTGGTGTATTTGGAGGATACACAGTCGCTGAAGGCATTTTCCTAAAGGGAGGGTTCATTGCAACAAGATTCTCTGCCTTTTGCTTATCTAAATCCTTTTTCCAGAACACTTGTTCGGGTGTTAACAACGTCTGAGGCTTAAACATGTTCAAGGAAATCCAATTCTCCTTCTTGTAATCATGGGGTGTGATCTTTATTTTCTTCTCTTTACATTTAGGATCATCTAATTTCTTGTTCATCTTTTCCCTAGTGACTTCATCTGATTTCTTATCTTCCTTAGTGCACTCAACGCAACTAGGTTTCTGTCTAGGCTTAAGGATTTCACTGCCATCATAAAGAACCTTATGAGCATTTCTAGCCCTTTTAATGACCTCTGGATTTGGTTCCTCAACAAGGGGAATGCTATTCTTATCGCTTAAGACTCTATGCTTAGTGATTAACTGAGCAGTCTGAATGGTATTTCCTTGTACGTACAACTTATTTTCAAGCTTGTTTTTCAAGGTTTTTAGATTAGAAAAATCATTCAAAAGTTTTGATTCCTTAGCACTGAATTCTTGCTTAAGCATTTTAACATTTTCTTGAAGTTCTTGTTTTTGCTTAGTAGTTTTAGAAAGCTTTTCTTGTAAGGAGTTTAACTCTTGTTTTGATACTTCTTCTCTAAACATACTTTTTCTAATAGTTGTACGCATTTGGTCATCCATTTCCTACTCACGGGTAGTCAACTCAAATTTTGCACGTTGTTCATAAATAGCAACACGTTCTTTATAGGCATTCAGTTAAGAGATGACAGAATCATCAGGGGCACATGCAGTGAATTCATCAAAAACATAATCATTATTGACTGCAGAAGATGCATCACTTGGTACAATCTCACTTTCACTTTGTATCACATATTGATCATATGGGACAACATTGATATTACCCATATTTTCAATATCTGATTCAATAAACACAGTTGATTGTACTTCGTTATGTATCTTTTGCTCATCAACTTCATCGTATAATTTTAATACCTCAGAAATGATTTTGTCTTTGGATGGACCAGCTTGTGGTGATGGAGAGACTTTAGGAGAGACCATTGGAGAAATGCTAGCCATGAAGATGGTTTGTGCAGTGGGTTCTTCATCAACATCAGAGTCGTATGCATCACAATCAGCTACTTGAAAGGCATTCTGATGATTATGGCCTATCTCCTGAATTGGTTGCTCATCCACATCTGCATCATATGTCTTAGCATTTCCCTCAGCCAAGAACAACAACTCCTCTTCATCCAAAGCTGCACCATTATCCTGAGCTTGCACAAGCAACATCTTATCCCTGAAATACTCGGCATTCTGAGGGCGTTTTGGTGATGTGCAGTTCCTTGAAATGTGTCCCTCACCTCCACAATTGTAACATTTGATTGGCTTTGCTTGACCCTGATTTCCATTCCTTCCTCTATTCTGATTTGCAGCATAACCTCTACCAGCTCCACCTCTTGCTTGTTCGTACTGTCGTTCGTGAACTGGCTGCACCATAACCTTCCCATCTCTGACAGTGGCTTGATTATGTGGATTGGAAGCAGTTCTGAGATTGTTGTTGGTGTGTGGAAGAGAGTTCATGTTTTGACTAATCAGAAGAGCTAGTTGATTAATGAAGTTTCCCACGTGTGCATCAGCATCAGCTTGTTTGAACATAGGATCAGGAATGAGTTTGTGATTACCATTACCCATGGGTATGACTTGTGAGGCTTTGGTTGTGATTCCGATGTTTAAGTAGAAGGCAGTTGAATCATTTGAAGAGCTTGTCTCTCCCTGGTTGGTTTTGAATTGATTAAGAATCCTTTTTTCAAACATAGCATGTCTCTCATTCTGAAGGAGGAAGGCATAGAGTTGCTCATAGTTTGTATTCTTCAATCCTTTGGTTAGCTTTACAGAGGTGACAAACTTGTGCCATTCGGGATTCATGTTGTTCACAAACTTTGAGTTCAGCTGAATGTTTGGCATAGTCATTCTGATGTTCCTCATATCATTCACAAGCTTGTGGAATCTCACATAGTACTCATAAACACTCTCATCTGGTTTCATTTTGAAGTGTTCAAATTCATCATAGAGTTGTGATTCTCTGTCTTCCATAGTTAATTCAGAACCTGAGAGAAGCATCTTGACATTATCCCACACTGCCTTTGCTTCGGTGTTGTGATTGATCAGCTTGTAGATATCTTTTGGAAGACCTTGAAGTACGATGTTAGAAGCCCTGATATCAGCATCGAATCTCTTTTTCTCCTTATCATCGAGCTCATCATATGTCTTTGGTCTGTCAATTCCATAGATCATTGTTCCATCTTCAGCTGTATCAATTAAGTCTCTAGTAGTCTCAACCCGATATGGTCCTTCATCAATGGATTTGAGAATGTTGACTCCATTTTCCTTTCCAAGACAGTACAGTCTGATTCGTTGAGCCCAAGAGTCGTAGTCAGTTCTGTCAAGCATGGGTGGACGAGTATCTGAACCAGCTGCTTGAACATCCTCGGCAACAGTGGAGATGATTGTAGGAACGTTGGTAGACATGATGACAGATTAAACGGGATTTTATAACTCTATGATTAAACCGGGAAATAGATTCTTTCACGGAATTTTACTAAATCAAGAGAAAACCGTATTCAAAGGATATCACCCAAGTCGCTAGGAAACCTTAAACCAAGTCGCTAAGTGCCAAGTTGCTATATAACAACTAGCTACAATCCAAGTCGCTAGCAAAATTTTGACAGCAATTCGCTAAGCACCAAGTCTCTAATTTGTCAAGTCGCTAAATAGCAACTCGCTAGGTACCAACTCGCTAACACCAAGTCGCTAACAATATAAAGTACAAGTCGCTAACTTACACCAAGTCGCTACGTGTAGTGGAGAATCCACTATGTGTACTTTTTGTCAGCTTGTCTCAGTAGACAAGTTGCTAGCTCAACTCGCTAAGACCTTAAACAACAACTCGCTACCAAATAACAAAGCAAATCGCTACCAAGATAAACTATCCATGGCTCAAGTCGCTAGCTAGAAAATCACAAAAACACCACTTTTCAATCCAAAAACAACCCAACCACGATGATTCAAGCCTTCAAAATCAAAACCTAAACACTTGTGATGATTCTAAACACAAAACTACTATCAAAATTCAAACTTTAACACTAGAAATCACCCAAATGATGCAAAAACCACTAAACTTTTTCAAACTCAAAAACCACTAGAAATCCAAAGATATGTAAGAGATGATCTAACCATGGCTCTTGATACCAATTGTAAGATATTGGATTTCACATACACATCAAACCAAACATAAAGTAGGTGTATAAGATGATTCTAGAGAGAGAAAGTTAGAGGTTTAGGGAACTTTAGTGAGAGAAAAAAAAATCTTATTATGAGCTCCAACTCTCTACCTTGGAAGGTAGAGAGTATTTATAGTCTTACAATAAAACGCCACACAACAGGCTGTGGATCAGGCATACAGTGGGTAAAGACCCGTCCGTCCTCCACGGTGTTACTTAACTACATACTACTTAGCTTAAAATAACTACGACTACGAGCTTTCTAACGATTACATATACTTGAGGTGACCGACTCTTTAATACCTGGAATTTCTATTTCCTAACACTTGTGTACCTCTTTTATCTTCAGAAACTTTCTCTAACATCACTTCCCCCACGTAGTTGGAATAATAACACCAAAAGCCTTGATGAGTAAAACCTTGAGTTTCTCTGCGGTCATGACTTTTGTCTTCCCGGGATATCTTCAATCACTTAGAAGAATTAAGTTCATCAAGTTTACTCGCTTTGTGTTTAGATGTGTGTCTCCTTCCCCCTTGCTGGTTTTGACACTTCAGAATCAACAACATGTTTTAAGCCCAAATACTTGAAATCTTTTGAGAAGAACATCATTAGCTCAGATGTATCTGTGAGAATCAACTTGCTGAAGAAACAGAATGAGCAAGTCTAATTGGGGGTTAAATCTGGCTTTTCACTCTCCCCCAATTAGTGCTCTCCCCTAAACCGACAATCTTTTAATAAATGCATGAATTAAGAAGAAGTCTTTAGATCGTTAAACGCAACTCGTCTTTTAGTCTTCCAACATGTACCAGAAAATGTAGAACCGACTGTAGACTCGACCTTCTTTAAGATTGTCCAATTGGGGAATAGAAAGTCAACATCTTTAACTCACCAAATGCATTCCCGTTAACTTACAAATAGCAAATCCCCTTAAATCAAATCCCTCCCAATCAAACAAGAACAGAAAGATGTTCATCAAGGAAATCAACCCCGCAACTAGAAGCACTTTGTCATTTAATCATATCATCCCGTGTGAAGATGTTAACCAATGGCTCTTAGAAGAAAACTTCATGTGAAGATGACCCGATAAGAAGAAGCTCGGTTCTTACATGAGTTTGGAGCCGTTTGACCATTTATTCTCAGATATCAATCAACCATGCAGTAAATTCACACTTCTTCTCCCCCTCAAGAAATGCATACGGAGATGCCATTCTTGATTAAACAAGTGATTATCATCCAAATGTATTCTATTCACACTTCTCCCCTGCAAAATTAGCACATGATGTCGCCATCTTCATTATATTGAGCAAGTGGAATAAGAGTAATTATCAGTAGTCCGGTTCACTTGATGACTGAAGCGCATGGAAAAAGCATGAAGCATGTTGATCAGAATGGTCATAATAAGAAGATTTCTCTTCTTCAGAAGATAATGCGCATTGAAGCGTACACATTTCTTTTTTTGAGGAACGAGGCATGAACTGTTGTGTTCATACGTCATAAGAAGATTTCTCTTCTTCGAAAGATAAAGCGCACTGAAACGTACACTTTTCTTTTATTTAGAGTACGAGGCATGAACTGTTGTGTTCATACGTCATCATCTCTTTTTTTTCAGCTCTCTTGGCAAAACATGTAATCAACCCCATTATCATTCAGTAGGCTTATTGTCGTGACAACTGATGGAGAAAACCCAATATGATGAATTTGACCCTGAAGTAAACTATCCCAAACTCGTGACTTAAACTTGCACATATGTAACCAAGAGCGGTGTTGAGAATTCATGCCCATATGAATCTCTAAGTACTCTATACTCTTCAACCAACCAACCATCAAGTATAAGACGTACATCACCTCTTGAAAATCCATAATTTAATGTTATACTAAGCACTACAATGTAACTCCTAAAAGTGATAGTTATTTTGTGGTGGTACGAGCCCAATTCCCCCAAGTGGTAAAAGAAAAAGAAAAAGTCACCCAACAATAACTAGATTTCCAAGTCTTCGTTTTTTGATAATAAGCTTGAACAAGGATCATGAAGAATCTTCATCCAACCATCTCCGATACCTTCAGATACTAAGTACACTCGCTCGTGATATTTCACTTCAACCTCAAAATAAATACTAGTGAATTAACGCCGTTGTCACATCTTCTGGTTAAAAGCTCAACTCTAGCCTCCTTTTACGTTTTAAGTGAACTATGATAATGGTTTTTATCCCGACCATGGTTAAAACCACATAACCCCGTAAAACCATGTAATAACCAATCTGTCATGAAGATAATCCAAACACATATCCAATTCATAAAGTACCCCCTTTATCCTTTCTTCTAAGTAGAAATCGTAGCACCAGCATCAGATACGATCCAAAAATACACTTTCTCTTTCTCCAGGATGAATCTATGATCACGGGATTTTACAATTATATGGTTTAAACCGAGAAATAATTTCTTTCGCGGGATTTTACAAAACCAAGAATAAACCGTAAGATAGATCCGGAAATTCACTTTACTATTACCAGGATGTTTCCATTGTCACGGGATTTTACAAGTCTATGATTTAAACCGAGAAATAGATTCTTTCGCGGGATTTTACAAAATCACGACAAAACCGTAAACAATGTCAGTTTGAATGTGTTATGACAACATTGGTTTCGGTGAATATCTGTTTTAGGGGAACATGCAGCGGTTCATCAACGGTTCATTATCCAACATCAACAATATCATTAACCATTTCACACTTTGGTAAGCACATCTTTCACATATTCTGTCGGCTATTGCAGTGACAACATGGTGAAGTAATCCCGATATACCAAACTTGATCATGAAGTAAAATTCCCCAGATTTGTTACTTACACTTGTACTAATCCTCGTGAAAAAGAAATGGTGTACCCAATGTACAAACCTCTTGACGTATTCTCAACTGCGTGAGACACCAAAGTGATAGATACGTTGTGGGTTAAGCGAGAAAGAATCACAGCCGTAACTAGATAGCCAAGTCTTTATCACACTCTATAAATGCCCAAACAAGTAATCTTCGCGGAAGGGTAGAAAGAAAGAAGACGAAATAAGTAAACGCGCCCGGAAAAACCTCACTTCAAATCCAAATAAGAAATATCGTCCAAACAACCTCGTGGTCAACTTTGTTCGACCATCAATTTATGCCATAACAAAATATTATCCGTGAAAATGTATACACCAAATTTTCAAATCACATAACATAACGACTCTCAGTATCAAACCAAATTTCATCAACAAATCTCATATTATCCAAATCTCATATAATCGTTCCAATTTTGAGAAACCCATCATACCATCATTTCAAGCCCATATCCAATTCAATCCGATATCCGGTTCAACATACGATCATGATAATCCGGATCTAATTAAAGCTCATATAGACACTAATTTTCACTTAAAACAATCTTTAATCATCCAAAATGATCCAAATCTCCCAAATCAAGCCCACGATAATTTCAAACCGCACATATCAATTTAAGCCTATATCCGGGATAAATTTTTTGTCATACCACACCTATTCCATATAAATAAACATTTGTATCCAAACAAATTCTTATCATACAAATCCGGAAAGCAATATAAACTTCATGAGTGAATGTTTCAGCAATTGATGAAGATATACGGCCCAAATCAGATTCATCACATATGGCCCATTAATTGATATTAGTACTCACGTCCAATTTCTGGCCCACCCATTATGTACCCTAATCAACCGGATATTAACACTCACCAAATACACTCTTTACCCTAATATCTCACACAAACTCAAGCCTCTTTTCCTAACTTATCTCCCATCAACACAGATTCTCTTCAATCCCAAAATATTGTCATCCGTTCATCTTACCAAATTATTCACAATCATCCGATCAAATCAAGCACACATCTCTCCTTATACAAAAATCGAAAACACAACCTTAGCATCTTTCATCCTAAATAACGAGTCTCTTAGCCACAAAAGTAATATATCTCTTTTCAAAATATGATGTTGCCAAGGACTTCAAGTTTTGAGCTTCAAGATCTATTGACAGGTCTCGGGTAGGTGTTTTAAATTTGTTTTTCGTTTTTGGTTTAATCGACGAACGAATCAAGGAAATAAAGTAACATAATTGTTACATTTATTTCTTTATATTTGAATAGTATCACAAGAGAGAGGATCGATGATGTTGATGATTCAATTAAAAAATCTTGTAGAGATAAAAAATTGACTCAAACTGAGATTTGCTTGAATTTTATTTGTTGAGTCTTGGTGTTGATGGAGGGATGTGATGAGTATGGGATATGAAATTGTGTAGGAGCAGGTTGTGTTTGGTTGTGTTTGGTTATCAACGACTGATGATGAATTGTACTGAGGTCGTGTATATTGTTGTTATTGGTATTTGGTATAAGTTTTGTTGTCGAGGTCAATCAATGTGCATATTTTGTTCTTCTGCTACTCTTCTACACTTCTCACAAGTCGCTAGACTCAATAGTCAAAACGGTTTAGTTAAGTCGCTAACCACAAAGCACAACTCGCTACTTGTTGAATAACAAGTTGCTACATGAGTCCAAGTCGCTAGGTTTTGTGTCAAGTCGCTAATGACCTGAGTTGACTCAAGAGTCAACTCGCTAACCATTATTCAATGAATCTAGACAACTTGTAAATACAAGTCGCCACCAACACTTGAAACAAGTCGATAGGAAGAAAGTGATGACAAACAAGTCGCTAGCAAGTTTTTTTTTTTTTTTTTTTTTTTTTTTTTTGACATTTTCCGGCGAGTTTTCCGACTAATATTCCCGTTCAGCTTCAAAAACCCAGAAAAACATAACAAAAAACTGCTTCTTTTAGCCAGTTTGACCAAAGTTTGACCACCAATACTCTGACCAGATTGACCACATTGACTTTAAAACCAGTTTACCAAAAAATCAGTTTACCCAAAACTATCCAGTTTACCAATAAAGAGGATACTAAATACATGTTTAAAACCAGTTTACCAAAAAAATATCCGACCATTAAAAAAAGTACACAGACCAGTTTTTAAAAAAACATGTATCAAAACCACACAAAATAATCAAAACACAATAACCATGGCTCTTGATACCAATTGTTAGGATCTTAATAATATTGTGTTTGATGATTCGGGTGGTCTTGGATGATGGAAATACATGTTAGTCATTTGAAAGAGAAAGAGATGAGAGGGTGTTTTCTTGGTAGAGACTTGCTTAACAAATGTAAGGTTAGATTATGAGAAAAGCACCACCCCTTCCATGGATGGAAGGGGTATTTATAGTTACAATGAAGACGTCCTCCTATCGGACTGTGGATTAGGCATACAGTGGGTAAAGACCCGTCCTTCCTCCACGGTGAAACACTAAACTATATTATGCTACAAACTAACAAATTAACTACTAAATAACGTAACTAACGACAAGTCTACGAGCTAACTTATGCTAGACTATAATTGGGGTGACCGGCACTTTAACATGGAATTTTCAATTCCTAACAGGAAGAACTTAGGGAGTATTTCGATTCATACCCTAATGGGAAGGAAACCGCCTATCACTATAACGTAGTTAACTTCCCGCATCCACCTTTCGAGCCTTGCATTAAAAGTGGTGACCCTAAAAATATTAAGATACCATGCATGATTGGATACTTATATAGGGATCACACTTACATTGACTATAAGGCACCCATGAACATAATGTCTAGGCTCTACTACAATTGGATCATGAGCAAAAAGCTAGGACCTATGAGGGATCCCTTTCACCCTTGGAAAGTGAGTAACTATGTTGGGAGGGCCAAAGGATTGCATGTCTTCGTAGGTAACTTCACATATAAGTGTGATTTCATGATCTTGGAGGATGTTAAGGGCATCATTGATGGGTTTTTAGGAGATGTGATACTTGGGAGACCATTTATTGAGGAATCTAAGATGGTTTATGATCAAGAGGAAGGAATATCCAAGTTCTCAAACGGGATCGAATGTGTTAAGTATATAATGCCCTACAAAAATAAGAAGTTTGAGGGTATTGACGATCTAGATGTAGACAACATTCCGGCCTTTGAAGTAGATTGGGAGAACAAGGTTCACTACACCACTTGTCTAGAGTTAGGCCCTGAGTATATTCGTGATGAGAGAAGAGTGAAAGAAATCGAATGGACCTCTAAGATTAGAGGAACGTAAGGGCACGACTTCGAGTCTAGCTACAAGACTCATAAATAAAGAAAAGCGCTTCGTGGGAGGCAACCCATACTTAATTGTTTACTTGTTTGTGTGTCGTATATCTTTTATTGATTGTTTATTCTCATGTTTGAATTTGTAAAAATGATTTATTTTGTCTTTAACCTCGTCTTAATTACATATAAAGGTATTTTACAAAAGGGATAAGTGTAAGGAGGATTACACACGTTTTAAAAAAGAACGTGAACATGAGAATTACGATTATTAAAAAGATATACATGTGTGTTTGTTCGAGTCAAATGCTTGTATCGAGTCATAATGGATGTTTTGCAGGAGATTTTTCCAGATTCTAAAGACATAAATTTTCCAGATTTTTTTCCAGAAAATTGCAGACCAGTTTCCGTCAGGATCGCAACCTGACGGCGTCAGGAGGAGTAGAAACGGCTTACTACTTTTTCACGTTTTCTGAGCTACTTATAAATTTTTGGAATTTTCCAGGTCTTAATTTTCCAGAAAATCTGTAAACATCCATTCCACAAGCATTATATCCTAGTTTAGTAGAGTCATATATATATTGTTACCGCCGACTTTACGCGAAGGTTTCGTTTTTTTTCTTCAAGTGTGCAGGTTTTATTTACCAAGAAGAAGATACATAAGATTGGAAGGAGCTTTTCATGCATACATTCTTCTTGAAGAAAGATTTAACCACTACTTCACACGGATCCTACCGAGCTAATCAGAGGAGTACTAGTTTCTTTCGTTTTTAATTACCTTCCATTATTATAACTTTGATAATTTCGGGGAACATTGGGGAAAATGTTCAGTTTAAGTGTAGGGAGGGAAAATGAAACGGGAACTTTTAAACTATGCTTATCCTTGACTATTTGCCTTGTCCAATTTTATTTGTGTAATAAACCATGAGAAATATCAGTTAGGGTAATTTTGGCACCAAATTTAAAATTTTTCATGACATGTAGGAGTGGGCCATTTAATAAAGCGTCTCATGGATAAGAAGTTATATGACTAGCACAAAAACCCTTTACCACTTAAATTCCACCAAAAATGTGAGGATCGCCCTTAGATTTGTAGGAATTAAAGCATTCCACTTTAATGCTTCGAGTGTGTACCGGTAGTATAATAGATTCTAGAACTTGTTTTGTGATGCATTCCGAGATCGCTAGTGAGACTACACTTGTGTAGTTAGGAATAACTAAATGATAAGAGTCATTAGGATAACCCTTGTTTGATACCCGTAATATAATTACTTCTTCCACATCGGTTGAGTAATTCCCCCACACCCTTGCGTTGTACTCATCTTTTGTACACGATACCCCTAGTTAACCCCTCAGAGCCTATCCTTTTCGCGGTTCTCGTGATGTTTCGGTTTTCCGGAATATCAATAAAGAGCATTGTTTACAATCCACCCCCAAATGTACACCCAAATCGCCTTGGCCTACCTTGTATGCACTCACTTTTAGTGCATTATTGTTATCATACTAAACCCTTAGTTCAATTATCTAGTTGCTTGCATAAGTTGCTAAGTTGAGTCATATCCTTTGTACACAGTTTTGGGACGATTGGGACTCATGGGAAAAGTTAAATTTTATGAAATGACGGGGAAGGAACGTTAAATTCAAATTCCCTTTATTTGCGTAATAATATACTCCAAGTTTTTTGATCTTTTCAATTCGGGTCAAATTAGTGTTAGAGTAATAAAAACTCAAGTGTAGGATGTGCCTATAAATCCCTATTATTTTGATGTTATCGTAGAGGATGGTAGAGTAAAAGTGTATGAAAAAAAAATAAGAAAAAAAACATACGGGCTACCATCCTACATCTATCTTTAAATGTATGTTTGTTTGTTTCAATTTATGTAGAGTTTAGAGTGTCGAGTCTTGGCTTAGCAACGTCATTCTTCTCATGCTTGTAACATAAAGATTTTTGACTTGCCACCACTAAATCGCCTATCCAACCAAACCCTTTGTTTCCCTACCGTAAGCCTAACGTCACAACCCTTTAAAAGACCTCTTGGATAGTTTTTCGTAGGTTCTTACGCCAAAGCGATGGAGGCTTGATCTAGTCTCAAGCCAATGGTAATCTATGTACTAGGACCGGTTAATGAGTGTTTATCTTCCATTTCCAACTTGATATATTTCATATACACCCGAGAGATGAGAGTATCCAAACACCACTTGTGAGGTGCTAGTATGTAATTTTCGTGCTTGTTATGACTTTTGCGGGGCTTATACGTGTTGTGAATTTTTCTAAACTAATGCTTCATGACCCCTAACTTATAAATTAATTGGCCAAAAGCACATTTGCTTGAGGACAAGCAAATACCAAGTGTAGGGATATTTGATAAGGATTTAAAAGGTACATTTTTGAGGGGTCATTTAAGCCCTTAATTGATTATTTTTGTATCCGTTACTACTTAATTTAGTTCCATTTCACTTTTTAGGTCTCTTGAAGGCAAATTGCTGGAATGACATTTATTCGGACGAAAAGGCGCGAATATACGAAGAAAATGGCCAAAGTCAAGAATTGAGACACTCAAGCTACTGGAACTGAAGGGGACGGCGTCAAAGCCAATTCACGACGCCGTCGCGACACACCTTGAGACGACTCAGAGAGCAAATATCTATTTTGCACTTGACGGCATCAGGTTTAAAAGAGTAGGGCGTCACAACTTAGACGGCCTAGATTTGGATCCCAACTGCGTCAGAAGATGAAGCCGACGGCGTCACAAGCACAAGGTGACGCCGTCACAAATTTGACGTGGCCAAGACGAAAATCTAATGGCGGCGACCCGACGGCATCACAATTAAAGAGTGACGCCGTCGCATATTAAAACTCTATATATAGAATTCGAATTTTCAGTATTTTAGAGAGGTAGTTTTGTGGAGTAAAACCTAAACCGAACATAGGCTGTCTTGGGCAGTATCTTAGGGTTCCATACCCTATTTTACAACAAGATAAGTGATTTACTTCATTAATTCAATTATGTCTTCAATTCTTTGTGTGTATGCTTGCATGTTTTCCATGTCCGGCTAATTTACTTGCGTGTTTGCTTAGATCTATGAAACCTAGGGATTGAATATTGATTGGTTGTCTCTTATCTTAATTGTGATTGACCTAGTATTGTGATAGGTCATTCGTTGTGTTTTTAATGCTTGAGTAATCTTTGTGAACATTAGTTTATAATCACCTAGAGTTATTGTAGTCTAAACATCCAAAGATAACCTTAGAGTTAGTTTATGAATCCTAGAGATTTCGTAGGCAATAACCTTAAGGTAGTCTCAAAGAGTTAGGGAAAAACGCATACCCTACGACCTTAGAAGACACAACGCGTTAAGAATAAGGACGTGACAATTCAACCATCAATAGGAGATAACTAGGGCATAATAGCATCTAAGTAAACACATTTTTAATCATCATAAGAGCACACAACAATAGACATAGACTACACTCACCTTAGTTTAGTTAATTAGATAATTAGATAAGTAGAGTAATAGGTAGAAATACCACCCCCCAAATCCAATACCCCGAGATTCGTACCTTTCAATTTTCTACAAAAATAAAAAAGATAAAAAATAATCTTCCTCAACCCCAACCTTAGCGTAGTAATTTCTCACTAGCATTCCTATTCCCCTAGAGAACGATATCAATTCCCGAGGCTTACCCTAATACTACACTACGACGATTAGGTTCACTGCCTAGGGTGTTGAAAAACTTGCTCTACGAAAAGGAAGTTCCTTTGACCCCGAACGAGCGTTGTACGCATATCATGGTGCAAGTGGTAGCCAGTTGGGAGCTGAGGTGCTGGTCCCAAGGGCCCGAGCTAGGGCCAATTTAAACGTGGGGGATAGGCTGCAAAGGATTGATGGGAGGCTCAATGACATAGAGAGCCATTTTAATGATGAGATCGATAGCCTAACTGTGGGTTTGTATGGGCTAAGTTCTCAATTTGATGGCTTTTCAGGTACGCTAAACCAGGTGCAAGAGCTGCAACAAGATTTTTTCAGTTGGAGCGCGGATCAGACTAGTTAAATGCTCCAGGAGATGCACCTGAGCCACCCTCGATGGCATGGAGCTCCGTATGTCTACCAACCGGATATTTCAGATATTGGAGTCCATCACGGGGTGGCCTTCATGAACCCGCAGCCAACCCCAGGAAGCACCATAAGCACCCCATTCGACCTATCCGAGTAGCAGTCCATGGATCACGATCTTGGCAGGGAGGATTGATTCCCTTGTCCTTTGAACAATCTCAAAACACTTTTTTAAAACAATACTTCTATGTCTGTAATAATTTAACTTTCAGGATATTTATTATGGTATTGATCGATAGTACCACTATGGTACAATTTTCCCAAGTGTTTTGTGCAGGTTATGTTCTGTGAGACAATTACGGCATAACCAGATCGTAGAGTTACACCATAACTATTTTCTAAGAGAATTTTTTAGGGCACTTAAGTTAAGGCGTAGTCACTCGGTTTAGTCACGCCATAGCAGCCTTTTTACCTTTAGTGAGACTGCCTGGGCAAGCATTTGAGAGGGGAGTTCATTTCTTTCTCAGTTCTTTTTCATTTCTATTTTCTTTTCCTTTATATTTTCGTACAAAAGGGACTTTGTACACTTCAAGCGGGGGGATATGAATAGAAATGAAGTGTACGTTTACTTAGCCTACTTGCCCTAATTTTCTAGTTGGTTTAAAAAAAATAAGCTCTTTTGAAAAATTTTGTCATGTTTTTAACTAATCTAGAATTACATAAAGCCGAGCACACTATAACCCTTAATGTCATTGGTGAGATTTAGCCTTTCCGTTTCCCCAATTTTACCCAAATCTATAAAAAAAATTGAGTGTGCCGATAGTATTGTAGACTTTAGAACTTGGCTCTTACATCACTTCGAGACGATAGACGAGTAGTGTATCAAGTTAGCTTGATTCATTTGGAAAAGGCAGTTCAAAGAGGCAAATGTTTTAGTATTAACCCAAATAGCCATACTTGTTCACTTGTGTGCGTTTATCGATTAGTCGCATTGACTTTTCAACCTCCGTGATAACCCCTTGTTGTTGCACTCATCATTAGTGCAAGATACCCCTAGTTACACCCATTTGAACCTATCCTTTCGTTTCTTAACCCATATTTGTTACACCTTTTCACCTTATCCTACCGTGTAGTCTTATTTTATGATCTGGAAGTCACTATTCGCCCTAGTTCAAGGTTTGAGTACAAGTTTCGGAAATCACGCTTAATCGAAGTCATCCATTTGAAGATCATTGAAGATCCCCCATATTCTTCTTATGTTCATCTCAAGTGGGGGGATAAGTTATCATTGTACTATGAAAAAAAAATGATTAGCTCTTGTTGATAAAAGTGCAAATTGTTATAGCACTATGTTAAGTGGTTATAAGATATTAGCATCGAGGAGGCCACCTCAATCACATTTGAAGATTAGAGTTGGTCAAGGTACCAACGTTTCAAGGAGCAGGAAATGTATTCATCATGACGTCCTCTAATAGTGCATTCCCTTGACGCATCATGATCCGGTTTCTATGCCTTGAAGTTGAACCTTGAATGAACGGTGGGGCGGTGACGACTTGGTTTTAAGCTAAGACTATGTTTTCTTTTTCTTTTCAACCATTAAATTATCCCATGCCTTACATTACCCTTTTTGTCATGAAGCATGTCTAGGTGATGAAGCGAGCAATCCTTGATGTCTTGGCCATGTATTTAGTCATGTATCATTGATTTTATCCACTTCGCCGTGACACGTTAGTAATGACATGTTGGGAATTATGTGAAGTTTGGATTATGCTGAAATTACTGCCGAAGAGATTCTACTGAAGTAGTGTGGATTCTACCGAAGACATAATCTGCTGAAGTTTAATAGTTATTAGTTTGTTTATGCGGAAGTGATTATTCCGTGTTTAGTATATTTAGTTTGGATATACATGAGCTTTATTAGGAAGTGATTGTGTATATCTTATTTAGTTTTATGTTTATACGTTTCTTGGGAAACGGTTTAGGGTTTTGTTTAGGGTTCCTTGTCTATAAAAGGAACACAATAGTATGAGTTATGTACCGATTGGAAAAACAAAGTTTTAGTTAATATAACGATCCATAGAGGATCACAGAGTTCTTAGTTATTTGTGTTACTTGTGTTTATATTCCGCTGATAAATATAAGTAGTAGAGATTGTCTTTTATTGTGCTTGTGATTACATAGGCATAAATAACGATCCACGAGCTCAAGATCTATCAAGGTCTGTTTGTTTCAACAAGTGGTATCAAAGCCTCGTGAGAGTCTCTACGATACTAAGGACAAGTTTTTCTGAACACCCATACAACCATAACAAAAATTATCATGCCTGGATCAGATGTTGATGTTGGAATCACCAACAACCAAAACTCCACCCATCTGCAACAACTAAGTCTCTCTAATAGCAATGCTAAGTTTCCTTACCTAAAAAGGGAGGAGTATGATCTTTGGGCGATGAAGATGCAGAACTGGATCTCCAACATTGATTGGAATTTATGGGAGATAGTCTTGAAGGGAAACAGTTTGAAGAGAACTACCACGGATGTTGCGGGTAAGATGACTAATGTTCCTCCCAAAACTGCTGAAGAATTACTGGCGGTTCAGAGAGAAACCAAGGTTAGAACCATTCTTCTTCAAGCTATTCCTGAGGATCACTTGAGTGATTTTCACTTCATGCAAGATGCTAAGGACATATGGTTAGCAATTAAGGCAAAGTTCGGTGGGAATGAGGAGTCTAGGAGACTGAAAAAGTCCATGCTGAGACAACAGTTTCAGGATTTTCAAATCTCTGAAGAGGAAGGAATTTACAAGGGCTATGACAAATTTCACAAGATTTTAAGTCAGTTAAATCAGCTGCAGGCAAAGCCAGATAATGATGATTGTAATTCTAAGTTTTTGAGGTCTTTACCTCCATCCTGGCTACACGTAAGCATTGCTTTAAAAGCTAAAGGTGGTTTGGACATGATTACCTTTGATGAGCTGTACCACAAACTTAAAGCTCTTGAACATGATGTAAGAAGTCCTTTTAGATCATCTTCTTCTGCTAGTCACACTGCATTCGTTGGAGCCTCTACCCCAAAGATGAGTTATGGTCCAAGCCCAACATATTCATCATCATCTTATGCTACTCCTTCATCAAGCTCTCATTCTAAGTCGAGTGGTATTATGGAATATGTTCTTGGATCCTTCTTTGCTGATTATGATCCTCAGCAGGATCTGGCCTATGAGGATTTTGATCAGGTGGACCCGCTTGAGATGGAAGAGATGAAGCTGAGGTGGCAGGTGGCCATGCTTTCCATGGATATCAAGAATTTTGAGCGCAAAGCTGGCAGAAGGTTTGGATTCAAAGGACGAGATCCAGCGAGGTTTGACAAGAGGAAGGTTAAATGCTTCACATGTCAACAGATGGGTCACTTCTCTAGAGAATGCAAAGACAGGAAAGCTGGTGATGAGACAAGATACTCTTCTTATCAGCAGTATTAGAAGGAGGCAGGAACTTCAAAGGGATCAGCTGCTTTGGTCACTCTAGATAGCAATGTGGACTGGAAGCAACATGAGCAGGAAGATAATGATGGTCCTGGTAATGATAACGTTGGGTTGATTGCAAGCTGTACTTCAGAGGATAGGCATGATCAGATTGCCTTGATGGGCATCTCTCAGGTACAAAACTGTTTGTTTGGTTGTAGTGAGCGTTATAATGAACTCAAAGAAGCTTATGATATTTTGGAACCTAAATATAATGAATGCTATGTGGAAGTTGAAGCTTATAAACATGCTTTAAAAACACTAGAAAGACAAAAGGTTTGGTTTCAGAAGAATCAAATAGCTTATGATGAAAAGATAGGTGTATTAGAAAGGGATCTCGAATGTGCTAAAAATGAGTTAAAGTGGTCTGAGAAGTTAAGAGCAGATGTAGTGTCAGAAAATTTAGAGCTTAAAGAGAAACTTAATGAGGAAATTGCTAGGCATAAAGAATGGATATTAAATGGAAACAAGTTAGCAAGTCACATCTACGCTAGTCAAACTCCTAATACTACTATAGGTTTAGGCTTTAAGAAGTATGTAGGATTAGAAGCTAGAGATGACACTCGCAAATCTACATCAGTAGGCCTAGCTAATTTTGTGAAAGAAGGTGACCTACATGTTGTACGTGGACCTATTAGAGGTGAGCACATGCCCATTGACCTTTCCATTACTGTTGACTTTGATGGATCACACCATCTCTATGGCAAAAAGTCAAAGGACTTGCCAGACCCTGATACTTCTTCTAATGACTTTGTCTCTTGTGTTAACAGTGACAAGTCCTCCAAGCAAGGGTCTACAGAGTGTGATTCAAATGACAAGTCTGACCTTCCCAAGTCTTCACCCCTGCCTGCACCCAAGACTACCAATAAGCATGTCAGAGTTGCTGCCAAGGAATCCACTTCCAAGACAGTTGCCTCTGAAGACTTGCTTTTTAATTCTTTGCATAATAGTACTGTTAAAAACAATTCTTTTCATGGTTTTGGTTTGAATACTTCTGCTTGTAATAACACATCTTTTGGTTTGAATAAATCTTCTAAACAGAAGACATGTTTTGTGTGTGGAAGTAAATTTCATTTAATTAAGGATTGTGATTATCATGAGCAAAGGATGAGTAGGTGTGGTGATTCTAGGAAATCTAGACCAATGTGGACCAATGTTAATGATATACCACCTTATGTTCCACAAGCAACTAATACTAATACTCCTTTTCCTTGGAGAAGACCAGTTGTAAAACCATATGTTCAACCAACCAGTGAATATTTTAAAAATGGTTTTTGGCCTGGATATGTTAACCCTATGACTGATGGGAAATGGTACTGGGATACTGCTGTCAAGACCTCAGCAGGTTGTTCTTGGAATAAACAGGGACATAAGTTTCAATGGAAACCCAAGAACAATAGTGGATCTTATACATCTGCATGGCGTAACTCATATGATCCACAAGGCAGGTTCAAGTCAGCAATGACTTGAGCCTCCATAGTGTACTAATTCTCTGTATATTTTTTTGTTGTTGTTGTAGGATCATCCCCTTAAGCATAAAGATGTTGGCATTGTTGATAGTGGTTGTTCTAGAAGTATGTCAGGAAACAGGGATATGATGCATAACTTTGTACCCATTGAAGGAGGAGGCAATGTAACCTTTGGAGGAAGTGATGGCAGAATTACTGGGAAAGGGACCATCAAAACACCTCAGCTGGACTTTGAGAATGTATATTATGTCAAGGAACTTCAACACTTCAATTTGTTTTCAGTCTCACAAATATGTGACACCAAGAACAAAGTACTCTTCACAGAGGATGAATGTCTTGTGCTATCTAAAGACTTCAAACTCCCAGAAGAAACTTCAATTCTGCTGAAAGTTCCTCGCAGTCACAATCTTTATACATTCAACTTAACTGATGTCAAACCAGCAGGTGACTTAACGTGTTTGGTGGCTAAAGCATCCGTGGATGAGTCCACCAAATGGCACAGAAGGATGGCCCATGTCAACTTCAAGACCATAAACCAGCTCTCTAAACTGGGCCTTGTTGAAGGTCTTCCTTCCAAAGTTTTCACAAATGATCATAACTGTGTTGCATGCAACAAAGGAAAGCAACACAGAGCCTCATACAAAGGTGTTCCTGTTACTGCTGTAAGCATTATTTCTGAACCTCTTCAGCTGCTTCATATTGATCTATTTGGTCCAACTCAAGTGAGAAGCATTGATCATAAATATTTTTGTCTGGTGATCACTGATGGTTATAGCAAATTTTGTTGGGTATTCTTTCTAAGGACCAAAGATGAAACATCTGTAGTATTGAAAGACTTCGTTACCCTTATTGAAAATCAGTTGAACAAAAAGGTGAAAGGAATTAGGTGTGATAATGGGACAGAGTTCAAGAATGCTATACTTATAGAACTCTGTAGGTCAAAAGGAATCAAACGGGACTATAGCACTCCAAGAACCCCTCAACAAAATGGGGTGGCAGAAAGGAAAAATAGGACCTTAATAGAGGCTGCAAGATCAATGCTGGCAGACTCTAAACTTCCAACCATGTTTTGGACTGAAGCTGTTGGTACAGCTTGTTATGTACTAAATAGAGTGTCCATTACTAGACCACATCTCAAAACACCTTATGAACTTCTTTTTGGGAAAGTTCCTGTTATTCATTACCTTAAACCGTTTGGCTGTCAAGTGACAATTTTGAATACAAGTGATCCGTTGGGCAAATTTGATGAGAAAGCTGATGATGGTTACATTGTGGGATATTCTGCTCATAGTAAGGCGTACAGGGTTTACAATGTATCTGCTAAGAAGATTGAGGAGACATTGAATCTGAGGTTTCTAGAAGACAAGCCTAATGTTCAAGGACAGGGTCATGTTTGGTCATTTGACCTTGATTACTTGACTGATTACTTGGGTTATTCTAGACATATGGCTAACCAACATGCAGATTCTCAAGCATCTCCAACTACCAGTGCAGGGACTATGAATGCTCATTCTGACAGTGGGTCTGAAGATGATGAACAACCCATTGTAGTGCCTTCTTTCTCCCCTAACAATTTTGTAGGTGACACTTCTAAAGATTATACTGATGTGAGTGAAGATGAATTCCATTATGCTGAGGACCTTGCCAGACTGAAGAAACAAGAGTATGTAGCCAATTTAGACGCTGAGAGGAATGTTGAGGAGAGTGCCAGTGAAGCAATCAGTGGAAACATTAATTCTGCTGAAAGTGATTATGTTTCTCCTTACCTCTCCCATTCGGCTGAAAGGCATGTTGACTCTACTCCTATCTCTACTAGAGTGTCAACAGACCTTGGAGAACCTTATACACGGTTTCCAAAACCTTCAGATCTTGGTCATCATCAACCCAAAGCATGAATCTTCAACACACCTTCCTATGACACTGACTTTGAACCTACTGTGACTAATCTTGATTCCTCCATTGATGTCAACACCACTACTACTACAAGGATCAACAATGCTCATCCACAGACTAATATTATTGGTGATCCTAATGCACCTGTTAGAACACGGGGTACTGTAGCACGTTCTAAATATGGTCAGGTGGCTTTTATCTCTTATGTCTCAAATCAGCAGAGAGACAATCACACAGACTATGAACATTGTTTGTTTGCTTGTTTTCTCTCACAAGTGGAACCAACCAGTGTTACTCAAGCTCTTGAAGACTCAAGTTGGCTTGAAGCAATGCAGGATGAGATGCAACAATTTCAAAATCAGCAGGTTTGGATATTGGTACCACTACCTGATGGTAAGTATGCCATTGGAACTAAATGGATTCTGAAGAATAAGAGAGATGCACGAGGTGTTGTCATTAAAAACAAAGCCAGATTAGTTGCACAGGGGTATAGACAAGAGGAGGGGATAGATTATGATGAAGTGTTTGCACCTGTGGCAAGAGTTGAGGCAATATGGATTTTCTTAGCTTATGCATCCTATATGGGTTTTATGGTCTATCAGATGGATGTTAAAGGAGCCTTCTTATATGGTGAAATTGAAGAGGAGGTTTATGTCACTCAACCTAAAGGATTTGAAGATCCAGATCATCCTAATCATGTTTACAAGGTAGTCAAAGCTCTCTATGGACTACATCAGGCACCCAGAGCCTGGTATGCTAGGCTTTCTACATTTCTTCTGAAGCATGGTTATAGAAGAGGTGCAATTGATAAGACTCTATTCCTTAAAAAGAATTCCACAGACATTATTCTTGTGCAAGTGTATGTGGATGACATTATTTTTGGATCCACAAAGGAAGCTTGGTGCAGGGAGTTTGAGGAGCTTATGAAGGGAGAGTTTCAGATGAGTGCCATGGGAGAGATGACTTTCTTTTTGGGTCTCCAAGTTCAGCAGAAACCTGATGGTATCTTTATCAGTCAGGACAAATATGTGAGGGACATCTTGAAAAAGTTTGGTATGGAGGGTGTAAGGACTGCCACTACACCTTATGAAGCTCCAAAGACAAAGACCAACAATGAAGCAGATCCACCTGTGAATGTTCATTTGTACAGGTCTATGATTGGCTCTTTGATGTATTTAACAGCTTCAAGGCCTAATATTACTTTTGCTGTGAGTGTTTGTTCACGTCATCAAGTTACTCCACTAACTTCTCATCTCAATGCTGTTAAGAAGATCTTTAAGTACCTCAAAGGCCAACCTCATCTAGGTCTTTGGTACCCAAAAGAGTCTCCTTTTAAGTTGGAAGCTTATAGTGATAGTGACTATGCTGGTACAAATCTGGATAGGAGGTCCACCACTGGAGGTTGCCAATTCCTTGGAAAGAGATTGATTTCTTGGCAATGCAAGAAACAGACTATCGTGGCTACCTCATCTACTGAAGCAGAGTACGTTGCTGCTGCAAATTGCTGTGGACAGGTTCTTTGGATTCAAAATCAATTGTTGGATTATGGGTACAATTTCATTAACACAACAATTTTTATTGATAATCAAAGTACCATATGCATTGTTAAAAATCCAGTTTTTCACAGTAGAACAAAACATATTGAAATCAGGCACCACTTTATAAGAGATGCATATGATAAACATTTGATAAAAGTGGTCAAAATTCATACTGATAATAATGTGGCAGATTTGTTAACAAAGGCTTTTGATGGACCAAGGTTTCAACACCTTGTGGTCCATATCGGTATGCTTAACCCTTAACTGCAAAGTTTAAGGGAGGCATAGGCCTCAGGGGAGGCATATGCCTCAGGGGAGGATTTTTGTACACTTTGCATTTTTCTATGTAATTTTATATATTTGTTTGCTTTTATCTAACTCTAACCAGCTAATGTAATCTTAGTTTGTTTTTCTTTGTTGGTTTGTGTGTTTCTCTGTGTTTGTTCTATTTTGCAGATTGGTTGTTCATTTGGGATATGGTCAAGAAAGCTCTAAAGCTTGTTTCTACTGAATTCAAAGTGCTGAAGTGAGTCATTTGTTTCCTCTGAAGACAATGTACTGAAGTTATATGGTTCATTCAAAAGAAGTACTGAAGCAAATTGTTCATTCATTCATTCAAGAAACAGTTTACACCTTACAGCTTACAGAGTACAAACAACATCAAATGCATCTACATGATCTGCTAATCCTAATCTATTACATATCATCTATTCCAACATCTAACAGGCTGTTGGATATGCATGATCGCTCACATCTTTCACACTAGATGCTGGATATGCATTCGTGAAGTCTTGCATAACCACTCATTCATTCTATCTCGATGGCTGGAGATGCATAACTACTATGATGAGGATGCTAAGGATCAAAATGGAGAGGATGGATTGATGCAAATCATGATGATGAAGAAAAATAATGTGTCCTTTGTGCTTCATCTATTGATTTCAACCAAAATGCAACCCATCTTGTAAAACCCTAAAAATCTAAAACGTGTAAAAGACCTTTTTGCCCCGGAAGTTGATAACTTTGGAACTTTTATATGTGGAATCACCAAATGATACAAGACAATAAGATTTATTTTTCACTTATGAATATAACATTTCATTCATCACATATTGTATATATACAAGTTACAATAATTAGACTAAATTAAAGCAAGAATATGGTAATTATGGAAATAGAATTAAGTATTTGATACCTCCCAAATTCTCATCCAATTCACACGCCTAAACACCCTTTTTCACGCCCCATTTACCCCATATATTTTTCCCATTAACTCTCATATTAACTCCCATATTTCATCCAAAATAAAAACACAAAGAAACCCTAATACTCCCTCTACCAAAGTGACGGCTCAACACCTTCTTCTCCATTTTCTTTCTGTCGACATCAAGAAGGTTCAAGGAAGGACTCGTAGGCTTCGTGTTGCTGCTGTTCGTGTCGTGGGTTACTTATTCGTGGTCATGGGTTTCTTGGTAAAAGGGAGGCTCATTGGTGTGGTTTTAGTCATGGGTTGACTCGGACATAAAGAAGGAGGCTGCCTTGTGTTGTTGGTCGTGAGTTTGGAAGCCTAGTCGTAGGAATTGGCTCTGATCGTGGGTGGTTTTCCGTAGTTTCTTGTTTCATCTCGTTCACGCATCAACGGTAACCATATTGCCTTTACCATTCGACTTTTCTTTTTATGTTTCTTTGATTTTTCTGTCTTGGGATATCTCATGTGAATGCATGTAAAGAATCTGTTTTGGCCTAACAAGCATGTCACGACCATATCTATGTTGCTACTGCTTCTTTGATCTCTGTCATGGGTACAAGATTTGCATGCATATAATGGACATATAATCTTCACTTGTCACAGAAACCTTCACCACATCAAACAATAAAGAATTTGCTACATGTCCATTCGACACGTACATGAATGCTAATGTGAAAGTATAACACCTCAAATCTGGTTGTTGCTACGTTAATATATATAAACATTCCATATGAACATCTCATGAGCTCATGAATATATATGTCGACCATTGTCTTTTATCTTGCCCTTCGAATACATTCACTGTATACGTACTTATCTGGTCATTTAGGGCCCTAATATAAATTATTGTATCAACCTTTAAAGATAAATACTAACCAAGGAAATAAAAGTTACTGTATAAATTATCTATGATTTGGTCAACTGTGATATGTGTCTCATGTGTATGCATGCATGCGTAATATTAGAATCAGGTACAAGAATTTCAAATTTTTCATAGTAATGTGTCTTGTGGGGGTAAATTCGAGGGTCATCACGGGATTTATGGGTAAGTTTTACGGGGTGTTTAACGTGTGTCGGCGGAGATGAGTCGGGGGTTAGTAGTAATGTGTATTTACTTGGAAGTAAATAATGTTGGTCATTTGAACCGCGAGCAAGCTTTAAGATAGACCGATCATATACTATAAGTGTTTTTTTTTTCTTTTTCATCAAACGTGATTAACATGCATATGATTTGTAATATAAAATCTTTAGTCATTTTACATTTTAAACCCTACACTTTGAGATATTTACCATGCTAACCCTATACTTTAAACTATGATCTAATAAAGCCCTAAAATAGAAAATTGGTCTTATTAAACCTTTAAGTTACCATTTATAATTTATAAACCCTATGTTTGGTTAATTAATGATTATTGCCCTAAAGTATTTTAACTCGGTCTATTACTAAAAATGAGAATACGCTTATAACTCTAAAAATATTAATACGATTTATCCGTTATGAATTAAATGAGCTAATAAGTATTAAACAAATGGTAATCCGTGTAGATTCGTTGAAGGAGACTTGACGTTGTGTCTTCGTGTTTATTCATTCGTTTGCTTTCCTTTGCTAAGGTACAAATATTCTATCCCTTTTCAGTAGGGGTTTCTCATGACTTTCTGATCCTTTACTTTGTTCGCTCATGATATTCATTGCTATGATTCCTTTGCTATTGACTCTCTGATATTGAACCTTTGCTATTGAACTTTGATATTGAACCATTGCTATGAACCTCTGAATTGTGAACTTTGATATTGAACCTTTGATTATGATGACTTATATATTGCTACACTTGGACCTTTTGCCTTGACCTGTCAGTTTGAGACCCGAGCTATCACTAGGCATGGGGGTTCCATGTCCGTGTCATTGATGCACCAATGGCATGACTCTAGTGTGTACGAGTGATGTTACACACCATCCCTTTCTGTTATCTGATTATGAGCTCGATATATATTGTATGGCCACTATCTGTCTGCAGGGGCGTATGGATGCATCCTAGATTTGTTCTGTTATCTGATATGTTATGATCTGTCTGGTGAATGATGTCGTGTGCAATACGCGTCTTCACAGTCTGGGAGCTAGCTACTCCATTGGTTACTGAGGTCTCCCCTCCTATTGGTTTGGTATTCCGAGGTCACCCCTCCGAATACAATGGCTACTATTGGATACTAATGGCGACTATTGCCACTATTGATATTGATTTGTTTTGTTGGCTCGGGATGGATTTCTGACAGACCTTACACTATTGATATACCCATATTGTACCTTCTGTATTACCCAACGCACTATATTCTGTATTGATTGTCTGTTACTCAGTACCCTTATGTGACTCATTCTACTACCATTCCATTCACGTACCGGGTTATTATATGATTATTGAATTTGATTGTGCTATTTGCATGTCTTATGTGACTACTGTTTACCCTGCTACAATATGATTAATATGTGATTGTCTGATTCATCTATTGACATGCTAATAACTGACAAACGGTTTACCATACTGGTATGTGACTCTTTGATTCGTCTGGTCCATGTTGGTGTATAAATGATTGTTTTGACGGTTTATTATGTAAACTCTGTTTTGTTTAACCTCGTGGTCTATGATTATTCGTTAGTATCCTTATCTGCTAATTGTTGATCTGCCATGTTTATATTTCTGTTATGATATTGGATGTAATTAACTGTGGGTTACTTGACTTGTATGATTGCCAAGCTCTCTTTCTAATTACTTGCTTCCGCTAGCTTTTAGATTTCTGTTTGGCTTATATGTTGTCTGATTTCCTGATTTCTTGTATGCCAGTTGTATGTGCTTATTTATATGTCATTGATGCCTTGCTTTGCTTCATTCTCCTTGTTATCTGTTCTTTCTGGATATCGGTATAATTGTGTTTCTGCAGAATCCTCATTGACTCATTGTCCTCATTTCGCTGCGACATTATTATCCGTTTCCTTTGTTTCATTTCGCATTTCAGATTTTATTTAGCTTTCGTTTTGTTATATCTGTTCACTGGGCTTTTTAAGCTCAACCGCATTTCTTTTCCTGCGGCAGGTTTTAGGTTTGAAGATGGGCTTGGTTTGGGCTGAGAGGTGGATTATCTGAGGGGACTAACCCTAGTTACCTTATTATTTGGACTTATTTTGGCGGGCTTTTGAGATTTCATTTTATCTTAGACATTTTGGGTTTTGTAATTTTCCTTGTAATCATTGTTTAAATGACTTGATACTTGATTCTTAAGACTTCCGTTTTTAATTGTATGTTCTGATATGACACCAGAATGTGACACTTCTACCCTTGTCGGGTTGGGGTGTTACAATTATGGTATCAGAGCAAAGGTTTCGTCTTGTTGACCTTAGGATTGACCTGTGAGGACTGGGTAGACTCTAGGCTTCCGTCTGTTCTGATTTTCTCCGATTCATTTGATTGTCGTTCAGATTTGAAATTGATATTCGTTAGTCTTCACTGATTTGGCCTTCTTCTTTTCGCATCGAACTTTGTTATTTTGTCTTCGTACATCCGTTTGTCGATCGTTAGGTGGAGACTACTCGTGGAGTTGAAGCTGATGGTGCCGACCCTGCATTTCTGCAACATTCCCTGAGCTGGCGAGGTTCGTGAAGCAGAAGCCGCACCCGACTGTCGTGCTGCTGGAGACATCAGGATGCTGTTACAGGAAGCTGGACGGATCAACCAAAGACGCAAAAGATGGAGACAAGATTCAACCGGTGTCTGAGAAAATTCATCTACTTCATGTGATCTGGGCGTGACTTGTGTTACTCAGATTCGTTTGTCATGCGTTTTGAGGCGGTTTGATATTTTGTTAAGTGATTTTGATCAGTATTGCTTTTCTTTGATTCGTTCAAAACTCGGTTTGAATCGTGAAGTTTTATCATTTAGCATTTTGGTGATATCTCAGCTTTTCCTTTGAATCGTCAGTAATGAGTCATGAGGAACCGTTTTATGCAAGTTGGTGGCCTCCTTTATTTTGTGGTATGGTAAGTTGGCTTGTTGTATTATATGTTGCATGTGTGTGAGCCTGGTCTTCTTTGGTATGTTGCTTCTATCTGTATGATATCTGTTTTGTTGTGATTTTGGTTATGTGGTTTGTCATGACCCGAGACAGAATATGGTAACAATAAAGACTTGTTATGTGATGCAAGTATTATGACGCCTGATCAACGTGATAATACCGAGATCATATAATTTGAACTTATTGAAATCATACGACATCTTGGGAAATGTCTGGGGTTGGTACGTGAATGGAATAGGACTTATATCCGTTATTTGTCACTCCTCATGTTCGATTGGAATTCTGTACCTCTTTGTGAAATTCTCACCGAAATCTGTTAAGTATAAGATTAGTACGCTTTGGAACTGATATTGTTATGATCTGTATGAGACTATGATTGCTACGTCTGCCTTCAACTCGTTCGTCTCTGTGTACCCCTGCGACTTCAATTTTCGAGGACGAAAATTTTTCTTTTAGAGGGGAAGAGTTGTAAAACCCTAAAAATCTAAAATGTGTAAAAGACCTTTTTGCCCCGGAAGTTGATAACTTTGGAACTTTTATATGTGGAATCACCAAATGATACAAGACAATAAGATTTATTTTTCACTTATGAATATAACATTTCATTCATCACATATTGTATATATACAAGTTACAATAATTAGACTAAATTAAAGCAAGAATATGGTAATTATGGAAATAGAATTAAGTATTTGATACCTCCCAAATTCTCATCCAATTCACACGCCTAAACACCCTTTTTCACGCCCCATTTACCCCATATATTTTTCCCATTAACTCTCATATTAACTCCCATATTTCATCCAAAATAAAAACACAAAGAAACCCTAATACTCCCTCTACCAAAGTGACGGCTCAACACCTTCTTCTCCATTTTCTTTCTGTCGACATCAAGAAGGTTCAAGGAAGGACTCGTAGGCTTCGTGTTGCTGCTGTTCGTGTCGTGGGTTACTTATTCGTGGTCATGGGTTTCTTGGTAAAAGGGAGGCTCATTGGTGTGGTTTTAGTCATGGGTTGACTCGGACATAAAGAAGGAGGCTGCCTTGTGTTGTTGGTCGTGAGTTTGGAAGCCTAGTCGTAGGAATTGGCTCTGATCGTGGGTGGTTTTCCGTAGTTTCTTGTTTCATCTCGTTCACGCATCAACGGTAACCATATTGCCTTTACCATTCGACTTTTCTTTTTATGTTTCTTTGATTTTTCTGTCTTGGGATATCTCATGTGAATGCATGTAAAGAATCTGTTTTGGCCTAACAAGCATGTCACGACCATATCTATGTTGCTACTGCTTCTTTGATCTCTGTCATGGGTACAAGATTTGCATGCATATAATGGACATATAATCTTCACTTGTCACAGAAACCTTCACCACATCAAACAATAAAGAATTTGCTACATGTCCATTCGACACGTACATGAATGCTAATGTGAAAGTATAACACCTCAAATCTGGTTGTTGCTACGTTAATATATATAAACATTCCATATGAACATCTCATGAGCTCATGAATATATATGTCGACCATTGTCTTTTATCTTGCCCTTCGAATACATTCACTGTATACGTACTTATTTGGTCATTTAGGGCCCTAATATAAATTATTGTATCAACCTTTAAAGATAAATACTAACCAAGGAAATAAAAGTTACTGTATAAATTATCTATGATTTGGTCAACTGTGATATGTGTCTCATGTGTATGCATGCATGCGTAATATTAGAATCAGGTACAAGAATTTCAAATTTTTCATAGTAATGTGTCTTGTGGGGGTAAATTCGAGGGTCATCACGGGATTTATGGGTAAGTTTTACGGGGTGTTTAACGTGTGTCGGCAGAGATGAGTCGGGGGTTAGTAGTAATGTGTATTTACTTGGAAGTAAATAATGTTGGTCATTTGAACCGCGAGCAAGCTTTAAGATAGACCGATCATATACTATAAGTGTTTTTTTTTCTTTTTCATCAAACGTTATTAACATGCATATGATTTGTAATATAAAATCTTTAGTCATTTTACATTTTAAACCCTACACTTTGAGATATTTACCATGCTAACCCTATACTTTAAACTATGATCTAATAAAGCCCTAAAATAGAAAATTGGTCTTATTAAACCTTTAAGTTACCATTTATAATTTATAAACCCTATGTTTGGTTAATTAATGATTATTGCCCTAAAGTATTTTAATTCGGTCTATTACTAAAAATGAGAATACGCTTATAACTCTAAAAATATTAATACGATTTATCCGTTATGAATTAAATGAGCTAATAAGTATTAAACAAATGGTAATCCGTGTAGATTCGTTGAAGGAGACTTGACGTTGTGTCTTCGTGTTCATTCATTCGTTTGCTTTCCTTTGCTAAGGTACAGATATTCTATCCCTTTTCAGTAGGGGTTTCTCATGATTTTCTGATCCTTTACTTTGTTCGCTCATGATATTGATTGCTATGATTCCTTTGCTATTGACTCTCTGATATTGAACCTTTGCTATTGAACTTTGATATTGAACCATTGCTATGAACCTCTGAATTGTGAACTTTGATATTGAACCTTTGATTATGATGACTTATATATTGCTACACTTGGACCTTTTGCCTTGACCTGTCAGTTTGAGACCCGAGCTATCACTAGGCATGGGGGTTCCATGTCCGTGTCATTGATGCACCAATGGCATGACTCTAGTGTGTACGAGTGATGTTACACACCGTCCCTTTCTGTTATCTGATTATGAGCTCGATATATATTGTATGGCCACTATCTGTCTGCAGGGGCGTATGGATGCATCCTAGATTTGTTCTGTTATCTGATATGTTATGATCTGTCTGGTGAATGATGTCGTGTGCAATACGCGTCTTCACAATCTGGGAGCTAGCTACTCCATTGGTTACTGAGGTCTCCCCTCCTATTGGTTTGGTATTCCGAGGTCACCCCTCCGAATACAATGGCTACTATTGGATACTAATGGCGACTATTGCCACTATTGATATTGATTTGTTTTGTTGGCTCGGGATGGATTTCTGACAGACCTTACACTATTGATATACCCATATTATACCTTCTGTATTACCCAACGCACTATATTTTGTATTGATTGTCTGTTACTCAGTACCCTTATGTGACTCATTCTACTACCATTCCATTCACGTACCGGGTTATTATATGATTATTGAATTTGATTGTGCTATTTGCATGTCTTATGTGACTACTGTTTACCCTGCTACAATATGATTAATATGTGATTGTCTGATTCATCTATTGACATGCTAATAACTGACAAACGGTTTACCATACTGTTATGTGACTCTTTGATTCGTCTGGTCCATGTTGGTGTATAAATGATTGTTTTGACGGCTTATTATGTAAACTCTGTTTTGTTTAACCTCGTGGTCTATGATTATCCGTTAGTATCCTTATCTGCTAATTGTTGACCTGCCATGTTTATATTTCTGTTATGATATTGGATGTAATTAACTGTAGGTTACTTGACTTGTATGATTGCCACGCTCTCTTTCTAATTACTTGCTTCCGCTAGCTTTTAGATTTCTGTTTGGCTTATATGTTGTCTGATTTCCTGATTTCTTGTATGCCAGTTGTATGTGCTTATTTATATGTCATTGATGCCTTGCTTTGCTTCATTCTCCTTGTTATCTGTTCTTTCTGGATATCGGTATAATTGTGTTTTTGCAGGATCCTCATTGACTCATTGTCCTCATTTCGCTGCGACATTATTATCCGTTTCCTTTGTTTCATTTCGCATTTCAGATTTTATTTAGCTTTCGTTTTGTTATATCTGTTCACTGGGCTTTTTAAGCTCAGCCGCATTTCTTTTCCTGCGGCAGGTTTTAGGTTTGAAGATGGGCTTGGTTTGGGCTGAGAGGTGGATTATCTGAGGGGACTAACCCTAGTTACCTTATTATTTGGACTTATTTTGGCGGGCTTTTGAGATTTCATTTTATCTTAGACATTTTGGGTTTTGTAATTTTCCTTGTAATCATTGTTTAAATGACTTGATACTTGATTCTTAAGACTTCCGTTTTTAATTGTATGTTCTGATATGACACCAGAATGTGACACTTATACCCTTGTCGGGTTGGGGTGTTACACATCTACTATCCTGAAGCATTTCCTCTATACGATGTGTGTTGATGCACCAAAACCTGATGCAGAAAGACCCAGAACCACCTCTCTATCTTTAGGGAGTGGTGGATTTCTGGCGCGTGGCCTTCGTTGAGGCTGAGGTGCTGGAGGTTGGGAGTAAGATGTTCTCTCCTTATAGGAGTCATCAGAATCATCAGCAGATTCACTTGGATTCACTACACTATCATCTTCTGAAGAAGGGAGAAAGGGTGATTTCTTTGGTCGTGGATATGGTTGTGGAAAGTAATGAAGCCATGAGTTTGTATCATCACTTGATGATGATGATGATGATGATGATGTTGTGAGATCTATGATCTCAGGTTTGGTACTCATGTTTTATTGTGTTTAATTTTGGAGCATTGATGGAATTAGGGTTTGCAATGATATTTGGGGGTTTTTGATGAAGAGGTATGTGTGCATTGGGATTGTTTTATAGACGGTTTCAAGTGTTAATGAGATTTAATGCGAGTGGGTGAAACAGTAAAAAGATATTTACTGAAGCTTCTTGAATACGTGATCTGTTTCTACTGATTGGTATTCTTCAGCAGAATGGCTAGTGTTTCTACCGAAGTTGAAAGTGAAATTGAGTAAAAGTAGAAGTCCACGTCAGCATTGGTCAACTTTGACCAAAATTGGGAAATTCCTACTTATTCTCTACTTGCATATTTTCGTCTCATATTAAGTGATTCTCTTTTTACTCTCGTTCAAAACACTTCCATTTGTGTAAATCGTAACCCTAACTTTCAAAATCTCTCATGGCGCTTCAATTCAAACATGATCATAATAAGGTCGCTTTTCTAGGAACTGCTAATGGTGACGAGTTGTATAGACCGATGATTGAATTCTTACAGAGATCAAAGATTCAGTATGCTCTAACACATTCTCCAAATGCAATATATGAATCATTGGTTACTTAATTTTGGGCATCGGCTTCGAAAAGGAGTGATACAGAGATTGTTGCAGTGATTGACGGAAAAGAGTATGTGGTGACAGAGGAGTTGATAAGAAGAAAGCTACGGTTAGATGATGTGAATGGGGTTTTTCATTCTAATGCTGTGGTGGTACTTGATGGGCTTAGAGCAATTGGATATCAAGGTACAAGGACTGACATGTGGTTAAAGAATCAGCTTTGTCCTATGTGGAGGTTTTTGGTTCATACATTGCTTCAGTGTTTAAGCAATAAATCCGGAGGATGGGATCAGTTTTCGACTCAATTGGGATGTGGTATTATTTGTCTATCTCAGGGTTTAACTTATAATTTTTCTAAGTTTATTTTCAATAATATGGTTGAGAATATAACTAGGAAAAAGGGCAAGTTTTTTATGTACCCTAGGTTTTTACAGATGATATTGGATGTTTCTACCCAAACCCAAGCTTTTCATCCCATAGGAGTTTTATCTTCTAAATTATTTGCTTCAATGAGAACTAAATTTGAGGGGACACATTTTCCTTTATTAGCAGCCATGTTGCCTCAGGGGAATGAGACTGCTGATGAGGATAATGTTGTTACTTTACCTTCTACCAATGCTACTGATGGTAATCCTTCAGTTGCTATTGATGAGGGCCCTTCTGCTACTGTTGAGGCATCCATACCTTCACCTAGACCATGTCCTAGTCCATCACCTACACAAGTTTTTCTTGATGAGGTTCAGGTTGATACTGATAGATTGTCCACACCTAGTCCTATTAGGAATCAATTCGGTGACGGATTTTCTAATTTTGAGCATGTTCATATTACTCCTGAAAGGTCCAATGAACCTCCCATTACCACTGAGGAATCAGTTGGTGGAGCTGAGGACCCTATTACACTTACCTCTATATATGCTCTAGTGAACAAGTATGCAGGTGAGGTGGCTGATCTCAAGAAGGAGCTTGCAGAGACCAAGTCTTCTCTTGGTGGTAAGATTGTGGAGTTGCAGACTAAAGTTGAGCACTTGGAGGAATTACTTGGAAAAAGGGGCAAAAAGAGAGTTTTGGTTTCTTCTGAAGAGGAGCAAGAAGAGACTCAGCATGCATCACTAGGAATCTTGGCTGATGCAGCTCTTACATCTGATGTTTCTTCTCCTATTGCTGAATCTTCAAGGAGAAATGTGCCTATTATATTTGCTAGAAAAAGAAGAAGGCAATATCTGAATAAGGTATCTACTGAAACTTCTGAGGAGCCAAATGTTGTTGATGCAACTGCTGATGTTCTAGTTGAGGAGGTTGTTTCTGATCATGGTCAAGCCTCATTTGTACAAGTACAACCAAATTCTTCACCTTCAGCAGCTGATGATGAAGTTTTTATGGCTGGGAGAGTTTTTAAGTTGAATTCTTCTTCTGAAGTTTTTCTACACCTGTTGAGGAATTGTCTCAACATGTTTCTTCTGATGATGGTTTGGATGTTCCTTCTGAAGCTCAAATTGGTTCTGCTGAGGAATCTTCTGACAAAGGAAAGGAAGCTGTGATTGATGAAATGATTGGTTCAGGTCTGGTATCTGAAGAAGAAAATCAAGCTCAAGCTAGGATGTTTGCTGATTATGAAAATATGCAGAAGAGTCGTGTAGTTGCTGAATATCTTCAAGCTCAGTCTGATTCTAATTTGTCTACAGAAAGAAAATTAGAGCTTGATGTATTATTTCCTAAGATCACTGATGATCAATGGGATGCCTATACTACTCAAGGTGCATCTGATCCAGATCTTGCAAAACTTATATTAGGAGCATCTTTTGATAATGAAAATTTTGTGGATCAAATGGTGGCTCTTGGTAATCAAAAGAAGCAAGAAGCGGCTGCAAAGAGGAGAGCTCTTATTGCTCAACGACATAAAGCAAAAAGGGAAAAACCAATGACTGTAGCCCAGAAGAGGTCTCATATGAGGAGAGTTGTGAAGAATCATAGTTCTACTATTTATAATGCTGGCATATCAATGAAGCAAATCTGTGCTTTGTCTGATGATGCTTTGATCAGAAAGTATAATATGATTATGAAGGTTTCTTCATCTGGTTCTACTTCTTCGTCTAAATTGGAAAGGTTTGCTACTATGTCAGATGTTCCTCAAGCAAAGAGACCTAAAATAGTTGATATAGTGGATAATTTTGATGCTGTTTTGCCTCTGGTGATCTCTCCAGTTGTTACTTCTGAAACAACTTCTGAAGCTAATCCTTCTACTGATACGGTTGTTTCTGCTGAGTCTTCTGTTGTTTCTTCTGAAGCATTGCCTAGTGTGGATTTGGGTGATCCATTGAGTAAGGAAGATGATCTACAGATTGATACAGATAAAATAGCTGGTAGGAGGCAGAAAAGTATGGTTAAAAGGAAACTTAATTCCTTAAGGAGTTCTGTCAGACTGGCTAGGAAACATCTTTCAAAGAATATTTCTTTAGATCTCAAGGCTGATGAGTCAACTTTTATTAAAGTTGGACCTGTTGAGGTTTTTCCTAAAGGAACACATGTGGTGTTGATCAATTGGAAAGCTGGGAAGCTTAACACTGTTTATCGACTGGATAATACTGTTATTCAGTTCAACTTCTTGAAGGAAATCTTTCATTTGGTGAATAGACATGATTTGAAGATGTTGTATGAACATGTCACTCAGTATTATTCTATTCATTCAGCAACGGGTTCTGGCTTATATTTATTGGGTGATCTTCAAGTCTTGTTTGATTCTAATTCTCCAGAAGGAAAAGGGTATTCTATTTGGAAGAATTCACATCAGTTGAAGATTGAGAATTGGAGATTTTATCCTCTGCCTTGTGTTCATGTGGTTCAGACCACATGTGGTATGATTTTGTGTATGTTATCGGATAAGATTTATCCTTTGTCTGTTGCTTTTATGGAACGATTGCTTAGACAGAAGTTGGAAGTACCTCCTAATCCAATTGGCAATGATGAACTTCATGCTTCTCAATGTGTTGGTTTGATTAAAACTCAGCTTCTGCAACATAAAGGTTCATCTTGATTGTAATATTTTGTTTATTTTGTAATTTTTGTTCTCTTTCTTTATTAGTTAAAAAAAAAAAAAAAAAAAAAAAAAAAAAAAAAAAAAAATGTTTGGGTTTGTCTAACTTTTATTGCAGGTTTGTTGTATACTTTTGATGGTTATTGACTCACCAGATATACCTTGTGTATGTCAAAGAGTTAGCTAGTCCAAGGGGTACAGCTTTGGTAAAGACATATCAAATCTGTTGATAGCTGTAATGGTTTGCTCAAAATCATAGGGAATGCAACCACCCATGCTTAATTGCTGAGTGTTGTATGGTTTTCAATTCACCATGGTTTATTCCTTTTTGGAATCCAAGAATTGACTAGCCCACATGTATATGGCTTGTGGTAAAGGCAGTGGAATACCATATTTGGTTATCAATTCACCAATTCTAAGAATTGACTAGTCCTGAGCAAACGGCTACAGGTAAAGACATCTCAAATCCGTTTGTATGGTTTCTGGTTTGCCAATAAATCAGATGGTTATCAGTGTACCATAGTTTACGAACTTAAACATATGGCTACTCCAGTAGTGATGGCTATTGGTAAAGAGACATCAAATCCATTATTTTCAATGATTCACCTATCACAGGAGTTTACACACCTGGATGTGATGAGAATAGTATGAAACTAATCTGTTTTGATGTACCTGTTGTCATTTGTTGCTGCAAAGATATGGAGTTTCAGAGTTTCTTCATCAAAGAGATGTTCTTATTTGGATTCTTTGCTGCTGTTGTTTGTGAACAATCCTCTGGAGCTATTTTGTTAAAGATCTATCAAGAAACTGGAACTTAACCAAGTCAAATTCCAGTTTAGGGGAGGATTGTTGGGAATTATGTGAAGTTTGGATTATGCTGAAATTACTGCCGAAGAGATTCTACTGAAGTAGTGTGGATTCTACCGAAGACATAATCTGCTGAAGTTTAATAGTTATTAGTTTGTTTCTGCGGAAGTGATTATTCCGTGTTTATTATATTTAGTTTGGATATACATGAGCTTTATTAGGAAGTGATTGTGTATATCTTATTTAGTTTTATGTTTATACGTTTCTTGGGAAACGGTTTAGGGTTTTGTTTAGGGTTCCTTGTCTATAAAGGAACACAGAGTTCTTAGTTATTTGTGTTACTTGTGTTTATATTCCGCTGATAAATATAAGTAGTAGAGATTGTCTTTTATTGTGCTTGTGATTACATAGGCATAAATAACGATCCACGAGCTCAAGATCTATCAAGGTCTGTTTGTTTCAACAAGACACTACCCCTTAACCTTTGAATCACAATAAACCGAACATTGCCTTCTAAATATTGTCTTGACCTTAGCTCTAGTGGTGGAGACGTGTGTAATTTCCAAGCCTATGATAAACTACTTGCTATGTCTGTGCAACTGAGTGATCACCCCGAAATTAAACACATAGATTAGGATGAGCATGAGAGTGTTTTGTCCCTATTTCGTGAGGTGTTCAGCCCTTATAATTATTATAGCATGGGAACTCTTAACTGCATATTCCTTGATTTACTCAAAGAATATATTATTTCTCTTATAATCTAAAAGTCTACTTAAGGGCAAGTAGAGTTCAAGTGGGGGATATTTGATAACATCAATTATCCTGATATTCGAAGTGTTTATTTCCCCCTTTTATTGTCATATTATGCTTAAAATGCTTTTAGAATCATCCTTATTCTTTTTTATTTCATTTCAGGAATTATTTACTATGAAGAAGCGGTATTTGGACATTTCTAAGCTCAAGGACCGATTTCTCTCACATTTACTAAAGACCACGGCGTAACTAAGTGATGAAGTTACGCCATAATCATTCTATGAAGAATACGACGTAACAAAGTAATAGAGTTACGCCATAATATGACTACTCATCATGATATGGAATTTTATGAAGACTACGGCGTAACCATCAGCTCAGGTTACACCGTAACCATGGATAAGCATCAAAGTTATGAAGACAACGGCGTAACCATCAGCTCAGGTTACGCCGTAACCACGGATAAGCATCAAAGTTATGATGAACTACGGCGTAACTATTTCATAAGTGTTAAGCCGTAGCTAGGTTTTACGCCTATAAATAATCAAAGATTTCTGCATTTCTAATCATCTCTTGATGGTCGCGAAAGGCGCGTTCGTGGTTAAAGGAAACTTATTTTTCTTCGAGAAAGCTTTCAACCTCTTAGGAAGTGAACCTAATCGTTTTAGTGTAGTATAGGGTAAGCCTCGAAGATTGATATCGTTCTCTAGGGGAATAGGTATGCTAGTAAGAAATATATGACGAGAAGGTGGGGTTGAGGATGATTCGTTTTTTATCTTTTTTTTGGTTTTTTAGAAAGCTAAGGTAAAATCTCGAGGCAATTGGTTTGGGGGTGGTACTTCTACCGATTACTCTACTTCTACTAATTATCTAATTATCTAATTATCTAATTACTACGGGTAGCTATGTCTAATTGAGGTGTGCTCGTATTATGATTAAAGATGTGTTCACCTAGATACTATTACTCCATAGTTATCTTTTATTGGTCGATTGAGTTGTCACGTCTTTTATCTTAACGCGTTGTATTCCTAAAGGTCATAGGGTATGTGTGGTTCCTAGTTCTTTGAGGTTATCTCTCGTATATGACCTACAAAGTCGGAAAGCCTAAGCTATTTCATCCATACACCATATCATCATAAACCATACTCAAGCATTAAATACAACAAAGATTCCTAGTTGCACTCCTAAGACAATTTCAATTAAGATAAGAAACAACCTAACAATAATCAATAACTAGGTTTCATAGATCTAAGCAAACACACAAGTAATTTAGCTAGATATGATAGACAAGTAAGCATACACACAATCAATCGAATATGAGATAGACATAATGATAATTTGGATTAATAAACTTATCTCGATGTGTAAAATAGGGTATGGGACCCCTAAGATACTTTCCAAATCGGACTACAAACGAATTAGGGTTTTTTCTCCAAAAGTCTACCTCCCAAAATACAGAAAAATCGAATTCTATATATAGATTTACAATCGCGACGGCGTCACCTTTTGCCAGCGACGCCTTCAGCTAGCCGTCATTAGGGTTTCGTCTGGGCCAAGTCATCGATGGGATGGCGTCACCTTATAGTTGTGACGCTGTCGGTCTTCAGTTGGGAAGTCGTCTTGATTCTAAATCTTGGCCGTTTGAGGTGAAAACTGTGAGTGACGCCCTCCATAATTAAAGCGTGACGCTGTCAGGTTATGTGACCAGAATTTCCACTAAGCCGTCGCGTGCATGTTTTTATCAAGTCATCATAGAGGGAAGGCGTCACCCTTTGGATGGGACGCCGTCAGGTACTGTGTAAGATATAACTTTTCGCATGCACATCAAACCATAACACAAAGTAGCATATAGATGGAATTCTAGAGAGAGAAAGTTAGAGGTTTAGGGAACTTAGTGAGAGAAAGTGAAAGATATTATTATGAGCTCCAACTCTCTACCTTGGAAGGTAGAGAGTATTTATAGTCTTACATAACTCGCCACACTTTGGGCTGTGGATCAGGCATACAGTGGGTAAAGACCCGTCCGTCCTCCACGGTGTTACTTAACTAAATACTACCTAACTTAAGAATTATTACGACTACGAGCTTTCTAACGATTACATATACTTGAGGTGACCGACTCTTTAATACTGGGAATTTCTAATTCCTAACAATCTCCCCCTAAGGGAGGTCACCTCAATCATGTACCAAAATTACATTGAATACAAATAGATATTACATTTAACAATTGATCTTGCATTCTTGATGTAGTCCTTTGCTCCTGAGCTCGTAGTCATTGATTCTTCACATTGCATGTTTGGTTATTTCAAGTGGAGGTCTTTTACTGATCCACGTGATGATAAGTTTGAGCCATCTTTGGAGATTATCAGCTATCAACAATCTCTGACACATCCTTCGTGGTGTTGGTGTTTTGTGATGTTGTGACTTTGGGACCGACATGCTCACATTCTGGATCATGAAATCTTCTCATCAGAGTAGCGGAAGCTTTTGTTGAATCATGATATTGGCAGCAACATAGCAGAAGTATGGAGTGAAAATATCAGAGTCATTGATGCACTAATCATGATTTCTTTGAGTTGAATGTGTTAAGTGAGCATGCGGCTATGGATTGACCGCTCCATTCTGATCAGCTGCAAACGTCGGGCGTACCTGCATACAACAGTTAGCAACAAATCGCACGAAAGTGTCTTTGATCACTTTCATTGAATTGAGGTGCACGGCCCACGGTTCCCCGTTGATCAGTACATGTACTGCCTGTGATCAGGTATAATTCCGAAGAATTTCCTTGACAGGGTTTCGCAGCTGTTCTAGCTGTTCTCAAACCGGAACATCTCAAAGAAGACAACACGGAGTGAGTGAACCAGCGAATTGAGATTCACTGATTGATGAAAAGAGATTTGAAAAACAATTGTGTATTGCTCAATAGAAATTGTTTTTGCAATACAACGAAGGTTTTATTGAAAATCAATTATCAATCAAAAAAATACCTTTTGATTTGAAAAATGAGTACACAGTCGATGTGTTAAAGAAAAGAGTTTTTAAGCACAAAGACCGGTTTTTCAAAGGTATCCGTCAATCCATAACCTGAACCAGGTTTGATTCAAGAGATTGAATCGCCCCATTGCTTCTGTTCAGTTGTCACATGGTTGATCTATATAATAGATCTCACATGCCACCTACCAGGAGCTTGTTTGATGTTGGCTCCAGAAGGCTTTCCATCTTCATTGTGAATATGTAAACACATCACTCAGATGTTCTGGCAATACCACAAGGATAATGCGTAGGACTCAAGATATAATCTCTCTTTCCACATTGTGTGAAACAGAGAGTCTTCATTGAAAGTGTCCTAATGAGATTTATTGATGATCTCGTGGCTCTAGACTCAATTTGTGCATATTTGGATCCTGTGCCGGAGACTAGGGAGAGGGTCTCCTTCTTCAATATCAACCATCTCTAAGAGAAAGTCGATAGATAATGTCGGTTCCCCGTGAGAATGAAACAAGTCCTTTTAAGAGGAACTTGAGTGGTTTGGAAAGTTGAAGTGCAGTGCGTCACTGGGTCCATGACGTCTTGTCTTCAATACCGATGTTACCATCAGTAGCATATGAATTGAACCCGGTTTCTGCCCTAAGGTTGAATACATGGAGGGCTATTTGTTTTCACCCTTTTCTCATTCAATTCTTTTTAATTCTTCAACCCCTTCAGTGCTTACCGAGACTTCATAGCTAGAACCTTGTTGGGTTTATTCCAGTACTAGCTCAGTCTTAGTCCGCACTCTTCCCTTATCTCATTTTTCTCCTTTTATCATCATACCTAAGGACTTCTACACTAACTAGTGGATTGTCCCTGGGTAGATCCCTCCGGTTCTGGCGGATCATGGGAACCAATACCTAACCTTATCATCCTTATATCATCGTACATTAAAGTAAAGTTGGTCGGTCTATTTGGTATTGTTCATCTGCCATTGGATCCAATAGAAACCATTTGAAAATCAATTCAGATACTTGTGATGTATTATCAAAGCATTTTGTACCTGAATTGTTTTTGATATTTTTAGAACGAGAACTCCCCCTCAACATGTGCATCAAATGTTTGAAATCGTTTTGCACACGGAGGCAAGAGGAAGAAATTACTTCTTTGATTACCATTTTCTAAAAAATATCACCATCACTTCCTTGATCAAATCAAGTAGATAAAGCATTTTATAAAGGATGAGGTTTCCATAAATTCGCTCCCCCTCAATATGTGTCTCGAGGTTTGAAAAGAGTTTTGCACATACTAGAGGGAACCTGCACATTAGGATGAATGATCACGTTTCAAATCAAAGGTTTAAGATAGATGCTCCCCCTCAACATGTGCATTGAAAATTTGAAATCGTTTGTCACATGTGGGCAGGATAGCATGTACATCCGTTTATAACCATTTACCTAATTATCAGTTTAAATCTAATTTAAATCACACATTCTCCCCCGATCACAATTATCAAATCATTTGAGATTTGTGATCTCGTATAGATTTAAATTGATTTTGAAAGCTTTTAAGGAGAATTTGTGACTTGATTGTGAGAGTGTTTTAACTGATACGGATCGGATTTTGAGACTTTAAACTCCATTTATAAAACATGCATGTATATCTTTTGAAAACAATTTAATGCCAAATAACTTTTTAATTTAGTTGAAATCATTCTCCCCCTCAATCAATGACATAGGTTGTTGATTGAGAGATCGAGATTTTGACAAATAAGTCCTGATGATTTTCAAAAATAGAGATCGAGTTATTTTTCAAAGCATTTGGTTTTCAGCAGATAAATGTTTATAGAATCAGAGCATGTAATTTGAAAACATGTTAAAACATGGCTCTGTTCTTTCTTTTAAAACCGGGTTACTGCCTGAAAATGACAATAAACCATTTCTCTTTCTCTCAAAAATATTTTTTGAATTTTTTTTTTTTTTTTTTTTTTTTTTTTTTTTTTTTTTTTTTTTTTTTTTTTTTTTTTTTTTTTTTTTTTTTTTTAATAACATTCGAACAAACATCTAAAGTCCCGTTTCATTCTTTGAATGACAGCACAAAGACCGTAGATATTATCGAACCGAGAAAAACATGACAAAAAAAAAGACAATATTTTTTTTTTTTGAAAATTTTTCGAATTTTTCAAATTTTTATGGATTTTGAAAGTTTTATATTTTTCTATTAGATTTTTGAAGGTTTTATAATTTTGTATTTTGTTTTTCCAATAGAAATATATACAAGAGATAGACGAAGATAGACCTTTACTCCTCGTCTTCCTCCTGAAGACGTTTGAGTGTTTCCGGTTGAAGGCTTTTCAAACCAAGTCGTGGAAGAATAAACTCAAAACGTTCTCTTGGAAGAGCTTTGGTGAAGATGTCTGCTAACTGATATTCAGACCTCACAAAATATAGTTCCACCACACCTTTTTCCACCTGTTCCCTAATGAAATGATGTCGAATGTCGATATGCTTTGCTCTTGAGTGTTGAACGTTGTTGCATGATAGAGCAATAGCACTTTTATTATCACAGTACAGGGGGATTTTGTTGAATTCAAAGCCATAGTCAGATAATTGAGATCTCATCCATAAGATTTGAGCACAACAAGATGATATGGCTATGTATTCAGCCTCTGTAGAGGAAATAGAAGTACTCATTTGCTTCTTTGAAGACCAGCTCACAAGCTTATCACCCAAAAACTGAGCTCCTCCTGACGTACTTCGACGTGTATCTTGACAACCTGCATGATCAGCATCTGCATAGGCCGTTAGTGACATACCGGTGTCTTTCGGGTACCATAGTCCCATATTGATGGTTCCTTGGAGATACCGAAAGACCCGTTTAACTGCTTCAAGGTGCTTTTTAGTAGGCTTAGCCTGGTATCTAGCACACATGCAAACAGCGAACAAGATGTCTGGTCTACTAGCAGTGAGATACATCAGGGATCCAATCATACTCCGATATTTCGTTTGATCAATCATGATCCCTGAGAGGTCCTCATCTAGTTTGGTTCGGTCAATCATGGGGGTGTCAACAGGGTCACTTGAATCAAATCCAAATTTCTTTAAAATCTCTGTTGCATATTTAGATTGATTTATGAAAATGCCTCCGGGACTTTGAGAAATTTGTAATCCCAAGAAAAATAACATTTGTCCCATCATTGACATTTGAAACTTTGAACTCATTTCATTTGAAAAACGATCACATTCCATTGGGTCAGTCGAGGCAAAAATAATATCATCAACATAAATTTGAACATGAATCAAATGTTTGCCTGACTTCCTGGTGAACAATGTAGGATCAACTGCTCCTTTGATGAATCCGGTTGATAGAAGAAACTTTGACAGTGTATCATACCATGCCCTTGGAGCTTGCTTTAAACCGTAAAGAGCCTTCTTCAAACGATAAACGTGAGTAGGATGCTCTTGATTCACAAATCCTTCAGGTTGGCTGACGTAGACGACTTCTTTAAGATCTCCGTTTAGAAATGCCGTCTTTACATCCATCTGATAAACTACCATGTTCTTACTAGCAGCATTAGCCATAAAGATTCTGATTGCCTCGATTCGAGCCACTGGAGCAAAAGATTCTTCAAGGTCTATACCCTCCTCTTGACGATATCCTTTAGCAACTAATCGAGCCTTGTTCTTCAACACATCACCATGCTCATCAAGTTTTACTTTGAAGATCCATTTTAGAGCTATAATCATAGCACAGTCTGGAGCAGGTACTAGCTCCCATACATCAAGACGATCAAACTCATGAATTTCATCTTGCATGGCATTGAACCAGCTATCTTCATTCATGGCGGTTTTAACATCTTTTGGTTCGATCTTAGATAGTACGGAGTTGAAGAAACACCATAAGGCATCGGTTGCAAGTTGTTTCCGGGTTGATATAGGACGAGAGGGATTTCCAATGATGTTGTCTAATGGATGATCGTGAGTCCATTTTCTGAGGTGTTCATGTGGCATTTGTTGAGGAACTGAGGTAGCTGAGTCGATGTCTCCTGAAGAAGATGGTTCTGATGATGATTCAGGAGTAGCAAATATGTTTTCAAATGGAGCATCTTCAGGAGTAGCAAAGGGATTAACTTCATCATTGATGCCAGAAACATTTCCATGATGTACATTTGAAGAATGATGATTTGTTGATGAGACTGAAGGATCAGCAGCAGGTGCTTCTTGACTTACAGATATTGAGACTGATGGATTGACTTCATTCACTGGAATATGAGCATCCTCTGTTGTAGGGATCAACACCTCATTAGTAGTAGACTCATACAGTTCATCAAACATGGGATCAAACAATTTCTTTACATCATCTTCAGATGGAGGTACATATGGAGTTTCTTGAGAGGAGTTTGGAACAAGGGATGAACCAATGGGACTGTTTTGAAGTGCGGGTCCTGAGCTGGAGTGTCCAGGAGCCATTTGACCGGTCAGCTCATCAAACGTAACGTGAATTGTTTCCATGATATTTCGGGTTCTTTTGTTGTAGATTCGGTATCCCTTTTTGTTTGGTGCATATCCTACAAATACTCCAATGTCAGCTTTAGCCCTAAGTTTGCCTAAGTCTTGACCCTCATTTGTTGGATAGCACAGTGCACCAAACACACGAAGGAAAGATAGATTAGGTTTTCTGTTGTGGACAAGTTCATATGGAGTTTTTCCATGAATAGTATGAATCAGGGAACGATTTTGTGTGTAGCATGCAGTGGCAATTGCTTCAGCCCAGAGAAACATTGGAACCTTTGAGTAGATCAGCATTGTTCTAGCAGCTTCAACAAGAGTACGATTTCGTCTTTCAACTACACCGTTCTGTTGAGGGGTTCGTGGAACACTTCTTTGATGGCTGATTCCAACGCTTTCATAGAATTCACTAAGTTGTTTGTTGACAAACTCAGTTCCATTGTCTGTTCTGATAATTCTGACAGTTTTGTTTAGTCTAACCTGCAGCTGTTTGATGAGTTTGATGATGATATCAGGAGTTTCATCCTTTGTCCTTAAGAACTTGACCCAGGTGAATCTAGAATAATCATCAACCACAACTAACACATATTTCTTCCCAAAGATATTCTGCACCCTCATTGGTCCACATAAATCCATATGAATCATATGAAGAACTTCTGTGATAGAGGTAGTAGGTTTGGGTTTATGGGTATACTTCTTGCTTTTTCCCAATTGACATGCTGAACAAAGATGATCCTTTTCATACTTTAGTCTAGGTAAACCTACAACTAAGTCCTTTCTGGAAAGATCGTTGATGGTGCCGAAGTTCAAGTGATTGAGACGACGATGCCATAACCATGACTTTGTTTTTGAAGCCTTTGATAACAAGCAGATTGGTGAAGCTCTCATCATGTCATCGATAGAGATGGTGTAAAGGTTTGAGCCACGAGTTCCTTTCAACAGTTCCTTACCATTAAGATCTCTAACGAAGCAGGTATGTTTTCTGAAGGCTACTTCTAGATCAGAATCACAGAATTGACCAACAGAGAACAGATTATGACCTAAACCTTCCACATAATACACTCTGGAGATGACACTATCACCAACAACATAATCTCCATAACCCATAATAGCACCGAAATGATCATTACCAAATCTAACAGTCCCGATGAATTTGCTCACGAAGTTCATGAGCCGTGACCGGTCTCCAGTCATATGCTTGGAACAGCCTGAGTCCAGGTACCACAGAACGATTTGAACGATCTGCAGTTGAACACAGACAAGAATGGATAACTGGATAATTGGGATCCCCATGCAAGAATGGGTTCCATTTGGTTAGTTACAATGGTTGGACCACCCACATCAGAAATAGAAGCATTCATATCAGAAAATGAGTTAATGGAATCATTGTGAATAGATGCAATACTAGTGTCTGTATTAGCCCTATTTACAGTGTGACCACTTCTTAAGGGAATAGTTCTACCAGTAGGCATCCATTTTCTAGTGGGCATTATCTGATTAGTCTTATGACCAACAGGTATCCAATAAAAGCCTATTCTGCTGAATGTTCTTCCTGTGGGTTTCCATTGTTTTCTGACTCTCTTTCGCTTTTGCCTTTTAGCCTTTTTAGCATGAATTTTAGCATTAACAAAATTAACTGGACAATTAACATCATTAGGCAGAGCATTAACATCACATCCATGATTAGAAACAGAATTCAAGCAATCATCATTACAAGGTTTGCAAATAGTATCAGAATTCGAATTAATTACAGTACGCCTATGGCTAATACTAGAATCAACACGATTCGTTTTATTCGATTCAAACTTAAGGTTCCTAGATTGTTCTTCTACTTTCTTCCAGTGCACATTCTTAGCTTGAGAGGTCCTATCATTCCTTGTATCGTTTTGAGACTTTGACCTGCTCCCTTTAGTGTCACTGATTACTCCTGTAGAGGGAATGGGAACATTAGTTTGTTTTACTACTCTTTGCACCACCTGTTTAGATGTGCTGGGATCTGAACTACATGCAGGTGTACTACGGTTCACACTCTTAAAGCTAGAGGTACTGAGATTTGTACTCCTAGAAGGCACGCTTGAGTTCTCTTTCTTAGCATTGACAGATCTAGAATCTGAACCACTCAAGGGTACACTACGGTTCACATTCAAAACATTGGGAATCGAGTGCATATCATATTTGGCCTTAGGCATCGAGCATGGAATCAAAGGGTTAACTTTCTCACCTAATGTCTTTGGGCATATTGTGATCAAGCATTCTAAGATTTCTTGAGATCGTTTGGCATATAAGCATGCATGTCCAATTGCATTATCATGTGGTTTCTCTAGCTTATCCTCTTCAACAATCTCACGCAGATGTTCTAGGCAATCCTTAAAGGATGAGAAATATGTTTGAATGGCAAGTTTGTTGTTCCTCAGATGAGGGGGGACATATTTCACAGATAAAGCATATTTATTACCAGAGTGAGCCTTAGATACACCATTCTCCCCATTTATCATTGGCATTTTCCCTTTTACCTGACTCTTCAGATTCTCAATTTCCTTTTGCAATGAAGCTATTTGTTTGTTGTTTTTGTTACGAGTGACTTTAATTGATTCAAATAACTCATTGAAATGACGTTTAACCTTTTCATTTTCTTCTAGAAAACTTTCGTTTTCCTTTTGTAAAGCATTTACTAGGTTTTGAAGATGAAACGTTTGAGAATTCTGAGAATCTAAAGGAGGAGGCATTTGGGAGCCTGTCATATTGTTCGTTTGACCCTTTAATTGGGAGATTTGGGCTTTCAACTTTCTGATCGTGTTACACTGAGCTTGAATCTGTTCATCTCGTTTGTTAATTTGAAAAACTGCATCAAACTCTGGAGCATCTGAAGATGTCTTGATATTTGAAGTTTTGACATTTTCTTTGAGATGTTGATATTTTAGTTGTAGATTAAAATACTCAACTTCTAGTTTAGAAAAATGTTTAACCAAATTGTCATGATCATCCAGTTCAATTTTCTCATTTAGTTTAGAATTAGTTTTTTCAAGCTCAATGACACGATCATGGGAGACTTTCAGGGCCACAGATAGTTCATGAAATTTGGAAGCATTAATAGAGCAATTTGAAGCAGTGAAAAAGACATCTTGAGCAACACATTCAGTAATAAGATTCTCATTTAATGTATGCAGGTTCTTTCTCTCAATCTCATTATATTTTAGTGCACGCTCATAATCACTAACTTCAACAACCATTGCATCAAATTCCTTTTCCATACCCTTAATATCAGTTTCTACCCCCTTTTTAAGACTCTCAAAGTGATCTTTTAGAAGTTTAAAGAAGGGCATGACCTCAGTTAAATAACATTCTTTCATTTGTTCAAAACCTCTTTCTCCTTCAGTTATACCAGTGGGTGTGATCCTTTTCTTGCAAGTTTTCTCAAAATCAACAAATAGTTGAAATATGACATATTGGCTAATTAATGTCTTGCTTTTAGTGGCAATTGTTCTAGGAACAAGATGCATTGGTGTATTAGGAGGATACACAGTCGCTCTAGGCATTTTCAAAAGGGGAGGGTTTGTTTCAATAATGTTTTCCGCTTTCTGCTTATCTAAATCCTTTTTCCAGAAGACTTGTTCGGGAGTCAACAAAGTCTGAGGCTTAAACTTGTTCAAGGAAATCCAGTTTTCCTTCTTGTAATCATGAGGAGAGATGATTATGTTTTTCTCTTTGCATTTGGGATCATTTTGTTTCTTATTCATCTTTTCCCTAGTGATTTCATTTAATATCTTATCTTCCTCAGTGCACTCAACGCAACTAGATTTCTGCCTAGGCTTAAGGACTTCATTGCCATCATAAAGCACCTTATGAGCATTTCTAGCCTTTTTAATTACCTCTGGATTTGGTTCCTCAACAAGGGGAATGCTATGCTTATCGCTTAAGACACGATGTTTCGTGACCATGTGAGCAGTCTGAATGGTGTTTCCTTGTAAGTACAACTTGTTTTCAAGTTTGTTTTTCAAAGTTTTCAGATTAGAAAAATCTCTCAAGAGTTTTGATTCCTTTGCATTAAATTCTTGCTTAAGCATTTTCACATTTTCTTGAAGTTCTTGTTTTTGCTTAGCTGTTTTAGAAAGTTTTTCTTGCAAGGAATTTAATTCTTGTTTCAATACTTCTTCTCTAAACTTACTTTTTCTAATTACTGTACTCACTTGGACATCCATTTCCTGCTCACGAGTGGTCAACTCAAATTTTGCACGTTGTTCATAGATAGCAACACGTTCCTTATAGGCATTTAGTTCAGAAATTATGGAATCATCAGGAGCACATGCAGTGTATTCATCAAAGACATAGTCATTGTTGACTGCAGAAGATGCATCACTTGGTACAACTTCACTTTCACTTTGTTTCACGTATTGATCGTATGGGACAATATTGATATTACCCATATTTTCAATATTTGATTCAATAGTTTCAGTTGGTTGTACTTTGTCATGCATCTGTTGCACATCAACATCATCGTATAGCTTTAATACCTCTGAGATGAGTTTGTCCTTGGATGGGCCAGCTTGTGGTGAAGAAGAGATCTTGGGAGAAACCATTGGAGAGATGCTAGCCATAAAGATTGTGTGTGCAGTAGGTCCATCATCAACATCAGAGTCATATGCATCACAGTCAGCGACTTGAAAGGCATTCTGATGATTGTGACCTATCTCCTGAATAGGCTGCTCATCCACATCTGCATCATAGGTCTTGGCATTGCCCTCAGCAAGAAACAACAATTCCTCTTCATCCAACGCAGCACCATTGTCCTGAGCTTGTGCCAGCAACATCTTATCTCTGAAGTAATCAGCATTCTGTGGACGCTTTGGGGATGTGCAGTTCCTTGCAATGTGTCCTTCACCACCACAGTTATAGCATTTGATTGGCTTAGGTTGACCTTGGTTACCATTTCTTCCTCGATTCTGGTTTCCAACATAACCTCTCCCAGCTCCACCTCTTCCCTGATCATACTGTCTTTCCTGAACTGGTTGCACCACAATCCTTCCATCTTTAACAGTGGCTTGATTATGTGGGTTAGATGCAGTTCTGAGGTTGTTGTTGGTTTGTGGAAGAGAGTTTATGTTTTGACTAATGAGAAGAGCAAGTTGATTAATGATGTTGCCCACGTGTGCATCAGCATCAGCTTGTTTGAACATGGGATCAGGAATGAGTTTATGATTACCATTCCCCAAGGGTATGACTTGTGATGCTTTGGTTGTGATTCCGATATTTGAGTAGAAGGCTGTTGAGTCATTAGACGAGCTTGTCTCTCCCTGGTTGGTTTTGAACTGATTGAGAATCAATTTTTCAAACATGGCATGTCTCTCATTCTGAAGGAGGAAGGCATAGAGTTGCTCATAGTTTGTATTCTTCAATCCTTTAGTGAGCTTCACAGCTGTGACAAACTTGTGCCATTCGGGATTCATGTTGTTCACAAACTTTGAGTTCAGCTGAATGTTAGGCATAGTCATTCTGATGTTCCTCATGTCATTCACTAACTTATGGAATCTCACATAGTACTCATAGACACTCTCATCTGGTTTCATTTTGAAGTGCTCGAATTCGTCATAGAGTTGGGATTCTCTGTCTTCCATAGTTAATTCTGAACCAGAGAGAAGCATCTTAACATTATCCCAAACTGCCTTTGCATCCGTGTTATGATTGATCAGCTTGTAGATGTCTTTAGGAAGACCTTGAAGAACAATGTTTGAAGCCCTGATATCTGCATCGAATCTCTTTTTCTCCTTATCATCAAGCTCATCATACATCTTAGGTCTGTCCATTCCGTAAACAGGAGTACCATCTTCATTAGTATCAAGTATGTCTCTAGTCGTTTCAACTCGATATGGTCCTTCATCAATGGATTTGAGAATATTGACACCATTTTCCTTTCCAAGGCAATACAATCTGATTCGTTGAGCCCAAGAATCGTAGTCAGTTCTGTCAAGCATGGGTGGACGAGTATCTGATCCAGCTGCTTGTACATCCTCGGCAACAGTGGAGATGACAGTAGGGACGTTGGTAGACATGTTACCAGATTATACGGGATTTTATAACTCTATGATTAAACCGGGAAATAGATTCTTTCACGGGATTTTACTAAATCAAGAGAAAACCGTAAACAATCACTCAAGTCGCTAGATGATAATGCACTAAGTCGCTAGAGACAAATGCACTAAGTCGCTACCAATTAATTCGCTAGAAAACCAAGTCGCTAGAAACCCAAGTCGCTAACATAAAAGCAAGTCGCTAAGTAGTAACTCGCTACAGACCAAGTCGCTAACCAAATTTTGGCAGCAATTCGCTACACAAGTCGCTAGAGACACAAGTTGCTAAAGAGCAACTCGCTACTGACCAAGTCGCTACCACAAGTCGCTACCCGTAGTGGAGAGTCCACTACTTGTACTTTAACTCGCTAGCTCTAACTCGCTAGCTCCAACACAGTAAGTCGCTACAAAAATGCGAAGCAAGTCGCTACCAAGAAAAATATTCCGTGAACTAAGTCGCTAGCATGAAAAACCATATAAACATCACTTTTCAATCCAAAAACAACCCAACCAAGATGATTCAAGCTTACCAAATGAAAACCTAAACACTTTTGATGATTCTAAACATAAAAGTACCAACAAAATTCAAACTTTAACACAAGAAATCACCCAAATGATGCAAAAACCACTAAACTTTTTCCAAACTCAAAAACCACCTAAAAACCACTATAAATCCAAAGATGTGCAAGATATGATCTAACCATGGCTCTCTGATACCAATTGTAAGATATAACTTTTCACATGCACATCAAACCATAACACAAAGTAGCATATAGATGGAATTCTAGAGAGAGAAAGTTAGAGGTTTAGGGAACTTAGTGAGAGAAAGTGAAAGATATTATTATGAGCTCCAACTATCTACCTTGGAAGGTAGAGAGTATTTATAGTCTTACATAACTCGCCACACTTTGGGCTGTGGATCAGGCATACAGTGGGTAAAGACCCGTCCGTCCTCCACGGTGTTACTTAACTAAATACTACCTAACTTAAGAATTATTACGACTACGAGCTTTCTAACGATTACATATACTTGAGGTGACCGACTCTTTAATACTGGGAATTTCTAATTCCTAACATACTGTTGATCAGTCTTGAGTGGCTTCGATCTTGACTTTGCCATTTTCTTCATGTATTTTCTCCTTTTCGTATAAATGTGTTTCTTTCCAATATTTTGCTTCCAAAAGACCTTAAAAGTAAAAAAGGAACGAAATTAAGCAGTAACGGATATAAAATGTGTCGAAATAGAGCTTAAATGACCCCCTAAAAGCGTAAATTTTAAATCCTTATCAAATATCACTACACTTGGTATTTGTTTGTCCTCAAGAAAATGTGCTTTTGACCAATCAATTTATAAGTTAGGGGGCATGAAGCATTGGTTTAAAATAGTTTACAATAAGTAAAAGTACCACAATAGTCATAACAAGCATGAAAATTATGCACTAGCATCTCACAAGGGGTGTTTGGATTCTCTCATTGTTAGATATTGGTTTTCATAAACACACTATCAATCACATATAGAGTCGAATTATACAAGAGTTTAGAGAGAGAAAGTAGAAAATGGGAGCCTTTCTAGAGAGAGAAAATAAACAAAAGAAAGAAGGTTAGATTAGAAGTGAAAGGTCCAACCCTCTACCTTGGGAGGTAGAGGGTATTTATAGTTACATACTACACGTCCTCCTTCGAACTGTGGATCAGGCATACAGTGGGTAAAGACCCGTCCTTCCTCATTGGTGTTACTCTAAACTAATAACTAAGCTAATAAACACGTAAATAACGATATGTCTACGAGCTAACATATGCTAGATAATGGTTGGGGTGACCGACACTTCACTATGGAATTTCTAATTCCTAACAATCTCCCCCTAAGGGAGGTCACCCCATGTTTTACATTTCGAATCCTAGCATTCTATTTAATCTTCAGTCTTGAGCTCGTAGACTTTAATTCTTTAACTTCCACATCTTTGTGCATTAGCAGTGACTCTTCATAGTCCGAGTGCTTTGTACTTTCAGTGGAGGTCTTTAATTGATCCACATCTTGATGATCTGTGAGCTTACTTTGAGATCATCAGCCACAGTAAATCTCTGGATCACCCTTTGTTGTGTTGCCTTCATGTGATGTTGTGACTTTTGGACCGACATGCTCACACTTTCAGGATCATGACATCTTTCCATCAGAGTAGCGGAAGCTTTACTGGTTCATGATATTTGCAGCAGCGTAGCAGAAGCAGAGTATAAAAATATCAGAGCCAGGTTATGTAGATATGCACTAGTCATGATTTCTTCAATTAAGTGTGGATGTTGTGAGCATGCGGCTTTGGATTGACTTTTCAATTCTGATCAGCTGCAAATGTACCTGCAAACAACAGTTAGCAATAAAACAAACGAAAGTGTCTTTGATCACTTTCGTTGAATTGAGGTACACGGCCCATGGTTCCCCGTTGATCAGTACAAGTACTGCCTGTGATCAGGTATAATTCTGAAGAATTTCCTTGACAGGGTTTCGCAGCTGTTCTAGCTGTTCTCAAACCGGAACGTCTCAAAGAAGACAACACGGAGTGAGTGAACCAGCGAATTGAGATTCACTGATTGATGAAAAATTGATTTGAAAACAATCGCGTATTGCTTAGAAGAAAGCGTTTTGCAATACGATGAAGGTTTTATGAGAAAGATCAATTTTCAATCAGAAATACTTTTTGTATTTGAAAAAGAGTACACATTCGATGTGCTAGAGAAAAGAAGAGATTTGCACATCGAACGGTTTTTCCAAAAGTATTTTTTCAATCAGAGATACTTTTTGTGTTTGAAAATGAATACACATTCGATGTGCTAGAGAAAAGAAGAGATTTGCACATCGAATGGCTTTTCCAAAAGTATTCGTCAATTCATTTCCTGGACCAAGGTTGATTCAAGAATGAATCGCCCCATTGTTTCTATCAAGTTGTCACAAGCTTGATCTTTTGGAAAGATTTCACATGTCACCCACCAAGAGCTTGTTTGATGTTGGCTCTAGAAGGATTTTCATCTTCATTGTGAATATTTTTACATGTCACTCGGATGTTCTGGCAATACCACTAGGATAATGCATAGGACTCTCAATATATACTTACTTTCCACATTGTGTGAAACAGCAAGTCTTCATTATTTTTGTGTCCTAAAGAGATATTGTGGATGATCTCTTGGCTCTAGACTCAATTGTGCACATTTGGTTCCTATGCCGGAGACTAGGGAGAGGGTCTCCTTCTTCAATATCAACAATCTCTAAGAGAAAGTCGATAGATTATGTCGGTTCCCCGTGAGAATGAAAAAACCCTTTTAAGAGGAACTTGAGTAGCTTGGGAAGTTTAGTGCAGTGCGTCACTAGGTCCATGACGTCTTGTCTTCAATACCAGTGTTACCTTAGTAACCACAAGTAGCATATGTATTGAACCCGGTTTCTGCCCTAAGGTTGAATTAATGGAGGGCTATTTCTTTTCACGCTTTTCACATTCATTTCTTTTTCATTCTTCAACCCCTTCAGTGCTTACTGAGACTTCATTACTAGAACCTTGTTGGGTTTATTCCAGTTCTAGCTCTATCTCAGTCGGCACTCTTCCTTATTCTCACTTTTCTCCTTTTTTCATCGTACCTAAGGACTTCTACACTATCAAGTGGATTGTCCCTGGGTAGATCCCTCCGGCTCTGGCGGATCGTGGGAACGAATACCTAACCTAACCATCCTTATATCACCATGCATAAAGTAAATTGGTCGGTCTTTTGGTATTGTTCTTTCCTTCATGAAACCAATTGAAAAATCATTTGGAAAATCAATCAAGATACTTGTAATATAAAATCAAAGTATTTTATACCTTAATTGTTTTGATCATTTAGAAATGCTCCCCCTCAACATGTGCATATGATTCTGAAATTGTTTAGCACATGGAGGCAAGTGTTCTTTGAAATAATTTCTTGATCACAATTTCCATAGAAAAAGCCATTTGATTTTCTTGGTAAATTCTCCCCCTCAATATGTGCGTTGGATATTTGAAAGTCATTTTGCACATAGAGGCAAGAGGTTTTTGAAGTACTTTTCACGATTGCCAATAGAAACCATTCGCTCCCCCTCAATATGTGCATCGATATATGAAAGAGTTTAGCACATATTAAAGAGAACTTGCACTTTGAATCAAAACGATCACCTTTTATCAGATTTCATAATTAAATCACAAATTCTCCCCCGATCAAAAATATCAAACCCTTTGAGATTTTGGATCTCAAGTGATTTAAATAGGTTTCAAAAAACATGGGAGAACATGTGGCCTGGTTTAAATACTCATCATGTTTTTGAATAAATGCTCCCTCTCAACATGTGCATTATGTATTAGAAATCGTTTGACACATGGAGGCAGGAGAGCCTTTTAAAGGACTAAAACAGATTTGAGATTTAAATCACGATCTCTTCCCTGATCAAAAATTTCAAATCTTTTGAGATTTGTGATCTCAACTGATTTAAATCATTTCGAAAAGTTTGGGGGAAAGACGTTGCATGATTTACTTTTGAAAAATGACTGAAATGGACCAATTATAGACATTAAATATTGTTAGTGTCAGGTATGAAAGTTTTAAGAGATCTTTTAGTAAAATAAAACAATTTCACAATCAAACAAGAACATAAAAAAATTTCATTTTGAAAGATCTTTGAGTTTTAAAGAAAATCATACCATGACATAACATTAAATCTTTAGGCCACCACTTATTTTGTACAAACGGACTTGATAGATGAAATATCGATTGAAAATATGTTATTTTAAATCACTCTCCCCCTCAATCGATGACCATAGTCGTTGATTGAGTGACTCAAGTTTTGATAAAATGAAGTCCAGTGATTTCTAAAATTAAGTCCAATTTATTTTCAAAACAATATTTTTCCATTTTCAAAAACATCAATTTTAAAATTGTTTTAAGAAAAATGGTATCATCCACTACTATTTCCTGCACAAAGATACGTGGTGGTTGAGCTGCTTTTGTTGTTGTTGCTGAGGGTTGGAAGAAAACCATCTGCAGATGCAGTGAGATCTCTGAAGTTGCATCGAACGTGCCAACTATCCATAGAGAGATCTGATTAAGCTCCGTTTCTTCATTTGTCAACCCAAGATATAGTTACCCTTTCCTTTCGGCATCCAATCATCTTCATATGTGGGATCCGGATCGGGAACATTCTTTTAAACATCTTATATGCATACGTTAGTCAACACAAACAGATATATGGTGGTCGACAACACCCAAACAGCAATCGACTAATAAAAGTCAATTCAACATATCAATCAGTTCATATAAGGCATGGGAATAAAATGTTCATCAAACTATAATCATCTAATCCTAACGATCATATCCTAGTCACCTAGTCCTTTGACATAGGTTAACATGTTTTACATTGAAGTATATAGGATAATTAGATAAGCCCGTTAGATGATATAAATTTGAAAACATTCTCCCCCTCAATCAATGACTCATTTTCAGAAAAGTTTAAAAGCGTTGAAGTCATTGACTGAGTTTGCAAATTTTATAAAAACTCTAATTCTGATTGATTTTTCAAGCAACTCATTTTCCACCATTTTGAACAACAAATATTTTTCTGAAGAATTTTTAGACGGAAAAACATTTGTGTAGGAACAGCAGTCCTTCGACATACTTTCCTCATTTTTGATTTAGGATAAGTGCACGAAATATTTGAAAATAGGTTTAGCGCAACACTTTCCTTTCTTGAAGAGCGGGTTGCTATCTAAAATAATAGCAAACAATAGTTTAAGCACGGGTTACAGTCTGAAATAACTGCAAGCCATATTTTGTGACATGTTTTGAAAAGAAATATTTATACCTCCTGCTCGAACTTCGTCTAAAGTCCCGTGCCATTATTGAATGACATTTCTAAGACCGTATATGTTATCGATACCAGAAGACATGTCTTGAAAAACAATTTTTTTTTTAATTTTCTGATTTTTATGGATTTTTGTTGATTTTATATTTTTGTATTTTGCTTTTTGATAAATTTTTACAGATAGAGTAATAGTTTAAGAAGATGATGATACAAGTACCGAGATAAGGAAATAGATCAGCACTTTGTAGAAGATAGAATTCATCATCTCTTAAACTTTCACCACCAAAGCATTCGAGGCTCTTGAATCGTCGCAAGAACTTGAGCCTTCTAAAAGTGAATCTTTGGCAGCTTCCCCCCAAACCGACAATCCTTGAAAAAAAGACCGTTTCCCTCAAGAAGAATAAGTGAAGCAAACAGTCTCATTGAATGAAGCTCAATACCCCGAAGAAGACGAGAACACCGAAGTAACAAGATAACACGGATCATCTTTGCGTTTATCAAACCCGGAAGAAATGATTAAGCCCGATCACATGATCTTGTTGTGCGTCCCCGATGTACACATTACTCTTCAAGTTTGAGCGGTTGTCAATTCTGGGAAACAATATATCAACATCTTCATTTTACCAAGTGCATTCCAGTTATCTAACATATAACCAATCAGCCCATAATGTACACATGTACCCAGCAAGAGTAGAGACGATGACATCCAAGTAACATGTTGAGTCACTGATTATCTCTACGGATGTCAACTCCGGAATAACTGATTAAGCCCGATCAAGTGAACATGTTGTGCGTCCCTGATGTACACATATCTCTCCCCTGATGGTTGCGACCTCATCGAAAACATCATTACATTGTGTACATGAAGCAATAACCGGAAGCACTACCATAAATCATATAGAAGATGTCGATAAGCAATATCATCTCATGTTCCAAATATTCTTCTCATATTTCTTCCTACTGAAGGCTGATTTAACACATACCAAAAGTATCCAGAGATCACTTCCCCCCAAATGGTTGGAATAATACATCCTTCCCCCAAATAGTTAGAATAATATATCCTTCCCCCAAATAGTTGGAATAATACATCCTTCCCCCAAATAGTTGGAATAGCACACCAAAGGCTATGAGTTAAACACTGAATTTCTCTACGGTTATGACATTTGTCTTTCCCCTTTCTGGTTTTGATGTCTCAGAATCAGCAACACATTGTACATACCAAATATTCTTGAAATAGAGAAGAACAAAAAATTAGCTCAAATGAATCATGTGAGCATCAACTGCTACAGAAACTCTCTCTGACTATCTTTATCAACCTATATGTAGACAATTTGAAGTGACCACTGTTGAAGAAAACCATATATATCAAACTTGAACCTAAAGTTGAATTCACCACATTTGTATCTTAAGCTTGCACTTAATGATGGAAGAACGGTGTTGAGAATTTATGCTTCAAGCAAATCTCTAAGTACTCACTACTCAAACAAAGTATGAGACATTAACACCTCTTGCGATTATCCACACCGTCATAGCGTGTGACACTGAGTAAAACAACATAACTCCTAAAAGTGATAGTTAACCAGGTCTTTAACCCAAATTCTTAAGCCCGAGCAAGTTATCAAATAAGAACACGCCTTTGTGAAAGTCAACTTCAATCTCAAATAAGTGATAAATGATTAACTCCGAAGTAATCAACTTGTGTCAAATGTCCAACACGTGAATAAACATACAATCGGGTGTATATTGACTCACTGAATGAACCGAAACAAATGATTCCTCAACATCAATGCATTCTTCCTAGAGGTATACATGAAAAGATTGATCTGGAAGATTCACCAATAATTTTTTCAAGCGGATGAGGTAGTCATTTTCCTTAATGTTCATGTGGTTGATTTATAGCGAGCACAATGAGAGGAACAATAATCCGTGAAGATTTGGCAAAGGAATACCAAAGAGCGGATCATTATTCATGAACAATAATCCGTGAAGATTTGGTAAAGGAATACCAAAGAGCGGATCATTATTCATAAGTGCAACTGCAATATTATGATAGTCATTATCAACGCCTTGAGGAATAACTGGGGATTGGGCTTCTTGAGTAGTCTGAGTTGTACTTCTTATATGATCAATATTCGCTAGCGGTTGGAAATACTCATCAAACATATCTTGAACCAATGAATCCCAAACAATAAATCCCATTTATCCTTAGTAAGTGAAACATTAGGCATTGGAGGAGAGTCATCATACATAAGTCGTATGACCATTATTCAAACATCCATCATCATGTAGTATATTCACTCTTCTCCCCCTCAAAAATTGCATCCGAAGTTGCCATTTTTGATATAACAAGTGAATAAGAATATACACCAATGAACGTAGATCCACTTGATGACTGAATGAACATGGGAGAAGCATAAAGCTTGTTGATGAAGAATGTCGATGAGAATGGTCATAACCATGAAGATTTCTCTTCTTCTGAAGATAAAGCGCACTGAAGCGTACACCTTTCTTTTCTTTGAGGAACGGGGCCTGACGTGTTATCTGCAGACGCCATAATGATGAAGTACAAGGCCTGAACTGATGTGAACAGACGTCATAGCCGATTGAATATCAAGGTTGAGTTACTTGAACCCGTGAGTTATGAGATATCAATCCATTAGTTATCCATACTTTTAGCCAGTCCATGTAGTGAAGGATCGAAGTATCTGCAACTGAGTAAGGAATACGTACACTAACATTACAAGCTTGATTGCATATATATTGGTTAGTGACATTAGTATCCAAACCCTTTGTAGTTTCACGGTCAACCTTGATTTTGCCATTGGTAAACAGCTTTGCGGTAGGTATCTACCTAAGTCCAACATCCTTAAACATTCTACCAGACGGTATCCACTTATGGCAAGGTCTAGGATTTTTAGGCTTCTTATGCATAGTGGAAGACTTATCCTTATTCCTAGTTTCCAAAGATTTAGCAGTTGGTATCCATCTAGGCAAAGTTTTTGGTTTGTTTTGCTTCATATGCACTGTAGATGACTTAGTGTAAATCCTAGACTTAACATGTTGAACCTTTGCATGAGCATTTACTTTCTTTAGGGATTTTGAAAAACAATTATCATGATTTGCCTTAAAGATGCATTTCAGACAGTTTGAGCAAACAGCTTGTTTGGATTCAGAAAATGATCTAGAGTTCTTAGAGTGATTTGTTAGAGGAATAGCTTTATTCGAAATGCAACTACTCTTAGATCCAAGCCAATCCCTAGTCTTTAGTTGAGTGTTCCTAGGTAATTGTTTAAAACTACTTGCAGTGCCTTGAAATCTCGTAGAATTCATCACCCTAGGTCTAGCACCTAAAATTCCATCTTTACAAATCTGACCCTTTTTCCTAGATTCTTCTAGATTATAGTTCTTGAACAAGTCATTCATATCCTGTGAATTCTTAGGAAAATAAGGTGGAGTGACAGGTTTTGACAAAACATGTTTCACATCAACTTGGGAGGCAAACCGTGTTTTTGAAAATTTTGCTCTTTCAGATATAAATGCAGTAGGCTGCCTAACAACAGACCGGTCTCTAATGGAATGAGAAGCTAGCTTCCCCAACGTTGATGGTTTTTTAAACTTAGTGTTCACACTTTTCCCTACAGTTTTTCTAAGCTCATTCTTTAAGGCAACTATCGCAAAACTCTTATCCTGAATTTGAGCTTTGAGTTCATCAATTTTTGCTATCAAAGATTTTGTTTGTTCCGCGGACTTAGTTCTAGTTTCATTGATAGAGTCGCTTAGGTCATTTTGATGCTTTTTCAAAGTCTCATTTTCCTTAAGTAATTTAGCCATATAAATTTCCAATTCATTATTTCTTGTTTTAATAGCATCGATGTCTTGTTTAGTCATGACTAAATTACTTTTCAAATTCAGGACAGAAATATGTTTCTTCAGATTGTAAATGGTTGACTCTTTGTCTTGAAGCTGAGCTTTCAAAGTGTTAATTTCAAAAAGTTCATGAAATTCGGGAAGTTCCAGATTTTTACATGGTTTGTTAAGCTGAAAACTTTCTTCTTTACTCTGTATTGCAATTTCAAGTGAAATGCAATGTTTTTCAAGATTTGAGAATTTGTTTGAAAGGTCATCAAAAGCCTTTTTATCAACCATATCTTTTGTTTTGAAACACTTGATCTCAGACTCAGCCTCATTTACAGAACATTTATCAAAGTCATGTTCAGCATCATGATTAGTTTTTTTAACTACTTTAGCAGATGCACTATGTTGAACAGTTAAGGGTACCTCATTACATGACACATGTTCAATTTTCGGTCTGATATCTGCATCCACATCATGTGTAATAAGAGTCAATGGACCGCTGGCTGAGTCAAACTTATCTATCTCTGAGCCTCTATATTCAGTGTCAACTGATCCATCATCTGGTGCTTTTCCTGACTCAACACTACAATCTTTTGATTGTGCCCGACATTCATTCCCCTTTCTAATTACTGCATCTGCTTCTTGTGTGTTAGTAGTAACTGAACAGCTCGTTACATCATTATTTGTTGTCTCTGACATTCTGCATTCAGCAACACCCAATTATTCAACTGATACATTACCCAACTCATCACAACTATCTCTCAACTGCACCAGAATCTCATCCACTTTTTCATCTTTCTGAGTAACTTCCTCAATATACTTCTTCACATTATCCATGAGATGGATAAGTGTCTCTATGAACACGCTAATTTCCATTCCAGTGTATCTCTTGAAAGACATTTCAGTCATGTCTTGATCATAATCAGATGGAAATTCCCCACTGATGAATGACTGAAGTTGGTTGTGGATCACTTGAAGTGCAGCACTGGAACTATCCTTTTGAACCTTTTCTTTATCAAGTTGTTGTTCCAATTGTTCTAAGTTCAATAGTAATGTTCCCGTTAATGTGGATAAATCTTGACGGAAAAGGGCATTGCATGTTCGTTCGATTCCTATCGGTGTGAGTAACATGAGATGTGAGTGAAGTTGTTGATAAGGTTCAATGCTACTTTCCTTTTGCATGGCATTTTGTAGTCTAAGCAGGTGCAATTCTCTCTCTTCAGACTCAGAACACGAAGATCTCATATCCTCATTGATTGATTCAATCATCTTTAATCGTTCAGTGTAGCATACATTATCATTGTTGTCCACAACATCATACAATTTAAGTACTTCTGAAATTACTGAATCAGGAGTGTAAGACATGATGTTGTTGTGTACACGGGATTTTACAAGTCTGTGATTTAAACCGAGAAATAGAATCTTTCGCGGGATTTTACTAAAATCAAGACCAAATCGTTAAGCGATTACCAATGGAACGTGTTAAGATGACTGATGGATCGACACAATGATAGAAAATTGTGTGTTAGGACTTATGATTGTTTGTAGGATTAGTATAGATGTTGTTTGTCTGAGATTTGGATTGGTTGATGAACGATTTTACGGAGAAATTTAGGTCTAAAAACTTAAAAACCTCAATAACTTCCTTTCGGAGGGGATTTGGGCCTCAAAAAATTCGTTTCATGACTTTGGGGTGAAACCTCACCATATTCAGGCTGTTCCGCTCGTTTTGACTGGTATTTCGTCCAAAACGGAGTTACGGTTCAAAAGTTATGTCCGTTTGAAGTTTTGACGTAAAAAGTCAACTTTTGGTCAAACCGCTTCAATCAACTCGCATCCAGGACAACTCGCTTCCAAGACAACTCACTTAAACGACAACTCGCTTAAGGCACAACTCGCATAAGATGACAACTCGCTTCCAAAGCAGCTCGCTTAAACGACAACTCGCTTAAGTTACAACTCGCTTCCAAGACAACTCGCATAAACAGAGAACTCGCTTAATAGTCAAGTCGCATAAAACTCAACTCGCATAATACAACTCGCTTCAAAAATCAAGAGACTCAACTCGCAGAATGGACAACTTGCTTAACAGATCAGGACAACTCGCTTCCAGGAAATGTACAACTCGCTTAACAGATCAGGACAACTCGCTTGGAAGAAAGTCACAACGAGATGCAACTCGCATAGTACAAATATTCAAAAAACAACCACTTTTCAAGTTAAAACAACCCAACCACGATGATTCAAGCCTTCTAAATCAAAACCTAAACACTTATGATGATTCTAAACACAAAAGTACAATCAAAATCCAAAATTTAACACTAGAAATGATCCAAATGATGCAAACTACTCTAAACTCATTCAAACCCAAAAACTTTATGAAAACCACTAGAAATCCAAGAACATGAAAGATGAATGATCAAACCATGGCTCTTGATACCAATTGTTAGATATTGGTTTTCATAAACACACTATCAATCACATATAGAGTCGAATTATACAAGAGTTTAGAGAGAGAAAGTAGAAAATGGGAGCCTTTCTAGAGAGAGAAAATAAACAAAAGAAAGAAGGTTAGATTAGAAGTGAAAGGTCCAACCCTCTACCTTGGGAGGTAGAGGGTATTTATAGTTACATACTACATATCCTCCTTCGAACTGTGGATCATGCATACAGTGGGTAAAGACCCGTCCTTCCTCCACGGTGTTACTCTAAACTAATAACTAAGCTAATAAACACGTAAATAACGATATGTCTACGAGCTAACATATGCTAGATAATAGTTGGGGTGACCGACACTTCACTATGGAATTTCTAATTGCTAACACTCATCTCTCGGGTTTATATGAAATATAATACGAATGAAAATGGAAGATAAACCCTCATTATCTAGCATAGTACATAGATTACCATAAGCTTGAGACTAGATCAAACCTTCACCGCTTTGGCATAAGCACCTAGGAAAAACTATCTAAGAGGTCTTTACAAGGATTGTAACGTTAGGCTTAGGGTAGGAAAACAAAGGGTTTTGTTAAATAGGGGATATTTAGTTGTGGCAAGTTAAAAATCTTATGTTACAAGCATGAAAAGCCTGGCGTTGCTAAGCCAAGACTCGACTCACTAACTCTAGATAACGTGAAACAAAAAAAAACACAAATTTTGAAACATAAACATAAAGATAGATGTAGGATGGTAGCCCGTATGTTTTTCTTTATTTTTTTCATTTTTTTTTCATACATTTTTACTCTACCATCCTCTACGATAACATCAAAATATAAGGGATTTATAGGAGCATCTCTACACTTGAGTTTTTATTTCTCTAACACTAATTGACCCGATTTGAAAAGATCAAAACACTTGGAGTATTTAATTACGTAGACAAAGGGAATTTGAATTTATAGTTCTTTCCCGTTACTCCATAAAATATTACTTTTTACCCATGAGTCTCAATCGTCCCAAAACTGTGTACAAAATATATGACTCGACTTAGCAACCATGCAAGTAACTAGATATTTAAACTAAGGGTTTAGTAATGATAACAATAATGCACTAAAGATGAGTGCATACAAGGTAGGCTAAGGCGATTTGGATGTACATTTGGGGGTAGATTGTAAACAATGTTCTTCATTGATATTCCGGAAAACCGAAACATCACGAGAACCGCGAAAAGGATATGCTCGGAGGGGTTAACTAGGAGTATCGCGTACTAAAGATGAGTACATCGCAAGGGTGTGAGGTAATTATTCAACCGATGTGGAAGATGTAATTATAATACAGGTTTCAAACAAGGGTTATCCTAATGCCTCTTTTCATTTAGTTATTCCTAACTACATAAGTGTAGTCTCACTAGCGATCTCGGAATGCATCACAAAACAAGTTCTAGAACCTATTATACTACCGGTATACTCTCTAAGCATTAAAGGTGAATGATTTTATTCCTAAAGATCTAGGGGCGAACCTCACATTTTTGGTGTGAAATTTGAGTGGTAAACGGTTTTTGTGCTAGTCATATAATTCCTATCCATGAGACGCTTTATTAAGACTAAAGTTTAGCTCGTAAATGTCATAAAAAGTTTTAAATTTGGTGCTAAAATTGCCCAACGAATATTTCTCATAGTTTATTACACAAATTACCAAGGACAAGACAAATGATCAAGTGAGTGAATAGTTTATAAGTTCCCGTTTTATTCTCTCTCCCTACACTTAAACTGAACAGTGTCCCCAATGTTCCCCGAAAGTATCAAAGTTATGATAAAGGAAGGTAAGTAAGGAAAAGAAACTAGTACTCCCATGATTAGCTCGGTAGGATTCGTGTGAAGTTGTGGTTAAATTCTTTTCCAAGAAGAATGCATGAGTAATAAGCTTCATCCAAGGAGTGTTTCTTCTTCTTTCCAAATATAACCTGCACACTTATAAGAAAACAAACAAAACCTTCGCGTAAAATCGGCGTTAAAACTATATATGACACACAACTACACTAGAAAGCAAGTAAGATATAATGCTTGTGAAATGGATGTTTGTAGTTTTTTTCTGGAAAATTAAGACATGGGAATTTCCAAAAATTTATAAGTTTCACAAAAAATGAAAAACTGATAATTTGTTCCTACATAGCCTGATGTCGTCAGGCTTTATTCCTGACGCCGTTAGGTTGTCCTGCAGAAAGTGGTCTGCTGCGTTTTTCTGGAAAAATTCTAAAAAAATTATATCTTTAAAAACGTGGAAAAATTCCTGCAAAACATCCATTATGACTCGATACAAGCATTTGACTCTAACAAACACACATATATATCAATTTCATGTAATTCTCATGTTCATGTTCTTCAAAAACGTATGTGATCTTTCCTACACTTATCTTTTTGTAAAATACCTTTATATGTAATTAAGACGAGGTTAAAGACAAAATAAAGCATTTTCACAAAGTCTAACATGAGAATAAACAACAATGAAAAAGATATAAGACACGCAAAAATTGGAAAACAAAACAAGCAAACAATTAAGCATGGGTTGCCTCCCACGAAGCGCTTTTCTTTATTTATGAGTCTTGTAGGTAGACTCGAAGTCGTGCTCCTACGTCGTCTCATTTTTCATCCTCAATGAAAACTCTATCATATTTACAAAATTCTAATCTACTCTATACCTAGGTCCTAGGGTCAAACAATCCCTATAGTAGAGCCTCCTTTTCTCCCACATAAAGTACAAGCCTTTTTCAACATCTTCTTTGCTCTTTTCCTCAAAAGCTCTAATGTTATCTCGTTCATAGAGGGATAGAGGGCCATATCCTTCTAGGTAGGTGAAGTTTAATTTAGACTTGTTATAGCTTAATTTATATTTTTCAACAAACGGTTTTCCTAACACAACTTGGGACAAGCTATAGTCGATGACACATCCTATATCTTCTAGGACCATAAAATCAACTAGGTAGGTGAAGTTTCCTTCAAAGATGTGGACATCCTTGACCCTTCCCACAAAATTGCAAACCCCATCGGGATACTTACGGTCCCTCCTAATCTTAAGTCGCACATTCATTATTTCATTGTAAACAGCTGATGACATCACATTGATGGGAGAGTCCGTATCTATGTAAGCGTGCTCGACATTCCTATATCTAATCATACAAGGGATCTTAATGTTCCAAGGATTTCCTCTCCTAATCTTTGGGCATATTCTAATGATGGATGATCGAGGATTGTCGATTATATATTTGTGGTATGCAACTTCTTCTTTAGTGGGATAACGATTAAAATAGGCACTAATCTCCTCATTCTCACTTTCATATACTAAGTCACTACCTGAATTATTGCTAATCATGGAGCCAATAATCGAGGCGCTAACCACTTTTTCAACAGCGTCCCTAATTGTACTCTCAAATACCTCATACAAATCTTGAAGCTCATTGATTTTACTAACAATTCGGTTGCGATGAGGGTTGGAGGAATGTTGGTCAATTGGTTGTGGTTTGAGTGAAAGTGGTTGATTTGGTGGTGGGTTATCACCTTCCATGATGAAAAGTGACAAGGTTTACGAACAAAAACACGAAGAAGGGGGATAAACTACAAGGAAGCTAATGAAAATGAGAAAAAATCTTACTTGATATGAATCAAGCAAGGGAATCTAAACGAGATAGAGATCTAACTAGCTATTCTATTCCCCGACAGCGGCGCCAAAAACTTGATGGTCGTGGAAGGCGCGTTCGGGGTCAAAGGAAATTTCCTTTTCTTCGAGCAAGTTTTTCAACCTCCTAGGCAGTGAATCTAATCGTTGTAGTGTAGTATGGGGTAAGCCTCGGGGATTGATATCATTCTCTAGGGGAATAGGAATGCTAGTAAGAAATATATGACGAGAAGGTGGGGTTGAGGATGATTCGTTTTTATCTTTTTTTTTGTTTTTTAGAAAGCTAAGGTAAAATCTCGAGGCAATTGGTTTGGGGGTGGTACTTCTACCGATTACTCTACTTCTACTAATTATCTAATTACTACGGGTAGCTATGTCTAATTGAGGTATGCTCGTATGATGATTAAAGATGTGTTCACCTAGATACTATTACTCCCTAGTTATCTTTTATTGGTCGATTGAGTTGTCACATCTTTTATCTTAACGCGTTGTATTCCTAAAGGTCATAGGGTATGCGTGGTTCCTAGTTCTTTGAGGTTATCTCTTGTATATGACCCACAAAGTCGGAAAGCCTAAGCTATTTCATCCATAGACCATATCATCATAAAGCATACTCAAGCATTAAATACAACGAAGATTTCTAGTTGCACTCCTAAGACAATTTCAATTAAGATAAGAAACAACCTAAAAATAATCAATAACTAGGTTTCATAGATCTAAGCAAACACACAAGTAATTTAGCTAGACATGATAGACAAGCAAGCATACACACAATCAATCGAATATGAAATAGACATAATGATAATTTGGATTAATAAACTTATCTCGATGTGTAAAATAGCGTATGGGACCCTAAGATACTGTCCAAATCGGACTACAAACGAATTAGGGTTTTTTCTTCAAAAGTCTACCTCCCAAAATACAGAAAAATCGAATTATATATATAGATTTACAATCGCAACGGCGTCGCCTTTTGCCAGCGACGCCGTCAGCTCGCCGTCATTAGGGTTTCGTCTAGGCCAAGTCATCGATGGGACGGAGTTACCTTAAAGTTGTGACGCCGTCGTTCTTCAGTTGGGACGTCGTCTTGATTCTAGATCTTGGCCGTCTGAGGTGAAAGATGTGAGTGACGCCCTCCATAATTAAAGCATGACGCCGTCAGGTTATGTGACCATAATTTCCACTGAGCCGTCGCGTGCATGTTTTGATCAAGTCATCATAGTCGGATGACGTCGCCCTTTTGATGGGACGCCGTCAGGTACTGTTGATCAGTCTTGAGTGGCTTCGATCTTGACTTTGCCATTTTCTTCATGTATTTGCTCATTTTCGTCCAAATGTGCTTCATTCCAGCATTTTGCTTCCAAAAGACCTAAAAAGTAAAAAGGAACGAAATTAAGCAGTAACGGATATAAAATGTGTCAAAATAGGGCTTAAATGACCCCCTAAAAGCGTAGGTTTTAAATCCTTATCATCTCTCCTTTCCCAAACCTTTCTGGGGTTTGGGGATATCTAACACAGAAGAAGAATTATGGCTTAGGAGCATGAGGAACGAAGCTCTCGTCTACGATTTCCTTTGTATTCGAGTTTGGATTCTTTTTATGTTTTTCTAGAGATCATATTATGAATTCATGTTATTAATTCAAGTTTATATTTATGTTATTTATCTTCTCTATATTTCTTTATAGACATCTACTTAGTCTTATCATAGAACGCTAGTCTCGGTAATATTATAAGCTTGTTAGTATCTAGAGGGTTGGGAGAATTGACCAACTGACCTCAGCTCACTAGGTTGCGAAGTATGGGAGGAATTGGCCCTAGTACAACCATTCTTCGTATATGAACTGACCAAATGATCAGCTATCAAGTGGAGGTATTTAAGAAGCTAGAGGAAATCTAAGTTCCTAACTGTCGGGTTTCCATAGACTAGATCTAGTAGATTTGGCTCTTAATGACTGCTATTAGGTTACTAAATGATCTCGGGTGACCTGTTCATCTGGGTGAGGGATCTAAGAATCATAGGCTAAGACGAATTGACCAAAGGAGTCTGCCAATATTTACCCACTATATTGACCCTTAATATTGAGAATTAATTCATATCTATAATCTTGGTTAAGCTTCACTCTTCTATCTCTTTATCCTAAACTCTTATTTCTGTGTATTTAGAATAATTCTATCTACTCTATCAAACCATTATTAAATTATGTTAATTCTTAACATCTTAGTTCTTTCAAGGTCACAGCTCTCTTAGGACGACACTCGGATTTACCTAAGGTTTTACTTCATCTGATCGGGTTGTCTGCCCGTTAGCATGTGTTTATCATAGTTTATGTCAGTTTTATAAATTATAAAAGCATGATGAAATAGCACATCAGTTCTCCTTTAGATATATAGGATAGAAAAGCATTCACTTTTAATGCTTATGAGTGTGCTGGTAGTATATAGATTTTAGAACTTGTTTTTGTGATTCATTCCAAGTTCGCTAGTGAGACTACATTCGTGTAGTTAGGATTAACAGAATGATAAGAGGCATTGAGATAACCCTTGTTTAAACATGTTTATATAATTACACTGGCTACATTGGTCAAGTAATTTTCCCACACCCTTGATATGTACTCATTTTTAGTACAAGATACCCCTAGTTAACCTCTTTGAGCCTATCCTTTTCACTATTCTCATGATATTATGTGGATTTTGAAATATAATGAAGAGCATTGTTTACAATCCACCCCCAAAATTAGGCTAAGATTTTTAAACAATATAGGGTGAAAAAGATCTAAAATCCACCAGGTTGCAAAGAAGTACGGTTTCATAATTATGCCATCCGATCCATGCCCCGCCAAGTTACGGATAAAATCTTCGACGTCCCGCTTCATTTGTCTCAGAAAACAACCGTTAATCATCATAGCCCACCACTATATTATACATACATGAAGTAACCAAAGGCGTTTCCAACCGAAAAACTAGCTAAATCCACTCACACACATTCTTAAAAACAAATACTCTAGCAGCAATAAAATATAGTTTAAATCATTACTTGATAAGCTAGAAGGATTAATACCGGACATTAAAAGTGGCGTGAAAAATCTGTAAGAGACAGCTTTTATGGATATGTGTTTTCCTGTTGATGGGCAATGATGAAATCAAAAAGGTTGAAATACAATCTTGACTTGCAGTATGTAGGCGAGGCAACTTAATGTGCTTGCAGCCAATGTTGTCGGGTCATGCATTGTCTATTGGTCACTTATCTGAGCCTTAGTCTGCGGTGATATATAAACTGAGTGAGTCAAATACTTCATTGCATGAGGATAGTCATATTCAAAGTTTGTTTTCTCATTTTCTCATAGTCATAAGCATTGTTTCTATTAGTGATGCCTCTTTAGGATGCCCCACGAGTGGCAGATTATTGTGTTTGTCCCGTTTAACCAACTGAATAGAGAAATGATTATTAAAGTATCATAAGGTTTTGGCACTATCATGCGTGCCTGGTAATCAGAAAAACTTACCTGTGACTAGGCACACATGATAGTGACAAAACCCATATCGTATCCGGTTTTCTCAATTACTATTCGATCTAAGCATGGCCTTAAAAATTAGGTTTTGTTCTGCGAGTGTTACTGTTTCTTCCAGGTTAGTGCAATTAGTTCTTTTTATCGTTGTTAGCTTAATGATGTTTATATAAGATATTCAGAATCAATTGGTGAGTAGTATAGACAATCTCATCTTTGTTTTCAGGGCTAATAAATGATCCTGAAGAAAGCATCTTGGAATTCCACCAGAAGGATTACATGTGAAGATTGACGGGTGCGTTTAGGGGCTGAATTAAGGGTTGAAATGGGTGGTTTTTGATTGTTGAAATGAGGGCTTTAGACAGGAATAGTCTGAATTGCAAGCAATTCTATATCCCGCAATCTACCAAAGTTTTATAATTACTAATGTTACTACAATATTGTTTTACCTCTTTTTTCCATTAAGTCTTGTTAACCGGTTCCATGTTTTTGCACTTACGTATTCTACAAATCGATTGGATATGTGATTTACTGACAACGTCTATAAAACTTATTTATGAAAACATCATGCAACGAAGCGCGGGGTCTTAAATCCTCGTTGTTTAATATTTTTCAACTTTTGGTTCTTTTGGTTATGCAATATTATATTAATTTATAGTTATTATTCATAGTTCATACAACACATTTTACTTTTCATAATTCAAACAACTTATTTCATATGATTCTTAAACCATGGAACAATTTAAGTTGTTTGTGTGTGTGTGTGTGTGTTTTACTTAATTATAACACGTTCACTGTTGAAATATGATACTGAGACTGCTTGTAATGCAGATTAGCCAGTTGAGAATGAATATAACCTGTACCGATTTTGATACTGATTGCATACTCATTAATTCGGTACTTGGTACTAAGAATTGGTCAAAACTGCTTTCCATGTTCCAAGTGGGACCAGCACCATGCTCGGGCCTAGAAGAGAAACATCATAATACATAATTGTGACATTTGTGCATGAAGATCTTATCGTAATTATTTTTATGAAAAAAAAAATATATGTGTTGTAAGGCATGTGAATTTACCATAAAATAAACTACAGACATTGATTGTGCTTATTAAAAGACAACCGTCAGAACATAACTTGGGCCTAATCAAGCCCAATCCAATAACACACTTAAATGCATCTAGATCTATAAAATTACTGTCTTACCCTTTTATATGGCTATATATTGATCGCTACGGTTGATACCCTAACACTATCTATTCTTTGTTTGGCCGCAGCCGCAACGATGAATGCCTCCCCTTTCCTTTACCTTCAATATCACACCAACTTCTTCCTCTTATAAGCGATACATATATGATTCATCAATTGTAAGTTATAGCAGGTGTGATGCACTTAAATTGTAGATCTCCTTCATTATGATTATTCTTAATTTATGAAAGAAAAATTTGATTTTTTTTATTACTTAACTAATCTATGTGTAACAGTGTCTATTCTTCTATGTACTATTGTACTCGCATTCCTATTTTATTCGTCATAGTCTATCATGAATCCATTTACTCTTTACACCTAAATATTTTCACGATAGTTGTCATTATAAGCCTAATCATAGATTATTATAGAAAGTCTATCTATTATTTAAACTTTTCTTTATCGTTTATATCATTAGTGTGAAGATGTACCAGCTATGTTCAAAAAAAAAAGATGTACCAGCTTTAACAAATAGAAAATCACTGACTAATCTTTTTTTTTTAATCAATTGTTTTTCGTTTTGTCTTGTGTGAAAGATGATTATGCAACTATAAGAAGATCAAAGAATCAGAACAAGTCCATGGAGCTCCGTCGATGACAACAATAAGTGTTTCTTACTAGTTAATACATCTGTTCATGTGTATATGTGATATAACGTGGAAGTTACACCTGACATGTTGTGGCGTGTTTTAAATTTTATGTGAAACAATTTAATACAATAGTAGTAGGGAAAAAGAAAATAATTGAAATTTAGAACGTGTAATAATTTAAGTAGAAGTTAATGTAATATTGCCTATATCAAAGATCAAACAATAAATATTATCAAAATATATTTTATATGTTATAAATTATTATTACTTATTATAATATGATTATTATCTTTTTGAAAATAAACATATTTTTTCATTATTAGAAAGTACTATATAAATTTAGAAAACATTAATAGAAAATTTCATCATTACTAAATAGTAGAAGAAAAATCTTTTATACTTTCTTTATAGATATATTTATTTTTTATTTATAAATGATTATTATCTTATAAAATATTTTAAATATCATTAACTGCATGTTATTATCTATTACTACCTCCGTCCTAAATTTATTGTCCCCTATTGACTTTTTCGGTCTTTCTTTCTCAACTTTGACTATAAATATTTTTATTTGTGCTATATTATTTTTGATAAAAATTATACCAAATGAAAATACATTTAAAAATCAATCCGTTCATATATTCTGTATCACGTATTATGTAATGTAAACAAAAGTACTTAAGGTCAAAGTTGAAAAGTAAAGACCGAAAAAATCAAAAGGGGACAATAATTTTGGGACGGAGAGAGTAAGTGTTTACTTTTTTGAACTATTTATAGAATGCTTGTCAATAGATCAAAGTATAGCAAAATTTATTAATATTAATATATATAAGATTTTTTTTAATATGATGTGTATGCTTAATTTTATTAAATATTTTATACAAATATCAAATACCGTCTTTTTTTAATCTATCATCAAAAAATTTCAGTTCATAATGGTTTTAAATATATTTTTTATTACAAAAAATAGAAATTAATTACGTATAGTATAATATTAATAAAAGATATCTATTTATATTATAAAATATTTAATAATTTGTTTATTTATTATTATTATTATTATATAAATATGTTTATCAGATATTATCGTAAGTGCTTTCATATATTATAATTTATAGAATACTATCATTGTTATAATATAATAATTATTAATTTAATAAAAATATATATCTTAAGTATATATTTGACATAAATATATTTTTAGTTTTTCATTTTTTTAATTAAATATATTTTATTTTTTCATGTTGTGTTATTAAAATGATAATTTCGTGTTACTAAAATGAATAAGAATTATCGGTATCCATAATGATAATTTTGTGTTATGAAAATTATTTTTTTAACAGGCTTCGTGTTTATCAAAACCTCTCCTTGTTTATTTGTATTCATCAAGTCTCAAAATGATAGAACAATTATTTTTAGAATACTTTCTTTCATCAATACAAACTTTGTTACTGTATAAACGTTAACGTCTACTTTTCTTTTCATCAGATTTTATGTTCACCAAAACTCCATTTAGATGTTTTGTGATCATCAAATCTCTGCCTAAGTTTTTTTTACAATCACTCCACCAAGTCTTTTTGTTAGTCATAACTGTGCCACACGTGTCCGTGCGTCTGAATGGCTTTTTGGACTTTGTATGAGTTTCCCTCTTTTTATTTGACACCATTGCTTGGTTTGATCTATTGTTTAGAAGTTGGGGTTTGATACACCGAAAGTCCGTATTATGGTGTTTGTGACCAAAGTGGCTTAGATTAGTGCTCGGATTGATAGAGAATAAGCTATCTTTTGCGAGGATAAGAGGTGAGGGTAATACCGACTTTCAGGACACAACAATGATGTTTGTCTCATCGGCTCATCGCAACAATCCGTGAACTAGTCTCAACCCCTTACCAACTACGGACCTCCCTTTTAAGCTTTAATTTACTCACTCAACTCTCTCTTTATCGATTAACTGATTGACTTTGTTATGCCTTAATCACTTTTAAGCTATAACCAACTCAATCGGTTAATCAAGGTAGACATAAAAAATAGAGAGTGGATCGAGGAAATAAAAGTTTAAATGGAAGGTCCTGCCTTGGTATAAGGGTTTAAGATGGGGTCATAGATGGTTGCGATGAGACAAACATCATCGTTATGTTACTATAAGTTGGCATTACTATCCACTTCTTATCCTAATAAAAGATGGGTGATTCTCTATCAATCTAGACACTAATATCAGTCATTTTATCACAGATAGCATAATAGCCCACACATGAACTTCTAAACATTAGATCAAACCTTGCAATGTAGTTGTTTTTGGAAAATTACGCATTAATAGGACATATATAGATACATATGATCTTTAGATTAACCATCGGGCTTACTGATGTCAAAACTCTCTTTGACGATGTTGCCATTACATTTGCAGGTATCCTCACTACCTATGTTGGTGTCATAGTATTCGACCAGTTTCTAGTGCAGTCACGTGATTAATAAATAATAGCATACTCATTAAAACTGGTTTTCAATGGTCCGACTCTAGGAAGAGTTCTTTTCAAAATGGGTTGCTGGAAACTGAGAATTGGAGGTCATATTTGCAAAACACATTTATCTAATGCTGTTATCTTAAATTGCCATATCTAATGTTCGATCCTCACTCCCTACAAAAGGCCGGAGGTCCTTTCTACCTTTGGTAGAACTGGAAGCAGCCTCTCTACCTTAGGTAGGGGTAAGGCTGTCTACATCTTAACCTCCCCCATACACCGGAAACGGTATTGGGTACCCATAACCCGTGGAAGACGGCATTGGGCGTTACTTTACTTTACTTTTTTTTGCTATATACTTTAAAATCTTATTGCTGCATTTTAGGTTCTTGAGTTACAGAAAGGGCAGGTTGAAATATTTCTTCGTGAATTGACAAGTGTGACTACACAAATTGGAAATGAACCTTTGATCATTCAGTTCCATGTTAAATTGCTCTATGTAATAGACGAAGATATGGGAAAATGTGATATAAAGATATCTTCGGAGAATTATGGATGGAAGGTTTCAAAGAGTGTATCGCTGCTGATGATGATAGGGAGATGGTAGTGAAGATGAAGAAAAGGGTACTTAAGTCTTTTTGCATCTTCACTACCATCTCCTATCATCTTCACCAGCAATACACTCTTTGAACCCTTCCACCCATAATTCTACAAGATATCTTTATATCAAGGGTTCATTTCCATGTCTTCGTTTATTAAAGAGAGCAATTTAATATGGAACTGAATGATCAAGGGTTCATTTTCATTTTGTGCATTCATGCTTGTCAATTCACGAAGTAAATTTTCAGGCTGCCTTTTTGTAACTCAAGAACCTAAAATGCACCAATAAGATTCAAAAGTATATAGGGGAAAATAAAAAATATAAGGCCAAGATGGCAATTTAAGATAACTGCATTAGACAAATGATCATGCCAACGTTATACATTAACTCTAAAAATTTCCATAATTTAAACCAATTATTAATTAAATCTAGAGTTATAAATATACAGTACATATTTATTTAATTTTATAGAATATTGATAAAAGGCCTCTCTTTATATTATAAAATATTTAATAATTTGTTTACATATTATCATTATTTATAAATATATTTATCAGATAATATCGTAAGTGCTTTGATATATTACAATTTATAGATTTTTTTTTTTTTTTTTTTTTTGAACGGCTTTATAGAATACTATTATTGTTATAATACAACAATTGTCAATTTAATAAAATAAAATATGTTAAGAATATGACATAAATATATTTTAGTTTTCCATTTTTTTTTTTTTTTCATTTCATGTTGTGTTATTAAAATGATAATTTCGTGTTACTAAAATGAATAACAATTATCGGTATCCATAATGATAATTTTGTGTTATGAAAATTATAATTAAGTTATGAGAAATCAAAAAGAAAAGATAGGCCGGTAATTCATAGGATCGAATACTACACAAAATTAACGTAAAGATAAATGTGAGCTTTAAAAGTAAACATATTTTTGGCTGCGATAACTCGTGTACCTTACTAACTTTTTTAAAACGGATTAACATGTCATCTCGTTCAACTTTTAAGATACAATTAGGAAGGGTTAAAAGTGTTAACAACCAACCCGTTGTTACTAATCCATTTTGCTAAATTATTATTATTACTCTTTACTTCCATAGTTCTATGTCTATTGCTAATACTCTATATCACTTTTCTTTATCGATATAGATGTGCACTCCACACATAATAGTTATTTATCAATTTGAGCGGACTTGTGATGAAAAAAAGTTTACCCAAATGTTTGCACCTTTTTTCATTGAGAAAAGTTGTTTTTCTTTGTTTAACAGGCTTTGTGTTTATCAAAACCTCTCCTTGTTTATTTGTATTCATCAAGTCTCAAAATGATAGAACAATTATTTTTAGAATACTTTCTTTCATTAATACAAACTTTGTTACTGTATAAACGATAACGTCTACTTTTCTTTTCATCAGATTATATGTTCACCAAAACTCCATTTAGATGTTTTGTGATCATCAAATCTCTGCCTAAGTTTTTTTTGTTCAGTCACTCCACCAAGTCTTTTCGTTAGTCATAACTGTGCCACACGTGTCCGTGCGTCTGAATGGCTTTTTGGACTTTGTATGAGTTTCCCTCTTTTTATTTGACACCATTGCTTGGTTTGATCTATTGTTTAGAAGTTGGTGTTTGATACACCGAAAGTCCGTATTATGGTGTTTGTGACCAAAGTGGCTTAGATTAGTGCTCGGATTGATAGGGAATAAGCTATTTTTTGCGAGGATAAGAGGTGAGGGTAATACCAACTTACTGGACACAACAATGATGTTTGTCTCATCGGCTCATCGCAACAATCCGTGAACTAGTCTCAACCCCTTACCAACTACGGACCTCCCTTTTAAGCTTTCATTTACTCACTCAACTCTCTCTTTATCGATTAACTGATTGACTTTGTTATGCCTTAGTCACTTTTAAGCTATAACCAACTCAATCGGTTAATCAAGGTAGACATAAAACATAGAGAGTGGATCGAGTAATTAAATGTTTAAATGGAAGGTCCTGCCTTGGTATAAGGGTTTAAGATGGGGTCATAGATGGGTGCGATGAGACAAACATCATAGTTATGTTGCTATAAGTCGGCATTACTATCCACTTCTTATCCTAATAAAAGATGGGTGATTCTCTATCAATCTAGACACTAATATCAGTCATTTTATCACAGATAGCATAATAGCCCATACATGAACTTCTAAACATTAGATCAAACCTTGCAATGTAGTTGTTTTTGGAAAATTATGCATTAATAGGACATATATATATATACATATGATCTTTAGATTAACCATCGCGCTTACTGACGTCAAAACTCTCTTTGACGATGTTGCCATTACATTTGCAGGTATCCTCACTACCTATGTTGGTGTCATAGTCTTCGACCAGTTTCTAGTGCAGTCACATGATTCATAAAATAATAGCATACTCATTAAAACTGGTCTTCAATGGTCCGACTCTAGGAAGAGTTCTTATCAAAATGGGTTGCTAGAGACTGAGAATTGGAGGTCATATTCGCAAAACACATTTATCTAATGCGGTTATCTTAAATTGCCATATTGACCTCTAGATTTTATATACTCGCCATATACTTTTAAATCTTATTGCTGCATTTTAGGTTCTTGAGTTACAGAAAGGGCAGGTTGAAATGTTTCTTCGTGAATTGACAAGTGTGACTCAAAATGGAAATGAACCTTTGATCATTCAGTTCCATGTTAAATTGCTCTCTGTAATAGACAAAGATATGGGAAAATGTGATATAAAGATATCTTCGGAGAATTATGGATGGAAGGTTTCAAAGAGTGTATCGCTGCTGATGATGATAGGGAGATGGTAGTGAAGATGAAGAAAAGGGTACTTAAGTCTTTTTGCATCTTCACTACCATCTCCTATCATCTTCACCAGCAATACACTCTTTGAACCCTTCCACCCATAATTCTACAGGATATCTTTATATCACATTTGCAACTAAGTAATTATAAATCGAACTTACATTAGATATCAAGGGTTCATTTCCCATGTCTTCGTATATTAAAGAGAGCAATTTAATATGGAACTGAATGATCAAGGGTTCATTTTCATTTTGTGCATTCATGCTTGTCAATTCACGAAGTAAATTTTCAGGCTGCCTTTTTGTAACTCAAGAACCTAAAATGCACCAATAAGATTCAAAAGTATATAGGGAATATATAAAATCTAAGGGCAAGATGGCAATTTAAGATAACTGCATTAAACAAATGATCATGCCAACGTTATACATTAACTCTAAAAATTTCCATAATTTAAACCAATTATTAATTAAATCTAGAGTTATAAATATACAGTACATTTTGAGATGGTAAGTTATGTTATCACTTAATTATCCTAGTGATTTTCATGATTCTATCAGAGGATGAAGATGTGAGGAATGAGTTTTCTGTTTATGGCTGAAAATGGGTGTTTTGGCTGAAAACTATTGTGTTTGGGGCCGTGGTAGAAGATGAAGATGTGATAAATGAAGTAGAGTAAGTGTTTACGTAAGGTACGTATTGGGATTTGGGGGTGGTCGATCATTTGGTTTCCCACATTCGATAAGGACACCGAGATATGACCGGAGTCAAGAGTCGGGTAACACTCACGAGTCGACGGAGTTGTTGTGTGTCAATCATCCGGGAGGATAATCGACTTTGGTGTGGAGTTCCCAAGGCGGACCTGAGAAGTATTGCTTGTGATTAGCTTAGGTGAGCTTAGGCCATTTTGGGGAAATCGCCCAGTAGAGTCCTTTAGGGTTGTGAGAACCTGTAAGGCCATCTGATGGTCCACGTGATGGCCATCAAGAGGGGAAGCGAGGAGAGAACATGTGTCTTAACGGTCCTGGCGAGTTTGCAGGTGTATCGCCTGCCTGGACAGATTCGTCAGGCGAGTTCTGCTTTAGTATTACATGGGGAAGTATTTTCTAGGCCTTGTATTGGACTGTTTTCCTAGGCCTTGTGAGGCGTATGTTTAGGCTAAGTCTACAGTGTATGTGCTTTAGTCAAGTGGGCTCAAGGCCCTATACACTATCAAGTCCCAAGTCTATTAGTATATTTGATTGTTTCCATTAGGGAAATGTGATGATAGACTCATGGTAAAGAGATGAAGGCCCTATGAACCCGACTCAACTACCACCCTAACTTTCATTATTGCCCACCAAAAGTGTAGATGACAATGAAACAAAATTTCACACTACCCATCCAAATAACCTATTTCAATGTGTCTAGCAACAAGCTTATTGGAGCTTATATATAAGTTAGAGTAAACTACACCATTCGTCCTTGTGGTATACGTTGACCATCAAGTTTCGTCCTTTGACCAAAAAAATGTCACCGTTGGTCCTTAACTGCGAAACGTTAATCATCGTTGGTCCCTCACCCTAACTGGTTGGACTAACGGGCGTTAAGCCTATTGAAGTCGAGGGTATTTTTGTCTTTTCACACCCACACCACTTTTGTCTTTTCCCACCCAAACCAATCAAAGTAACCATTTCTTCTTCTTCATCAATATCTTCACACACCACCATCAACCACCAATCACACCATAACCGGCCACCATCAACCACCAATCTGCTAATGTACTCACCCCATTATATCATAGATCTCAATATCACAGACTTGTACATCATCAACAACAGAAATTAAACTACTACTATATCATTTAAACTATCAAACAACTGTCAACAACAACATAATCAACGTTTATCTACATACAAAAAACAACAAACATTCATATCATTTGCTTCATCATTCCCAGATTCGAAGCTTCATCAACACCAAAGCCAAGACAACTAAATCATATCATGTAAACATTTTCATCATCCAAATCTCAGATTCATTTACATCTACATATAAATCAAAGATTCATCATCAATCAAGACTCAAACATAATCAATATAAAGAAATCAATCTCAGTTAAGTACCAACATTTAAAATCTTAGATTCCTTCCGTGTGTGGTTGTGACATCGAAGGTCAAACATACAAAGAAAATCATCATTGACCCGTATAGAAGCCTATGCTTCTTTTCAGTGTCTTTTAAAAGAATTAAAACAACTTGTGCTTTATTCTTAATCCAAACATAAAGATAAACTCAAGTCACCCAAAGTGTCAATTTATTTCAAAGAATAAGCTTCTATGACTATTCGATTATAAAAGAAATTAATCATAATAATATTGTTATTATGTCCATTCTTTAAATCGGTTATGACACTATGAAAATGAAATGGATGTTATTTTCACCTACCCGAGACCTCATGATTGGATCTTGCAGCCAACGCCATTGCTCAAGCCATACCAGTTGGGTGTGGCTGCGACAACAAACAAACAACACCCTCTCGGTGTCTTTGTCGCGAACCGGGGCCAAAGCAAACAAACCCGACATACCCCTCGTTGGGGCTGTGATGCGCAAAACAAACACCCCTTTAGGTGTTGACTGCGATAACGAGCAAACAAGCATCCCCTTGAGGGTTCGGATTACAGAAACAAACACCCTTTTGGGTTGCTCTCGTCGAGAATAAACCAAACAAACCACCTTTATGTTTCCTGTTGACTGGTTTAGCCCACGCGCTTGTTGTCACATATGAGACAGTCTTGATGATGATGAGGGAGGCGGCGTGGTGATGGTGGTGGTTGTGGTGGCTAACTCGAACCAAACAAACCCCAGTCACAAACCTAACGCGACCCTTATCAAAAACCTTAATCAAACACACCCTTGGCTCCTCTTGATGGCGATGGCAGCAGGAGGTGTGATGAGTGTGTAAATACTCATCATTTTTGTACAAAATAAACTGCAAAATCATCTGAAAACACTCAGAAACACATCAAAATGATCAAAATATCACAAATCAGTGTTTTATGTGTTTTAAATGCAAAAATATCAAAATCAGATGAAAAACATATCAAATTTGCAAAAATTGCAGTTTCAGTCCCCCAAGTTTCAAAAGTGGTCAAAAATAGTCCCTGAGCCATAATTTCAAAAGCAAAAGTCACCAAAGGTCCTTTTAAAATCAAAAGTTGTCAAAATAAGTCCTTTGGTGAAAAATATACAAAGTTTGAGAAATTTACAAAATTGGTCCTTCAAGTTTAAATTTTGGCAGAAATGGCCCCTGGAAAATTGAAAATGGCAAGTTTGGTCCTTGTACTTATTGAGATTGTCAATTATGGTCCCTTGAAGCAACTTGGCAGAATTGGCAGTTCTGGTCCCTCTATTTTCAGAAAATGCAACTTGGTCCCTTGTCATTTAAACCCTTATACCCATTTGGCCTGGTCAATACATTCTGGACCCCCTGTCATAATCCATTTTGAACCCCCCTTTCTAATAACTGGTCAAACCAGTCAACATTGGTCAAAGACCAGTCAAACAATCCACCCCGCCATCTCTTTCCCCCATTTCCCTCCCCATGTCTGCCCACCATTGCAACCACCCCAGCTCACAATCTCACCTCCCTGTTCCCCCCACCTCCACTAAACTCCAAAAGCATTAAATGTACCCCCTCCCACCATCTCAGTCCTGTCCCAAGTGTTAAAAGAAAAAATGGCGCCAAAATCTGATTTGAATGGTTGAGATCATTTCAAAGCCATCCAATGGCTTAGATTGATGGGAAAGATTCAGAGGAGAGAGGCAAAGAGATTGGATTATAAAAGAGGAGCATTTGGAAGCAAGAAAGGAGTCTACTAGTTTTTATTTTTAACTTTAATGTCGTTTTTTATTAAAAAGCTTTAACTTAGTGTAAAACTTGTAATCTTTTGTTAAATTATATCCATTTACAGTGTTTAAGTGTATTAAGACTACTTTCAAGCATCAATTTCAGTTTCTACTTATAATACAAGTTTCAAGCTCACTGTCTTAATTTGCAACTTCAAAACATTAAGCACAAGTGTTTGGTGGTTTATTTCAAAGCTCAAATAAGCTTGTGTAAGCTTATTACAGCTTTTCACAAGCTCACATTCCAGTTTTAAGCATACTTGGATATTGGTCAAAGAAAGTCAAACAGGGGCATAATTGGCATTGATTGGGTCAATGGGTGAAGCAGCTATGGAAATGGGTTGATTTAGGTCTAGTGGGTTGATTGAGATAGGTTAGTGGTCCTCTGGTTAACTGTTGCAAGCTATAGCAGCTTTGGACCCTTTGTAAGTAAAATCCAAGTTTCTTTGCATTGTTTGATTTTGTAGTTAAAACTGGTTCAGATCTGTTCTAAAAGTAGTAATTAGGTTAAGTTAATCTAGTTTGATCATTTGTGCATGCTTAGTCAGTTGTTATCTCATTTAATTTTCAAAACAGTGGCATTAAGAGGTGTTTGGAATTGCTGATTTAATTGTGTTCAGGACTTGTTCAGTGTATAACTTTTGTTTGTTCAAGTTTGTTTAGTCATTATAGACTCATATCTGTCTTACTTGTGTGCCTGCAATCCAAGAAAGTCAACATCCATATCATTTGAATCCAACAGGTTCACTGTTGGATTTTTGAAGAGCAAATCACTCATTTTGTGATTAAAAGTCATAAACAAAGGTTGTAATAGCTTCATTACATCATAACAAACCATAATCAATCATCAAATTGGATCCAAACTTCATCAAAGTCAAACTGTCAATTTGTTCAAAAAGTCAAAACTTGTCAAAATTTGGATTTGTGCAGAACTTGCAGCAGTCACACAGGTTTTATTAAAGCTCTTTAGGTTCTGATTTTTGGTCTCCAAGTAGTCTACTAGGTGGTTTCTAAGACCTAATATCTGTTTTTATCTTAAGCTCTCTGGATAAGCTTGAGCATAAGCTCAAAGTCAAGGCCTGTTGCCCTGCACCAAACTCAGTTAATACTGAGCTTTTTCTCAGGTTTTGTGCAACTTGCACAGGGCTCATAAGAGCTCACCTAGGTCTGAAAATTGGTTTACAAGCTCTCACCCAGATCTAGTCTAGATTCCAACCAGTAGTTTTCATTTTGAGCTTATTGTGTTGATTGTGCTTGTGTCCAAAGTTGATACCATCTTACTGTTTTTAAGCCAAAAGCTCAATTATCAAATCTGTTGTAGGTTGTGATTCTGTTGGTTAGGCTTGTTTAATCTTGTTCCATTTTAGTTATTCTAGCTTATCATAGCTTGAGTATCAGTTTGGTAGCTTTTGGTGAGCTTTTGGCTTATTAAGTGCTTATTTCAATAAGCATTTCCACATCAGTTGCATATTTCTCCACATAAGCACCTATTTTTCCATTTTTCTTATATTCCTAATATTGTTTTAGACTTTTCCTGAAATTTTCAGATTTTTCTAAGCTTGTTTGCTATTTTTCTTAATTTAAATCATTTTTTAGCACTTTTTAAATAGCATTTAATATAAAAAATTAAGAAAAGCTTCAAAAAAATAAGTTTTCATTTTTCTTAGGCTTAGATAAATATAAAAAGTGAAAAAAGTAATTTTCCATATTTTTCATAGTTTATTTGGTAAATTTTAGTAATTTAATTAGTTTTTAATAGTTTAAAATTCCTAGAAAATAGAAAAATAATCATAAAAATACAAAAATAGGTTTGAAAATTCTAGTTTGATATTTTAGACTTTTCCATTTCATAATTTTTTTTTTCTAGCCTAATTTCCTATTTTCTTGTATTTTAGGTAATTAATTAATAGTTAAAAATAGTTTTTAATTAGATAATTAGTTATAAAAATAATTTTCTTTTTCCATAAAGTTTCTTTTCTCATTAGGTTTGTAAAAACATCATTTTCATATTTTTAGGATTAATATTGATTTAGTTTCACGTTTTTAGTTGTACGTCGCGTAGATTTTAATTCCAGTTTCGTAAAATCATAAAAACAAAAACATCATTTTAATTTTAGTGATAGCGTTTATTTAATAGATTTTATCTTTTTAATTTCCTCTCATTTGCATTTTAGCCTTTGTATTTGTTTGATATTTCTGTAGTTATAATCACCAATTCATAATCCTTTTTCGTTCAAACTCCTCGATCACTATACGTTGATTGATCCATTGCATAGCTCGCTGGGACATAACGACCCGGGGAGACTCTATACTCCTCAGATCTTCATTGCATTCGTGCTTAGGCAGTTTTAAGCTTGTTACGGTCTGCCATTCACAAGTGGCAGGCTTGAGTGATAAAGCTTGACTGTTTGGCACGCATCAAATTTTTGGCGCCGCTGCCGGGGAGCTGTGCTGATTTATCTTCCGTGTAGCAGATTAGTTGTTTGAATCCTCACTCTTTGTTTATATCATCCATCATCTATCATCTATATATATATATCCATATTTTCTTCTAAAAAATCCAAAAACCCAAAAACAAGCAAAAACGTATAAAACACAAAAATATTTTTCTTTTGTTTCTATATATGTATCAAACATAAAAATACAAAAAGAATCGTCGTTTTCTTTAATAAATAACAACTTAAAAGATTACCACCGCAAACCAAGGCAGTGCACTACCTAACTGGGGGTGCGACCATAATAAGTTCCCGAACTAAAGATTTAAAACTTGCCTTTGTGTCCTTGTGATTGGTGTACCTTTTTCAAAGAAGCCATTCACCTTGGATTATTGGTTAAGTTCACTGTTGTTTTGCCTCGATCTTGTGTTAATTGATTTTGTTGTGATATCGACGTTTCAGAAACAGAAAACCCATAAATACTCTTCTCACCCCATTTTTACAAAACGTCTTCATAATTCTCATTCTCGTCTGAAAGATTTTCATAATTCCATTTCTCTTCTTAACTCTGAGTTTCCTTAGAGTTAATTCTAGTGTATGCGCACTCGCTCTTCTAGATCTGTGAGCCCATTTCGTGAGCTTGTCAAGATTCCAAGAAGGCGTGTTCGTAGACTTTCTGCTCCATCAGTCGGATCTGAAATCCGGACTGTTCGCACTACTCCCGTTGTCATGGCGGATGAAATTCCTATGTGCGAGCTTCTCCAGGCACCCATCGACGGGTATGGAGATGCTATCGTTGTGCCAGCCATCGTGGCTGAAAACTTTGAACTCAAGACCGGGTTACTGAATCTTGTAACCTCAAATCAGTTCTACGGTTTTGAGCGGGATGATCCTCATGCTCATATTCGATGGTTTAACAAGATTGCATCTACCATCAAATATAAGAATGTCCCTACTGATGCTGTTAAGCTTCTTCTGTTCCCATTTTCTCTTGAGGGGCAAGCCCGGATTTGGCTTGAAAAACAACCCCCTCAGTCAATAGAGACATGGGAAGATCTGGTGAAGAAATTTGTGAATGAATTCTATCCACCTTCCAAAACCACGAGTCTTAAAAATGAAATCATCAAGTTCACTCAGAAGTTTGATGAATCCTTCAGTGAATCGTGGGATCGTTTCAAGGAATTGCTTCGCAAATGTCCTCACCACGGTTTCTCCGAGTTGATGCAACTCGATACTTTCTACAATGGAGTGAGTCAATCTGATCAAGATTCTCTCAATTCCTCCGCGGGAGGAAATTTCCTAAGCAAAACTGTCAAAGAAGCTTTAGCGATCATTGAAAATAAGTCTAAAGTCCGCACTGCACGAAGCAAGCCGGTTGTTTCCCAAGTCAGTGTTGGTCCTTCTTCTTCTTCATCGCCCGTGAGTCAGTCTAGCACCGATGCTAAGATTGATAAACTCACGGAAGCTATTCAAGCTTTGGTTCTCTCCAATCAGAAGAAAGTCTCTTTTCCACAAACTTCACCTCCTGCTGAAGTTAAGAAAGTGGAAGTCTGTGTTACCTGTGGTGGCCCCCATGCTTATTATAACTGTATGGCCACCGATGGTAACCCCTTTGAAGCCAATGCTGTGGGCGGGATGCCTAATCAAGGAGGCAATCAATATCGTGCTCCTGTAGACCTGAACCACCGTCCTAACCACTACTCTGGACCTCCCGGTTTCAATCAGAATCAAAACCGTAATCAGAATCAAAACAGACCAAACCAAGGTTTTCAAAACCAAGGTCATTTCAATCCAAACAACGGTTTTCAGAATCAAAATCAAAATTTCCAACATCAAGGAAATTTCAATAGAAACCCAGGTCAGGGAAATTTCAACCCTGGGTATTTTCATGCAAACAATCAAGGGAATTTTCAGAATCAAGGCCCTAATCCTAACAATAGAGGCCAGAATTTCCCTGTGCAAACTCAAGCTATTGTTCCAACTGGACCATCATCTGATGATTTGTTGAAACAATTCATGAAATCCCAAGAGGAAATGAATCGGTTATTGGTCAGCCAGATTTCTGACATCAAGAAGTCTTTAAATGATCGACCCTCGGGCTCAGGTACTCTACCTAGCAACACGATCGCTAATCCGAGGGGCGATGCAAAGGCGATCACAACCAGAAGTGGTGCTTCATATGCTGGACCCGCTATTCCTACTACCTCTTCTTCTTCTCTCCCAAAGGTAGTGGAAAGTGAACCTCCGACACACAATGGACCTATGACTCCAATGCCTCCTCCTCCTGTGGAATTTAGTCAAGTTACCAAGGAAACAACGGACAAGGTGCATTATTCAAGCCCACGAGGTACCGCACACGTCCCACCTTCGGTAGTCCAACCTCAAGTGGTCCAGAAACCCAAGCCAAGTCAAGGAGTTGTTTTTGAACCTCCTGTAGCTCCAGTTGTTGACCCTAAATCCAAAACTTCTATTCCTTATCCCTCACGTTTACATGAGCAAAAGCTCCGCGAGAAAGCTAGTCATCAGATGGAAAAGTTCTTTCAAATTTTCCAAGAGCTTCACTTTGACATAAGCTTCGCGGATGCCATCATGTTAATGCCCAAGTTTGCATCTACTCTGAAACACATGTTGAGCAACAAAGAAAAGCTATTTGAAATGGCTAAGACTCCTTTGAATGAGAATTGCTCAGCTGTCCTTTTAAAGAAGCTTCCCGAGAAGCTAGGAGATCCCGGAAAATTTCTTCTTCCTTGTGTTTTTCCTGGGATGATTGAATGCTTTGCTCTTGCCGATCTTGGTGCAAGCATCAATCTGATGCCATATTCAGTGTGGAAGAAACTGTCTCTTCCGGAACTTATTCCTACCTGCATGACTCTTGAGCTTGCAGATCGTTCTGTTTAGATACAAATGCAATGAAGATCTGAGGAGTATAGAGTCTCCCCGGGTCGTTATGTCCCAGCGAGCTATGCAATGGATCAATCAACGTATAGTGATCGAGGAGTTTGAACGAAAAAGGATTATGAATTGGTGATTATAACTACAGAAATATCAAACAAATACAAAGGCTAAAATGCAAATGAGAGGAAATTAAAAAGATAAAATCTATTAAATAAACGCTATCACTAAAATTAAAATGATGTTTTTGTTTTTATGATTTTACGAAACTGGAATTAAAATCTACGCGACGTACAACTAAAAACGTGAAACTAAATCAATATTAATCCTAAAAATATGAAAATGATGTTTTTACAAACCTAATGAGAAAAGAAACTTTATGGAAAAAGAAAATTATTTTTATAACTAATTATCTAATTAAAAACTATTTTTAACTATTAATTAATTACCTAAAATACAAGAAAATAGGAAATTAGGCTAGAAAAATAAAATTATGAAATGGAAAAGTCTAAAATATCAAACTAGAATTTTCAAACCTATTTTTGTATTTTTATGATTATTTTTCTATTTTCTAGGAATTTTAAACTATTAAAAACTAATTAAATTACTAAAAATTACAAAATGAACTATGAAAAATCTGGAAAATTACTTTTTTTAATTTTTATATTTATCTAAGCCTAAGAAAAATGAAAACTTATTTTTTTGAACCTTTTCTGAATTTTTTGTATTAAAGGCTAATTAAAAGTGCTTAAAAACTAGTTAAAATCAAGAAAAATAGCAAAACAGCTAGGAAAAATCTGAAAATTTCAAGAAAATTCTAAAATAATGTTAAGAAGCTAGGAAAAATGGAAAATCAGGAACTTGTTTGCAAGAAAATGAAACTGATGTCACAAGTGCTTGTAAATAAGCACTAAAATAAGCTAAGTGAACCAAACAAGCTACCAATTGATTCCTTTTGCTTAATCAAGTGCTTATTTCAATAAGCACTTCAAATTCAGTTGCATAATCCTCCACATAAGCTCCTGTTTTTCCAATTTTCCTAGCTTTCTAATAATGTTTTAGACTTTTTCTGCAATTTTCAGATTTTTCCAAGTTCATTTGCTATTTTTCTTAATTTAAATTAGTTTTTAAGCACTTTTAAATAGCATTTAATACAAAAAATTAAGAAAAGGTTCAAAAAAATAATTTTTCATTTTTATTAAGTTAAGATAAATATAAAAACCCAAAAAAGTATTTTTCCATATTTTTCTTAGTTAAAATTGTATTTTTAAATAATTTAAGTAGTTTTTAATAGTTTAAAATTCATAGAAAATAGAAAAATAATCAGAAAAATACAAAAATAGTTTTGAAAATTCTAGTTTGATATTTTAGACTTTTCCATTTCATAATTTTATTTTTCTAGCTTTATTTCCTAATTTCTTGTATTTTAGGTAATTATTTAATAGTTAAAATTAGTTTTTAATTTATAATAATTAATTAATTAGCTATAAAAATAATTTTCTTTTTTCTATAAATCTTCTTTTATCATTAGTATTGTAAAAATGTATTTTTCATATTTTTAGGATTTATCTTGTGTAATTTTCACTTTTTATTTTGTACGTTTACGTATTTTAATTTAAACGTAAGTTTTTAGTTTTAAGTTTTAAACGTTCATCATTTTAAATATAGTGATAGCGTTTATTTAATAGTTTTTATCTTTTAAAATTTCCTTTAATTTTCATTTAAGCCGTTGTAATTTGTTGGCTTTTCCTGTAGTTATAATATCAATCATCAAATCCTTTTTCCGTTCAAATTCCGCGATCACTTTACGTTTGATAATCCATTGCATAGCTCGCTGGGACATAACGACCTGGGGAAACACTATACTCCTCAGATCTTCATTGATTTCGTTCCTGAGCCGTTTTATTTTAAGTCTGTTACGGCTGGTCATTCACAAGTGACCAGTTTGTGTGATTAGACTTGACGGTTTAGCGCAGATCAAATTTTTGGCGCCGCTGCCGGGGATGTATTTGTGAAAGTAGGAAAGTTCCATTTCCCAGCTGACTTCGTTGTTGTTGATTTCGATGCTGACCCTCGAGTTCCCCTCATTGTTGGGCGGGGATTCTTGAGGACGGGCCGTGCTCTCATAGATGTGTTTGAGCAAGAGATCACACTACGTGTGGGTAATGAAGCTGTTACCTTTAACCTCGATCAGACTTCGAGGTACTCCTCAAATTATGATACTGAATCAATTAATCGAGTCGATTTGATTGATATTGCTTCAGAGGAGTACTCTCAAGAGTTTCTTGGTTATCTTCATAATTCTGTGAGTGGGAATTCCAATTCTACCACATCTTCTCAACCTATCATTGCCGACTCTTCCCCATCTCTCACTCCATTTGAGGGAGGTGACTTCCTTCTGGAAGAGATCGATGAATTCTTGGCTACTGATGAATCAATTCCGCCTGGGATTGATGGTGTGTATGATTCGGAGGGGGATATTCTTTATCTTGAGCAATTGCTTAATGAAGATCCATTACCTTCACTCCCTCCGAAAGAAATCACAATTGAGGAAATCAAATCAGTGCAATCATCCACTGAAGAATTTCCCGAGGTGGAACTTAAGGACCTACCTCCTCATCTCGAGTATGCATTCTTGGAGGGTGATGATAAATTACCCGTCATAATTGCTAAAGACTTGACTGAGGAGGAGAAAACTGCTCTCATAAAGGTCTTGAAGTCACACAAGCAAGCAATTGCTTGGAAACTCTCCGATATCAAGGGTATCAACCCTGAGTTTTGTACTCACAAAATCTTAATGGAGGATGACTTCAAGCCAGCAGTCCAAAGTCAGAGAAGGGTGAATCCTAAGATTCACGAGGTTATCAAACAAGAGGTTCTCAAACTTCTTGATGCCGGTCTGATTTACCCGATCTCTGATAGTCCTTGGGTTAGCCCAATTCATTGCGTTCCAAAAAAGGGTGGCATTACTGTTGTCACAAATGAAGAGAACGAGTTAATTCCAACTCGATTGGTTACAGGATGGCGTGTGTGTATTGACTATCGAAAGTTAAACGAAGCCACCCGTAAAGACCATTTTCCTCTACCCTTCATGGACCAGATGCTTGAGAGATTAGCAGGGAACGAGTACTATTGTTTCCTTGATGGTTTCTCAGGTTACTTTCAGATCCCCATTGATCCATTAGATCAAGAAAAAACCACATTCACCTGCCCATACGGGACGTTTGCCTACAGACGTATGCCTTTTGGCTTATGCAATGCTCCTGGCACGTTCCAACGATGTATGATGGCCATTTTCCACGACATGATCGGGGAAACTATGGAGGTGTTTATGGATGACTTCTCGGTCATTGGGGACTCATTTCAGACTTGTCACTCCCATCTAGACAAAATGCTTAAAAGGTGTGAAGACACCAATCTATGTCTAAACTGGGAGAAAAGCCACTTTATGGTCAAAGAGGGCATAGTCCTCGGCCATAAGATTTCCAAGAATGGGATTGAGGTAGATAGAGCAAAAGTTGATGTTATTGCTAAATTACCTCATCCCACTACCGTCAAAGGTATTAGGAGTTTTCTTGGTCATGCCGGGTTTTATCGTAGATTTATTCAAGATTTCTCTAAAATCGCTCGGCCTATGACCCATCTTCTCGAAAAAGATGCTCCTTTTATCTTTTCTCCTGAGTGCATCGAAGCTTTTGAAACACTTAAGAAAAAGCTTACGGAAGCACCCATTCTAGTTGCCCCCGACTGGGATTTACCCTTCGAGCTCATGTGCGATGCAAGTGATTTTGCTATCGGTGCAGTCTTGGGGCAACGCAAAACCAAACATTTTCAGCCAATCCACTACGCGAGCAAAACTATGACTGAAGCTCAGACCCATTACACCACTACAGAAAAAGAACTATTAGCTGTGGTGTATGCGTTTGAGAAGTTTCGGCCATATCTTATCTTGACCAAATGCGTGGTGTATACGGATCACTCGGCACTCAAATATCTCTTTGCAAAACAAGATGCAAAGCCGAGATTGCTCCGTTGGGTTCTCCTCCTACAAGAATTTGATATCATTATTCGTGATAAAAAAGGAGCTGAGAACCTGGCTGCAGATCATCTGTCCCGATTAGAGAACCCTCACCAAAATGTGTTCGAGAAAAAGGAAATCAATGAAACATTTCCTCTCGAAACACTCAACGTGGTTTCTTTTCGTGGAGATTCTTCGACCCCATGGTTTGCTGACTTTGCAAATTACCATGCGGGTAACTTTGTGGTGAAAGGGATGTCGTCCCAACAGAAAAATAAATTCTTTAAAGATGTGAAACATTATTTCTGGGACGACCCCTACTTGTTTAAAATTTGTGCGGATCAAGTCATCCGGCGATGTGTGTATGGTCAGGAAGCTACTGACATTCTCAAGGCTTGCCATTCTGGACCTACTGGGGGACATCATAGCCCCAACTACACCGCCAAGAAGGTGTTTGATTCCGGATTCTATTGGCCCACGATCTACAAGGATGCCCATGAATTCGTCAAAACCTGTGACGCTTGTCAACGTCACGGGAATATCTCACAAAGGAATGAAATGCCGCAAAACGCCATTCAAGTGTGTGAGATTTTTGACATATGGGGCATTGACTTTATGGGGCCATTTCCTTCTTCCCATGGTAACAAATACATACTCGTGGCCGTTGACTACTTGTCAAAATGGGTTGAAGCTAAAGCTTTACCCACCAACGATGCCCGAGTTGTGGTGAAATTCTTGAAATCCTTGTTTGCTAGGTTTGGAACTCCACGAGCCATCATCAGTGATCGGGGTACGCATTTCTGCAATGACCAATTTGCAAGAGTCATGCAAAAGTATGGTGTAACTCACCGTACCTCTACTGCGTACCACCCACAAACAAGTGGGCAAGTGGAAGTTTCTAACCGGGGGATAAAAAGAATTCTGGAGAGGACGGTTGGTGAAAACCGTGCCTCTTGGTCGGATAGGTTAGATGACGCACTTTGGGCCTTCCGTACAGCTTACAAAACACCCATCGGGTGCACTCCATACAAGCTGGTGTACGGGAAGGCGTGTCATCTACCGGTTGAGCTCGAGCACAAGGCATACTGGGCCTTGAAGCATGCTAACTTTGATATTCAGACAGCTGGTGATCATCGGAAAGTTCAAATGAATGAATTAAATGAACTCCGTGATCAAGCTTACGAGAACTCTTTGATCTATAAACAAAAGACAAAGAAGATTCATGACTCAAAAATCAAGAACCGCGTTTTTAACGTTGGTGATCGAGTCCTTCTTTTCAACTCTAGATTGAAGATTTTCTCGGGAAAGCTCAAGTCCCGTTGGTCTGGTCCATTTACTATCGCTAAGGTTTATCCTTATGGTACCATTGAGTTATCTCAACCCGATGGTCCTAATTTTAAAGTGAATGGTCATCGAGTGAAGCATTACTTTGGAGAGGACATTCCCCCTGTGGTTGTCCCGGACTTACAAACTTTCCCCATGAACCAATGAATGCGGGGATCGAGTCAAGCTAGCGACTCGGTAATCAAAAACAGTAGCTGAACATGGGTTTTCACCCGTGTGTTCCATCCTAGTGTGGGGGAGTTACCCCACATGTTGTGTATATAAGTCTTAAAAAAAAAAAAAAAAAAAAAAAAAAAAAAAAAAAAAAAATCTTCTTTCTAAATAATGGCCGTAGTATTTCCCTTTCACGTTCTTTGTTTCGGCATAACCGCCGGTACTTTGAATATTGAGGGCAATATTCATTTCTAAGTGTGGGGGGGAATTCTCACGAATTTTATCATATAATTATACCAATTCCCCCGTTTTTGGCCAAAATTTTAGTTTTTGGAGTAAGTGTTTTACACTTTCTCATTTGGTTATCAGTCCGCCTTGTCTGTAAGACAAAAGGATTGGCTAATCCAGGAGAAAATGGCTCTTGGTAAAGATTTCTCAAATCCGTTTATATGGCTTGCAATTTGCCCAAAATTGTATGGTTCTCAACTCACCATATCCTAAAAAGTGAAGAGTTGGCTAGCCCGCAAGATTATGGCTTGTGGTAAAGGCAGTGGAAAAACCATAATTGGTAATCAGCTCACCAAAGATAATGTTGATAATTTATCTAAGAGTTGGCTAGTCCAGAAGGGTACGGCTTCTGGTAAAGACAAAATCAAATCCGTTGAAAGCTGGTGGTTTGCTTAAAATCACATGGTTATCGGTGTACCATGGTTCTTACTTGAACTGAAACATTTGGCTACTCCAGAAGTAATGGCTCTTGGTAAAGAGTTTCAAATCCATTAGTTTTTCTCAAATCATTGCTAGGGACTAGCAATATCTCAGTATGGGGGATTGATGAGTGTGTAAATACTCATCATTTTTGTACAAAATAAACTGCAAAATCATCTGAAAACACTCAGAAACACATCAAAATGATCAAAATATCACAAATCAGTGTTTTATGTGTTTTAAATGCAAAAATATCAAAATCAGATGAAAAACATATCAAATTTGCAAAAATTGCAGTTTCAGTCCCCCAAGTTTCAAAAGTTGTCAAAAATAGTCCCTGAGCCATAATTTCAAAAGCAAAAGTCACCAAAGGTCCTTTTAAAATCAAAAGTTGTCAAAATAAGTCCTTTGGTGAAAAATATACAAAGTTTGAGAAATTTACAAAATTGGTCCTTCAAGTTTAAATTTTGGCAGAAATGGCCCCTGGAAAATTGAAAATGGCAAGTTTGGTCCTTGTACTTATTGAGATTGTCAATTATGGTCCCTTGAAGCAACTTGGCAGAATTGGCAGTTCTGGTCCCTCTATTTTCATAAAATGCAACTTGGTCCCTTGTCATTTAAACCCTTATACCCATTTGGCCTGGTCAATACATTCTGGACCCCCTGTCATAATCCATTTTGAACCCCCCTTTCTAATAACTGGTCAAACCAGTCAACACTGGTCAAAGACCAGTCAAACAATCCACCCCGCCATCTCTTTCCCCCATTTCCCTCCCCCTGTGTGCCCACCATTGCAACCACCCCAGCTCACAATCTCACCTCCCTGTTCCCCCCACCTCCACCAAACTCCAAAAGCATTAAATGTACCCCCCCCCACCATCTCAGTCTTGTCCCAAGTGTTAAAAGAAAAAATGGGGCCAAAATCTGATTTGAATGGTTGAGATCATTTCAAAGCCATCCAATGGCTTAGATTGATGGGAAAGATTCAGAGGAGAGAGGCAAAGAGATTGGATTATAAAAGAGGAGCATTTGGAAGCAAGAAAGGAGTCTACTAGTTTTTATTTTTAACTTTAATGTCGTTTTTTATTAAAAAGCTTTAACTTAGTGTAAAACTTGTAATCTTTTGTTAAATTATATCCATTTACAGTGTTTAAGTGTATTAAGACTACTTTCAAGCATCAATTTCAGTTTCTACTTATAATCCAAGTTTCAAGCTCACTGTCTTAATTTGCAACTTCAAAACATTAAGCACAAGTGTTTGGTGGTTTATTTCAAAGCTCAAATAAGCTTGTGTAAGCTTATTACAGCTTTTCACAAGCTCACATTCCAGTTTTAAGCATACTTGGATATTGGTCAAAGAAAGTCAAACAGGGGCATAATTGGCATTGATTGGGTCAATGGGTGAAGCAGCTATGGAAATGGGTTGATTTAGGTCTAGTGGATTGATTGAGATAGGTTAGTGGTCCTCTGGTTAACTGTTGCAAGCTATAGCAGCTTTGGACCCTTTGTAAGTAAAATCCAAGTTTCTTTGCATTGTTTGATTTTGTAGTTAAAACTGGTTCAGACCTGTTCTAAAAGTAGTAATTAGGTTAAGTTAATCTAGTTTGATCATTTGTGCATGCTTAGTCAGTTGTTATCTCATTTAATTTTCAAAACAGTGGCATTAAGAGGTGTTTGGAATTGTTGATTTAATTGTGTTCAGGACTTGTTCAGTGTATAACTTTTGTTTGTTCAAGTTTGTTTAGTCATTATAGACTCATATCTGTCTTACTTGTGTGCCTGCAATCCAAGAAAGTCAACATCCATATCATTTGAATCCAACAGGTTCACTGTTGGATTTTTGAAGAGCAAATCACTCATTTTGTGATTAAAAGTCATAAACAAAGGTTGTAATAGCTTCATTACATCATAACAAACCATAATCAATCATCAAATTGGATCCAAACTTCATCAAAGTCAAACTGTCAATTTGTTCAAAAAGTCAAAACTTGTCAAAATTTGGATTTGTGCAGAACTTGCAGCAGTCACACAGGTTTTATTAAAGCTCTTTAGGTTCTGATTTTTGGTCTCCAAGTAGTCTACTAGGTGGTTTCTAAGACCTAATATCTGTTTTTATCTTAAGCTCTCTGGATAAGCTTGAGCATAAGCTCAAAGTCAAGGCCTGTTGCCCTGCACCAAACTCAGTTAATACTGAGCTTTTTCTCAGGTTTTGTGCAACTTGCACAGGGCTCATAAGAGCTCACCTAGGTCTGAAAATTGGTTTACAAGCTCTCACCCAGATCTAGTCTAGATTCCAACCAGTAGTTTTCATTTTGAGCTTATTGTGTTGATTGTGCTTGTGTCCAAAGTTGATACCATCTTACTGTTTTTAAGCCAAAAGCTCAATTATCAAATCTGTTGTAGGTTGTGATTCTGTTGGTTAGGCTTGTTTAATCTTGTTCCATTTTAGTTATTCTAGCTTATCATAGCTTGAGTATCAGTTTGGTAGCTTTTGGTGAGCTTTTGGCTTATTAAGTGCTTATTTCAACAAGCATTTCCACATCAGTTGCATATTTCTCCACATAAGCACCTATTTTTACATTTTTCTTATATTCCTAATATTGTTTTAGACTTTTCTTGAAATTTTCAGATTTTTCTAAGCTTGTTTGCTATTTTTCTTAATTTAAATCATTTTTTAGCACTTTTTAAATAGCATTTAATATAAAAAATTAAGAAAAGCTTCAAAAAAATAAGTTTTCATTTTTCTTAGGCTTAGATAAATATAAAAAGTGAACAAAGTAATTTTCCATATTTTTCATAGTTTATTTGGTAAATTTTAGTAATTTAATTAGTTTTTAAAAGTTTAAAATTCCTAGAAAATAGAAAAATAATCATAAAAATACAAAAATAGGTTTGAAAATTCTAGTTTGATATTTTAGACTTTTCCATTTCATAATTTTATTTTTCTAGCCTAATTTCCTATTTTCTTGTATTTTAGGTAATTAATTAATAGTTAAAAATAGTTTTTAATTAGATAATTAGTTATAAAAATAATTTTCTTTTTCCATAAAGTTTCTTTTCTCATTAGGTTTGTAAAAACATCATTTTCATATTTTTAGGATTAATATTGATTTAGTTTCACGTTTTTAGTTGTACGTCGCGTAGATTTTAATTCCAGTTTCGTAAAATCATAAAAACAAAAACATCATTTTAATTTTAGTGATAGCGTTTATTTAATAGATTTTATCTTTTTAATTTCCTCTCATTTGCATTTTAGCCTTTGTATTTGTTTGATATTTCTGTAGTTATAATCACCAATTCATAATCCTTTTTCGTTCAAACTCCTCGATCACTATACGTTGATTGATCCATTGCATAGCTCGCTGGGACATAACGACCCGGGGAGACTCTATACTCCTCAGATCTTCATTGCATTTGTATCTGAACTGTTTTAAGTCTGTTACGGCTGGTCATTCACAAGTGACCAGTTTGTGTGATTAGACTTGACGGTTTAGCGCAGATCAAGGTGGGTGGTGGCAGCTGTGGCGGTTGGTGGTGAGGTGGTGGGCTGTGATGATTAGTAAGAGAGAAGGAGGAGAGGGAGTAAAATGGAGGTTCTAGAGAGTAAAATGGGTTGTGATGATTATTAAGAGAGAAGGAGGAGATGGAGTAATATACAGAAACTTAAAGTGGATGGGTTTCAAGTGGTGTAGGTGTGAAAAGACCAAAATACCCTCGACTTCAATAGGCTTAACGCCCGTTAGTCCAACCAGTTAGGGTGAGGGACCAACGATGATTAACGTTTCGCAGTTAAGGACCAACGGTGACATTTTTTTGGTCAAAGGACGAAACTTGATGGTCAACGTATACCACAAGGACGAATGGTGTAGTTTACTCTATAAGTTATCTTATAATATAAACTTTGTTTGTCATAAAAGAGTGTGAAAGCTATTATAAGCTATAAGTTTATAAACTCAAGCTAACTAAAATGAACTTTCAAAAAAGAATATACTTTATAGATAATCAAATTATTTAAACACTTTTGAAAATATAATGGATGAAAAAATACTCCCTCCGTCTCATATTAAATGTCTATGTTTGACTTTTTAAGTATTTCTTTTACAACTTTGACCTTAAATATTTTTGCTTGTGTTATATAGTATTAGATAAAAATAATACATAGTGAAAATACATTTAAAACTAAATCTATTCATATATTTTGCATCAAAATTATATAACACAACCAAAAATATTTATGGTCAAAGTTAAAAAAGAAAGACTTAAAAAATTCAAACTGGACATTTAATATGAGACGGGGGAGTAAAAGCTTGAAATATATAAAATTTTAATTTGATATATTTTTATGTCATTTTCAACAATAAGATCTGGTTTCAAACAAATCATCAAAAAAAATTATGAAATATAAATTATAACTTCCAACGATTTTTATAAGGTCAAACTCAAACTAATTCCGCCAAACATACAACTAATCCCGTCTCAAATTAATATTCCGTTTTTCTTTTTTATGATGCCTCAATTAATTTGTTACTACTAATAATAGACTAGGCGAGTACCCCGTGCATAGCAACGGAGGTTTCTAGTGGCAGACAATTAACGATATGCGATATTGTGGTAAGTGTTTTGTATAACGTTCAAAATAGAACGTGAAAATATTAAAATGTAATTGCAGATGGTTGTAACATGCGATAATTCAACTCTAGCAAAAATTCTTAACATGTATCAAACAACATATATAAATATTTAGTGAGATTCAAAAATAAAACATCACATCCCCTCCGCATCGCTGCGGGTGCAACCCACCTCATTGAACTTAAAACCCGATGTCTAGTTTTGATAAAAAGTCGACCGATAAATAACCTTGTATAGTTGTATGTATGAACAATATGTACAAGTTATATGATTCACTTTTTGCTCTAATATATTTTTAACATCTTTGTCACATATTTCAAAAAAAACAACAGACTATAATTTCTATTTAAAAATTAATTATGATTCACAATCCCAAAAATGCAAATTTTCCTTTCAAAGGTTTTTTGAAAATTTAAATTTCAAAAATTCAAAAACGTAAGACTTATGAAAACATTTAGGGCCTGTTTGGTAAGCTAATATTTGGAGCTTTTTTTTGGAGTTGTAAGCTTTTTGTTATAAAAATAATCTTTTAAAAAACAAGTAGCTCTGTTTGGATACATCAACTTCAAGCTTTTATTTTAAACAAGTAGCTCCAAAATAAAAAGCTGATTCATGAAGGTTTTAAAAATTTTGGAGTTGTTAAAACATAAAATTACTGTTAACAGCTTATAATTACAGTTAACATCTAATTTACCAAACACATTTATTGAAAAAAAAGATACAGCTTGTAGCTCATGTTAACAATTTTGCAGTTTACAGCTTAAAACTTACAGTTTACAGCTTACATCATACACCTTACAGCTAGTTTTGTCAAACATACCCTTAATAATTTTACATAAAGTATTGGTCGTTTTTGATTTTTCAAACATTTGAAACTTTTTATAAAGTTTGAAACTGTTTAAAAAAAAATCCTAATACAAAAATGTTTCAAATTAAAAAAAAAAAAAAAATCAAAATCTAATTACTTTCTACAAATGTTGAATGTCAAATAAGTACATCTAAGTTTTGATTTAAAAATTCTATTTTTTTTTAAGTTTAATTTTTTTATTAAATTATTCAAAATTTTAATGTTTAAAAAAAATCAAATTTCAAAGTTTGTTCAAAATATATTCAAAACTTTAATAGTTGTGTCCATATTAAAAACATTCAAAGATTTCAGATTTAAAAATTTTCAAATTAGATAATTTTCAAATCTCAAATATTATCAAATTTCAAAATTAAAAGAACTAATATTTCACAAATTTACTACTTACTATCAATATTCAAAAAATTTATTAATTGCCAAAATCAATAAAATATTTTCAAAAATATCAAGTAAAATATGTTACAACTAGGGGTGTCAAATGGGTTGATCCGACTCGATCTGAACCCGATAAGGCCTTATAAGGTCGGGTTGATTCGGGTCCAACTTAGCTTATCGGGTCAACCTGATAGACCCCGATAATCTAATAGGGTTGAGTTAGTGTCTTAATTAGTTTCTTGTCGGGTTATCGGGTCAACCCAATAAACCCGATATGTTACAATGACATATTAACAAATCTTAATTTTTTTGACAAAAGCCCATTAACAAGTGTTTATTTCATAAATTTAGTACTAAGCTTATTGCTGCTCTTTCACAATAAGGGGGTGTTTGGCAACCCTTTGAAAACGTGATTATTTGATTATCACGTTTTCAAAACGTGAATAATTAAGTTTTGGTGTTTGATTGCAAATGTGATTATCATTGAATTTGCCTTCAAAACGTGGTTTTGAAATTGGAGGTAGGGACTTACTTTTTGAAAACGTGGTTTTGCAAACATTATTTATGCAAACGTGATTTTTACCCAAAAACCCCCTAAGAAATGATAGTTATCATATTTTAACTGGGTTTTATTCTTTTACTTTAATGTGATAACACAATTATTTAATTTGCTAAAGTCATGTGATCCAATAATCATAACCTGAAGTCCTAATGTTTAAAGAATATATGCTGCATAAATAGGTAAGGAACTTAGCTTTAATAAAAAACTTAGAGGGAATTAATATCGAATAAACTTGTAAGTATAATCGGATATTTGTTGCGGTTTGATAAAAATGCACGTCAATGTCCGTATATAGGGCTAAGTATATCATCACAAAACTTGTGCATTAGCATACAACACTTCGCATTACTTACTGCACTTATGTTTTAGAAATATGAAAGCACAAAATAATACAATTAGATCCTATGCCATATAGTCTTCTATGAACACATAGAAATCGTAGCATTATAAAACACTTGCTCCAAAGTTCAACATTTGCATCGACATTATTAGGAATTTTTGTTGCTGGTCTTATTTTTTTCCTTAACAAGTAACCCGATAGACCCGATTCCTTATAGGGTCGGGTTGCGGGTTAGTTTTTCATTTTTCCAAAACCCTATAGACCCGACCTGATAAACCCTAAACCCTACCCGATTGACACCCCTAGTTACAACAATATAATTTTTTATCCGATATACTTCCAACATAACTTCAAAAAATCTAGATAAAAATTTTACTCACATTATGCCTACACTTTTAACAAAATATAGACACAATATAAATGTTTACCAACTAACAAATTATTATAATATCCAAAAGATTATAACAAACAATTAATACAACATTACAGCAAATTTAGATAACGAAATTCACAAAATAAACTTACAAACAAATTTATAGAACAAAATATTAAAACAAATCTACACAAAATACTACACAATTTAATTTACAAAAATATCTATACAACAAACTTAATAACAATTTTTTTTGAAGAACCTATACATATGGGGAAGCAGATTTTGATGGTGGCATCGCAGATCCTTGCAAAGTAGCGGTGGCAGTAGTAGTTCCAGTGAGACGGCAACGATGACCTAAAAAATAAAAGTAAAAAAAACTCTTACAAACTTCAAACATATGTATATCTATAAACACAAGCAGCATATCTAAAAAAAAACTCATAAAAACCTCATTAAACATATGTATCTATAAACCTCACAAAACAGCGAAAACTTTTAAAATTTCGGCGAGATACCCGGCTGTGTCAGAAGATTCCGGTAAGGCTGCGAAAACCTCAAAAAAAACTCAGAAATCACTCCAATCTATGAATAAAATATATCATAAACAAAACTATCAAAATTCAAAAAGAAACTTGTAGAAAGGCATACGGGTCTGACGAAAACATTTTCCGGTAAAGAGCAATAGGAACATTTTCCAGCAACACTGAATCTGAAAAAAGTCAAACATGTTAGAACAACTCAAATCGATAAAAAAATAATATAGTTTAAGAAAAAACCTTTTATAACAATCCATCAAAACTTGACAATAAATAAATAAATAAATAAATAAATAAATAAATAAAAATCGATTATGGTTGTTTCAGTGGGGCTATCAGTGGTCGTTGCGGGTGGTGGTCTCGATGGTGGCTGTTTTGTTGGGGGTGGGGTCTCGGTGGTGGTGGCGAAAGGGACGGCGACTAAGAAAAGCTAGGGTTGTATATCTCTTATGAGAGAGAGAGAGAGAGAGAGAGAGAGAGAGAGAGATTTGTATGTAAATATTGTGTAGGTTTTTCTATTAATACTTTTCGGCCTTTATTTTTAAATTTCTCTCACATTTGACAATTGTTTCACATTTCACTTTGACTGTTTCATTTTATACGTAGTATAGATAAAGAAATTTAATTGAGCTTACTATTTGCCCTTGGTTGACATTAATATTAAAATTATTAATGAAGACACTAATTAATTAGTTAAGCATAAAACTGTCATTCTGCAAAAAAGTAAGAAAGAGAAACATATAATAATTATTCTTTTCACTGTGTGTTTTCTTTCGGAGAACGATTATTTGGGATGGAGGGATCATATAAAATATCCCAAGGGCCTTAGTGGGTGTTTGGTTAATGGGTGTTTATGGGTTTTTGTGTAGGAGTGATATATACCAAACACCCTTTTGAAAAACCACAGTGCATGAGTCTACTAAAAGCACATCATTTCATTGCCATCAGCTTTTTGAGAAGCCAAAATGGCTTATTTAACTAGACAGAAAAAGTTCCAATTTCAGGTGATGGATGCTGGGAATAAGCTGTTTCATCTCTCTTCTTCGACTCCTCAATGCAAATTTCAGTGTTGGATTCTTCTTATATTCAGTTAAAAGATAATTATCAAAAACCAAGTATCAATTTTTTCCCTGTTCATGTTAAAATCTAGCCAAAAACTTTCCGAACTTTGTAGAATACAACTCTAGACACCAAAGATATGTGAGTTGATCGAGGTCATTTTACAACTCTTGTAGAGAAAGCATTGATGCTATTGGCATTTTGCCTATTTTATAAATCCACTTGTTTTTTTGTTTAAAACTCAAATTGGCATAAACTAAACAAAATTGATGTTTGGGTGGTCTGTCACCTGTGTAAACATTACCTCTAAAAAATAATAATTATCATTATTTCCATATGTGCTATAATCGCATATTTTAACATGAGACTAAAGAAACTATTCCTTCTACAAGTGAGACAGCAACTTGAGGAAACCTACAACTCATATGATAAAAGTTGAGTGTCTAGACGTGAATTGTTGGTGTTAGTTTCGCTATTTTGTAAAGATAATGTCTTACACGTGAATTGGACTAAATACGTAATATACATGCAGAGACTTATTATGTACAAGAGGCAAACTATTGTTATAAGGAGTCTATAAATACCCCTCAAGACTCTCCATGAGGGGTGTGGGATAGTGTGGTGGTTTATTTATTTTTCACATCTTAATAAAACACATTCTTTCACCTTTCTCTCTCTACTTTTTCTCTCTAACTGTATATTGTAGTTTATTCATGTATTGTGAATCTTTTATTGTTGGTGTATGAGGTTTTGTAATATTTGTCAAGGCCATGGTCGATAATGTCATGCATAATTCACTTGCCTCGGGGAGCATATATGTAGAATTTTTTGAAACAATGAAATAACTGTGTATGTGATCGTATAGTTTGAGAATGTGATTCGTTCGAAAGTGAGTGTGAGAAAAACACAAATATCAACAATATCAAATTAACCGTAAAACTCGACAAATCAACCTTTTAGGAAAAGGGTTAACGTGCCAAATCTCACGGGTGTGATAAAAGTGATACCGGGAAGTGATTTCCCCGGGTCGTGTCCCAATGAGGTGTGAAATTGACGATGTCGTTGAGTTTCGTGATTTGGACTTGAATTGGTTTTTAATGATTTGTTTGAGTTGAATTACGTTTTTCTACAAATTAATTAACGGGAAGGTAATTAAGGCAAGGGAACCCTAATAAACTAGAAACTAACTACTACTAAGCCTAAGAAATGATAAAACGAAGCTAAACTGAGTCCTAGAGTGCTAAAACTAAAAAACGTAAAAACCGGCAACCACCCGAGCCATAAACGTAAAAATTTTGCGATTTAAGGGCTACGGGTGTGAAATTAATTTTCCTACGTCCTAATTGACTAAAAATAATTTTAGAAAAAGACCGGGTATTTTTTTGACTTTTAAATTAATTACTATGAATTAAAAACTAACTTAATCTAATTAATTAATTAATAATACTAAACATTTTAAGAAAAATATGGAAAAATCACAAAAAGTACTTTGAACTTCACTAATCCTAGGAAAATTAAAAACTGTGGTGGTTGTTTTTGAAAATAAGCTAAAAATAAGCTAAACAAGTGCTTAAAGTAAAACTGCCAAACGCCCTTAAGGAATTGATTTTGCAAAGTAAGACTGATAAAAGTCCCAAGGGCAGTTGGTCATGGTGTGGGATGTTGTGTGTGCTTGGGCTAAGGGACCAGGGTTCGAATCCCTTGGTACCCTTTTTTGAAAACTTTATTTTTTTTTCTTTTTGCAACTTGAAACTTACTTAAAAATAAGACATTTGATAAAACTAAAACTTTTAAAAACTGAAAAATAAGCACATCCTACTGCTTATTCAGCAGCAGATTTGGAAAAAAAAACAAAAGAGAGCATAAGGGACAGATTGGTTTTGTGACTGCTAAAGGAAATAAAAAGCTACAATAAGCTAGAATCTAAATAGAACTAAGCTAAACTACCTAAGGGCACTAAATAGACTTACTTTAAGATATCAATAAGCTAATTAGCAAACAAAAATAACACACTGAGGTGCAGCTGAGACTGCAGTCCCAAACAGCCCTATGGGGGAGACTTTTGAGCTTATGAATAAGCTCCTAATGAGCACCTAAGGGTCTAAAGTCCTAAAACCGTAAAAGCACATAGTGTAGACATTATGGAAACTAGAAATTAACTGAAAAGGGACAGATTTGAGGGCTCGAATGAGCCTGCAAAAGGGCTGTTGTAACAGTGGGTAAACAGTCCAAAGGGGCTTATTGAAGGGCAAGCAAAAGCTACTAAATAAGCTCTAGATTCTACGATAAGCTGAAAAAGATTATCCTAATGGCACTAACTACTTGAAACATAAAAATCAAATCCAAACTTCAACTCTAACTGATCTACAATGAAGCTAAAAAAATGTCGTGAGTTTGTCCTGAGACAGATTTATGAAAACTGCTTAACACACAAAAAAAACTTGACACCTTAAAACTTGAGAACAAAGGTAGCATAAAACTTCATTTGACACTGGTTTGAGACCCAAAGTGGGTCAAAAATGAATTTTGACCCACACAATATGCTTTTCCAAACACTATTTTTGGGGTAGAAAAAGAGTTTTGTGAAACTAATTTGAGACTTCAACACTTAGAAGAAAAATTATCCTAGCACTTCAACAAACATCCAAACCAATTAAAGCATGATATAGAAACGAATTTTAACAGCATGGAACTAGTATCAAAGAAGCAACAGAAATGTTATCCAAAGGCAAACTGACAATTTTCATTAACTAAAAAAAATAAATTCAAGACTGGGAACATAAATTAAGATCAATACAATGAAATTAAAGATGCAGAAATTAAAAGGACTAGAACAAGATTTTCTAGACAAGTTTTTTCTATGATACTACATTCTACATTTATACAAAATAGAAAAAGCTGTCTTCCTTCCTGTCTTCTCTCTTCTGTGCTTTCTTTGTGAGACAAAACAGACCAAAACCAACTTGTGCTTTTTGACTTCAATCCAAGCCATCCATGAGGTAGGTACAATATTGGAGATAATCAGAGCCATCGGATGGGGCTTTTGTGCTTGGATTGCCACATTGGCAATGGTATCATGTGACTCTTGCCTTGGGGAGGGGACTGAGTGGGATTGGGAACTGGGTTCAGTGAGTTTTAGGGTTTTGGTTGTGTACTGGGTAAAAGAGAGAGCAGGGATGTGGAGGGAAAAAGAAGAGAGGGAAAGGGTATGGGTCGGTTTGTGGTTTTTGAGATGGGTTGGGGAATGACTGGATTGGGCTTGGGTAATGAGGGTTTGGACTTGGACAGTTAACACGGATTGGACATAGGATTAACTTGGGATCCACTTATCATTCTAAGGACTAAGTGTGCCAAAACTGAATTTCCAGGGACCAAAACTGTAATTTTCCAAAAATTATTACAAGGACCATAAATGACAAACTTTATTAACCAAGGGTCATAAATAATATTTTCCATTTTTTTTTGAAATTCCCGGGGACTTGTTTTGCCATTTTTGAAAGTTGGGGGACTGAAACTGCCAATTATGCAAACTTTGTTCGTTTTTCATTTGTTTCCAATAATTTTGCATCTAAAACATATAAAACACAATTTTGAGATATTTTCAGTATTTTGATGCATTTCTGAGTGTTTTTAGATGTTTTGCAGTTCAGATTTGACCAAAAATGATGAGTTTTTACACACTCATCAATCCCCACACTAAACCATTGCTAGTCCCTAGCAATCTTTTGAGAAAACTTAATGGATTTGAATCTCTTGACCAAAAGCCATTACTTCTGGAGTAGCCAAATGTTTCAGTTCAAGTAAGAACTATGGTACACTGATAACCATATGATTTTGAGCAAATCACCAGCTTTCAACGGTTTTGATTTGTCTTTACCAGAAACCGTTTGCTTCTGGACTAGCCAACTCTTAGATAAAATATCTTTGGTGAGTTGATTACCAATTATGGTTTTCCAACTGCCTTTACCACAAGCCATAAACTTGCGGGCTAGCCAACTCTTCACTAATTAAAGATATGGTGAGCTGAACACCATACAATTTTGGGCAAATTGCAAGCCGTCAACGGATTTGAGATATCTTTACCAAGAGCCGTTTGCTCCTGTATTAGCCAATCCTTTTGTTTATTAGCCATGGCGGACTGATAACCGTAAGCTGAGTAAGTGCAAAACACTTACTCCAAAAAAAAATTTTGGCCAAAATTGGGGGAATAAGATGGTAATACATATGATAAAATTCGTGAGAATCCCCCCCCCCACACTAGAAATGAATATTGCCCTCAATATTCAAAGTACCGGCTGTTATGCCGAAACTGAGAACGTAAAAGGGAAATACTACGGCCATTATTTAGAAAGATTTTTTTTTTTTTCTTTTTTTTTGAAAACTTATATACAACAGCGGGGGGCAACTCCCCCACACTAGGGTGGTAGAAAGTAGAAAGAAATCAGAAATATGGGTGAAAACCCATATGGTGTGCTACTGTTTTTGATTTTCGAGTCGCTAGCTTGACTCGACCCCGCATTCATTGGTTCATGGGGAAGCAAAGTGGAAGAAACAATCTCCATCGGACTTTCATTCAAGATGTTTGGACAAACATTTGAAGCACGTGAAAGTTCCATACCGATGAGATATATTCCCGGCTCAAGATAATGGTACATGGAAATGCCGGGGTCAAAGATGGTATCTTCACTCCCGAATGAGTGAAGAAGAGAAGAAGTCACGGGATAGGTGAAGAAAAGAAAGAAAGTCATGATGAAAATCATGACTAACTCATCTTCATCCATAGGAGAATCCATAATTTCAGTATTATGAATCTCATCATTGAAGCTCACGTGATCAAGACAAATCCCGGGTGTGTCATGATCAAAGTGGAAGTTATCATACTCCGGCGGAGATATGATATAAGTGAGTTCACCGGCGAACTCCTCGTGAAGAGAATCAATCACAAGATGTAAATCTGTGAATTCTTGTTCCACTGTAGACTCATCACTATCCTCAATCTGAGTATCAAAGAGTGGATTCTCAGAAATTAAAGTGAATTCAGAGTCGAAGTCAAACAGAGGATTAGTGAATGCCGTAGCAAAAGGTTCTTCGGACACAACAAGAATATCTTCATCGTCCGTTTCAAAATCAGTGTCCATATCAAGATCATCGTGATCAACATCTCTCACTTCTTCCAAGCTGACGAGCTCAGAAGGTAAATCTTCCACATAAACGATGTCTCCACAAGATAACGAATCATCATCATTAGAATCGGAGAACATCTCAACATGATCTTTTGGGAAGACAAGAGGGGTAGGGATATCACACAAATGCTCGAGAATTCCTTGTGACTCTCTTGGGATTGGGACAAGGTTCTCGACACTAGACTTTATGAATTCGTCCGGTTCTTTTTCAGGAACAGTGTCAAGATGCTCATCCCCCATAATAAGAGAGTGAGTGTGAATCTCGGGTGTGATAACAATAGACTGAGGGAGTTGAGAAATATTATCTTTAAAAGGATAAAAGCTCTCCTCGTCATCATCATACATGGCTGCCTTAAGAAATTGGGAACGCCTTAGAGCTGCATGCTCTAGGACTAATAATTCTTCCCTAGATTTGTGAGCCTCTCGTTCTTCGGCTAGCAATTCTCCCATGGTTTTTTCATTACTCACTTGATTCTTAAAGTTTTGAATCATATCATCAAGTGTTTTCATTGCGGTTTCAAAATCTTGGGAAATTTCTTGAGACAACGGCTCAGGTAGAGTTTGAACCGTATGGTGCTGTGGAGGTTGGAAATTGTCAAAACCGGAAGTATAGTAATTTTGATTCCACGGTTGACATTGAAGATTATCGTGAGGACCTCCACAAAATTCACAGCAGTTATGTTGATTATATGAAGATAAGTCGGGCTGTGGTGGGTAATTGGAAAAGTTTGAGGGGTCGTTAAATGAGTTCGGATTAGGATCATAATCAAATGAATACCTCGAACCACAAAACAAACAACTCCCGTTACGAATATCATTACCACACTGTACACACGTACACCAGCGACAGGGTGAACCAAAAAGAGGCTCACCACAACCGACACAAGGAATAAACGATTCCATTTGAGAGTTATGAGAAGGAATCGGTTCATCCAAAGAATCAACAAAACCAACATGGTGATCCGAATGACTATTAAGTCTCGAAGAACATTTTGAAAAATCCGGAGGTGGGACAAGTGGTGTGCTTTGAGAGCTAGCAATTTCCACCACTTCCGTTATGGTCTCCGGTTCTTGAACGGGTTCATCGGGTTGTGGCGGATGGTCGGAAAAACTTGGAGAATCATCGAGAGAGTTTTTATCAGATAATTCGCACCAATAACAATATTTTCTTGCACCCATCCTTCCACATCGCTTGCATAAACAATTCGGATTCTGACAATAGAGCTGATCCTCTTCCATACGGCTTTTACAGTGGAAACAACGAGGATAATCGAACGTCTCCATGAGAATTAAACATGTAGAGGGTTAAAGAGATAGAATCAAATGGATAAGAGGAATGAGAAGAATATTTTTGGGTTTTTCGAAAACGAGTGCACATGCACATTCAAAAACAACACTTTCAATTAAAACAAGACCGAGGCAAAACACAGTGAACTTAAACCAATAATCACAAGCGTATTCACGCAAGTGACACATAGGCAAGTTTTAAATCTTTGGTTCGGGAACTTATTATGATAACACTCAAGTTGAGAAGTGTTATATTGATAGTGTGTTCTATTTTATTTAAAACAACAAGCAAAAATCTTTTTGTATTTTTATCTTTTACATATATACAAAGAAAAGAAAAATATTTTTGTATTTTTGTATTTTTCAAAAACAATAACTTCACGAGGAAGGTTCTTCAAGTCACTAATCTCAAAAATCACGATATTGTCGCAACACACCTCCCCGGCAGCGGCGCCAAAATTTGATTCGTTCGAAAGTGAGTGTGAGAAAAACACAAATATCAACAATATCAAATTAACCGTAAAACTCGACAAATCAACCTTTTAGGAAAAGGGTTAACGTGCCAAATCTCACGGGTGTGATAAAAGTGATACCGGGAAATGATTTCCCCGGGTCGTGTCCCAACGAGGTGTGAAATTGACGATGTCGTTGAGTTTCGTGATTTGGACTTGAATTGGTTTTTAATGATTTGTTTGAGTTGAATTACGTTTTTCTACAAATTAATTAACGGGAAGGTAATTAAGGCAAGGGAACCCTAATAAACTAGAAACTAACTACTACTAAGCCTAAGAAATGATAAAACGAAGCTAAACTGAGTCCTAGAGTGCTAAAACTAAAAAACGTAAAAACCGGCAACCACCCGAGCCATGAACGTAAAAGTTTTGCGATTTAAGGGCTACGGGTGTGAAATTAATTTTCCTACGTCCTAATTGACTAAAAATAATTTTAGAAAAAGACCGGGTATTTTTTTGACTTTTAAATTAATTACAAGAATTAAAAACTAACTTAATCTAATTAATTAATTAATAATACTAAACATTTTAAGAAAAATATGGAAAAATCACAAAAAGTACTTTGAACTTCACTAATCCTAGGAAAATTAAAAACTGTGGTGGTTGTTTTTGAAAATAAGCTAAAAATAAGCTAAACAAGTGCTTAAAGTAAAACTGCCAAACGCCCTTAAGGAATTGATTTTGCAAAGTAAGACTGATAAAAGTCCCAAGGGCAGTTGGTCATGGTGTGGGATGTTGTGTGTGCTTGGCCTAAGGGACCAGGGTTCGAATCCCTTGGTACCCTTTTTTGAAAACTTTATTTTTTTTTCTTTTTGCAACTTGAAACTTACTTAAAAATAAGACATTTGATAAAACAAAAACTTTTAAAAACTAAAAAATAAGCACATCCTACTGCTTATTCAGCAGCAGATTTGGAAAAAAAACAAAAGAGAGCATAAGGGACAGATTGGTTTTGTGACTGCTAAAGGAAATAAAAAGCTACAATAAGCTAGAATCTAAATAGAACTAAGCTAAACTACCTAAGGGCACTAAATAGACTTACTTTAAGATATCAATAAGCTAATTAGCAAACAAAAATAACACACTGAGGTGCAGCTGAGACTGCAGTCCCAAACAGCCCTATGGGGGAGACTTTTGAGCTTATGAATAAGCTCCTAATGAGCACCTAAGGGTCTAAAGTCCTAAAACCGTAAAAGCACATAGTGTAGACATTATGGAAACTAGAAATTAACTGAAAAGGGACAGATTTGAGGGCTCGAATGAGCCTGCAAAAGGGCTGTTGTAACAGTGGGTAAACAGTCCAAAGGGGCTTATTGAAGGGCAAGCAAAAGCTACTAAATAAGCTCTAGATTCTACGATAAGCTGAAAAAGATTATCCTAATGGCACTAACTACTTGAAACATAAAAATCAAATCCAAACTTCAACTCTAACTGATCTACAATGAAGCTAAAAAAATGTCGTGAGTTTGTCCTGAGACAGATTTATGAAAACTGCTTAACACACAAAAAAAACTTGACACCTTAAAACTTGAGAACAAAGGTAGCATAAAACTTCATTTGACACTGGTTTGAGACCCAAAGTGGGTCAAAAATGAATTTTGACCCACACAATATGCTTTTCCAAACACTATTTTTGGGGTAGAAAAAGAGTTTTGTGAAACTAATTTGAGACTTCAACACTTAGAAGAAAAATTATCCTAGCACTTCAACAAACATCCAAACCAATTAAAGCATGATATAGAAACGAATTTTAACAGCATGGAACTAGTATCAAAGAAGCAACAGAAATGTTATCCAAAGGCAAACTGACAATTTTCATTAACTAAAAAAATAAATTCAAGACTGGGAACATAAATTAAGATCAATACAATGAAATTAAAGATGCAGAAATTAAAAGGACTAGAACAAGATTTTCTAGACAAGTTTTTTCTATGATACTACATTCTACATTTATACAAAATAGAAAAAGCTGTCTTCCTTCCTGTCTTCTCTCTTCTGTGCTTTCTTTGTGAGACAAAACAGACCAAAACCAACTTGTGCTTTTTGACTTCAATCCAAGCCATCCATGAGGTAGGTACAATATTGGAGATAATCAGAGCCATCGGATGGGGCTTTTGTGCTTGGATTGCCACATTGGCAATGGTATCATGTGACTCTTGCCTTGGGGAGGGGACTGAGTGGGATTGGGAACTGGGTTCAGTGAGTTTTAGGGTTTTGGTTGTGTACTGGGTAAAAGAGAGAGCAGGGATGTGGAGGGAAAAAAAAGAGAGGGAAAGGGTATGGGTCGGTTTGTGGTTTTTGAGATGGGTTGGGGAATGACTGGATTGGGCTTGGGTAATGAGGGTTTGGGCTTGGACAGTTAACACGGATTGGACATAGGATTAACTTGGGATCCACTTATCATTCTAAGGACTAAGTGTGCCAAAACTGAATTTCCAGGGACCAAAACTGTAATTTTCCAAAAATTATTACAAGGACCATAAATGACAAACTTTATTAACCAAGGGTCATAAATAATATTTTCCATTTTTTTTTGAAATTCCCGGGGACTTGTTTTGCCATTTTTGAAAGTTGGGGGACTGAAACTGCCAATTATGCAAACTTTGTTCGTTTTTCATTTGTTTCCAATAATTTTGCATCTAAAACATATAAAACACAATTTTGAGATATTTTCAGTATTTTGATGCATTTCTGAGTGTTTTTAGATGTTTTGCAGTTCAGATTTGACCAAAAATGATGAGTTTTTACACACTCATCAGAATGCGTTTGTCCAACAACTTCTGTAAAGTGAGATCGAGTTTACATAGTCAAGTTTCGGGGACAAATAATGAAAATAAACACTTCGTTATAAATTTATTGAGAAAATGATAAAATGAGCAAATGAAAAGAAATGTAACCATTCTTGATTGAGTTAGCTTTAAGTGATCCTAAGCATTGGATGTTGGCGAATTCCTGAGTTTGGTTGTGGCTGAGGCATGTACCAGATTCAGTAATTGTAATACAAGTTGGAGATCATGTCTGATGTTGCTTAAGGCATGTTATCAAGTTTCTGGAATACTAGTTGGAGTCGTAGTTCAACTCCTCCAAGTTTTCCTATTATACTTTAGTATTTATCTATTTAGGATATGTTTAGTGAAATCCTAGTTATAGTCTAACGAGAATAGGTTAGTCTATATATACCATGGGGGGTAGGGAATTACCTTTGTGTCAATTGAAGTGTTGAGTTAAGTTTCTTCAATAAAAATTCTTTGCGTGTTTGGCAATTACTATTTTTATTTTCCTGTATTGTGTCATATACATAGCTGCTGCATGAACCTTTGAATACCTCAATTGGTATTAGAGCTTCTTGTTCCTTGTTGGTGATTTTTTGTTGCGACTAAGGGTTAAAAACACAACCAACAACAATAACTCCTAAACCTCTGATTCTGTTGGTTTAAGGAGAAGAAGCATGCGACCTATGTAAACAATGAACTAGGGTTAAAGAAACCCTAAAACAAAATCGACCTACAACCTGTGAACCTGTTGGTTTAATTCGTGTAATCACTGATTTATTGGAGTGGGATGATTAAGGCGGCGGTTGTAAGACCTCCGAAGAAGTTTTACAATCCTTCTAGGCAGTGTACCTAACCGTTGTAGTGTAGTACAGGTAAGACTTGGGGGATTGATTGTTCTCTAGGGGAATAGTGTTGGGAAGGTCAAGATGTATGACAAATAGGTCTAAGGTGAGTGATGATTCATTTATCTTTTTATATTTTATAGGAAAGCAAGTAAAATCTCGGTATTGGATTAGAGGTTTGATTATCAACTACTTAAAACTATTAATTAAACTAATTAAAACTTATAACTAAACTAAATTTCAAGTAAACTAAATGAGATTCTTATGATAAATAAAAACGTGATTACTTAGATTTCATCCCTAGTTATCTTCTATTGATTAGTCGAATTGTCACGTCATTGTTTAATTGGCGCGTTGTATTCCTAAGGTTGTATGGAGGTGCCAAATGCCATATTTCTATGAATGCATTGATCTCCTCTAAGAAATCGAGATCGCCAAGTAACCTAAGTTATTTTCCCCAAATCTCTTATTATCAACAATCACAATTCACGCAATAAACACATTGAAAAGTCTACTAGTGCACTCTAGAACATGAATACATTGTTTAGGACGTTCAAGCTCGCAATACTAAAGGAAAAAGCAAGTTTTACTAACCTAACGTGTAACAACCACTTAAAGAAGAGACGGAAAAATCAATAGTTAACTACTAGGTTTCATTAGAACTAAGCAAACACTATATTAAATTAGCTAGACATGAAAAAGATAATAAGTAATCATAATTAAGCATGAATTAAACATAATAATAGAATGGATTACGAGACTTGTCTCTTAATGAATGAGGGTAACCTAATAAAATGTGTACACCACAATTACTCTCCAAGTGTGCATACTAAATGCAGAAAATTCTAAAACTAATATAGGAATACAGATGTGACGGCGTCACTTTATAATTGTAACACCGTCAAGTCGCCGCCATTAGGGTTTCATCTCTTCCAAGTTAACTTTGTGACGGGGTCGCTTTATGTCTTCAGACTCCGTCCAGAATACTCTGACTTCGTCGCTCTTTGATTTTTCCAGGCCGTCACCTTATAATTTCCATAGAGAATTCCAGCTCCCTTTACAAGTGGCAGCATGACTTGTTATTTCTTCAATTATTTACTAAGCCGTCTCTAGTAAAATCTGGGTTGTTTTGATACTTTCATTTGCAAGTGATGGCGTCACCTTGTAGGTTGTGACGCCATCTGGTACCCTTTTCCAGACTTTTCATGACTTGGTCATTTTCTTTACATTTTCATCTTTTTTCGTCCAAATATGCATGATTTCCGGCTTTTACTTCCAAAGTACCTAAAAAGTAAAAAGGAACGAATTTATGCAATATTTGATCATAAATACATTAGGTTAGGGCTTAAATGACCCCTTAAAAATGTACGTTTTAAATCCTTATCAAATATCCCTACACTTGGGATTTGCTTGTCCTCAAGTAAATGTGCTTTTATCTTATCAATTTACAAGTTAGGGGTCATTTAACATTGATTTAAAATAGTTTAGAACAAAAACAAGCTCTACAATAGTCATAACAAGCACGTAAATTATACACTAACACCTCATATATAGTGTTTGGATTCTCTCATCTCTCGGGTGTATAATGAATATAACATGTATGAAAATGGAAGATAACACTCTCTACCTATCATAGCACATAGATTACCATATGCTTGAGACTAGATCAATCCTCCACCGCTTTGGCGTACGCACCTAAGATAAACTATCAAAGAGGGCTTTTAAAGGGTTGTAATGTTAGGTGTAAAGGTATGGACAAACACGAGTTTGTTGGATATTGGGAATTTACTGATGACAAGTCAAAAATCTAAGTTAATTACAAGTAAAACGAGGCTTTGCTAAGTCAAGACTCGATTTACTAAACTAACTCTTTTTGTCTTTTTCTTGACAGTTTCTTGACTTAAACATAAAAAAAAAATATTAATGATAGAGGCGGGATAGTAGCACGTATGTTTTTCTCTTTTTCTCTCTCTTTTTTTTCGATTTTTTTTTTCATACACTCTAACTCTACCATCCGCAAAACATAACATCATAGCAAAGGGATTTATAGGAGTATCCCTACACTTAAGTTTTTATTAAACTAAACTAATGACCCGAATTGCGAGGATCAAAATATTTGGAGTAATTAATTACGTAGATAAGGGAAATTAAATTTAACATTTCTTTCCGTTACTCCATAAAACACTACTTAACCCATGAGTCTCAATCGTCCCACAACTGTATGTATACAAGATATGACTCGACTTAGCAACCATGTAATCAACTAAATAACTGAACTAAGGGTTAAACATATTACAATAATGCACCAAAGATGAGTGCATACAATGAAGGCTAAGGCGATTTGGGTGTAACATTTGGGGTAGATTGTAAACAATGCTCTTCATTGATATTCCGGAAACCGGAACATCACGAGAACCGCGAAAAGATAGGCTCTGATGGGTTAACTAGGTATCGTGTACTATAAATGAGTACATCGCAAGGGTGTGAGGTAATTACTACACCGATGTAACCAATGTAATTATTTAAACATGTTTAAAATAAGGGTTATCCTAATGCCTTTTATCTTTTAGTAAATTCTAACCATATGAATGTAGTCTCACTAGCGATCTCGGAAAGCATCACAAAAACAAGTTCTAGAATCTATATACTACCGGTACTGTAACGCCCCGACCCGACAAGGGTAAAGGAATCACAAATAATGGTGTCATATCAAAGCAAACATAAATATCCAAAAGAAGTCTTAACATAAATGCTGAAATAATTCAAGTCAACATGACTTCAATACATAGGTCCCAATGGAAAAATAAACTCCAATAAAATAATCTGAAATAGTAAAGTCTTAAATGGCATCATAAGATCAAAGCTAAATATCTCTAAGGTAAGTCCACTCAGCAATCATCCCAAAGCAAAACCCAGCTCCATTGCTTAGATACCTGCCGCGGAAGAAAAGAAATGCGGCTGAGCTTCAAAAGCTCAGTGAACAGATATAAAAGCAAAGCAAATACGAAACGATATCGAATACAAAATATAGTGAACGAAAGATAGCAAAACCATAATCATTTTCAGTATATAAATCAGAATTATCGAATAAGGTTTATAGTTAACTACCACGAGCCTAGAAACATATATCAGATCATAATCATATTCACATAAGGCAACATTTGTAGGGGAGACCTACCAGAGTTATGAAGGACGTGCATGCACGCAGCATCAATCATCAGATAACATATAACATATAACAGATAACAGATCTAGGATGCATCCATACGCCCCACAGACAGATATTGGCCATAACATATAATTGAGCTCATAACAGATAATAGATAAGGGACGTGGCTGAACATCACTCTACTGCCCTAGAGTCATGTCAGAGGTGCATCACTGACACGGACATGGAACCCCCATGACTAGTGAAATATTGGCTCGGGTGTCAAACTATCTTAGGTCAAATCAGAATGTCAAAACTGACACAGATCATACTTTATCATAAGGTTAATCATATTTCCAAAATCAGAGTTTTCATATCATATAGTTCAAAATCAGGTGTTTCATAATTCAGAAATCAGAAGTTTCAAATAAGCAACAGCTCAAACAAACAGAATGGGGTTCATAGCAAAGGCTTAGGAAACCCTAATATAAAAGCTAACGAAAAGAAAACGTTATAAGGAACCTTTACTGAAAAGGTCAGAATATCTGTACCTTATTCCAAAGCAAATGACCAAAAAGCAGAAAGACGAAAACCAAGGGATTACTCCTTCTTCACAGAACCTATACACATTAATGATCATACATATTATTTATGATTCCATAATCGTCGAATTGATTTTTTAATATTTGGTGTTTATACTTAGTGTATTCAGTGATCTTAATACTTAAGAGATTTATGATTAAATGAGACTTAAGTGTTTTATAACCAATATTGTAGATTAGGGTTCATCATTTCATTTATTAAAGTTTAGGGTTAAATGTGAAAATAGTTTAAAAGTCATAACTCACACATGAAATAATGAATTAACACACTTAGCTTCAAACCCTAATCGACTCTCATTTATGTTCTAGGGTTTTCCCAATCTTTTAATATCATATTAATGTGCATTTACTTTACATGTTACGTCATTTATTGACTCATTACTTTGACCTAGCACGCATGAAAACAACCTTTCTTTTCATGCTTCACCATGCATGCACTCACACATGCAAACACTTACTCATACTCAAATCGACTCACACAACTCATTAACTCTTGTTTATTTACTCAACACCTTCATGACTTTAACCATGCGTTACTAATATACATATTATACGTCAACTTTTATACCCATGCACGTTTATGATTTCATGTGACAACACAAGTTACTTATCATCCGGATTAGATACACATCAACAAGCTCACTTGACTTACAAAACACACGCATGCTACACGTTTATACATCATATGGTTTGGTTATGCATGGCTCGACTCACACACGACTTAGGGTTTTCGTTTTGCATGCTCTTTACTTATTTAACACACGTTTACAAACATCCTTATGGTTCGGCTTATATATATATTTCGGCTACAATGTTTTACGCAAACCACATCTCCTCTACGTACCTTACATATTTACGTTTGCATGTTATAGCTCGGCCGATTCAATATATGTGTTAACGCAAGACATGCGGCCTGTTTTTCGACTCATGCAGCTCGACACACACTAAACCCGATTCATCTTTTACATATTCAATACATGCGGCTAATATATATTAGGTCCGATTCATATACATGGGTTTAGGTTTCATATGGTTCGACAAACACAAGCTCCGATTCAAATATGACATATTCAAGCATATATAATCGTTACATGTATTAAAAGTGAGACGAGGAAAACTTTGTTATACCTTTTAGCTTGCGTTAGGATCAAAACCCACGGTTCCAAATGTTGCAGCTGATCGGCCGAGAGAAAGAAAGAAAAGAATACCGCACCTTGTAGATTTTTAGGGTTCCAAATTTGTGTTAAGGTGTTGTATATATATGTGTGTATCGATCGGATCATATGTAGGTTTGAGTGTGGGCTTCGGCTCAACCCAACCGGAACAAAAACACAGCCCAAGTCTTGGGCTCTCGGCTTGAGTCCAAACCAACAACCACACGGCCCAACTTTGGTTCACAAATAAACGAAGGCAAGGCCCAACGAACGGCCCAACTATTTTTTACGCGAGACGTTTAACTTTCGTTTTTAATGTCGATCACATACACATATTTGTTAAGTTTTAATTATTCGTAAGTTAGATTTTAAATTTCGTTAAATGAATATAAATGTATTTTACGTATTTTATAATTTCGATTTCAAGGGTATTTTAGTCTTTATTTTATGTTTCAGATTTTCAGGTTTTACAACTCTTCCCCTCTAAAAGAAGAATTTTCGTCCTCGAAAATTGAAATGAAACGAAACGAAATGAGAACGTACCAAACTATTCAAAGAAATGAGGATAACTAGCTCGCATCGACTCTTCGGTTTCCCAAGTAGCCTCACGCTCCGGGTGATTTTTCCAAAGAATCTTAACGAACGGAATGACTTTATTTCTCATGACTCTTTCTTGTCTTTCTAAAATAGCTTCCGGTTCTTCAGATAAAGACATATCGGACTGAATTTGATCAAACGGATAAGAAGCAACGTGTAACGGATGATAGTTGTATCCCCTTAGGAGAGATACATGGAAAACGTCATGAACATGCGATAACTGAGGCGGAAGTGCTAACCGATACGAAACTTCTCCTATACGCTCCAGAATTTCAAACGGACCGATGAATCGAGGACTGAGCTTGCCCTTGATTCCAAAACGTTTTACACCTCTAAACGGTGAAACTTTCAGAAATACACGATCTCCAACCCGAAACTCTAAATCACGACGATGCTTGTCGGCATAACTTTTCTGACGAGACCTAGCCTCCTTCAACTTTTCTCTAGCAACCGCTACTTTCTCATTAGTGATCTCAATCATTTCCGGACCTTCAATTAAGCGTTCACCTACTTCATCCCAACAAGTAGGTGCTCTACATTTTCTCCCATAAAGAAGTTCAAACGGTGCTGCCTTAATGCTAGCATGCCAACTGTTGTTGTATGCAAACTTTACTAGACACAAATATTCATCCCAGCTGCCCGTCCATTCCAAAGCACAAGCCTTTAGCATGTCATCTAAGGTCTGAATAGTCCTCTCTGACTGACCATCCGTTTGAGGATGAAATGCTGTACTGAAATTAAGTCGAGTACCCCAAGCTTTTTGCAAACCTTTCCAGAAACGGGAAGTAAAATGCGGATCTCTGTCGGACACAATAGATGCCGGAGTACCATGAAGCCTAATGATCTCTTGTTGAAAAATTTCCGCCAATCTACCAATACCATAATCCTTTCTAATTGGTAAGAAATGAGCAGATTTGGTTAGTCGATCAACAACTACCCAAATCGCATCATGCTTCTTCCGAGTAAGAGGTAGCCCAGTCACAAAATCCATAGATATCTTATCCCACTTCCATGTTGGAATATCCAATGGCTGTAACAGTCCACTAGCCCTTTGGTGCTCAATTTTAACTTGCTGACAAATCATACACTTCGACACAAACGTCGCCACATCTTGCTTCATGCCATTCCACCAGAAGTAGTGCTTCAAATCCCTATACATCTTGGTAGAACCAGGATGGATAGTGGAAGGAGAACTATGAGCTTCAGTCATAACTTTCTCGCGAAGTACCGGATCATTAGGAACACAAAGCCTATCTTCATACCATACAATTCCGTCATCATCAACCTTAAACTCCGTCTGCTTACCTTCTTCAACATTTTGCGCCACGGCCCACAGTTCACCATCATCTTTCTGAGCTTCTTTAATTTGCAGTATAAGGTTCGACTCCACCTTCATACTAGCCCAGTATCCATCAAAACCTCGTACGCACAACTCAACATCCAAACGCTCTAAGTCACGAAGAATCCTAGGTTTAATCTCAATACTTGCAAGAATGCCTGATTTCCGGCTAAGTGCGTCAGCAACTACATTAGCCTTACCGGGATGGTACTGAATGTTGGTGTCATAATCCTTAAGAAGTTCTAACCATCTTCTTTGTCTCATGTTAAGTTCTTTCTGAGTGAAAATATACTTGAGACTCTTATGGTCAGTGAATATATCACACGTCTCTCCATACAAGTAATGCCTCCAGATCTTCAACGCGAACACCACTGCAGCTAACTCAAGGTCATGAGTTGGATAATTCTCCTCATAAGGTTTTAGCTGCCTTGAAGCATAAGCTATTACCTTTCCATGTTGCATCAAAACACAGCCCAATCCTTTCTTAGAAGCATCACTGTAAATTTGGAATCCTCCAGAACCAGATGGAAGAGTCAAAATAGGAGCGGACACCAATCTCCGTTTCAACTCTTCAAAACTCTCTTCTCATTCATCCGTCCATACAAACTTTTCACCTTTTCTCATCAGTTTGGTTAGGGGTAGAGCTAAGCGAGAGAAACCTTCAACAAAACGTCGGTAGTAACCAGCAAGTCCTAGAAAACTCCTAACCTCAGTCACTGTCGTAGGTCTTGGCCATTTAGTGATAGCCTCAACCTTAGATGGATCCATGGTGATACCATCAGCAGATACAATATGACCAAGGAAAGCGACTTGTTTTAACCAGAACTCACACTTCGAAAATTTGGCGTACAACTTCTTCTTCCTCAGAATCTCCAAAACTATCCGGAGATGTTGCTCATGTTCTTCTTCAGACTTGGAGTAAACCAAAATGTCGTCGATGAAAACGATAACAAACTTGTCGAGGAACTCATGGAAAACACGATTCATTAGGTCCATAAACACCGCAGGCGCATTTGTCAAACCAAAAGGCATAACGAGGAATTCGTAGTGGCCGTATCTGGTATGAAACGCGGTCTTAGGGACATCTTGCTCCCTCACACGTAGCTGGTGATAACCAGATCTCAAATCAATCTTAGAAAAGAATTTAGCTCCTTGTAGTTGATCAAACAAATCATCAATACGCGGCAGAGGATAACGATTTCGAATGGTAATACGGTTGAGTTCACGGTAGTCGATACATAGACGCATGCTTCCATCCTTCTTCTTCACAAACAAAACAGGTGCACCCCATGGAGAAACACTGGGTCGAATAAATCCATTTTCTATCATCTCTTGTAGCTGTTCCTTTAACTCCTTCAATTCTACAGGTGCCATGCGATACGGAGCCTTCGAAATCGGTTCAGCACCAGGAATTAACTCAATGCTAAACTCAACTTCTCTAGCTGGGGGAAGACCGGGAAGTTCATCGGGAAAAACGTCGGTGAATTCACAAACAACAGAAAGGTTTTCAATGTTAGGACTCTCCAAAGATGTGTCCTTAACAGATGCCAGAAAACCTTGACACCCATGAGCAATCATGGTTCGTGCCTTCACAGCAGAAATGAGCTTAACAGATTTGAGGGGTTGAGAACCATAATAAACAAATTCAGGATGTTTTATGTCTCCAAAGATCACAGTTCTAGCATAGCAGTCAATGGAAGCTCTATGATAAGCCAACCAATCCATGCCTAGAATGATATCAAAGTCGACCATATCGAGAGGATACAGATTTGCAGAGCGAATACGATCATCAAAACGAAGAGGGCACTTAACGTATTTATGATCAATGATCATATGGTTTTTCATAGGTGTAGAAATTGATAAGTGGTTTGTTAGTGGTTTGGGGGTCATATTAAGTTTCTTAGCAAATATGACAGATATAATGGAGTGTGTGGCACCGGTATCAAATAAAGCGAAGACAGAATAATCATCAATGAAAAGAGTGCCCGTAATGGTACCTGAAGTGCGCTCCGCCTGATCCCGAGTAGTAGCATAAACACGTCCAGTAGTAGGTGGCGGCTTGATGTAATTTCCAGGAATCGCCGGGTTCCTCTTAGGGCAATCCTTGATCTTGTGAGTAGTGGAACCACAAGAGAAACATCCACCAGTGGCCTTAAAACACTGCCCCGGTTGAGCCTTTCCACAAGTAGTACAGAGAGGTGGGGGAGGCAAAACCTCAGCTGTCCTTTGCTGACCAGAAGATCCTGAAGCACGACCCTGATATGATCCTCGAGCTGACTGATCCTTGTTGTAACGCTGGTTATTGTTACCTTGATTCTGACGATCATTTCCATTTCTACCAGCGGCTCTGCTATCCTGACTCCTCGCCTCAGGGCGCCTAGAGTCCACATTCCTTCCTGACTGACCCCGCTGATCATAACTCCTATCCACTTGACCCCTCGAATCATAACTCCTGCCAGAATTTCCCTTATAATCATTACTTTGAGTCCTAGCTTGAACCCGATCACCATCGCGGTTACGCTTGTTGGAACCCGAAACCTCATGAAAGATCTCAATGTTACGAGTTGCGTCATTGCAGGCCGATACATCCTCATACTCAATATTCAGCAGTCGGTCCAACACCCACTTATTCAGTCCCCACTTGAAGTGCTTAGCTTGGCGCCTACCATCTCCAGCAATCGTTCCCACAAAACTTACCAGCCTCATAAACCTGCCCATGTACTCATTGGAGTTCTCATGATCAAACTGGTAAATCGCCTGATAATCCCTCTCATACCTTTGCTGCTCAGCATCAGGGAAGTAACGGTTATAGAAGATAGTCCGAAACTCAGCCCAAGTACAAGTAATAGCAAAAGCATCTCCTCCTCTTGCCTGTTTGAGTGCCTTCCACCAATTCAATGCATCACCTTCCAACTTAAATGTAGCCAAACGGGTCTTAAACTCGTCTCCACAACCCAATACTTCAAACAGCTTTTCTATGTGAGTGATCCAGTCCTCGGCCTCAGTGGGAGTAGCAGCAGTGCTAAAAGAAAGAGGCTTGAGCTTACCGAAACGCTCGAGCCAAGTATGAATGTCGACGGGTTGATTACCTCCACCACTACCCGAAGGACCAGTCTGGTTTCGAATGTTGTTGATCACCTGTGTCATCATCTCAGGTGTGGTAAGACCAGGGAAAAGAGTGTTGAGAGCATTAGCAATCGCAGCATCCATGTTAGGAGCATCATCGTCTCCATCCAATTGACCGTTACGACGAGTTTGAACCATCTGAACGATATTCAAACGATTAGCAAAATGAACAAAGGTGAGATACGAAGTGGAAGTACGCATAAGGAATCCTAAAGTCTACCCAATCCTCACAGGTCATAGCCTAAGCTCTAAGGGTCTCAAAACCTAGGTCTCTGATACCATAAATTGTAACTCCCCGACCCGACAAGGGTAAAGGAATCACAAATAATGGTGTCATATCAAAGCAAACATAAATATCCAAAAGAAGTCTTAACATAAATGCTGAAATAATTCAAGTCAACATGACTTCAATACATAGGTCCCAATGGAAAAATGAACTCCAATAAAATAATCTGAAATAGTAAAGTCTTAAATGGCATCATAAGATCAAAGCTAAATATCTCTAAGGTAAGTCCACTCAGCACTCATCCCAAAGCAAAACCCAGCTCCATTGCTTAGATACCTGTCGCGGAAGAAAAGAAATGCGGCTGAGCTTCAAAAGCTCAGTGAACAGATATAAAAGCAAAGCAAATACGAAACGATATCGAATACAAAATATAGTGAACGAAAGATAGCAAAACCATAATCATTTTCAGTATATAAATCAGAATTATCGAATAAGGTTTATAGTTAACTACCACGAGCCCAGAAACATATATCAGATCATAATCATATTCACATAAGGCAACATTTGTAGGGGAGACCTACCAGAGTTATGAAGGACGTGCATGCACGCAGCATCAATCATCAGATAACATATAACAGATAACAGATAACAGATCTAAGATGCATCCATACGCCCCACAGACAGATATTGGCCATAACATATAATTGAGCTCATAACAGATAATAGATAAGGGACGTGGCAGAACATCACTCTACTGCCCTAGAGTCATGTCAGAGGTGCATCACTGACACGGACATGGAACCCCCATGACTAGTGAAATATTGGCTCGGGTGTCAAACTATCTTAGGTCAAATCAGAATGTCAAAACTGACACAGATCATACTTTATCATAAGGTTAATCATATTTCCAAAATCAGAGTTTTCATATCATATAGTTCAAAATTAGATGTTTCATAATTCAGAAATCAGAAGTTTCAAATAAGCAACAGCTCAAACAAACAGAATGGGGTTCATAGCAAAGGCTTAGGAAACCCTAATATAAAAGCTAACGAAAAGAAAACGTTATAAGGAACCTTTACTGAAAAGGTCAGAATATCTGTACCTTATTCCAAAGCAAATGACCAAAAAGCAGAAATACGAAAACCAAGGGATTATTCCTTCTTCACAGAACCTATACACATTAATGATCGTACATATTATTTATGATTCCATAATCGTCGAATTGATCTTTTAATATTTGGTGTTTATACTTAGTGTATTCAGTGATCTTAATACTTTAGAGATTTATGATTAAATGAGACTTAAGTGTTTTATAACCAATATTGTAGATTAGGGTTCATCATGTCATTTATTAAAGTTTAGGGTTAAATGTGAAAATAGTTTAAAAGTCATAACTCACACATGAAATAATGAATTAACACACTTAGCTTCAAACCCTAATCGACTCTCATTTATGTTCTAGGGTTTTCCCAATCTTTTAATATCATATTAATGTGCATTTACTTTACATGTTACGTCATTTATTGACTCATTACTTTGACCTAGCACGTATGAAAACAACCTTTCTTTTCATGCTTCACCATGCATGCACTCACACATGCAAACACTTACTCATACTCAAATCGACTCACACAACTCATTAACTCTTGTTTATTTACTCAACACCTTCATGACTTTAACCATGCGTTACTAATATACATATTATACGTCAACTTTTATACCCATGCACGTTTATGATTTCATGTGACAACACAAGTTACTTATCATCCGGATTAGATACACATCGACAAGCTCACTTGACTTACAAAACACACGCATGCTACCCGTTTATACATCATATGGTTTGGTTATGCATGGCTCGACTCACACACGACTTAGGGTTTTCGTTTTGCATGCTCTTTACTTATTTAACACACGTTTACAAACATCCTTATGGTTCGGCTTATATATATATTTCGGCTACAATGTTTTACGCAAACCACATCTCCTCTACGTACCTTACATATTTACGTTTGCATGTTATACCTTGGCCGATTCAATATATGTGTTAACGCAAGACATGCGGCCTGTTTTTCGACTCATGCAGCTCGACACACACTAAACCCGATTCATCTTTTACATATTCAATACATGCGGCTAATATATATTAGGTCCGATTCATATACATGGGTTTAGGTTTCATATGGTTCGACAAACACAAGCTCCGATTCAAATATGACATATTCAAGCATATATAATCGTTACATGTATTAAAAGTGAGACGAGGAAAACTTTGTTATACCTTTTAGCTTGCGTTAGGATCAAAACCCACGGTTCCAAATGTTGCAGCTGATCGGCCGAGAGAAAGAAAAAAAAGAATACCGCACCTTGTAGATTTTTAGGGTTCCAAATTTGTGTTAAGGTGTTGTATATATATGTGTGTATCGATCGGATCATATGTGGGTTTGAGTGTGGGCTTCGGCTCAACCCAACCGGAACAAAAACACAGCCCAAGTCTTGGGCTCTCGGCTTGAGTCCAAACCAACAACCACACGGCCCAACTTTGGTTCACAAATAAACGAAGGCAAGGCCCAACGAACGGCCCAACTATTTTTTACGCGAGACGTTTAACTTTCGTTTTTAATGTCGATCACATACACATATTCGTTAAGTTTTAATTATTCGTAAGTTAGATTTTAAATTTTGTTAAATGAATATAAATGTATTTTACGTATTTTATAATTTTGATTTCAAGGGTATTTTAGTCTTTATTTTATGTTTCAGATTTTCAGGTTTTACAGGTACACTCAATAAGCATTAAAAGTGAATGCTTTTATCGTATGTATCTAAAGGGTAACTTCACATTTTTTGGGTGGAATTTGAGTGGTAAGGGTTTTAGTGCTAGTCATATAACTCCTATCCATGAGACGCTTTATTAAGACTAAAGTTTTGCTCATAAGTGTCGTAAAAAATTAAAAATTTGGTGCTAAAATTACTCTAACAAGTGTTTCTTTTAGTTTATTACACTATTACTAAGGACAAGACAAATATCAAGTGAGTAAATAGTTTCTAAGGTATCCCTTTTTCCCCCTACACTTAAACTGAACATTGTCCCCAATATTCCGTGAAACTATCAAAGTTATGATAATATGAAGTAAATAAAAGAGAAAGAAACTAGTACTCCTCTGATTAGCTCGGTATAACCGGTGTAAAGTCAAGGTTAAATCCTCCTCCAAGAAGAATAAATAAATCAAGAATGTTGCTTCCATTGTGTACTTGCATCTTTTTATCCAATATAACCTGTAAATTCTGAGAAAACGAACACGAAACCTTGCGTAAAATCGGTGGTAAAACTATATATAAAACAAATCTAAACTAGAAAGCGAGTAAAATATAATGCTTGCAAAATAGATGTTTGCAGATTCCTGAAAATTTTAATTATGGAAATTTTTAGAAATTCGGTTTCGATAGAAAAACGAAAATCTGGAAAACTTGATAACGCTACACGCGTCGTTCGGGGTCAAAGGAACTTCCTTTTCGTCGAGCAAGTTTTTCATCACCCTAGGCAGTGAACCTAATCAATGTAGTGTAGTATTAGGGTAAGCCACGGGTATTGATATCGTTCTCTAGGGGAATAGGAATGCTAGTGAGAAGTTACTACGCTATGGTTGGGGTTGAGGAAGATTATTTTTTATCTTTTTATATTTTTTAAGGAAAGGAAATGTACGAATCTCGGGGTTTGAATTTGGGGGGTTGGTATTTCTACCGATTACTCTACTTATCTAATCTAAGGTGTATGTAGTCTATGTCTAATTAATGTGTGCTCGTATGATAGTTTAAAGATGTGTTTACTTAGGTTTTACTACTCCTTAATTATCTCCTATTGGTGGTTGAATTGTCACGTCCTTATTCCTAGTTGCGTTGTGTGTCTAAGGTTGTAGGGTATGCGTTTCTCCCTAACTCTTTGAACTTACCAAAGGGTCTCGTCTACAAAACCCACTAGGGATAATAAACTCTTACTCTAAGGCACTCTTTGGATGGTTTAGCTTACAACTACTCAAGGAGTCATATTCTAAGGTTCACAAAGATTTAATCAAGCATTAAGTACACAACGAATGACCTATCGCATTACTAGATCATTAATCAACTAAGATAAGAGACAACCAATCAATATTCAATAATTAAGTTTCATATTCCCTAAGCAAACACACAAGTAAATTAGCCGGACATGGAAAATATGCAAGCATACACACAAATAATCAAAGACATAATTGTATTAATGAAGTAAAACACTTATCTTGATGTAATATAGGGTTTGGAACCCTAAAATACTGTACAAGACAGCCTTGGTTCGGTTTAGGGTTTTACTCCAAAAGACTACACACTAAATACTAAAAAATTCGGATTCTATATATAATATTACATATGCGACGGCGTCACCTTATGTTTTGTGACGCCGTCGTGTCGCCGTTATTAGGGTTTCGTCTTGGCCACGTTAGACTTGCGACGGCATTACCTTATGCTTGTGACGACGTCTGGATTACATCTAGGCCGTCTGAGTTGCGACGGCCTACTCTTTTATAACTTGACGTCGTCACTTGAAAGTAGGAGTTTTGGCTTCTGTCCCGTCACAAAGATCCTCCGACGGCGTCGCAATTAACACCTGACGCCGTCACCTTATGTTTTCAGCAGCTTTGAGTGTCTCAATTCTGACTTTGGCCATTTTCTTCGTATAATCGCGCCTTTTCGTCCAAATAAGTGCCATTCCAGCATTTTGCCTTCAAGAGACCTAAAAAGTGAAAAGGAACGATACTAAGCAATAACGGATACAAAAGTGATCAAATAAGGGCTTAAACGACCCCTAAAAAAGGTACCTTTTAAAACCTTATCAAATATCCCTACACTTGGTATTTGCTTGTCCTCAAGCAAATGTGCTTTTAGCCAATTAATTTATAAGTTAGGGGTCATGAAGCATTGGTTTAAAACAGTCCACAACACATATAAGCCCCGCAAAAGTCATAACAAGCACGGAAATCACATACTAGCACCTCACATGGGGTGTTTGGATACTCACATCTCTCTCGGGTGTATATGAAATATAACAAATTGGAAATGGAAGATAAACACTCATTAACCGGTCCTAGTACATAGATTACCATAGGCTTGAGAATAGATCAAACCTCTATCGCTTTGGCGTAAGCACCTAGGAAAGACTATCAAAGAGGTCTTTAAAGGGTTGTAATGTTAGGCTTACGGTAGGGAAACAAAGGGTTTGGTGGGATAGGCTATATAGTGGTGGTAGGTCAAAAATCTCTTATGTTACAAGCATACGAAGAAAGGCGTTGCTAAGCCAAGACTCGACACTCTAAACTCTAGCTAACTAAAATAAACAAACATAAATTTAAAGGATAGATGTAGGAGGGTAGCCCGTATGTTTTTTTTTTTTTTTTTTTTTTTTTTTTTTTTTTTCATCACTCTATTTTTTTTTCACTCTTTTTCTCTTCTTTTTTTTTTTTTTTTTTTTCATACACTTTTACTCTACCATCCTCTATGGTAACATCAAAATGATAGGGATTTATAGGCACATCCCTACACTTGAGTTTTTATTACTCTAACACTAATTTGACCCGAATTGAAAAGATCAAAACACTTGGGGTACATTATTACGCAAACAAAGAGAATTTGAATTTAACGTTCCCTTCCCGTTATTTCATAAACTTTAACTTTTCCCATGAATCCCAATCGTCCCAAAGCTGTATACAAAGGATATGACTCGACTTAGCAACTCATGCAAGCAACTAGATAATTGAACTAAGGGTTTAGGGTGATAACAATAATGCACTAAAAGTGAGTGCATACAGGGTAGGCTAAGGCGATTTGGGTGTATATTTGGGGGGTGGGGTGTAAACAATGCTCTTCATTGATATTCTGGAAAAACCGAAACATCACGAGAACCGCGAAAAAGATAGGCTCTGAGGGGTTAACTAGGGGTATCGTGTACTAAAGATGAGTACAACGCAAAGGGTTTGGGGGAATTACTCAACCGATGTGGAAGAAGTAATTATATTACGGGTATCAAACAAGGGTTATCCTAATGCCTCTTATCATTTAGTTATCCCTAACTACACAAGTGTAGTCTTACTTGCGATCTCGGAATGCATCACAAAACAAGTTCTAGAATCTAATATACTACTGGTTCACACTCTAAGCATTGAAGATGAATGCTTTTAATTCCTACTAATCTAAGGGCGATCCTCACATTTTGGGTGAAATTTAGGTGGTAAAGGGTTTTTGTGCTAGTCATGCAACTTCCTATCCGTGAGACGCTTTTGTTAAGACTAATGGCCCACTCCTATATGTCATGAAAAATTTTAAATTTGGTGCCAAAATTACCCTAACCGATATTTTCTCATGGTTTATTACACAAATACAATTGGACAAAGCAAATAATCAAGGATAAGCATAGTTTCAAAGTTCCCGTTTTATTTTCCCTCCCTACACTTAAACTGAACATTGTCCCCAATGTTCCCCGAAAGTATCAAAGTTATGATAATTGGAAGGTAATTAAAAACAAAAGAAACTAGTACTCCCCTGATTAGCTCGGTAGGATCCGTGTGTGAAGTGGTGGTTAAATCCTTTCCAAGAAGAATTTATGCGTGAAAAGCTCCTTCCAATCTTATGTAACTTCTTTTTGATAAATTAAACCTGCACACTTGAAGAAACAAACGAAACCTTCGCGTAAAATCGGCGGTAATAATATATATAAGACTCGATTTAAACTAGGATATAATGCTTGTGGAATGGATGTTTACAGAATTTCTGGAAAATTAAGACCTGGAAAATTCCAAATTTTTTTTTAAGTTGCTCAGAAAACGAGAAAAAAGTAATCTTTTATTTTTACTCCTTCCTGATGCCGTCAGGTTGCGATCCTGACGCCGTCAGGTTATCCTGACAAAAACTGGTCTGCGATTTTCTGGAAAAAAATCTGGAAAATTTACATCTTTAGAATCTGGAAAAATTTCTGCAAAACATCCATTATGACTCGATACAAGCATTTGACTCGAACAAACACACAAATATATATTTTAATGAACTATTATTCTCATGTTTACGTTTCCTTGAAAACGTGTGTAATCCTCCCTACACTTATCCCTTATGTAAAATACCTTTATATGCAATTAAGACGAGGTTAAAAACAAAATAAAGCATTTTTACAAAACTAAACATGAGAATAAACAATCAATAAAAGATATATGACACTAACAAGCAAACAATTAAGCATGGGTTGCCTCCCACGAAGCGCTTTTCTTTATTTAAGAGTCTTGTAGCTAGACTCGTAGTCGTGCTCCTACGTTACTTCATTACCGCCACCTTGACGGTCTCTAATGGGGGATTCCATGTTGTAGAAGTGCCCTATGATGCACCTCTCTAAGAGTTCGTCCTCTCCCCACTTGGTCCTATATTTCGGTCCTAAGTTCAAGCAATCCTTATAGAATCCGAAAATCTTAGCCATAACATAATCTACTCCTTTTTCCCTATTCTCATCATTCCTATAATAGACCGACAGTTTAAGTTCTTTTTCATCATTAGAGAGTGATGAAAACTTCTCAATCTTAAACGGCATTTGGTAAGCTATGTCATCGGTCTCATCCTTGAATCGTACTACTCCTAACGAGGGATCATAGGTCATCCCGGTGCTTTCTATGAAAGGTTTTCCTAGAATAACATGGAACAAGCTAGGGTCTATGGTCGTGCTAATATCATCCACAATTATGAAGTCCGTAGAAAACGTGAAACTACCTACATAAACGGGCAATCCCTTAACTCTACCAAGAAAATTGCACTTAACCCTAGGATTATCGGGGTCTTGCCTAGTTGGAATAGGCTTCTTCATTACCCAATTGTAGTAGGTGCTAGTCATTATGTTGATTGGGGATTTGCGATCAATGTAGGCCTTTGCCACAAAAAGGTGTCCTATGAAACATGGTATGTTAAGATTCCAAGGGTTCCCAAACTTGATTCGAGGGCTTTTCCTAACATACATGTGACGGAGGTCACGCACTAAGTGAGGGTGGCGAGATAGTTCTTCTTCCGTAGGAAACTTATTGAAATAGTCATTGTCTACTTCATCTACTTCCTCGGTTGTTTCATTATTCTCAAGTGTATGGTCCTCTTCGTCATTTGTTCCATTAGGTTTAACTAAGGCGATGGTATTGACGAATTGAACGTGCTTAGCTAGCTTACTTGGGTCCTTAATCTCTACACCGGAAGGCTCGGGAGTTGAGATAGCATTAACCTTCCTATCACTATTGGTTATGGCTTTCAAAAGGTTGTCTATCTTCCTATCCATTTCGGCTTGTTGTTGGTTAAAGCGGTCCGAGAGCTTAGCTATTTGGGATTCTTGGGATGCAACAAGGTTTTGCAACATCCCTTCGATGTTTTGTTGGTTAGGACCGTTAGGTGGGGGCCATGAAAAATCATTGGAAGTGAATTCCTTGGTTTGTCCCCAGTAGAAGTCGGGCTTGCCTTTCCATGCCTCTCGGGTTTCATTGAAATTCCTAGGTCCGGGTATTGTAGGGAATCTTCCTCCCGTTCCATTAATACGCGAGGATGCGTAGTCAACGGAAGCATGTTCGGGGGATCGAGTGATAGTGCGCGTGTTATGAGGATCACAAAACGGCTCACACGAGGAAGAAACTTTGTTCACATGGTGTGAAGACTTAGGATTTTTGTAGGAACTCATTAGGAATTTTACTTGATCTTCAAGTTCAATCATCCTACGGTCGGAAGGTTGTGAGTCGATGGGAGGCAATGAGATTGCCTTAACGGTTTTGGGCAGCTCACGGGGGTCATCCCAACTTTTGTTGTCATAGAGGGCAAGGTCCTCTATTATACCCCATGATTCTTCCGCGGTGAGATCACTAAGTTTTCCACCGGCCGCTTGGTCAATGGATCGCTTGGTGGGGAAGTTGACATGATCATAAAAGAGTTGGACTTGGAGCCAAAGATCAATGCCGTGATGAGGGACTTTATGAAGCAAGTCCTTGAATCGAGTCCATGCTTCGTAGAGAGATTCACCTTGACGTTGTTGGAACATCAAGATGTCATTCCTAAGCTTAGTGGTTCTCCTTGGTGGAAAAAATTGAGCAAGGAAGCGAGAGGTAAGATCATCCCAACTTGAGATGGAGCCGGCGGGAAGTCGCTCAAGCCAATTACTAGCTTGGTCCCGTAGAGAGAATTGGAAGAGACGCAGACGCGTGGTCTCCCGAGTAGTAGCATCAAGGTCGATGGAATCGACAATTTTAAAGAAATCCCTAAGATGCTGATTTGGATCTTCGGAACGAAGTCCATGGAATGCACATCCGTTTTGCACCAACCGGATGGTGTTGGATCGCAAGGCCGTAGTTTGGGCTTGGTCGGGAAGCTCAATGGTGTTCCTATAGCCTAAGTGGCTTGGTCTCGAGTATTCACCAAGAGTACGGGCTCTTGGCGGGTCAATTGGTGGTGGGTTGATGAATGGTGGGTGGTTATCACCTTCCATGATGAAAAGTGATGGGATTACGAACAAAGGTCACGAAAAAGGGGGATAGACTAAGAGAAAGCTAAAAAATGAGAAAATTTTACTTGATAGGAATCAAGTAAAGAAACCTAAACGAGGTGGACTACTAACTAGCTATTCTATTCCCCGGCAGCGGCGCCAAAAGCTTGATAACGCTACACGCGTCGTTCGGGGTCAAAGGAACTTCCTTTTCGTCGAGCAAGTTTTTCAACACCCTAGGCAGTGAACCTAATCGTTGTAGTGTAGTATTAGGGTAAGCCACGGGTATTGATATCGTTCTCTAAGGGAATAGGAATGCTAGTGAGAAGTTACTACGCTAAGGTTGGGGTTGAGGAAGATTATTTTTTATCTTTTTATATTTTTTAAGGAAAGGAAATGTACGAATCTCGGGGTTTGAATTTGGGGGGTTGGTATTTCTACCGATTACTCTACTTATCTAATCTAAGGTGTATGTAGTCTATGTCTAATTAATGTGTGCTCGTATGATAGTTTAAAGATGTGTTTACTTAGGTTTTACTACTCCTTAATTATCTCCTATTAGTGGTTGAATTGTCACGTCCTTATTCTTAGTTGCGTTGTGTGTCTAAGGTTGTAGGGTATGCGTTTCTCCCTAACTCTTTGAACTTACCAAAGGGTCTCGTCTACAAAACCCACTAGGGATAAAAAAACTCTTACTCTAAGGCACTCTTTAGATGGTTTAGCTTACAACTACTCAAGGAGTCATATTCTAAGGTTCACAAAGATTTAACCAAGCATTAAGTACACAACGAATGACCTATCGCATTACTAGATCATTAATCAACTAAGATAAGAGACAACCAATCAATATTCAATAATTAAGTTTCATATTCCCTAAGCAAACACACAAGTAAATTAGCCGAACATGGAAAACATGCAAGCATACACACAAATAATCAAAGACATAATTGTATTAATGAAGTAAAACACTTATCTTGATGTAAGATAGGGTTTGGAACCCTAAAATACTGTACAAGACAGCCTTGGTTCGGTTTAGGTTTTTACTCCAAAAGACTACACACTAAATACTGAAAAATTCGGATTCAATATATAATATTACATATGCAACGGCGTCACCTTATGTTTTGTGACGCCGTCGTGTCGCCGTTATTAGGGTTTCATCTTGGCCACGTTAGACTTGCGACGGCGTCACCTTTTGCTTGTGACGACGTCCTCTTCAGCTTCTGACGCCGTCTGGATTACATCTAGGCCGTCTGAGTTGCGACGGCCTACTCTTTTATAACTTGACGTCGTCACTTGAAAATGGGAGTTTTGGCTTCTGTTCCGTCACAAAGATCCTCCGACGGCGTCGCAATTAACACCTGACGCCGTCACCTTATGTTTTCAGCAGCTTTGAGTGTCTCGATTCTGACTTTGGCCATTTTCTTCGTATAATCGCGCCTTTTCGTCCAAATAAGTGCCATTCCAGCATTTTGCCTTCAAGAGACCTAAAAAGTGAAAAGGAACGATATTAAGCAATAACGGATACAAAAGTGATCAAATAAGGGCTTAAACGACCCCTCAAAAAGGTACCTTTTAAAACCTTATCAAAAACTGTTTGCTACAGTACCTAAGGCCGTCGGGATTGACCTGACAGAATTTTAAACTTTGTTTTCATGAAAATTTCTGAAAAAAATTACTTCTTAAAAACCTGGAAACTAATGCAAAACAAACATTGTGACTCGATACAAGCATTTGACTCAAACAAACACACAAATATATGCTCATCATGTATTATGAATCTCATGTTCAATTTTGTTCTTTTAAACATATGTGATCTTTCCTACACTTACCTTTTGCAAAATACTTTTATATGTAATTAAGACGAGGTTAAAAAATAAAATAAAGCATTTTCACAATAGTATTTTATAGGTTAATGCACTCAAGAGGCATTGTATTTTTAAAAAATGTTCATTTGAGTCATTATACAATTTTTTTTGTTTATTAAGATCAGTGTTCTAATTGTTTTATTCAAGGAGACCACTATATTACTCAAAAAATTTATTTGGGTCACTGCACTACTTTTACATTTATACAAGTCATTAAACTTGCCAAAACATGTTACTTAGATTATCAAATTTGTTAATCAAAATATGTTTTAAAAAGTGTAATGTTCGAAATTACAAAATATATATTAAGATTACTGATGGATGATAAGTATTTGAACATAATGCATATTGTTATATGAATGATGAGTGGACATGTTTAATTTTGATAATTAAGTATAAGTTAAACTTCATACCGGTGGAAATAAAAGGCGAAAAGCGAACAGTCGCATTTAAACGACATCAAAAGTGTACTTATAAATGCAAAATCTAATGACCTGTTTAGCTTAAAAACAATTTGGATCCATATGCACAGACACAATGTTGAAATATCCGTCCATTGTAATTAATTATAATACATAATTTAAATGAAATACAATTAACATCGAAAAACAAGCATAAAAATAAATACATACATGCAAAAAAATATGAAAAACACTTTTGAATAGTACACTTTAACAATTTTGATTACGTGAATAACATAGTGAGAAAAGTTTATCGACTTAAATAAGCATAACAATATACGGTGACTTAAATGAATATTGTTAGTATTATAATGACTTAAAAGTATAAAAACTTTAGTACAGTGACCTTAATAAATAAAAAAGTTGTACAATGACCTAATTGAACATTTTTAAAAAATACAATGACCTTCGAGTGCAATAACCCGTATTTGAAACATGAAAATTAAACAATAATGAGAAAGTATATATGACACACAAACAATTAAAAACAAACAATCAAATAAATAAACATGGATTGCCTTTCAAGAAGCACTTTTCTTTATTTACGAGTCTTGTAGCTAGACTCAAAGTCATAATGTACTATCCTATGTAAGTAAGCTCATCATCAAGGACATCATTTAGTTTTCTATTAGTACGTTTTGTTCGGTATGACTTCTTAAACTTTTCTCCATCGGGATCATATAATGTCATCTTTATATACTATGATCCATCTTCTTCTTTAGGTGGCTTGTTCCAATTCTATTTCTTCTTTGAAATCTTCTTTTTCCACCAATTCATCCCTAAGTTAATTGGCAAGGATCCTAGTAATTCAATCATCTTCCTAAATACTAAGGGATCCTCAAATTGATCTATCTCGGTGTCCCTAGCCAATTGTTGTTTAATAGTGTGAGTTTTATTTACAAATTCTTCATCTAGATAAAATAGGCATTGAGGTCCTATAAAATCTCCATTAATCCAAGGTCTATATCTCGATGGTTTCCTATCAAAAGCTATCCCATGAGGTGTTTGTTCCTCATCAATGTCATAAGCATGCTTCTTGATATCGTAGATTGACCTAGTGTATCCTTCTCCTACCGTTATTTTGGACATCTTACTATCAATTATAGCATTAGCGGTAGCTAAGAATTCTCTTCCAACTAACAATGGGCATGTAGGGTCGCTAGCCATATCAAGGATATGGAAATTCGCCAAAATAGTCAATTTTCATATATGCACTATCATGTCCTTTATTATCTTTACCAGATATGCTAAACTCCCATCCGCTAAACCAATTATCGCTTCTGTTTCTTCTAACTTCCCTAAGTTGATACTTTTATAAAGGAGTAACAGAAGTAAATTAATGCTTGATCCTAAGTCGGCTAATGTGTCAAAAGCTTTGGAATCTCTAATGCTACAAGGTAGAACGAAGAAGCCCGGATCATTTAACTTTTTAGGTAGTTTATTTTGGACAAACACGGACCCATTTTTACCCAAATTTAATCTTTCCTCACATTTATCCATTAAAGCATGATAACAAGGTGCATAAGTTAAGACATCTGATTCGTGCCGAACCGTCAAGTTATCTCACACAAGCTAGCCACTTGTGAATGGCTAGCCGTAAGAAACTTAAAACAGTTCAGACACCAATGCAATGAAGATCAGGAGAGTATAGTGTTTCCCCAGGTCGTTATGTCCCAACGAGCTGTGCGATGAATCACCAAACGAATAGTGATCGAGAGGATTTGAACGAAAAAGAGTTGATTGATTATGAACAATTATACCTAAAGGAAAAGTTTATAAATTACAGGGGCTTAAATGCAAATTAAAGAAAATTAAAAAGATAAAATATATTAAATAAACGCTATCACTATTTGCAAAATGATGTTTTTGATTTTTTTTTCTTTAATAAAATTTAACTTAAAAACTACGTGACGTACAAAAGAAAATGTGAAACTTAAACAATATTAATCCTAAAAATATAAAAATGACATTTTTACAAACCTAATGATAAGAGAAAATTTATAGAAAAAGAAAATTATTTTTAAAATTATTTATCTAATTATTATTAATTAAAAACTATTCTTACTTATTTAATAATAACCCAAAATACAAGAAAATATGAAATAAAGCTAGAAAAATGAAATTATGACTTAGAAAAATCTAAAATAACTAAAGAGAATTTTCAAAACTAATTTTGTATTTTTCTGATTATTTTTCTATTTTCTATGAATTAAAAACTATTTAAAACTACTTAAATTGCTTAAAAATACAAATTTAACTAAGAAAAATCTGGAAAAATATTTTTTTGACTTTTTATATTTATCTTAACCTAGGAAAAATGAAAACTTATTTTTTTGGAACTTTTTCTGAATTAATTGCAATAAAAGCTATTTAAAATTACCTAAAAACTGTTTTAAATTGTGAAAAATACTAAACAGTGATTAATATTTATGAAAAATTTAGTAAAAATCTAAAATATTATTCTAATTCTATAAAAAAAATATAAAATACTAGGCTTATGTGTGAGAAATGAGAGCTGCAATGTAAACTGATTACAAATAAGCTATCTATAATAAGCTAATAAGCACAATAAGCCACCAAACTGTTTCAGAAGCTAATTTATACTAAAACTAACTACTAGCAACTAATTACTTCTAATCCTAACCTATATTGAGCAAACTACCATTGATTGATGCTAACTGCTACTTAAGCGAAACAGCTACCTGGTACCCTACTTTCAGCTTAATTATAAGCTAAACCAGAGAACTGAGATGCAAACCAGATCTGTGGTTCTCAAGACCACCAACCAAAGAGTAGTTATGCCAAATTTCAGATCAAGACAAGCTCAAATGAAGCTAATACAAAGCCTAAACAGTTTGATGAAAACTGATTTTTGACAACTTTGACTATTGAAAACAGTGGTTCAATTTGACTTTTGTGAGATTAAATGGTAAATTTTGGACTAAGATCAATGTTATCATATGAAATAAGACTAATTCAAGCTACTCCTACAGTTTCAACACCTATCTTAAGCTATTCTAATAACTAGATCCTAACAGATTTTGGCTAAAATGATTTTAAAGTGCTTTTTGACTTTTAAAGCAAACAGGCACAAAACTGAGACTTAAATGACTATATTATGACTAGTTAAGACTATAGCAACAGACATTAACCATTATTGAGCTCTGAATCACAATTAAACTCCTAATCCAAACACCCCTTTAACAAATCTAACAAACTTAATAAGCTATCTACTCCTATTCCTATTTATGCAGAGATCAAAACAGGTGAATTCCTAAGATTCTAATGCTAAAATACCACTGAATCAAGTATCAAACACAATCAAACATAACCATAAACATACTTGCATTCATGACAGTTTTGAAAAGAAATGGATCAAAACTTACTTGAAGTCCAGCATAATTTGAGCATTATAACAGTACCAAAATCAATACCAAACACTGAATTAAACCCAAATAAGCTTCATTTCAACCCATTTCCATCTCTATCCAATATGAACCACAGTTTGACTTTCGTTGACCAAACACCAAATTTGATTGAAACTGTTTTCCAAGCTTACCAAAAGCTATATGAAGCTTAAATAAACTTGTTTGAACTTAAAAATAAGCTATTAGAAGCTCTAATACAAGAGTTTGAAACTAAATTTTTCAACAGTGAATATGAAAGCATAAAACTTAAATGAAACTTTGAATTAGGACTTGAAATGAATTACAATGACTAAACAACTTGGTTTCAGTACCATAAAGCTTAAAATTACAAATTTAGAAGCTAATTAAGACATTTTAAGAAAAAACGACATACATAGAAATTAAAAACTAAAGACTACTCCTCTATGCTTCTCTTTCTTCCTTTTGATACACCAACATTGCTCCCATGTGTCCTCTGAGTGAATCCCACTTGCCTTTTGGACCTTTGGATGGCTTGAGATGATTTTAGCCGTTTGATTGATTTTTTGGCGCCAAAATGGTCTTTGCCAGTTGGGGGTTGAGTGAAATGGAGGAGGGGGCATTAAATGCATCTTGGATGGTTGTTGAGGTGGGGGAACATGGTGAGTGGGAGAAGAGCTGGAGGGATGGAAGGTGGAGTGTTGCAGGCGTATTTGGTGAAGAAGGAGACTTGGCGGGAGTGTTTGTTTGACCATGATATTTGACCGGGGTTTAATATTATAAAGGGGGGGTCAAATGGATAAGGCAGGGGTCCAAATGTATATATGGCAGGGGTCCAAATGGCTTTGACAAGGTCCAAGGGTTCAAAGGCTTAGGTTATAATACAAGGACTTGTTTTGTAATTTCTGAAAAACAAGGACCAATGCTGCCAATTTTGCAAAGTTGCATCAAGGGACCAAAAATGACAAGCTTCAATAGTACAAGGACCATAATAGACATTTTCAAAATTCCAAGGACTATTTTTGCCAAATTTGAAACTTGAAGGACCAAACTTGTAATTTCTCAAAACTTTTGACATTTTTCACCAAAGGACTAATTTTGACAACTTATGATTTTAAAAGGACCTTTGGTGACTTTTCTTTTGAAATAAGTGCTCAGGGACTATTTCTGACAACTTTTTGAAACTTGGGGGACTGAAACTGCCAATTATGCAAACTTAACTCATTTTTCATCTGATTTTAAACATTTTGCATCTGAAACATATAAAATGCAATTTTGAGATATTTTCAGTATTTTGATGCATTTCTGAGCATTTTTAAGTGTTTTGCAGTTCAGATTTAACCAAAAATGATGAGTATTTACACACTCATCAATCCCCCACACTAAACTATTGCTAGTCCCTAGCAATCTTTTGAGAAAAACTTAATGGATTTGAATCTCTTTACCAAAAGCCATTACTTCTGGAGTAGCCAAATGTTTCAGTTCAAGTAGGAACTATGGTACACTGATAACCATGTGATTTTGAGCAAACCACCAGCTTCCAACGGATTTGATTTGTCTTTACCAGAAGCCGTTTGCTTCTGGACTAGCCAACTCTTAGATAAATTATCAATATTATCTTTGGTGAGCTGATTACCAATTATGGTTTTTCCACTGCCTTTACCACAAGCCATAAACTTGCGGGCTAGCCAACTCTTCACTTTTAAGGATATGGTGAGCTGAATACCATACAATTTTGGGCAAATTGCAAGCCGTAAACGGATTTGAGATATCTTTACCAAGAGCCGTTTGCTCCTGGATTAGCCAATCCTTTTGTTTATTAGACATGGCGGACTGATAACCATACGCTGAGTAAGTGCAGAACAGTTACTCAAAAAGAAATTTTGGCCAAAAATGGGGGAATTGGACGGTATAATTATATGATAAAATTCGTGAGAATTCCCCCCCACACTAGAAATGAATATTGCCCTCAATATTCAAAGTACCGGCTGTTATGCCGAAACAAAGAACGTAAAAGGGAAATACTACGGCCATTATTTAGAAAGATTTTTTTTTTCTTTTTTTTTGAAAACTTATATATATACACAACATGTGGGGTAACTCCCCCACACTAGGGTGGTAGAAAATAGGAAGAAGTCAGAAATATGGGTGAAAACCCATATGGCATGCTACTGTTTTTGATTCCCGAGTCGCTAGCTTGACTCGACCCCGAATTAATTTGTTCATGGGGAAGTAAGTGGAAGAGACAATCTCCATCGGACTTTCATTCAAAATGTTTGTATAAACATTTGAAGCACGTGAAAGTTCCACACCGACGAGATATACATAGACAGACCCGGCTCACAAATGGTAAATGAAAATGCCGGGGTCAAAGATAGTGTCTTCACTCCCGAATGAGTGAAGAAGAGAAGAAGTCACGGAATAGATGAAGAAAAGAAAGAAAGTCATGATGAAACTCATGACTAACTCATCTTCATCCATAGGAGAATCCATAATTTCAGTATTATGAATCTCATCATTTAAGCTCACGTGATCAAGACAAATCCCGGGTGTGTCATGATCAAAGTGGAAGTTATCATACTCCGGCGGAGATATGATATGAGTGAGTTCACCGGCGAACTCCTCGTGAAGAGAATCAATCACAAGATGTAAATCTGTGAATTCTTGTTCCACTGTAGACTCATCACTATCCTCAATCTGAGTATCAAAGAGTGGATTCTCAGAAATTAAATTGAATTCAGAGTCGAATTCAAATAGAGGATTAGTGAGAGTTGTTTTGAATGCTTTGGGAACAAAGTGATCAACATTCTCTATTGGACTGTTGGGAAAAGAAGTGAGTGAACGATCATTATAAGGGAGACTTTCAATCTCTCCCAGATCGGCTTCGAAATCAAAGAGAACATCGTCACTTTCTGATGAAAGTGGATTGATGTGAGTGAGTTCATCGGTGAACTCCTCAAGAAGATGATCAGCATCAGATTGTGGAAGTGATGCCTCAACATACTCGATGTCTCCATATGATGCACAATCTTCGCTACAATTGGAGAAAGTTTCAAAATGATCTTTTGAACACTCAAGAGGGGAAAGAGAATCACACATATGATCAGAAGTTCCATGTGACTCTCTCGGGATTGGGACAAGGTCCTCAACACTAGACTTTATGAATTCGTCCGATTCCTTTTCAGGAACAGTGTCAAGATGCTCGTCCCCCATGTTCAGAGAGTGAGTGGGAGCTTCGGGTGTGATAGCAGTTGTTTGAGATGGAATCTCAACTGCTGGGATATCAACTGACTGAGGGAGTTGAGAAATAATATTAAAAGGATAAAAACTCTCCTCGTCATCATCATATAGAGCTGCCTTAAGAAATTGGGAACGCCTTAGAGCTGCTTGCTCTAGGACTAATAATTCTTCCCTAGATTTGCGGGCCTCTCGTTCTTCGGCTAGCAATTCTCCCATGGTCTTTTCACCACTCACTTGATTCTTAAAGTTACTAAACATATCATCAAGTGTTTTCATTGCGGTTTCAAAATTTTGGGAAATTTCTTGAGACAACGGCTCAGGTGGAGTTTGAACCGTATGGTGCTGTGGAGGTTGGAAATTGTCAAACCTGTGAGAGTCATGATTGTTACAAGGAAATGGATTCCCTATTTGACAATTAGAGCTGAAGTGGGGACCTCCACAGTTCTCACAACAGTAAAACTGTTGAGTCTGGACTGGTGAATTGTATGGATATTGGTCATAACCAAAGTTCTGAGCATCACCGGAAAACTGTTCATAGACAAATGTGTTTCCAGATTGACACTCAAATCCTTGGTGAGGACCTCCACAAAATTCACAGCAGTTATGTTGATTATATGAAGATAAGTCGGGCTGTGGTGGGTAATTGGAAAAGTTTGAGGGGTCGTTAAATGAGTTCGGATTAGGATCATAATCAAATGAATTCCTCGAACCACAAAACAAACAACTCCCGTTATGAATATCATTACCACATTGTACACACGTACACCAACGACAGGGTGAACCAAAAAGAGGTTCACCACAACCGACACAAAGAATAAACGATTTCATTTGAGAGTAATGAGAAGGAATCGGTTCATTCAAAGAATCAACAAAACCAACATGGTGATCCGAATGACTATCAAGTCTTGAAGAACATTTTGAAAAGTCCGGAGGTGGGACAAGTGGTGTGCTCTGAGAGCTAGCAATTTCCACCACTTCCGTTATGGTCTCCGGTTCTGGTTTTTGAGAAACGTGAAGTTTAGGCAAATCATTCTTGCTAGTCACCGGTCTAAATCCTGCATGATTGCTTTTAACCGTAAATTGTGAAAGTGTAGGATCAATTTTAGACGGCTTATGAGCAATCGAGGGGTTAGATCTTTGGATAACCGTAGGTTGGATGTATTTAGCACCTCCATTATCAGAGGGAAGTACCTGGTCCTTTGTCACCCCGGTTTCTCGTTCCATTTCCCTACGCAGAATTAATGGATCATCACGAACAACACGAATTCTTGACATTTGTGATAAAGTATCAAGTTTTTCAACTTCGTTCCAGAATTCGTCGTAGTCGAGAGAATCCATGAGAAGAAGTTAGAATCAAATGGATAGAGGGTAAAGGGATAAAGAATCAAAAAGGGTAAGAGGGTAAAGAGGAATATTTTTGGTATTTTTGAAAAACATGTTGTAAAAACAAAGAATGAAAATCTTTTTGGGTTTTTTATTTTTAAGATGTTTTTGGATTTTTGGATTTTTATAAGAAAATATAAATACATATAGATGGTATGAACAAGGATTGAATATTCAAATTACTAATCTGCTAAACGTAAGATAATTATCACAGCTCCCCGGCAGCAGCGCCAAAAATTTGATTCGTGCCGAACCGTCAAGTTATCTCACACAAGCTAGCCACTTGTGAATGGCTAGCCGTAAGAAACTTAAAACAGTTCAGACACCAATGCAATGAAGATCAGGAGAGTATAGTATTTCCCCAGGTCGTTATGTCCCAACGAGCTGTGCGATGAATCACCAAACGAATAGTGATCGAGAGGATTTGAACGGAAAAGAATTGATTGATTATGAACAATTATACCTAAAGGAAAAGTTTATAAATTACAGGGGCTTAAATGCAAATTAAAGAAAATTAAAAAGATAAAATATATTAAATAAACGCTATCACTATTTGCAAAATGATGTTTTTGATTTTTTTTTCTTTTATAAAATTTAACTTAAAAACTACGTGACGTACAAAAGAAAATGTGAAACTTAAACAATATTAATCCTAAAAATATAAAAATGACATTTTTACAAACCTAATTATAAGAGAAAATTTATAAAAAAAAGAAAATTATTTTTAAAATTATTTATCTAATTATTATTAATTAAAAACTATTCTTACTTATTTAATAATAACCCAAAATACAAGAAAATATGAAATAAAGCTAGAAAAATGAAATTATGACTTAGAAAAATCTAAAATAACTAAAGAGAATTTTCAAAACTAATTTTGTATTTTTCTGATTATTTTTCTATTTTCTATGAATTAAAAACTATTTAAAACTACTTAAATTGCTTAAAAATACAAATTTAACTAAGAAAAATCTGGAAAAATATTTTTTTGACTTTTTATATTTATCTTAACCTAGGAAAAATGAAAACTTATTTTTTTGGAACTTTTTCTGAATTAATTGCAATAAAAGCTATTTAAAATTACCTAAAAACTGTTTTAAATTGTGAAAAATACTAAACAGTGATTAATATTTATGAAAAATTCAGTAAAAATCTAAAATATTATTCTAATTCTATAAAAAAAAATATAAAATACTAGGCTTATGTGTCAGAAATGAGAGCTGCAATGTAAACTGATTACAAATAAGCTATCTATAATAAGCTAATAAGCACAATAAGCCACCAAACTGTTTCAGAAGCTAATTTATACTAAAACTAACTATTAGCAACTAATTACTTCTAATCCTAACCTATATTGAGCAAACTACCATTGATTGATGCTAACTGCTACTTAAGCAAAACAGCTACCTGGTACCCTACTTTCAGCTTAATTATAAGCTAAACCAGAGAACTGAGATGCAAACCAGATCTGTGGTTCTCAAGACCACCAACCAAAGAGTAGTTATGCCAAATTTCAGATCAAGACAAGCTCAAATGAAGCTAATACAAAGCCTAAACAGTTTGATGAAAACTGATTTTTGACAACTTTGACTATTGAAAACAGTGGTTCAATTTGACTTTTGTGAGATTAAATGGTAAATTTTGGACTAAGATCAATGTTATCATATGAAATAAGACTAATTCAAGCTACTCCTACAGTTTCCACACCTATCTTAAGCTATTCTAACAACTAGATCCTAACAGATTTTGGCTAAAATGATTTTAAAGTGCTTTTTGACTTTTAAAGCAAACAGGCACAAAACTGAGACTTAAATGACTATATTATGACTAGTTAAGACTATAGCAACAGACATTAACCACTATTGAGCTCTGAATCACAATTAAACTCCTAATCCAAACACCCCTTTAACAAATCTAACAAACTTAATAAGCTATCTACTCCTATTCCTATTTATGCAGAGATCAAAACAGGTGAATTCCTAAGATTCTAATGCTAAAATACCACTGAATCAAGTATCAAACACAATCAAACATAACCATAAACATACTTGCATTCATGACAGTTTTGAAAAGAAATGGATCAAAACTTACTTGAAGTCCAGCATAATTTGAGCATTATAACAGTACCAAAATCAATACCAAACACTGAATTAAACCCAAATAAGCTTCATTTCAACCCATTTCCATCTCTATCCAATATGAACCACAGTTTGACTTTCGTTGACCAAACACCAAATTTGATTGAAACTGTTTTCCAAGCTTACCAAAAGCTATATGAAGCTTAAATAAACTTGTTTGAACTTAAAAATAAGCTATTAGAAGCTCTAATACAAGAGTTTGAAACTAAATTTTTCAACAGTGAATATGAAAGCATAAAACTTAAATGAAACTTTGAATTAGGACTTGAAATGAATTACAATGACTAAACAACTTGGTTTCAGTACCATAAAGCTTAAAATTACAAATTTAGAAGCTAATTAAGACATTTTAAGAAAAAACGACATACATAGAAATTAAAAACTAAAGACTACTCCTCTATGCTTCTCTTTCTTCCTTTTTATACACCAACATTGCTCCCATGTGTCCTCTGAGTGAATCCCACTTGCCTTTTGGACCTTTGGATGGCTTGAGATGATTTTAGCCGTTTGATTGATTTTTTGGCGCCAAAATGGTCTTTGCCAGTTGGGGGTTGAGTGAAATGGAGGAGGGGGCATTAAATGCATCTTGGATGGTTGTTGAGGTGGGGGGAACATGGTGAGTGGGAGAAGAGCTGGAGGGATGGAAGGTGGAGTGTTGCAGGCGTATTTAGTGAAGAAGGAGACTTGGCGGGAGTGTTTGTTTGACCATGATATTTGACCGGGGTTTAATATTATAAAGGGGGGGTAAAATGGATAAGGCAGGGGTCCAAATGTATATATGGCCCAAATGTATATATGGCAGGGGTCCAAATGGCTTTGACAAGGTCCAAGGGTTCAAAGGTTTAGGTTATAATACAAGGACTTGTTTTGTAATTTCTGAAAAACAAGGACCAATGCTGCCAATTTTGCAAAGTTGCATCAAGGGACCAAAAATGACAAGCTTCAATAGTACAAGGACCATAATAGACATTTTCAAAATTCCAAGGACTATTTTTGCCAAATTTGAAACTTGAAGGACCAAACTTGTAATTTCTCAAAACTTTTGACATTTTTCACCAAAGGACTAATTTTGACAACTTATGATTTTAAAAGGACCTTTGGTGACTTTTCTTTTGAAATAAGTGCTCAGGGACTATTTCTGACAACCTTTTGAAACTTGGGGGACTGAAACTGCCAATTATGCAAACTTAGCTCATTTTTCATCTGATTTTAAACATTTTGCATCTGAAACATATAAAATGCAATTTTGAGATATTTTCAGTATTTTGATGCATTTCTGAGCATTTTTAAGTGTTTTGCAGTTCAGATTTAACCAAAAATGATGAGTATTTACACACTCATCAACATCAAAAACGGTTTCTCTTTGTAAATTTCTTTGAATTAATCTTTTATGGTTATTTCGGGTTTTTGATTAGTTGGTGTTTAAAGATTTTTATTGACCGACACTTGATTTTCATTGTGTTCTTGGTTTTTTGGTACATTTTGAGTTTGCTTGAAACATGTTTTAATAGTATTGATTGAGTGAAATTGGGGATGTGATGAAGGGCATGGATATGCGCCTTCTTTTGATGTACAAGAACCATGATTCAATGAAATCGCGTTAACCTTTGGGTTCTTGACGATATCACTTGGGAGTGCTCCCATTATTTGGTTATTGAAAACCTTTAAAAGGGTGTCAAGCTTATTTGTCATCTCACTTTTTTGTCGTTTGAAATCGGCTTCAAATTTTGACAATCGAGTTTCTTGAGTTGACATAAAGTTAGACACCAATCCTTCAAGATTGTTGGAGTTATTGAATACAGAAGGATTGTTGTTAAATGTACGGTTCGAGGACGAACCGTTTGGTTGAAAACAATTAGGTGGAGTTGAATAATTGTTTTGAGACGGGTTTGGGTTTTTTTTTCACCTAAGATTTGGGTTATTTTTCTAAGAGGGGTTGTATGAATCACCTAAGTTGTTTTGCTCGGGTTTGAAAGTGTACCACTTCTATCCCGCTCCGTCGGTACGCGAGAATGCGTAGTCCGCAAAAGCTTGTCCTGGGAGTTTTGTGCAATCACGAGTGTCGTGAGGACGACTACATAATTCACACGAGGAAGTGATTTTGTTCACTCAGTGTGAAGGTCTAGGAGCATCGTAAGAACTCATTAGATAGTTGACTTGATCTTCAAGTTCAATAATCCTATGATCGGAAGGATGTGAGTCATTTGAAGGCAAGAATATTGCCTTGACGGTTTTGATCAACTCACATGGGTCATTCCAACATTCTTTGTCATAGAGGGCAAGGTCATCTATTATTCCCAATGATTCTTTTGTAGTTAGATCACGAAGCTTACCACCGACCGCTTGGTCAATGGTTTTCCTAGTGGAGAGATTGACATGATCATAGAAAATTTGGATTTGAAGCCAAAAATCAATGCCATGGTGAGGGACTTTATGGAGTAAGTCCTTGAATTGAATCTACGCTTCATAGAGAGTTTCACCTTGATGTTGTTGGAACATCAAAATGTCATTCCTAAGCTTAGTAGTCCTTCCCGGTGGAAATAATTGAGCAAGGAAACGGGCAGTATGATCATCCCAACAAGAGATATATCCCACGAGTAGACGCTCAAGCCAATTGCTAACTTGATCACGTAGAGAGAATTGGAAGATACGCAGTCGCACTGTCTCCCGAGTAGCAACATCAAGGTCAATTAAATCAAAAATTTTAAATAAGTCCTTGAGATGTTGATTTGGATCTTCGGAACTAAGTCCATGGAACGTATATCCGTTTTTCACCAACCGGATGGTGTCGGATCGCAGGGCCGTAGTTTGAGTTTGATGTGAAAGCTCAATGATGTTCCTATAGCCTTGATGGCTCGGTCTAGAGTATTCACCAAGAGTACTGGCTCTTGGTGAGTCTAGTTGGCTGTGAATGGGAAAGCCTTGTGGTGGTTGGTCGTGTTGTGAAGGTAGGTTATGTTGTAGTGGTTGAGGAAAAGGCATATCATTCACCATGGTGGCAAATGAGAAGTTTTTACGAACAAAGGGAACAAAGAAAAGATAGACTACGAGGAATTTAATAAAATGAAAATAAAGTCTCACTTGATAGGAATCAAGTGAGTAGACCTAGACGAGATAGAAAACAAACCTAAACTATTCCCCAGCAACAGCGCCAAAAACTTGATGCGGCGGTTGTAAGACCTCCGAAGAAGTTTTACAATCCTCCTAGGCATTGTATCTAACTGTTGTAGTGTAGTATAGGTAAGAATCCGGTGATTGATCGTTCTCTAGAGGAATAGTGTTGGGAAGGTCGAGATGTATGATGAATAGGTCTAAGGTGAGGGATGATTCTTTTTATCTTTTTATATTTTATAGGAAAGCAAGTAAAATCTCGGTATTGGATTGGGGGTTTAATTATCAACTACTTAAAACTATAAATTAAACTAATTAAAACATATAATTAAGCTAAATTTCAAGTAAATTGAATGAGATTCTTATGATACATAAAAACGTGTTTACTTAGATTTCACTACTCCCTAGTTATCTCCTTTTGATTAGTCGAATTGTCACATCCTTGTTTAATTGGCGCGTTGTATTCCTAAGGTCATAGGGAGGTTCCAAATGCCCTATTTCTATGAATTTATGATCTCCTCTAAGAAACTGGGATCGCCAAGTAACCTAAGTTATCTCTCCCAAATCCCCTATTATCAACAATCGCAATTCACGCAATAAACAAAACGAAAAGTCTACTAATACACTCTAGGACATGAATACGTTGTTTAGGACGTTCAAGCTCGCAACATTAAAGGAAGAAGCAAGTTTTCGTAACCTAACATGTAACAACCACTTAAACAAGAGACAACAATCAATAGTTAACAACCAGGTTTTATTAGATCTAAGCAAACACTATATTAAATTAGCTAGAAATGAAAAAGATAATGAAACAAGTAATCATAATTAAGCATGAATTAAACATAATGATAGAATGGATTAAGAGACTTATCTCTTAATGAATGAGGGTGTTAAAACCCTAAGTTTAGTTTGAAAACCTAATAAAAGTCGTACACCACAATTACTCTCCAAGTGTGCACACTAAATGCAGAAAATTCTAAAACTATATATAGGAATACAGATGTGACGACGTCACTTTATAATTGTGAGCCTTGTGACGGGGTCGCTTTATGTCTTCAGACACCATCCAGAATACTCGGACGCCGTCACTCTTTGATTTTTCCAGGCCGTCACCTTATAATTTCCACTGAGAATTCCAGCTCCCTTAACAAGTGACAGTGTCACTTGTTATTTCTTCAATTATTCATTGAGCCGCCTCTAGTAAAATCTGGGCTGTTTTGATACTTTCATTTGCAAGTGACGCCGTCACCTTGTAGGTTGTGACGTCGTCTGGTGCCCTTTTCCAGACTTTTCATGATTTGGTCATTTTCTGGTCATTTTCATCCCTTTTCGTCCAAATATGCATGATTTCCAGCTTTTGCTTCCAAAGTACCTAAAAATAAAAAGTAACGAATTTAGGCAATATTTGATCGTAAACACATTATTTTAGGGTTTAAATGACCCCTCTAAAAACGTACATTTTAAATCCTTATCACTAATCATTGTGTCTTGGAGTGGGTGATCAATATGTTTAGATTGATCATTGAGTTACATTTCTATCAACGAGTTGGAAATGGTCCATTGGGCTGTTGATTTTCTTGTAAAAGGTTGAACTTTTATTAGGCTTAATCCTAGAACCTTTGATAGGCTTACACGTGTTCAACAAGAACTGTGAATAGCTTATCTAGTCGTGTTGATTAAGTGCTGGATTGTTCTCCTTTACATACATGTTCTCGATCAAGAAAAAGATCTGGGATGGTGGTGGGAGAAAGCTCACAACCACCTGTTAAGGATACTACTTTGACATTTCAATGTCCGATATTGACTTCAACAAACTACACCATATTGAGTATGCGAATGGAAGTGCTTCTTGGAATTCATGGAGTCTGGGATGTGGTAGATCCGGGCCCGATTCCAAGAAGAATACATTGTGAAAGTATTATTGTTTCAATCGATCTTAGAAGATTTGGTTTTACAAATCGAGAATTTGAAAACCAAGAAGAAGATGTGAGAATCAATAAAAACCTGTAACCTAAGGGCTGATCGTGTGAAGGAAGCGAGGATTCGAACCCTAATTATGGAGTTCGAGAATATGAAGATGTCACATAACAGTACAATAGACGAATATGCTGCAAAGTTATCAGGTATTGCTTCTATGTCAACCACGCTTGGAGAAGTCAGGAACACAAGCTGGTAAAGAAGTTTATCACAAATGTTCCTAGACGGTTTGTCCATATCGTGGCAGCCCTAAGAGCAAGTTTTAGACCTTAAAACAACGGGGTTTGAGGATGTGGTTGGACAATTGAAAGCATATGACGGAAGGGTCAAGGAAGAAGATAAAGCAAACGATGCTCAAGAGAATTTTCTTTATGCTAGGACTGAATATTTCAACATGAATAATGACTCAAGCAGAGGAAGAGGACATGGTTCATACTCTTGGGGTCGTGGCCATGTTCGTGGTCAAGGTAGTGGACGTGGCAACACTCAAAATCATGGTCAACGTGACTCTTCAAAAAACCATGAAGATAATGAGCAAAAGGGTAAACAACAAGAGCAACATGATCTTTTACATGTTAAGTGTTACCATTGTGACAAGTACAGATACTTTGTTTCAAGATGCCCAGATCAAAATCGAAACCATGAAGTTAACCTTAATGAGACGCAAGAGGAAGATGTGTATCATGAGGAAGGAACAACTTTCATGAATGAAGAAAATTACATTCCACAGAAGATCGAGGCAAATACCAAGGAAGATGACGTATGGTATTTTGACAATGGTGCAAGTAATCACATGACAGGTAATTACTTACTTTTCTGAATTAAATGAAAATATAACAGGCCGTTTAAGATTTGGAGACAGGTTCGTGTGTTAGCATAAAAGGATAGGGATCGATTTTGTTCCAAGGGAAAAACGGTGAACAAAAGCTGATGAAATATATCTATTATATTCCCGCTCTTTGAATTAACGTAATTGTAATAAAAGTTGTAGTTGATGTCTGATGTGGCTTAAGGCGTGTTATGAGGTTTCTGGAATACTAGTTGGAATGCTAGTCAAACTCGTCCAAGTTCTCCTATTATAGTTTAGTATTTATATATTTAGGATATGTTTAGTGTAATCCTAGTTATAGTCTAACGAGAATAGGTTAGTCTATATATAACATGGAGGGTAGGGAATTACCTTTGTATCAATTGAAGTTTTGAGTTAAGTTTCTTTAATAAAAAGTCTTTGCATGTTTAGCAATTATTGTTCTTTATTTTCCAGTATTTTGTCATATACATACCTGCTGCGTGAACCTTTGAATACCTCATTGGATGATGCTTATCCCTACAATCCGAATGCTTTTGTGTGAGGGGTATCTACACTATGTGAGTACGGTGTCTTTGGGATTAAGGAGGAAATGTAGTCCATGTTTAGGATATCCTTAAAATGCCTGGTGAAAATGGTGAATGTAGCATTGTGTATAGATTGCTAGGTGAATGCTATGTTAGATGATATAAAACCCCGTGAGGATAACTTTATTATTAATGCAATATTTATAGATACGATTACATAAGAAACCCTAAACCATATCTAATACTCCCCCGCAGTCCGAGCGATGAAACAGTTGAGAATGCTTTTGAAAACTTGATGCGGAGGTCATGTAGGAGACTGACTGCATTAAAAGAAAGAAAAAGAATGAACTATATATTTTGTTATCATTCATCTAAAAGCAAATAAGAAACAATAGGGTATAAAAGGTGATGGGTGCAAAACAAGATAGCGATGAAAAAGAAAATAAGATTTCGAGGAAAAAAAAAAAAAAAAAAAACTAAGATTTGGTACTATGCTAAAAGCAACGAAACTTAATTCCAACATGGATGATGAATAGAAAAACAACATTTTCTTTAAAGGAATTTGGCAGCGGCTCGCGGTGGCGGACAACTAGGGTTTAAAGAAGGGGATAGAGATTGTGGAAGCTTTGACAGGGTGGTACAGAGGCAGCGGCTCATGGTGGCCGACTAGGTCTCGCTCTGAAACCATGTTAGATGATATAAAACCCCGTGAGGATAACTTTATTATTAATGCAATATTTATAGATACGATTACATAAGAAACCCTAAACCATAATAGACCCAAAGCCCACAACCGGACTTGGGCCAGATATACCAATCCAATATGCTATAGTTTGGTCCATAGTTTGTCCTGTATCCTGTTTATGTTTTTAATCTGCATTCTGGTGGTGTTTGGGACATCTCCATTCACGATATGTTTGGCAGAGTTGTTTGTAAATAATGTTTGGAGCTAATATACATTCACCATTTCACCCAAAAAATAAATACACTCAAAATATCTCAAAATAACCAAACAGTTATACTACCCGACTCTCCTGACCCAATAAACACATACCAATCTTAAACTCCTAATGTTGATTAAACTACAAAAACTATCAAAAAAATTTTGAACTTTCACAACATCTGATGCTCAATAAAAAAGAACCCGACCAGTTAATGCCAGTATCTACTACGGTTGAGGCTGATCTAGCTATGTTGAGACTAGTGAAGATTGGGTAGCAGGGCCTGTTACAAGTACCAAGTCAGGTCATCAACGACTAGTTCTTTGTCGTAATACAAACTTATATCATCGATAGAGGTGCAAGAACCTGAATTTAAAAAGTTACAGCCCAAAGTTAACAAAATATATGACAAAACTATCATTATAATTGCAAGTCAATTAGATGAAAGAAATCATAAACATCTTCAGAACATCAGTTGACCATAGCCATTGCCACTTAAGCATTGAATAGCCTGCCAAAAGAGCTTAAGATTGCCAATTCTATCTCACTAAAATCAAGTTCGCTCGTCATATAAAGCTCATGTTTTGTACAATATCTATCCAATAACACTGTAGTAGTCACAAAAACATACATTGATAAAGTAAATTTATGCAGATCCCATTTAGCTGTCACATTAAACATACATAGATAAAAGAAAAGGTACCCAATATACAGGCCGCACGGAGAACATAAACCTTCACGCATGGATACTCAAAGTAAAAACGAATTTTAATAAGTACAGGAAAAGATCTAATACGTTGGTCGAAACTCGAGACCACATACAATCAGGCCAGACATAATTCCTTCATGACTTGTAAATTTCATTTCAATAGAAAGATAGTCATCTTTGAATTCATTAGTTGAGTTAAATTTCCACACTTGAATCTCCATCCATCCATCTTCCCTTTGTTTCGGAACCCGAGTGTTACCATTTATGTTCAATGCGCTTGGGGTTATAAAATAAACAAATTCAGCCCCATTGTTTTCTTTGTGGAGTACGTCTCTTACTTTTACTGGACAATGCAGCCCCTGGCATTTTTCTGAAAGCTTGAACACAAGGTAACACACGTATTCTGTATCATGTGACAACATTTGACTTTTGATCGTGCAATTAAGATGAAATACTTGTTGTGGTAAAAGCTCAATCACCTCTTGAAATCTGCATGAGGGATATATTATGTGATTGCATTTATACTTCTCAAGAACAAAGTACATTTAAAGAGAACTAAATCCAACACGTTAAACTTTTGTCGACCATCTAGTCACGAATCTTTAATATTTTATTATAGAAAACAGTAAATATTTGGACCTTGAACTATCAATATAGGTTTTCACGAAGCGCTTTCGGGTAAGCACAGATGAGAACATAGTGAATGTATAATTAGAATAAGTTTATCGGTTAAAGGAAGTTGTAACAAAATTAGTTGAAAAAAAAAAGAAAAGTAGCAAACCTGGACCGAGCTGATGGTTTTAAAGTAAAGAGATCAACATTAGAGTATTTGTATAAAGCTGCCCTTGCGGAAAGCACGAGTAGTTTTTTTCCACCGATTTCCCCCAACCAGAAGAACTCGTCATAATTTTTGCATATCTTGAATATTTCTTCAAAGTTAGTTCGCAAATGTTGCACCTGATCCACATTGAAGTTTGATTTCAAGACTTGTTGGACTTCATTCCATTTTCCGATTTCTTCATGTTTCACCTGTGTAAAAACCATGAAAAATTATGCCACATAGAATATGGTTTATTTCTATATTTATTTTTATTTTTGGCATGTATCCAACCCCTTAATATAGTATAAACAAAAGATTATAAAATGGAAACAATAGATATAATTTCAAACTTACTTTGTCAATTGCTCGAAATTCAATGCCTTCAACATAAACTGCAGTTTCTCCACAATAGTATGATGAAAAGCTCTCAAGTAGAAACTCAAAAACAACATCTTCTTTCAGATTCAAGAACCGGTACAACTCAATCATCATCCAATCCTTATCTCTCCATGTTGCGAAATATGCATGTAGACTTTCGAGTCCCTTTCTATACTTCAGGTTAACACACATCGGTTTACTAGAAAATTTTCTTGAATCACAAAGTCTGAAGACTAAGAAGGCCCCGTAAGCAACATCTGGAGTTAAAAATTGAGCGTCTATCTTAATTTCGATGTTCAAATTGGAAATATCTAACATCTCCACCACTGTCCCAAACCTGCACATGTTATAATTATTCAAGTCTCAATCAGTCATACACTTATACTTTCGAGTTTTGTAATTCTTTTGACCCAAAATAAATTATATGAGTTACATTTTGGGGAGCTAAATTTCAAAATTAAACTGTAGTGCATCATTAACAATATAAATGACTATAATAATATTGTTACATCCATATAAAATCACTATCTTATAAAGATATAATATTATAGAATAGAACTGCAAGATGCTAGCAAAATAGGGGCACTATATTACACTATCAAAATCTATCGAGAAAACACTGAGACCTTATATTCAAATTCTACCATCTTCATAGTTGAGCCTCATAAAGGCATAATACTGAAGACATATGTTGTCTTTAACTCCGCTAAAACAGACGAAAACGTAAAATAACGGATGAAAATAATTCAGTATTATGCCTTTATGAGACCTTATGTTTGTCTCCACATAAAAAGTTAACAAGTATCCACTACTTTCCCTCTCATCAAAGAAACAGCCAAATCCAATTGCTAAAAAAAAAACCATTTTTTTTTTTTTTTTTCACAAATACACAGTCACTTCCGGTCCTTTTCATGAGTGAGAAAAGTGCATGCACTCTCTTGGCAAGTATGCCGATTATATAATATATACTGTAAAAAAATCTCTTCTCAAGTTCAAAATACATACGTATGCGGAAAACTAATTAGTATGCTACTGTAAACAACTTATTATGCATAAAAAGGTAAAATAACTAAATTCAACATTAGAAAATAATTATGATATACTTCTAACAACAATGCATATGTGCCACATGTGTGCTTATCACTTAATAGTAACAAATGCAGAGACGCAAAGAGAATAACCTTGATTCTGGAAGAGATTTCCACTCATGTCGACAGCTATTGTTGTAGGAAAACATTTTTGCTGACACCATTTCATTTCTTTCTCCATCACCATCGAATGACAGCAACTGTTATTCAACAAAAAAACAGTTTTATGATGTGTAGATTAAATGCACGTGTGATTTTGAGCTATTCTTCAAAAAGTAAAAGATTACCACTTTGTCTTGTTGAAGGAGGATTCCCTTCGAAAAAATGTTGTAAATATCCTCTTTCTTGATGGTAGAATACATTTCTGGGCACTTTGACATCTGGATTATATCTTTATAGTCTTTAGGCAATTTGGGCTCCCATTTCTCATAATCCTCCTGTATATACATCAATCAATTAATAAATTCATGTTTCATACAGTTACTTTCTTACACTTTATAGACCATATAGTTTAGATATATATGCATCAAAAGTTAGAGAGTTTTATCAAAATATATAAACTTACCTGAAATTCCAATGATTTCTTGAGTTGTATGACCACTTCATCAGCTGTTGGTCGTCTTTCTCTCATGTGATGTAAGCATTTAAGGGCAATCCTTGTAAAGGTAATGTATGACTGTGGCACAATTTGTTCTTTGATACCCTCGAACACTAACTTATCAAGTATTTCTACATGATAGTGGTGTTTAGCCAAAAAGGGTAAATAAAGATACTCATCATCTAGTTTTTCAGAAGATAGTCTCCCACACAATATGTCAAATAAAACTGCACCCAGTGAGAATATATCAGACTCTTTAGTTAAGAAGCCTGTTTTCGAGTGTAGTGGGTCACGATAGCCGATTGTGCCTGTAACATTGTCGATGACATAGTCTACATTCTGATTTGTTGGACATATTAAGGAAAGCCCAAAACCGGTAATTTTTGCTTTCCAGTCATCAAATAGTAGAATGTTGTTGCTGCTGATGTCCCTATGTATTACCATTTCTGGACTTGAAACAGTTCCATGAAGAAACTCCAACCCAATTGCAATATCGATGCATATTTTAAGCCGCATGACCCACGTAAGACTATCATCGCTCAAGTACTTATCAAGACTACCTCTCGATGCATACTCATATACAATAATCTTTTCATCCTCTTCATCACAGTAGCCTACAAGACCAATGACATTTAAATGTTTATACTCCATAAGGATGTCCAACTCTGCCATAAATTTAGCTGCTGCCAGCTCTGTCAAAACTTCAGCCTCTCCTTGACCCGACTTCTTATCCAAACGCTTTACGGCAATGAAGTTATCTCCATGAGCTTGAGTAGCTCCCTTGTATACATTCCCAGAATCTCCATGTCCAATGATATTGTCTTGACTGAAGCCTTTCGTGGCCAACTTTATGTCTTCAAGTGACAGTTTGAGGTTGTCCTTGTGGTTCTCCTAAGAATTATTGGACAATTAGTTGATTTGTTAAGTTAAAAACAGAATGAAACCACTTTCTATCTAGAATTCGTTTGAATTTATATTTTTCACTTTAGGTTCTCAGTCTCCGAGTTCATGTCAACGTTATGGTTGTAAATCAAGGTTGGTTGTTGCAATTTCGAAATTAAAGGAAAAAAACATATATATACATGTAAGAGAAGAGTCAGTTGGTTTACTGGCGAATTAGTAGCATGTCATAAAGTTAAATTACGAAGTTAAACGAAGTTAATATCAAAACAAATAAAATGAAAAATTTAAGTAGAAAGAAAAAACTTAAACGGTAAGATCGTATATTGAGCAAAAGTTTGTGAAAATGTTGTTTACACAAAGTATAATGTATGAAATGTCACATATTACTATCAAGAATATGAAGAAATTGAAAAGTTGTCATTTATAATATTGACTTACCTGAGAGTCTATTGCTCTTTTGAGTTCGTTGATGACAACTTCTATTGTTGGACGTCGCGCTTGAGTTTCTGCCACACATTGAAATGCGATCTCTAAAAATATGTCCAAAGAGTCTTTATTGGGTCCTTTACTTAAAGAAAAGACATGTTCATTGGTCTCCTCCTTTATCTTGTGGTCAACAATTTCCATTATTGTACCCTTTTTAAAATGATCTCTTGCAATGGGTGTAATTCCCTTCTCATTCACCTTCGTGTACACAGAATCATAGGCCAACCTCCCAGTCAAGATCTCAAGCAACACTACTCCAAAGGAGTAAATATCTGATTTCTTATTTAATCTACCATACTTCTGATATTCTGGATCCAAGTACATATATGTACCTGCAATCATATTGGTATAGATAGTACTAGCCGCTTGATTTGCTGGGTGGAATTTGGAGAGCCCAAAATCCGCAATCTTTGCCTTCCAGGTATCTCCCAATAGAATATTATCGCTCTTGATGTCGCGGTGTATCATTTTTTGTTTGCCATTATCTGTGTTGTTGTGAATGTAATTCAAACCATGTGCAATATCAAGACATATATTTAGACGTTGCAACCAATTAAGATTAGTCAACTTATCGCTGCTTCCCAAATAGTTTTCAAGACTTCCTTTCGAAGCATGCTCATAAACCAGGATCATTGCACCGTTACCTTCATAACAGAAACCAAGAAGAGAGATTATATTCTCATGCTTACAACTAGTTAGAGTTTCAATTTCTGCAATGAACCCTTGTTCTCCGTCTTGATTGTTAATGCGCTTTATGGCTACCGTGCTTCGTTTTCTCGGTAAATCGCATTTATCCAACCCTTCTTCCGATGAGGAATTACTGCTATCAAAATATTCAAGATCTGCTTTGTATACTTTACCGAATCCGCCGGACCCGATGCTGTATGCATCATCAAAATTATTGGTAGCCTCGTTTATGTCATTTAGTCCGATCTTCAAGCGTTCCAAGTTCTTCCCCTGAAACATTATGAAGTTGTGCAACACTACATTAATGCTAATAAGGATTGGAGTGATTTTAAGTGAAGAGAAGTTTTTATAACCGAGTGATATTTAAAAAATGGTAAATAATGGTATTATCTTTAAACTTTGAGTTGGTTTAATTAGTAAAAAAAAATTGAAAATTTGTCTTAACTTTTTCTATCCCTAACTCAAACCAATTTAATCTCATGCCGGTATTGATCCATGTTTTGTATCATGTCTAGAATTGCCACCCGTACTTGCAACTTTTCCCATTTTCAGATTAAGCAGACCGGTTCGTTTTTTCGGACACATTTTTTTATAACACTTGTGCCTAGTATTCTTTATTCGAACTAGTAACCTGTAAATTTAGAAAGAAAAAAACCCTTGCCAATAAATAGTTAAGGATTTATTTTTTAGACTCAGATTCTATAAATACACAAATAGCACCTAATAGCGTAATAACTTTTTGATACTTGACAAGAAAGTACAATTGCATTTGTACGGTTGGTAACACTCTTGTTTATTAATTAGGATAATCGGCCTTAAATGAAAAGTTAAAGTAAATAAGTTACGTACCTTCAATTGAATGGTTGATGTACGGTTAATTGGATTCTCATGTTGCCACTGAAGCTCCAAAGCTTTTTCAAGTCTTTTGACAACCTGATCAATATATGGACGATCTGTTCTATCCTCTTTTATGCAGCAATATGCTGTATCTGAGAAGATTTTGAGTGCTTCTGGGGCCATCTGTTTTAATAAATGCGGATCGATCATATCATCCAAATGAGATTTGGCCAGTTGACTTAATAACCCCTCTGCCAACACTTCATCAGAAAGAGTTGCACTCCTTCCGCACAAAACTTCCAATAATACAACACCGAATGAATACATGTCTGACTTGTGGGTCACACCGCCAGTCTTTTTATATTTTGGGTCCAGGTATACATTCTTTATAATATCACGAGTAAGAAGAACACGGTGTCTCCGACCTACTGTATTTTTCAAAGAAAGTTCAAAACCAGATATCTTGGGTTCCCATTTGTCATCTAGTAATATATTCGAGCTCCTGATGTTGCAATGTATGACACTAAAATCACGCCCAGCATCATAATGGATGTAACTCAATGCCTTCGCAACACCAACGCATATCTTTAACCTTTGCATCCATGTTAGGGTCTGGTCGCTTAGATATTTCTTCAGACTTTCGTTAGCCTCCTTCTTATATATGATCATCTTACTGATATCATCATCATAAAACCCAACAATAGAAACTATGTTCTTATGTTTGAGACTAGAAAGCATCGAAATCTCTGTCCAAAACTTTTTGCTCCCATCTTTTGCATCTTCATAAAGTAAAGTCTTTGCAATAATGTCAATGTATTGTCCAGAATGAAAGAGATGGCCTATGTGGTTAACTACATCCTCAGATTCCGTCATGATAATGGCGTCAGCAAAATCATTGGTTGCGGACTCTATATCTTCATAGCTGAGTCTCAAGTGAGAAAGATCTTTGAGGGAAGATACTGGTTTTTTGCTGATATGAGATTTAATGCCTGTTGATCCCTATATGTGCCGAACAAGACAACATTACAAAGTGTGCAGATTCACAGGGTGAAACACTTCAGTGAGGTTAGTTAATTACTCAACTATGAGAGTTACCAAAGAGAACAATGGTGAGACATATGTATATGAGGGTATCTTGTTTTACTAATAGTTGATGTTGGCAAATGTTGTTTTTTTGACTGATTTGGACACATCTATTTAATGGAATTGTGGACAACTGATCATGTCCATGTTGGTTTCATAGAGAATCTCAATTATCTTTTGTAAATGAGTTTAGGAATTGTTTATTTTGGAAGTCGGTTTAAAAGTCAAAATAGTATTACTAAATAACAATAAAGGAAAAGATAGAGAAAGGGACGTGATTTGCACACTCTGTTACACCCACGAATGATACTGGGCTGGGTCGTGGCAAGCGGTCCAGGAAAGCACTGGGTTGGCATGAGGAGTTCGTAATGGACTAGGACTTGTCTAACCCATTTATCTGTTTGTTTAAGTTATTATTTGTTTAGGAATGTCTTTGTGTTTCATTAAGAAAGTGTCATTGTTCTAGAATCTATCTTGTAATCGACTTGTGATACAAGTTAGGGTTTATCTATTTATACCGCGCGAGGCATTAATGAAAGTCAGTTTTGTGTCAAATAATTCTCTAGTCTTCTCGTCTCTTTCTTAGGAGCTTGCACACGCTATAGTGGTGCAACCTTGGTACGAGTCAAGTCATATCAATTGGTGCTTTCATCGTTCTCATGGAAGAAAATACCATTCGATTATTGCTTAAAGAGCCGGCTGATGCGGCTAACTTGCGCGCGCAACAGCAGGCTGCAGCTTTTCAGGAACAAATTGAGTTATTAAGGGCTGAATTGCAAGTTACTCTGGGTTTAATTCAAGCTCCTAATGGGCCAGGCGGTGATCACGGATCGTTGTTACCGCGGTCTATGCGGTTGGATGTTCCTAAGTTTGCAGGAGTCGATCCATATAGTTGGATCTTTGCCATCACTGAATATTTTTCGTTGCTTCATACTCCCACAGATCAGCACTTGAGGATTGTGGGGTTTAATTTAGAAGGTGCGGCGGCGGAGTGGTTTTGATGGATGACACGTAACGGATGGATGACACGTAACGGTTTGATTACCGATTAGGATATATTTGTGGAGAGTGTTAAAAATCGTTTTGGGCCATCAATTAAAATATGAAGATCCACAAGGGGCGTTGTTGAAACTGTTACAAACAGGTACACTAGAAGATTATCAACACGAGTTTGAAAAGCTAATGAACCGGGTTACGGATATACCAGAATCTTTGCTTATTTCTTTCTATGTTTCTGGGCTTAAATTTCATTTACAGCGAGAGTTATTGGTGTATCACGACTCGGACTGGGACTGCTGTGGGAACCCATAAGGAGCCATTGTCTCGTGGTGGTGGACCTTTGACGATGGTTAGTACAACTAAACCACCATTGTTGCCAAACCCTACTGGAACTTTCAAACCACTAGCCATTAAGTGGATTTCCCCGGCTGAGCGACAAGACCGTCTAAGCAAAGGAATATGTTTTAATTGCGATAGTCGATGGACACGGGGGCATAAGTGTCCAGGAAAATTTTTGTTACTCATGACCGAAGAGGAAGATGACCACGTAGTCGCGACCAGTGATGTAGGGGACGAGGCGGTCGAGAGAGGTGACATCTCCATTCTTAATTCACTTATTGGTCACGGAAGTCCACGTTCTCTCCAACATTGGGGAACGATAGGTTAGAAGGATGTCCATGTACTCATTGACAATGGTAGCACGCATAACTTTATTCGACCTGATGTCGTCGAGCAACTGTGTTTACCTATCCAACCAACAAAAGGGTTCAAAGTCTATATCGGCAGTGGTGCGACATTGTTATGTGAAAGTGTTTGTCCACATGTTACTCTTCACATGAAAGGAGTCACAACAGAGGTTGATTTATATGTATTGTCGATGAGGGGACTTGACGTGGTGTTAGGTATTCAATGGCTTCAAACCTTGGGTAAGGCAACTCATGACTATGCGGAACAGATTATGGAAATCACTTTGCTTAACATGACTTATATGTTAAAAGGGGATGACTCCCTACGCATGAAAAGAATTAGTTCTCATCAAATGCAAGCTTTATTAGGGCAGGACGAGGTTTATGGGGTTTATGAAGTTCATAGTTTACCATTGTCAGCAAAGGTTCAAGCCGAGGATGCAGTTTCAGGGCATGACGATCTCATACCTCTACTTGAACGGTTTGATTCACTATTTGAGGTACCCACAACCTTACCTCCTAATCGTTCAATTGACCATCGGATTCATTTGTTACCCAGTACTAAGCCTGTGAATGTGCGCCCGTATCGTTATCCACATTATCAAAAAGGTGAGATGGAAAAATTGGTTAAGGAAATGCTAGATCAGGGGATAATTCGTTTCAGTCAAAGTCATTTTTCATCACCGTTGTTGTTGGTTAAGAGAAAGGATGGTAGTTATCGATTTTTTGTGGATTATCGGGCCTTAAATGCGGTCACTTTTCAAGATAGATTTCCTATCCCGACGGCCGATGAGATGTTTGATGAGCTTGGGGGAGCGGTTATTTTTACTAAGTTGGATTTAGGCGCCGGGTACCATCAAATTCGAGTCCATGAGCGGGATGTGTATAAGACGGCGTTTCGTACACATGATGGACATTATGAATTTTGGTTATGCCTTTTGGGCTTACAAATGCCCCTTCTACTTTTCAGGCTACTATGAATCGTTTGTTCTCACCTTACCTGCGCAAATTTGTGATTGTTTTTTTTATGACATCTTAGTTTACAGTACCACGCTTGCGGAGCATTTGGAACATTTAGAGTGTGTTTTTCGGTGTTACAGACACATCAGTTCTATGTGAAGCGATCTAAGTGTGTATTTGGGGCAGAGATGCTTGAGTATTTAGGTCATATTATTTCAGGTCGTGGTGTGGAGGTGGATCCTAAGAAAGTGCAAGCTGTGAGGGATTGGCCAGAGCCTACAAATCAACGACAGATACGGGGGTTGTTAGGACTCGCTGGGTATTATTGGCGTTTTATCAAAGGATATGCCACCATGGCAGCGCCGTTAAGAGATCTTCTCCAAAAAGATCGCTTTAAGTGAGGTGGGGAAGAGGCGTCGACTTTTGATAAACTTAAGCAGCAGTTATCGACAGCTCCTATTTTGGGACTACCAGATTTTAATCAAATGTTTGTAGTAGAAGATGATTTGTCCGACAATGGGATAGGTGTGGTATTGCTACAAAATAGTCGTCCTATCAGTTATTTTAGCTGAAAGCTTGGGCCAAGAATGCGTATGGCAGCCACATATCAAAAAGAGTTGTTCGCCATCGTGGAGGAAATTTATAAATGGCGTCAATATTTGGTGGGGCGGCATTTCATAATTCGTACCGACCACAAAAGTATTAAGGAATTGATGCAACAGGTGATCCAAACTCCAATCCAACAAAAGTATGTTAGAAAATTGTTGGGATTCGACTTCGTAATAGAATATAAACCGGGTGCTTCAAACCAAGTGGCAAATGCGCTTTCTCGAATGCATGATGATGAGGAACCTAATAGCGCAACCTTTATGGGCCTTAGTCATCCGGTTGTGGGGTTAATGACGGATTTAAAGGGAGAGAGTGAATCGTTGGAGGAATTGCTTAGCCTACATAGAAAGTTGGATATGGGAACTGAACCGATTGGGTTTAGACGTGAGCAAGGGCTCGTGATTTTTCAGGATCGCATTATGTGGGGAAAGAATCAAAGTTGAAAAGGGTGTTGCTACATGAGTTCCATGATACGCCTAGTGCCAGACACAGAGGTGTCAAGAAAATGCTAGTTGGACTATCAGCATTGTTTTATTGGATGGGAATGAGGAAGTCGGTAGAATATTATATCAAACAATGCTTAGTGTGTCAACAAACTAAGTATTCAACTCAGGCGATGGGTGGCTATCTAAAACCATTACCTACGCCAATGCCGTATGGGAATATGTGTCTATGGACTTCATTACCGGTTTACCAGTTTATAAGGGATTTTCGGTTATTCTTGTGGTGGTGGACCGATTCTCTAAATATGCCCATTTTGGTTCGTTACCTACCAGCTTCAATGCTCATAAAGTGGCTGAACTGTTTTTGGAAATTGTAATTAAACACCATGGAATCCCAAAAACAATTGTTTCTGATCGTAACCCAATCTTTGTTAGCAAGTTTTGGACTCAATTATTTCAACTTAGCGGAACTCAATTGAATCGAAGCACGACCTATCATCCTCAAACAGATGGGCAAACGGAGGTTGTTAACCAGGGTTTGGAACAGTACCTCCGAGCTATGGTGTCGGATAAACCACAACAGTGGGTGTGTCTCTTACCATGGGCTGAGTTTTGTTACAATACAAGCTACCATAGTAGCCTTAGAATGTCACCATATCAAGCTTTGTATTGAAGATTACCTTTATCCTTAATACCATAGGTGGCGGCCGTAGAAGAGTTATTAGTAGAACGTGATGGGTTAATACGAAGACTCAAGCAGAATCTTTTAGAGGCTAAAAATAGAATGGAGGTAAAGGCTAATCACAATCGGCGTGATATTAAGTTTAATGTGGGAGATAAAGTGCTCGTTAAATTATAGCCTTATCGGTAACTCACTCTTGCTAAGAGTCTTTCAAATAAACTTTCAAAACGGTATTATGGTCCATACGAGATATTGGAAAGGATAGGGAAGGTGGCTTATCGACTTGCTCTTCCTAGTACAAGCATGATTCATCCGGTTTTTCATGTGTCCAATCTCAAGCTATTTTTAGGTAGTGGGGATGCAGTAGTAACCGAATTACACGAGGAATTTCAAGAGGGACAACCACTTGAAAAACCCGTGGCTATATGTGATTCACGGGTAGTGTTGCGAAATGGAAGATTAGATAAGCAGGTCTTGGTGCAATGGGACGGACGGTCTCCGGAGGAGGCGACATGGGAATGGATGACTGATTTCAAGGCCACATGTCCTTCGTATAACCTTGAGGACAAGGTAAGTTTTGAAGGAGAAGAGAATGTTACACCCACGAATGATAGTGGGTAGGGTCGTGGCAAGCGGTCCAGGAAAGCACTGGGTTGGCATGAGGAGTTCGTAATGGGCTAGGACTTGTCTAACCCGTTTATCTATTTGTTTAGGTTATTATTTGTTTAGGAATGTCTTTTTGTTTCATTAGGAAAGTGTCATTGTTCTAGAATCTATCTTGTAATCGACTTGTGATACAAGTTAGGGTTTATCCATTTATACAGCGTGAGGCATTAATGAAAGTCAGTTTTGTGTCAAATAATTCTCTAGTCTTCTCGTCTCTTTCTTAGGAGCTTGCGCACGCTATAGTGGTGCAACCTTGGTACGAGTCAAGTCGTATCACACTCTCATAAATGATTTGGACACTCAAAATTTGAGTGTTTGGACATTTATATCCTCACATTATTTTAGCTATTTTTATTCTGTAAGGGTTTAAATGTCCAAACATTTAAAACTTGAGTGTCTTAATTATTTATGGGAGTGTGCAAATCACCTCTCATAGATAAAAAGTGGTCTTGAAATGAGACGTGGCCACATAAAAGGACTTATATTTGTAAACCCGGTGACCTTTTAGAAAATCTGTCATCTAATAGTAACACAAATTTATGAGTGTTCCAATTAAGGGGGTGTTTTGCACCCAAAAAAAAAAGGTGTTTGGGAAACCGTTATGAAACTGCTTATGTGATCATTGAGATTTGGAAACGCAATAAGTTAGTAAATAGTGTTTGGATAGGAAACTAAGATAATTGATTTTCTGCGTTTTGTGGCAGCAAGTCCACCCCTGCTTTTGGAAAACGCAATTATATCCTCTTTTCACAAATTACAAAAAACACCCTCGTTACCTCATGACAGTTTCTCACAATTCACAAAGACACCTTATTTGGTCATGTCTATTGGTTTCGTCACTTGTGGGTTTTGTTTCGTATACAGTATTAAGAAATATTAGGGTGCGTTTAGTTGGGAGAAAACGCTCTTGTTTTCCACAAAATGTTTTGCGGAAAACAAGAAAAATAGAGATACATGAAAAATTACAAAACAAATTTTAGTTGTTTTCCTTGTTTTCTTTTGTAACCCACAACCCTCGCACCCTTAAGTTTTATAAGTTTTTTGTTTCTTTTCTTTTTATACGGTAGTCCACTTTTAGATAGGATGGGTGAAAACCAAAAGTGTTTTAGATTATCTTCGTAGTACACAAATAAACAGTGTTTTAAATAGATGGAATGATTTGATTAGAAAATAGATGTAATAGTTATGCAAATAAATTTTCATTTGTTGGAAAGAAAATTGTTCATTGTTAAATTTAGAGGTGTGCAAGAAACCGAAAAACCGAACCTAAACCGGAAAAAACCGAAGAACCGAAACCAAAAAAACCGAAACCGATTGAAAAACCGACGGTTCGGTTTTTATATTTTGAAAAAACCGAAGTTTTTGGCTCGGTTTGGTTTTAGCTTTAAAAACCGATCAATAGAAACCGAACCGACATTTAAAGTCAAAATAATATACCTTGCCTTGTTATTCATAAATAATATAAGTATTGTATCTTGATATCTTCCTTTTACATTACCGTTGTCAATGACGCATTTCAAATGTGTCATAACTCTGCTAATATTTTATTTCATAACAATATACATAACACAAATATGCTTTAAGGTAAAAAAAAAAATGGGTACACAAATGTCACAAGAACACATTAAGTTTAAATGTTAATGGTTGTTCCTGTTGAAGATGGTGCAATTACATAAAAAGATTGAAGATCTTATTCCAACATCATTCTTTTTTCGTTTACACACCCTTCAACTGTTTCAGTGTACCTTTCAAGCTCTAACAAATCCTTGGAACATTGAGGCAACTTTGAGAATGTTGGCACTTGATTTAAGACAGTTCTTTACCCGTTTTAGTACCGTTGTACCGGCCGGTACCGGTTTAACATATGGTTCTATTTTATGATATATGTCAAATCTACTTTGAAAAAGCAAAGCTCTATAAATCGTATAGAAACCGAAAAAACCGAAAAACCAAACCGAAAAAAAACCGACAACCGAAAAACCAAACTGACACAAAACCGAAACCGAATGGTTTCTAAAAATCAAAAACCGAAATTTTTCGGTTCGGTTTCGGTTATATACAAAAACCGAGCCAAACCGAACCATGCTCACCCCTAGTTAAATTTATAAAACTCAATTCATATATAAAGATGTCCTTTTTAGTCGTTTGACATACTATCTATTAAATAATCAGATATGCCAAATATTCATAAAAGTTATATTTCAAATCCAAACATTATATTTTAAAATTACGTTTTTTAATAGTTAATTATCTAATTATTCATTTTCAAAACGCATAATTTATCAATAAAACAATCCCAAACACCCTAAGTCAAAGAAACTATATGTCGACCATAAAATCATATATGCATTATTCATATTCATATATGCATTATCAGTCCGTTCAAAAGAAAAAAATATCCATTATCAGACTGTACCTTAAAAATGAACATTCCCCTTCTGAATATAAATACTTTCAACTAATTTTATGTACAACCAATTTCAACTAATTTTATGTACAACTAATTAATGTAATTATGAACATAAAGAATAACCACAAAATAATAACCAAGTTTGAAAAGTGTCCTTTTCGCGTCACTCTAACATAAAAGGTTCACAACAGTGAAACACTATTGTTACTTTGTGTTGTTTTATACTCAAAATAAAGTTAGTGATTTTATTATCAAAACACTATTGTAACTCGGTTATTATTGAGGATTTTCACCTTTATTATTTAGCATGAATCCAATTTTTCATACCTTGAAACTTTAATCCTAATTAAGGTTTAACCCCTCCTAACAACAGGACATTAAAAACTTTTAATGACTATAGCAAGAGTTAGAAGCAAATAGTTACCTTGTCATGATTGGTTGATGTACCTTCAACTTCTGCGGCAACTAATGAGTGTTCCTTTAACATCATAAATACACTAATAAATAAAATTATTATGATTATTATCAAAATAAATGTAGAATAGTTGGGGGGTGTTTGTTTAAACTTATATGTGAGCTTATTAGCCTATTTAATTTCGGCTTATATTTCATAAGTATCACTTTTCCACATTATTTTGATACTTATTATAGGCTTATATAAGTAAATAATATCATAACAGGCTTATATAAGCCCATAAGTCGCAAAATAAGCCGGAAAATTAAGGCTTATATAATATATAAGCCGAAAAACAAATAAGCTAATAAGCCACGTATAAGCTAATTAAACAAACACCCCCTTATTATGATAGAAAGATGAAAGAGATCGAAAAAACCGTCTTACAGTATTTTTACATGCCAACTGAAGTTCCAAAGCCTTTTCAAGTCTTGGGACTATCTCATTTACATTTGGCCGTTTTGATCGTTCTTCATTTAAGCAATCGTACGCTGTTTCTGCGAACACGTTAAATGATTGCGGATCCATCTGTTTCCATAAAATCGGATCGATTATTTCATCTAGTATTTTCTTTTTATAATGAAAAATGGCTACCGGACCCAAATACTTATTATCTTCATCGTCACTTATTGAGTTCCTGCCACACAATAGTTCAAACAATACTATTCCAAAGGAATACATATCCGACTTGTGGTTCACACTTTTAGTTTCCCAATATGTTGGGTCTCCACACCCATTCACATACTGAACTTCATTAGTATGGAAAGAATTGTGCCTTTCAGATGCTTTAATCCTCATGGAACATTCAAAATTAGATAGCTTGGGTACCCTGTCATCACTTAATATAACTGTGTTACTGTCGATATTGCGGTGTATTACGCTAAAATCGCGTGTCTCGTCATAATGAATGTAGCTTAATGCATGCGCAATACCGACAGATATCTCCAATCTTTGCACCCACGTCAACAACATCGTGTCGCTTAGATAGTTGCTGAGACTTCCTCCCATCTGACGCTTGTTAACGATGATTTTCTCACCATTCTCATCACAAAACCCAACATGAGAAACCACATTCTTATGCTTGAGACTAGAAAGCAATGAAATCTCCCTCCAAAACTGTTGTTCTACCCTTTCTTTATTTAACCACCTCCAAGCAATGATATCAATCAACTCACCGGACCACAAGATCTGTCCCGTGTAACGGTTTCCAATTTCGCATTTGCTGATGACATTTTCTTCATCGAAGTTGTTTGTGGCGGATTGAATAATTTCAAGGGGGATTTTTAGATGAACAAGATCGTCCTTAAGCGAAGACATTATCTGTAAAAATGTGAGTTACAATAAAATGAAATAATGCCATTTGATTAAATTCCTGAACCTTTTCTAAGACATATTGAGCTATATATATAGTTGCCTTTGTATGTTATTGATCTTGTATTTCATTCTAAATCTTGTACTTTAAAGTTATTATTATGTTAGTGCATGGGTGATACTTTGCATAAAGGTGATGATTATGGGTGGAAGGTGTTAAAGTGGTGGAAAAACTATATATGGTGTGTGCTTTGTGAAAGAGTGAACTTGATTCTCATAGACATTCTAAGAAGATTAATTCTTAGCTGCTGCACGCAGTATACAAGGTGTGTACTGCAAGAAAAGTTTGAGATGTATTTCAATGGTTGACAAGTTGAATATCAAGATGAAACCGAAGAGTGGACTTCCTCCATTTTGGGCTATTACATAATCTGTGTCTACATGTTTATGGATTTATGCAGTTTCGAGGGATTTTGACTCAAACATAATGTTTTGCATTGTATATTCATTGAGTATTAATCTATTTTACATTGTTGCAGGTACCACCTTTTATGAGCTTTTAACATCATAAGACCTACCATTTCCTGAGATATTACAGGTATTTTATCCCTTTTACTTGTAGCATGCGTAAGTAAGTATTCTACGGATCTCACACGATATTACATTCATATCCAACAACATCGTATTCGATTTGATGTAAAAAGTTGCTTATTTCGTAAGTTATATAATGTATGTTTTGCGCATTGCAATTTACTTGAATTGACAGTTTATATTTTAATTAGATACGTATTTTTTTTTGAACGACAATATTATTAGAAAACTAGCAAGGAGCTAGAAAGAAATTACATACTGATAAGACTAGGATTTTGCATCCACGTAGTCCAGTTGAATTTAGAGTTACAACGACTAGAACACCAAGTAAACGATAACTAAACTATATCATTGAAAAAAGTCTCTCTTTTATACCTAATATACTTCACATTATTTATATTACACCCTTTAACCAGGTGGCCGCTTTTTTTTTAAAGGGTACTCACTTTTTACAACAATATATATAAAACTTGATAATGCGTAATTTTTTGAAAGAAAAATTATATTCATTGTTTTCATATTGTCATCAAGATTAACACAGAAATAAATATAAATATTTAGTTTTTCGCATAGGTGATATTTTAGTTATTATGGGAGGTGTTGAGAAAAGTTAGTTTTCAATTTAAATTCTTTACATATTGTTAATGTTTAAAATGTTATTATTTATATAAGATAAAAATAATCACGTACAAATCATATACTACTAATTATATAATTTTTCTAAACCAAAACTTTTATTATATTTAGCAACTCATTTGGATGATTAGTTCCTGTTTAGAGGTTTAGTTAAAACAAAAAATTTCAGTAAATGGTACAGTAAATTTTAATTTCGTTTCTCATGTATATTGTGACTTCGAGTAGAATCCGTACTCTTTTTTTTGCATTATTATTTTTATTTTATTTTTAGTTTTGGTGAAAAAATATATTTTGGTTAAAAATTAAATAGCCCAAAAAAGTTTTGTATTTTTCCTTTTTTTTCCATCAAAATCCCTTGCTTTGTGAAGAAAATTGAAAGTTTTAGACTTTTAGGGAACCTTTTTTTGTCTAGTTTCCCTGAACCTCAAGTAAGAAACGCTTTTAATTTGATATTTACAATTATAAAACCCAAATAAATATTACTAGTAACCAACTTGCCTATTGTTGTTGGGGCACTCTCAAAACTTTTGTACTAGACAAAATGTATGGAGTAATTTTAATATATTTAATTTTTTTCAATTAAATATGAGTAATTTGACAACAAATTTGATCATTGATGGATACGCACTAAGCTATATATATGGTCTCTTTGGTCACCTTGGAAAACGTTAACTTGAGTTTTGTTAGCATTTCATATATGAGGAAGAACACATGATATCAAAGGGCTATTAGTTAATTATGTTATGCATATACTCAAACAGATATAGATTAGCTGTTATGATAGATAGATGGAAGAGAGAAAGACTTACAGCATTTTGAAATTCCAATTGAAGTTCCAACACTTTTTCAAGTCTTGTGACAATCTCATCTATACTTGGGCGTTGAGATTGTTCTTCATTCAAGCATTCATAGGCTGTCTCGGCGAAAACGTTGAATGATTGTGGATCCATTTGTTTCCACAAATCCCAATCAATTATTTTATCAAGTTTTTTCTCTTTGTAATGGAGAATCGCTGCTGGAGCCAAATACCTGTTAGTGTCATTGGCGATTATTGATTTCCTACTACAAAGTAATTCAAACAATACTATGCCAAAGGAGTACATATCCGTCTTGTGGTTCACACTTTTAGTCTTTTTATATGTTGGGTCTGTATACCCATTTGTACTCCATACTTTACTAGTATGGAACGAATGGTGCCTTTGAGACGCTCCAATTTTCACTGACATTTCAAAGCTAGATAACTTGGGTTCGCAGTTATCATTTAATAAAACTGTGAAACTGCTGATGCCTCGATGTATCACACTAAAATCGCGTGGCTCGTCATAATGAATGTAGCTCAACGCATGCGCAAGACCGACGGATATCTTCAATCTTTGCACCCATGTCAACAACGTAGCGTCACTTAAATAATTGCTGAGACTTCCCTTTATCTCACGCCCAGTTATGATGATCTTTTCACCATTTTCATAACAAATGCCAAGTAATGAAACCAGATTTTGGTGCTTGAGACTAGAAAGCATCAAAACCTCAGTCCAAAACATTTCATCTCCATCCTTATTAAACCTCCGAGCAGTGATTTCAATCAATTCATCAGACCACGAGAGCTGTCCCTTGTATCTCTTTTCATATCCACCTCTGAGGACAACATTTTTGTTATCGAAGTTGTTGGTGGCTGATAGTATACTATCAAGGGGGATTTTTAAGTGAGCAAGGTTGTCCATGCGGCGCGAAGACATAATATTCTGTTTATCAGTAAAAAACGTGAGAAGATCTATAAGTTTTGCAGGTCTACATAACAATTTATTTTTATTTTTTTGTAGTATTCTATATCCACAACATCCATCGATTAATATTTATAATTTATACATTAAACGGTGAAATTCACACTAATGTCTGGTTTTATATTTGGTTTTGCATAACTTATCAAATTTCCAGGTTAAGGCCAACTGGTTATAGTACATTATGGTTAAAGCACATTATGTAGTAATTTTGGAAGAGATCCTCTCAAGCTAGAGTAAAAATGATTGATCATGTTGGTTTCATTGTGAGAGTGAATGAATAAGCGGGCTCATAATTTATACTAAAAGAAAATGTTTTATTTACTTATCTTATTTGTGATTGGTGAACATGAACTAGACTCACAGGATCCTAATCCAGTAATTTTATTTCACATTGTTTTGCCAAAAAATTCGGTGTCCTAATTCATCTTAGGGGGAGGGAGTGGTCACCTAATACCCAACACTACCCAAATTGCCACATCACCTCTATCCAATAAAAACCCTCCAACTAAAAACTACCTAATTCTACCCTAACACTACCCAAAGTGGAGGGAGTGGTACCCAATCCTACCCAATTTCTTTTTTTTTTTCCATATATTTTTAATACATAAAATCACATACAAGATTAAAATAAAAACATACCATTTCATTAAAAATAAAAACATTACATAATACTTAAAAAACTACATTACATAATACTTAAAAGAAAAGTAAAAGCGTTATATTACTGTAAATGTGTGGCATTGGACTCTAAATCTCATAAAACTTTAAACTAAGGGTTGAAAGTGTCAATATTTTAACGTGCTTTCACCTATAAAGGATATAGAAAAATAGTTAAACCAAAAGTGTAAGAAACAATAAATGGTAAGGTTTAAAAGTGTAGATCGACAAAAAAAACATTCATCTTCTTCCTCGTATATTTAAGATCACTTTATCACAAGAGTCAATATCTACTGGTTTTGGATGGAATCAAGCTATTTAAGATCACTTTATCATCAAATTAAAGCCAAAAACATCCTCACCACGATCGGCTTCCCAACCCGCTCCACTTACCGATTTGGCCTAACCGACTAGGTCGGGGCGGTGTTACCGATCTACCCGATCGGCACCGAACCCCAAACCGAGTCCACTCCCTCCCCTCTTAGATTTAACAGAAGATGCCTTTGCCAAAAGCAATGGTATGGTTGCATGGAAAATGAGATTTGTTTGTCTGTTTTTTTACCTTATACTAAATGCATCTAAGTGAAAGAGAGATAAAAGAACTAAGCAATCATGGTCTCTTTGGTCACCTTGAGAAACCCAAATTTGATTTTTGTTATACAATAAACTTATTTTTGTAACAGAAAAGTCATGTACGGTGAGGTTTAGCATATCATAGGGCTATTAGTTATGCATCATCAGATATATGGGGTCTATAGCTAAAGTACAAACTGATGGAGGTGAAGGTGTATATACTCAAACATATATAGGCTTGTACTTATTATAATACAAAGATGGAAGAGAAAAACCGTCTTACCGCATTATGATGTTCCAGCTGAAGCTCCAACGCTTTCTTAAGTCTTGTGACAATTTCATCAATATTTGGACGTTCAGATCGTTCTTCATTCAAGCAGTCAAAAGCTATTTCCGCAAAAATATTAAATGATTGAGAGTCCATTTGATTCATTAAATCCCAATCAATTATTTCATTGAGTTTTTCCTCCATATAATGGGCAACGGCCACCGAAGCCAAGTACTTATTATCTTGGTCGTCGTCGATTACTGCTTTCCTACCGCACAGTAGTTCAAACATTACTATTCCAAAGGAGTACATATCAGACTTGTGGTGTGCACTTTTGGTCTCTACATATGTTGGGTCAATATACCCGAGCCTGTTCGAAACTTTGCCAGTATCGACAGAAAGGTGCCTTTGAGACGCTTTGACTTTCATGGAAAGTCTAAATTCAGATAACTTGGGTTCCCAGTTATCATTTAACAGAACTGTCAAACTGTTGATGTTTCGATGTATAACGCTAAAATCACGTGGCTCGTCATAATGAATGTAACTCAACCCATTCGCAAGACCGACACATATCTCCAATCTTCGCACCCATGTCAACAACCTCGAGTCACTTAGATAGTTTTGAAGACTTGCCCTGGTCTCAAGCTTGATAACGATGATCTTCTCATCATTTTCATCACAAAAACCGACAAGAAAAACCAGATTTTCATGCTTGAGACTAGAGAGCATGGAAATCTCCATCCAAAACTGTTGTTGAATTTCATCATCCCATTCATCTTTATTAAACCTTCGAGCATCGATTTGAATTAGCTCACCGGACCACAAGAGCTGTCCCTTGTAAGCATTTCCGAAATCAGCTTCTTCGATGAGATTTTTTTCAGCGAAGTTGTTGGTGGCGGATAATATATCTTTAAGGGGAATTTTTAAGTGAGCAAGGTGGTCATGGTTGGGTGAAGACATTATATTGGGTTACAAAAGGATGTGAAGGAATTGAATGAAGACGATATTGAATTAATACACGAGTATATATAGGCTACGTACCTCCACCGACTGTCAATCCTCTTTTCTTTAATCCTCTTTAATAGTATAGATCTGCAAGTTTTGTTATAAGTAATATTTTACTATCATAGTTTGCTGTTTCGTGGAACCATACTTGAATACAAAGTTCGATGAAATGGTTTAATTTAGTAACAGGCCTTTGTGATGCAAGGTTTTAAAAATCGGGAACCTACTCAGGATCGTTTTTGTTTTTTCAAGACCGTGAACGTAAGATCGTATCGGAATCTTAAAATTCTACTCTAATTTTATTTCTTAATAGTTTTTGTAATGTTATACAAATCTAAAAATTCTTATGCATTATAAATACAAAATACTATGAATATTTTATAAAAATATAATCCTAGATTATGATTATAAAATGTTTAAAAAGATTAACATTTTTTTATATTTAAAAAAAAATAATAATAATAGCCCATAAATTTGTAGTCTTTTAGTTTGTAACTCGGATTAAATCTTAAGATCGTATGGTAAAGATCGAGATCCTATAAAATATTAAGCTTACAATGATCCTATATAAAATCCATATCATTTTTGCTTTACAATACCAAAAAATCATAAAATTTTAAAATCAGAATCAAAATCGTAACAACTATTGTAAAAGGTGTCACTAATCTTCCACTTACAAAAAGTAGGTAGAATATAGCGAGGTTGTATTGACACTCTTTCTGTAAATGTCCTTGGTGTAAATGAACCTCATCAATAATTGGTAGCTAGTTGACTTTCATTATAAATTAAGTGATTAAAAAAATCAAGTTGATCCTATCGTGTTATGTGCATCACATGGAACATTTTAGTCGGTGAATTAAAATACATCCTTTTAAATTCAAGATATTGATATAACTACTCACAATTTAAATAATAATATTTTTACAATATAAATAGTAACACATCTATTAGTAATGTTAAATTGGTTACAATTTGAACACGGCGTGCAAATGCAAGTGACACAAAATCGAAAACTTTCCGTAGCTAATACTAGTGATAATGTCTGCTAATAAGGACGAACACAGGATTTTTAAAAGAGTGTTGCACAAAAGAAATGTTGAGGCTAACTAAAGTTATGTCGTAAAAAACGAAAGTAGCAAAAAAAAATTGAGGATTAAACATACCACAAAAACGACAGTTTTAAAATCTTTTTACACTTTGTGACTAAAAATCGAGTGTAGCCCGTGCCATACCCGGCATACATGTGGGTCCGTCCATGCCAGCGCACGCGCAAATTTTTTTTTATTTTTTGAATATTCCAAAATATAAATAGTAACACATTTTAAATAGTTATAGAAAAACATTTTAATTTATAAACCTATGTGGCATACTACATTTTCCTATTATCTTTACATGCGTATAAGACTTCAAAATTAGGGGGAAAAAATTATGAACCGACCTTTTTTATTGAAGTGAAAGTGAAAGTGTTATAAATAATGAAACGTTTTGCAAAGTCAGAGAAAATTTGCAGATACAATCCATTGCAAATTTGACAAACCTATCAATGAAAAGAAAATAATACAAACTATACTAGAAACAATAGTACTCTTCGCATCAATACGATCAAAGTGATGGTGACGATGCCGGATCATAATAAGGAACAGGTAATCAAACAATCAAACCAACACTCAAATGCAAACAAACAAGTCTTCGGCCGCGACGTAAAAAACTTGATGTGCTACACCGTGTGCAAGTTTTAAAATTTTTAAGAAACGATTTATCCAATTATCTATTTAACACATACGTGAAAATATACTCGTCCGTAATAGTAAAGGTGGGTAAGTCGAGATCGTCCCAAGGGATTTGTGATGTGAGATTTAATATAACAATTAAAAAGGGCGTCAATCCAATTTAGCATAAATTTGATAGTAACAAAAACCAATTAATCAAAACATATACTTGTGTGTAATTCATACTAATTTTTTTTAGAGTAGTCCTAGAAGTTTGGTGTAACTTGTAATGATTCACAATCCAATGTAAATGATTTAAAATCAATGGTTTTCATCATGAAAAATCATTATTAAGAATTCTCTCATTTAGTTAACCATTTCGGCCTATTTAACTAAAATAATAATTCTTCAAAAACTTTAATTGTTTGAAAAGCATTTCTTATCTAATTTGTTCTTACGAATCCTTTCGGCCTTTTCTCGTGATGAAATCATTTCAAATCCTTTTTAATGAGTAAAAATAATAATTGTCACACATCATGTCTCATACTAATTCGGGCACTAACGTTTTGGAAAAAAAAAATATGAAGAAAATCATTTCGGCCTTTTTATTCTTTTAAATGTTTTTACCAAAAAATTAAACAAGATTAGATGTTATTTCAACAAACTCATAAAACAAGAAATGTTTTCATGCATCACTTAGATAAGAATACTCAAACAATAGTTAATTTATACACACAGGGAAGAGATCTAGTGAGAAGAAAATTTGAAATGAGATGAATAAGCAGAAATTTGAGCCACACATTTTAAATAAGGTGGAGAAATTTAAGGGGAGATGCACCTATATTTGTAAGTGCATCTAAAATGTGCGGTTGTGGTTTCTTCTCACCCTTCTCATTTTAATTTTATTTCTCATTTGATCTTTACTCTATACACACAAGTATAGCAACAAATTACTCATAACATTCATCATAAAAGAACACAAGTAACAAACAATACTTTCATTAAACTTAAAGTAATTTAGTTCATTGCAAATAGAACAAGATATACCTATCTTTAGAGTTTACAAGAACTAGATTTGTGAAACTAAAGCAACCACGATCCTCCAATCGAATAATATAACCTGAAAATAACTCAAAACTAACAAAAATGATTGAGATATGACTCAACACTTTTCTGGACTCCTTCACAGGTTTTCTTAGTCTTTTGGGCAAGTAAATTGAGAGAGTAATACCTTTGGTGTAAAGCTTATTACCAAATGGGGTTGTTTCACCTAGTACACTAAACTAGGACCAATATGTAGCTAAAAAAACCTTTCTCTATCAAGTAAAAACGTTCCCTAAGAGTTAATATCAAGAAATGATCGGACTGCAATGAATAAATGAAAGTAAAGTCTTCATTAAATGCGAATTTTGTAACTGCAGTCTTTCCAGCCGATCGGTTTTTGCCATTTGACCATTCTCCAGCCGATCCAGTTGCAGGCTCCGACCGATCGGCTGGAGTCCATCCATACTCAGCATTTGTCTTTTTCTTGTTTCGGCTTGTTGCATGCTTTTTCCTCGCTTGCGGCACTGATTTCTTTTATAGAACTTGATATTTTCTCGATATAAAATCCAGGAAAGCTTGATACTTTCAAATCACCGAGTCCTTGCGTGGTTTCAATCTTTGCTTTAATCACGGGAATCTCCAAATGTGCATAATTACTCTAATTCTTTGTCTTTTCAACATCTTTTCCTGTATTTGGCTATATTCACTTGCATATACACTTTTTCACGATTAAGTAATAAAATCATATAAATATAACCAAATATGATGCATAAAACTAACGATAACGCAACTAAAAACCTGCTCCTTCTGAGCGTTATCAAATACTTGATGAAAATTATATTAATGAAAATACATTTAAAATCCAATTTATTCATATATTTATATCAAGTATTATATAACACAAAAAAATAAATATTTAAGATCAAAGTTGAAAAAGAAACACTTCAAAAAGTTAAACTGTACACTTATTTTGGGACGGAGGTAATACATATTTAGATATGTCGAGATTGTAATACGCTTTATAACAACAACTACTAATAGAGAGAAAAATTCAAATGCTTACTCTTATTTTGATGCTTATCAAGTAGGGGTGTAAATGAGCCGAGTACTGCTAAGATCGAGCTCGACTCGAATACCAAAACTCGAGCTCGTTAGAGCTTTATATTTCGAGCTCGAGCTCGACTCGAGATATAAAACTTGAGCTCGAAACTCGACTCAAGCTCGATTATTTCTACATTCAAGCTCGAACTCGATAAATACTCGGTATATCAAGCTCGGCTTGACTCGATTTCTATGAAAATTAAGTAAATGTATTTATATAAAAGGGTAAATGTGTAATTTAATCGAAGCTCGATAAAGCTCGCGAGCTTCACGAGCCGATTATTTTGAAGCTCGGACTTGACTCGGAAATGTACTCGAGTAGCTCGAACTCGACCTCGACTCGTTTAAATCGAGTCAGTTTCGAGTAGTTTACGAGTCCATCTCGAATAACTCACGAGTTGTCTCGTCTCGTTTACACCCCTATTATCAAGGGACAAATCTCCGCCATCCATCTAATTTGATCTAATGGTGAGGATTAACCTAAAATTTAATAGATAAACCTAAGTCCATATTTTTTTTGTCTTTTTTTCTTTCTTTTTTATTCACTTTTTTTTTTTTTCTTTTTTTTTTTTTTTTTTTTTAAATTCACGTTATTTTTTTCTTTTTTTTTAATTTACGTTTTTTTTTTTAAATTTGCGTTATTTTTTCTACGCTTTTATACCTTTTCGTTTTTTTCATACGTTTTCATACGTTTTCATCCATTTTTATACGTTTTCATCCGTTTTTATACGTTCTCATCCGTTTTCTTATGTTTGCGTCTATTTTCATACGTGTTTTTAAGCTTTCAAACGGTTTCGTCCGTTTTCATACATATTTGTCCGTTTTCTTACGTTTTTGTCCGTTTTTAAATGTTTTCGACCGTTTTCAGATGTTTTCATACGTTTCTGAATATCACTTGTGATATTCTGAATATCACAAGTGATTTTCAACTAATGTTTTGTAACATGAAAATCACAAGTGATATTCAGAATATCACAAAGTGATATTCAGAGAATATAACTTGTGATAGTTAGAAACGTATGAAAATGGAAAAAAAAACGTAAGAAAACGGACGAATACGTATGAAAACGGACGAAAACGTATGAAAGCGTAAAAACACGTCTGAAAGCGGACAAAAACGTATGAAAATGGACGAAAACGTATGAAAACGGGCGAAAATGGACAAAAACGAATGAAAACAGATGAAAACGTATGAAAACAGACGAAAACGAAGAAAAAAACGCGTTTTAAAAAAAAGTGAATTAAAAAACGCGAATTTAAAAAAAGCGAATAAAAAAAACGTGAATAAAATAAAAAACGGAGTGTTGGTCTAGTGGTTATTAAGACTAACAACTACTTTACCCTAAAAAACGATTTCTATCCTGGCGCATAAACCCTAACAAACCTTCTATAGTCGATCTTCATCTACCTTATCTTCAGTGATTCTGCGTCCGATCTTCCTTGGTTTGATCGGGTGTGATTCATTGGTCTTACAAGTGTGGTTAGATCGTTTTTATTAGGGTTTTCTGTCGCTAAAATCGTTTGGTTCCTGGCGACTTATTCTTTACCCTAAACTTGTTTTTAGGGTTTAATTTAGTCGCACGTTTTTGGTCAATCTGGTGCACGTCGCTATTATTATTCTTATATATGTTGTTCCTCGATTGAATATGGGTTAGTTCTGCTCTTCATTGTGCATAAACCCTAGTTTTTAACTAGGGTTTCTATTACGTTGTAAAAACGAGGACGTGTTTTCCTGTTACCTGGATCTGATGTCTTGTTTCGATTGGTTTTTTTCCTTTTTTAGGGTTGTTTTAGTTCTGCGTTTGATGGAGAGGGTGGTTAGTTTTGAGTTAGATGAAACCTTGAAGCCTGTTTCATGTTCCAATACCGATGGTGAAAGTGGTAGGGATGCTGCTTTTTGTTTTCACCAATGCACAAGTGGAGCCGATTCCTCTTGTTTCTAGCCCTAGTCATGACGCACTGGGGGGTCATGATTCTACTTTGGCTAGTAAAATTCGTGATTTTGAACAACAAATTTTAGAGGGGAAGCTTATTTTAGTAGGTGATTATGGGTTACCTTTAAAACCAGTTGGGATATTTTCTCCTGCTATTGAGTCTACGAGTGATCAACCGAATGGTGAGAGTGGTGGAGACTTGGGAGTTGATAGGACGCAAAAATTCGTGAATATGCTTAATGATATTCGACATAAGCGTGCTAATGTCTCTGGTCCACCTACAAGCCAAGCCAATTTAAAGGCACCGTCATTTATAGATGTTGTTTCTATTGACTCTAAGAAGGTTAAAGCTAACTTTCGGAGACTGGAAACAAGCAACAAAACTAACGGAGTGGATTTGACGGTTCCAATGGAAGTAATTCAAGAGGTAAACTCACGTTTCGATAATACTCTTTATGGTTACTTTCTTGGTAAGCGTATTGCCTTCCCGGTTGTGGATTATTATGTACGTAATGCATGGAGTAAGTTTGGTATTCGAAAGGTCATGATGAATGCTAAGGGTTTTTTCTTCTTTAAGTTTGATTCTAAGAAAGGTATTGATGATGTTCTTGAGAACGGTCCATGGATGATTCGTAATGTCCCTATTATACTTAAACCATGGACGGTTAACACTAATATACTTAAAGAGGATTTGACAAACATCCCAGTGTGGGTCAAATTTCATGATGTTCCTATTGCTATATTTTCTGAAGATGGTCTCAGTATTTTAGCCACTTTGATTGGTACTCCCAAAATGTTAGACTCTTATACCAGTCAAATTTGCTTGGAATCTTGGGGCCGTAGTAGTTTTGCAAGATGCCTAATTGAGGTTAAAGCATATGAGGTTCTAAAAGTGAGTCTCACTGTGGCTATTCCGTTACTTGATGCTCCGGGTTTTTCTACTGAAACTGTCCGGGTTGAATATGAATGGAAACCACCTCGATGTGATACTTGTAACATCTTTGGACATACTGTGGGTAGTTGTCCTAGATATGTCGCTCCTAATACTCAGCCTGCACAAAAGGATGATGATGGTTTTCAAACGATTAAAGGTAAGAAGGCAAGTAAGAGTGGCAATCAAAGTGTTCCGGGAAAAGGAGGTTTTCCTAAACCTAATGTGGGCCCTAAGGTTCGTTACCAACCCAAAGCTCCTACCATGGCTACGAAGGTGAATGGTAATAAGAAAAAAATGGTAGATGTGGCGAGCACAAGTGGTCCTAAGGTGTCTACATCTAATGCATTTGGCATTCTTAATTCGGTTGATGCGGAGTGTTCTGTGTCTAATGACGATGTTGCCAAGGAAGGGACTCCTGAGTCTAGTTTTTCATTGGCTGCTAACAAGGAGGGGTCTCAACAGACACGTAGTGTTCCAAAAGATCCGATTGTGGTTGATGATAGAGTCAAGGAGCCTGTGGTGGTTTCTAATGCTCAACAGGAGGGTGTTACGTCTAATCCTTCTTCTTCTTCTTCTAATATTTCTCCCACTAAAATGACTAATCCGTTCTCTAAAGTGGGATAGATTGATGTTTCTGACAGTGATGATGACCAAGTACTCCCAGAGGATAACCCGATGGCAAATTTTCTTGCCTCTGGATGTGGTGGATATGAACATGAAGATGAAGAGGATTATGATGATTATACGAGCCACGTCTACGATCTCCCACATGAATTTAATGACTTTAATCTCAAAGGGTGTGGTAAAAGGTAGTCTTGGTATTCGTTTATTGGTAGTTTATCTCCTTTGAGTTGTGGTTTATTGTTTTATTTTGAAAATTGGAAGTGCGTTATGTAAGTCTACCCATGTAATGGGCTAAGATATGAGATGTCACTCATATCCTTTGTACTTAAATGTTTTTTGGAGTAATAATATTTACCGAGTCATCTTGACCTTTTACCCCAAAAAAATAAAAAATAAAAAAGGTGAATTATATGTATTGTCACAACAGAGGTTGATTTATATGTATTGTCGATGCAGGGACTTGACGTGGTGTTAGGGATTCAATGGCTTCAAACCTTGGGTAAGGTAACTCATGACTATGCGGATTAGATTATGGAATTCACTTTGCTTAACACAACTTATATGTTAAAAGGGGATGACTCCCTACACATGAAAAGAATTAGTTTTCATCAAATGCAAGCTTTATTGGGGCAGGACGAGGTTTATGGGGTTTATGAAGTTCATAATTTACCATTGTCAGCAGAGGTTCAAGCCGAGGATGTAGTTTCAGGGCATGACGAGCTCATACCTCTACTTGAACGGTTTGATTCACTATTTCAGGTACCCACAACCTTACCTCCTAATCGTTCAATTGACCATCGGATTCATTTGTTACCCAGTACTAAGCATGTGAATGTGCGCCCGTATCGTTATCCACATTATCAAAAAGGTGAGATGGAAAAATTGGTTAAGGAGATGCTAGATCAGGGGATTATTCGTTTCAGTCAAAGTCATTTTTCATCACCGTTGTTGCTGGTTAAGAAAAAGGATGGTGGTTATCGATTTTGTATGGATTATCGGGCCTTAAATGAGATCACTTTTCAAGATAAATTTCCCATCCCGATGGCCGATGAGATGTTTGATGAGCTTGGGGGAGCGGTTATTTTTACTAAGTTGGATTTACGTGTCGGGTACCATCAAATTCGAGTCCATGAGCGGGATGTGTATAAGATGGCGTTTCGTACACATTATGGACATTATGAATTTTTGGTTATGCCTTTTGGGCTTACAAATGCCCCTTCTACTTTTCAGGCTACTATAAATCGTTTGTTCTCACCTTACCTGCGCAAATTTGTGATTGTTTTATTTGATGACATCTTAGTTTACAGTACCACGCTTGCGGAGCACTTGGAACATTTAGAGTGTGTTTTTCGATGTTTACAGACACATCAGTTCTATGTGAAGCAATCTAAGTGTGTATTTGGGGCAGAGACGCTTGAGTATTTAGGTCATATTATTTCAGGTCGTGGTGTGTAGGTGGATCCTAAGAAAGTACAAGCCGTGAGGGATTGGCAAGAGCCTACAAATCAACGACAGATACGGGGGTTTTAGGACTCGCTGGGTATTATCGGCGTTTTATCAAAGGATATGCCACCATGGCAGCGCCGTTAACAGATCTTCTCCAAAAAGATGGGTTTAAGTGGGGTGGGGAAGAGGCGTCGGCTTTTGATAACCTTAAGCAGCAGTTATCGACAGCTCCTATTTTGGGACTACCGGATTTTAATCAAATGTTTGTGGTGGAAGATGATTTGTCCGACAATGGGATAGGTGCAGTATTGCTACAAAATAGTCGTCCTATCAGTTATTTTACCTGAAAGCTTGGGCCAAGAATGCGTATGGCAGCAACATATCAAAAAGAGTTGCTCGCCATTGTGGAGGCAGTTTATAAATGGCGTCAATATTTGGTGGGGTGGCGTTTCATAATTCGTACCGACCACAAAAGTATTAAGGAATTGATGCAATAGTTGATCCAAACTCCAATCCAACAAAAGTATGTAGAAAATTGTTGGGATTCAACTTCGTAATAGAATATAAACCGGGTGCTTCAAACCAAGTGGCGGATGCGCTTTCTCAAATGCATGATGATGAGGAACCTGATAGCGCAGCCTTTATGGGCCTTAGTCATCCTGTTATGGGGTTAATGACGGATTTAAGGGGAATTTTTAAGTGAGCAAGGTGGTCATGGTTAAGTGAAGACATTATATTGGGTTACAAAAGGATGTGAAGGAATTGAATGAAGACGATATTTAATTAATACACGAGTATATATAGGCTACGTACCTCCACCGACTATCGATCCTCTTTTCTTTAATCCTATTTAATAGTATAGATCTGCAAGTTTTGTTATAAGAGTCTAGGGTGTGGATGCGGGACAACCAGCGGGGCCTCACTTTTTCTTGCAGGATAACATCAACAACCACACCTTTTTATGCGGGAAAAGCATTATTTTTTCTTTTGCGGCATTGAAGTCCCGCAGCAGACATATTACTTCCAAGAGACAGAAATGACTTTTTTATTTATATGTGTGTGTGATATTATATGGGGATATGTATTTGGGGTATTTTTAGATGATAAAAAAATATAAGAAATTAAAGGAAGAGAGATAAGGTATTGCAGTGATTGAAGGAAAGTTGAAGGAAAAGATAAGGGAAGTGTTTTTTTGATGATGTGGAGCAGATGTGGAGAGGGAAAACCCTCAACCGCACCCTCTACCCTTCCCGAGTTTATTTTTTAGAGTGAAAGGGAAAGGTTTGGGATGGTAATAAAAAAGAATTGTGTTCCTGAGATTTTTTAGGAGGGGAGAGAAAAGTAAAGGGTAGTAAATTACATCAAAATTACTCTCATAATTTACTTCCCAAATTGGGATGAAATTGAGTGAAGTTGATTTTAAAGCTTTCTTTTGTTACATCCTTCTATTTTCTTTCCGACTCGGGAACATAAGATAAAAAAACAAATTTTTATTCCTCTCCTCTTTACTTCTCTCTTTTTTCCCTCTCCATCTCTTTTCTTTCTATTTTATACTCGGGAACAGAATATTTTACTATCATAGTTTGCTGTTTCGTGGAACCATACTTGGATACAAAGTTCGATGAAATGGTTTAATTTAGTAACAGGCCTTTGTGATGCAAGGTTTTCAAAATCAGCATCCTATTCAAGATCTTTTCGTTTTCCTAAGATCGTGATGTAAGATCGGATCGGGATCTTAAGATCATATTCTAATTTTATTTCTTAATAGTTTTTGTAATGTTATACAAATTTAAAAATTCTTATGCATTATAAATACAAAATATTATAAATATTTTATAGAAATGTAATCTTAAATTATGATTATGAAATGTTTAAAAAAATTAACTTTTATTTTTATTTAAAAAAAAGAAAAAAAAAAAAACCTATAAATTTGTAGTTTTTTAGTTTGATCGGAGAAAAGTAAGATCGGATCGGATTAAATCTTAAGATCGTATGGTTAAGATCGGGATCCTATAAAATCTTAAGCTTGCAAAGATTTTATGTAGAATTCAGATCGTTTTTGCTTTATAATACCGTAAAATTATATAATTTTAAGATCAGAATCATAACAACTATAATAAAAGGTGTCACTAATCTTCCACTTACAAAAAGTTGGTAGAATATAACGAGGTTGTATTGACACTCTTTCTGTAAATGTCCTTGGTGTAAATGAACCTCATCAATAATTGGTAGCTAGTTGACTTTCATTATAAAATAAGTGATTAAAAAAATCAAGTTTATCCTATCGTGTTATGTACATCACATGGAACATTTTAGTCGGTGAATTAAAATATTAACACCCTTTTAAATTCAAGGTATTGATATAAACTACTCACAATTTAAATAATAATATTTTTACAATATCTTTATATAATAAAAGAATTAAATCATTTCGAAGTGTTTTTATAAAACCTTTCTTATTGAAAATTAAATTTGAACCAATAGGAAATGTTGATTTTGTCATGTAAGCGAAATCTGATGACGTGATTGGTCAATTAAAAGTCAAAATTGAATCCAATTTGGTCAACCGTTACAAAAAAACGTTTTACAAAGCCGTTTATTAGAAAAACCCAACAAACACATGGGTTAGATAACAATTGTTTAATTTACAAGGGTTTAATTGTAACTTTTTAGAATCAGAAAGGGAACCATGGATATGGATCGTAGCCATGGATCATAACCTTAACATCGACACTAACAATAAGAAAACCTCTGGAATCATGAAGATCAAGAACCCTATCGCCTTAACCTTTACACGAACAAAGAACAAATTTGAACAACCCACATCATTGGAAACATTGTATCCGAAAACCAACTATATCAAAACCCTAAATCAAAATCGACGGACCAAATTCAATCAATCAAGTTTTCTGATGAGATATGGGGAGACAGATTAAATTTTGTCAAAAGTCAGGTAAGAGTTTTCATATATATTATCATAGAATTCAAATTATAATGTGTTTGGCAATTTGTTTATGGTTTGTAATATCCCTACTATGCACATCATAATGCTAGGAAAAGGGACTATTTGGTTAAAGAAAATCTAATTGCACTAGAAATAACATCATGGTGTCATCATCCAGTGAACTAATCGTATAAGTAAAAGAGTAAATTTAGTCGTTTGAACAAATTGCAAGCGTTATTCTTACGATTTTGAATGCAAAATTCATGTGGGTAACCTTAGTGTGAAATTGTTGTCCCTGTAAGACGCGAGCGTAGCTGCACTTTCGAAGTGTTATATGTTTTCATGTAAAAAGAATACTTGCACACCAAAGTCCCATATGGACTATGTCAGCACCTTCCAAACTTAAAGGGTTTGTGCCATGAACTTTTTTTTTTAGTTTTGCACATTATCTTATTCGGAACTAAGTGCACCTGTTATTATACTGATATTACAGGCTGATAACGATTTTTTGTTTGTTAGAGGGAAAGCTTTATGTGAGACTGTTGCTGCTGTTAGAGGGGAAAGCTTGGGAACTCAAAAATTGGAGAAAATGTAATATCAGAGATGGTGCTCTCAAGTATCTTAGCGAATACCATAGAGGTTGAATTATTTTATGCTTTGTGGACGTGGAAAAGCAAAATTTCAGAAGGCCTTGAAGGTATAGAAAAAATTACGTTTCTCCTATCCGTATGTTGGAATGTGTATCTCAAAATCGTTAACTTCTGAGGTTGTTTGCATGCTATTCGATTTTACTATAGTTAACTTAAATCTTAAATTATGTTTGGTGCGAAGGAGTTGGTGACACGGGAATTATAAGTTTAGCTTATGGGTGTCCTGATCTTTTTGCTCTCAATTATATCGATGTGTTTCTATGAAGGGTATGTTTTGATTATATAGTTGACATTTGAATATCAAACATTAGTTGTACCTGGTGAAAAAAGTTTTTAAAACTCTAATGTTTTGTTTCTGTTTGCACAAATTGCGTTTCATGCTGGTCTTAGGTTTCAATTTATCCTCTCGCTTAAATACTGCAAAGGTGTTGGCTTCCAGTATCGCACATACATACACAGTCACATTTATAGAAGCTGGAAACCAAAATATAGTTAAGATTACAATTAGTTTGGTCAAAATGGGCATTTTCTGTACATATTGGACTTGGTTGGGTTGAATCACTACACTTCTTTGTCAATTCTGTATTAACAGTTACAATACATTACTAATTTACAGACGTTGGGCGACTTTCAATCCTAACGATCCATTTCCCTTTTAGCTACGTTTTCTTTTTTGTCCCACATTTGATTGTTTGGGATAAGAGACGGCCCAAAATGACCATTGTATAAGTAAATGGGTCAAAATTGTCGCCTATAGGTTATACACTTACGACAACCTTTATAATACATGGCCTGGTTAACTTAAGCATCTATTTTTGGATAATGATGTTCCAGGGGGCAGGTCGAAGGGCATTTTGGTCTGTGAATGGACCACGGTACTCAAAATTGGGTACGAGGAGGCGACCAATTTTAAACCTTTCCATAGAAAGAAAAAAAAAATAGTCTGCATTAAATATTGGGTGAAATCATTATGACAAATTCAACAAAGTAGCAAATACCTACAGTAATGAGGTGAAGTAAATAATTATCTAAGGGCACGTTTGGTTGAGAGAAATTCAGAGAAATGAAATGAAACAGAGAATAGAAATCCAGAGAATAGAAATCAGTAGAGAATTTTGATGAATTTCACTGTTTGGTAACAACAGAGACTTGACCGGAGAAATAAAAAATAAATTATTTTTTTTTAATACTTTTTTTTTTGTTTAATGAGAAAATTACATTAAAAAATAATTAAAAATTTTTTGTAAAAACAACTTATATAACAAATTTGAAGAACTAGTGCAAAACTAGTTATTAGTTACCAAATTTAGTTCGTTCAATTTTTTTTTTTTTTACCAATTAAGTAAGTTTTTCATTAATATAAATAATGATATCGTTAACTAAAATCAACTAAATTTGAATATCTATTGTTCTGGTGATAGCAGTGTGTTGTTATATTGTTGCCAACACAAATTCTCATATGCAACCCACAATTCCCCACCAATTAGAAAGAATTGAGAGAATTCAAATTACAAAGACAAAATTTCTCAAGAGATTTTCAAATCTCCACTTTTTTTTTCTTTGGTTTACCAAACAATGGAAATGGAGGTATTTCCATTTCTCCTTCCTTATTTCCTTCTACCAAACACACCCTAAAAGGGTATAAATATCGTTTTTATGTGTAGGACTGGAGGATGATTGTAGAAGAAAAAAAATTCGGTTTTATTAGGAGTTTGGACCTTTGAGGACGAATGCATACATGATAACGAACTCATGGATCTTTGTAAGAAGAACCCCGAGCCCATTTTCTTTGATGAGTTTCTACCTTTTGGCAGAATGCATATCGGTCAGGTATGTTAATAATTCACTGAGGTTAAATTTTTTTATCCACAACAGCACGTACGGAGTAGGGGCTAAGAGTAGTTTGGATAATACACTTTTGATTCTCATCAATGCAAAATAGCGATTTGGCACCAGGAAGTTTTTGTGAGGCTGCAAATGTTTACAGTAGTAACTAAACCATAAAAGGTGTTTTAACACCAATATGGTGAGTGGATTTAGTTTTGTCAAAATCATTGATGGTTTATTTTTTTCGACCATAAATTGATTTTTTTTTACTTGCTTTGGTTTGATATTTATCACAATTCGTGTTTTGGTTTGACGTGGGTAATGGAAATTTGCTGATTCTAACTCTGCTTCCTGTTGTGAATATGGAGCTGTTAGGCATCAAAATTATTGTTCATGTTTGTTCCGTATAAATTATTGAAACCGTTAGAGATATATATTACCACTTCGTAGGTCTTATAGAAGGATAAAAATTTATGTATCGTCTTCGGAGTTCTAATAATTTACTTTTGTGTTTCCAGGTCTTATAAAAGGATATTAATTTGTGTATCACATTGGAACTTCTAATCTTATGATCATTTTGAGTTTTTGACATCTCAGAAGAAGTTCAAGAACAAGTAAGGATATGTTTATAGTTTTGGTTATGTTGTGAGTTGCCGATTTTTTTCGAAATATTGCGTTAATGAATCTTTTAACTCAGGTTGAATTAATGAGAGGTCAGCTGCGAAATCGAGGGGAAGATATATTAGGCCTCTAAATTCAGATGAGTAGGTTCGTCCAGTAGAAGACACGGTTATGTCGATAAGCAAGAAGTGGAAACAAAAGTGGAAACTTTATCAAAAGAAGATGTTTCTAAAGGAGATAATCAGAATGAAATGGTTTATGAATAAGAAAGTTTGAAATCATTATTGAAGTTTACTGATGTTGTTAGTGGAGACAGCTCAACGAATACGAGATGGAAGTAAGAAATCGGATGCACCTGTGATTAATTCATTTCGATTTCCTTTATCCTATGTTTTAACTCCAAAAAGCATACGGGTAAAAGAAGCTGCTATTCCTCCAACAGAAAAGGTTTATTGCCCGTTTCCTACTTACTCACAATTGATGTCTAAAACTGAAGTACTAGAATGTACTTACGAGTTATTCATTGCTGCTCGAGGAACTGGTATGAGAAAATGTCTTAAATGTCGTCGCATATTTTGTATTAATTGCAGAGCACCATGGCATAAAAATATTTCATGATCTGACTACATGAAGAAGAATCAATCTGGTTATGAGGACAAACTTAAGTCTCTTGCAGCATGGAATCATTGGCGTCAAATCGTCAATGCAGTAAGTGCAAGAATATGGTTGAGCTCGCGGAAAGGTGCTACCATATTAATTGTTGGTACAAATATTCTCATCTATTTTATCTAAAATGTTTTCTCAAAATACTAAAGATGTGAATTCTGACCCATTTACCTAATAGTGGGTTGATTAAGGTTATGTTTTATCTCTAATGGATCAAACAAGTTAAGTTAAACAATGTAAAAAATAAAAATAAAATGATATGGGTCTAATAGGTCAAAACCAGATTGCAAAGGATAAAATATTCAAAATCACTTTATTAAAAAAATAGATTATTCTTCTTCTAATAATGTAGGTTTTTATAATCATATTCAACACATTAGTTGTATATAATTTGGAACGACCCATTCAGGATGATCTGGTTTGACCGGCCCATTAAATATTTCATTGCTTTATATCTATATAGTTCGCTACTGTCATGGGTTGACACTTGATAGTTCATGATCTATATATGCTTTGTCAGCAGTGCTAATACGGAGTAACTTAAAAGTCAATTGGTTGCTTCTGTTTGGCCTAAATATTACTTTAGTCACATGACCTCTTTTTGCTCTTATTTGTTCGTCAAAAATATCTTCAATTTGGTGAGTATATGAACCAATGAAGTTTGGGTTTGTTGCTATCTTATTTTCAGTTTTTTTGGCACAAGGCCACACTTACACTTATTTGTTAATTTAAAAGCTAGAGCAAATACCCAACTTCTTTGACTACAGGACATGTAGATTGTAAAGATTTAGTTAAAAACTTAAAATCAGTTGTTTCAATATTTTTCAGTGTTTTAATTCTTATTTAATTTTCCTTATGATTTCTTGCAGACTTATGAAAGATCATACATACAAAGATGGACTGATTGCGGGAGTGCAACGCAACATGCTCAAACACTCAGCAAATACTAAAAAACGCCACTTTAACACTCAACTAAGTGTTAAGAAGTTTGATCGCACGATGGTGTATTAATCTTAGTGTTGAGTAGCCAACTTAATCAGCAAACAGGAAACTAAAAAGGATGGGTCATTTCATGATGTAAGTAAAGATGTACAGGTTATTAAAATGCTTGTGAGGAACCTTTCAATATACAATAAGGGGATCATGATTCTTGCTAATGTGGTACCTTCTATAGTACAAGTTCTCAGTGTCGGGACGATGGAAACTAGAAAAATACAGTTGCAACCTTTTTTAGCTTATCTCTTGCTAATGAGAATAAAATCATCGGGTTGACCAGATAAACCCGATAAGTTATAATGACCCACGAAAAAATTGATAATTTTATAACTAAATCCTTTTTGACATGGTCTTTCAGTCACAATTATGATGTTTTTGTGGTTACTAAACCGGATGAACTCGCAGGGAAGTTTCTGCAAAACATCAAATATAGCTTTTAGTAGCCGGGCTAGGTAAGAGTTGGGCTGATCCAAAATACTTTTTAATTTATCCATTTTAGAATTTATCAATAGCTCAGTGTCATATGACTACAAAATATACAACAATAATATTTCTAGGTGTTTTTTTTTTTAATTGAATCCACTTTGGTCTTAAGCTTTTCATTCACTCGACTGTATGGCTTAGCACATTGCTAGAGAACAAGAATGTTTAGGCATTTTGAGCAACAACAGTTACAAGTTTTCAACGTCAACAAAAACAAAATCATCATAAGCATATCAAATGATATATAATAGAGTTTGATGTTGTTGGACCATTTTGGTAGGTGATTACTTTAAAAAGTATAACGATCAACAATTAAAAAGTATAATACATGACAAAAACTCTACGTCAAAGCCCCGTGCATGCACGGGTATTATAACTAGTAAATAGTAACACATCTATTAGTAATGTTAAATTGGTTACAATTTGAACACGGCGTGCAAATGCAAGTGAAACAAAATCGAAAACTTTCCATAAGCTAAAACTAGTGATAATGCCTGCGCACGTGTGAATTTTTTTTTTTTTTTTTTGAATATTCCAAAATATAAATAGTAACACAGTTAGAAAAACATTTTAATTTATAAACCTATGTGGCATACTACATTTTCCTATTATCTTTACATGCGTATAAGACTTCAAACTTAGGGAAAAAAAAATTATGAACCGACTCTTTTTTTGAAGTGAAAGTGGAAGTGTTATAAATAATGAAACGTTTTTCAAAGTCTGAGAAAATTTGCAGATACAATCCATTGCAAATTTGACAAACCTATCAACGAAAAGAAAATAATACAAACTATACTAGAAACAATAGTACTCTTCGCATCAATACGATCAAAGTGACGGTGACGACGCCGGATCATAATAAGGAACAGGTAATCAAACAATTCAACAAACAATCAAACCAACAATCAAATGCAAATAAATAAGTCTTCGGCCGCGACGCTAAAAACTTGATGTGCTACACCGTGTGTAAGTTTTAAAACTTATAAGAAACGATTTATCCAATTATCTATTTAAAACATACGAGAAAGTATACTCGTCCGTAATAGTAAAGGTGGGTAAGTCGAGATCGTCCCAAGAAATTTGTGATGTGAGATTTAATATAACAATTAAAAAGGACGTCAGTCCAATTTAGCAGAAATTTGATAGTAACAAAAACCAATTAATCAAAACATATACTTGTGTGTAATTCATACCAATTTTTTTTAGAGTAGTCCTAGAATTTTAGTGTAACTTGTAATGATTCACAATCCAATGTAAATGATTTAAAATCAATGGTTTTCATCATGAAAAATCATTATTAAGAATTCTCTCATTTATTTAACCCTTTCGGCCTATTTAACTAAAATAATAATTCTCCAAAAACTCTAATTGTTTGAAAAGCATTTCTTATCTAATTTGTTCTTACGAATCCTTTCGGCCTTTTCTCGTGATGAAATCATTTCAAATCCATTTTAATGAGTAAAAATAATGATTGTCACACATCATGTCTCATACTAATTCGAGCATTAACGTTTTGGAAAAAAAAACATGAAGAAAATCATTTCGGCCTTTTTATTATTTTAAATGTTTTTACCAAAAAATTAAACAAGATTAGATGTTATTTCAATAAACTCATAAAACAAGAAATGTTTTCATGCATCACTTAGATAAGAATACTCAAACAATAGTTACTTTATACACACAAGTATACCAACAAATTACTCATAACATTCATCATAAAAGAACACAAGTAACAAACAAAACTTTCATTAAACTACAAGATATACCTATCTTTAGAGTTTACAAGAACTAGATTTGTAAAACTAAAGCATGCACGCTCCTCCAATCGAATAATATAACCCGAAAATAACTCAAAACTAACACAAATGATTGAGATAGGACTCAACAATTTTCTGGACTCCTTCACCGGTTTTCTTAGTCTTTTGGGCAAGTAAATTGTGAGAATAATACCTTTGGTGTAAAGCTTATTACCAAATGGGGTTCTCTGTTGTAAAAATTGGCCCAGGCGCCTGATTAATCCCCGCATAATCGCTGATCGCTCACTAAGCGCCTGGATGTATCATAATCGGCCTATTTAATCAGTTTGGTCAAAGATCGCTTAAAAATCGGTCAACAAACCGATTAGTCAGACAAAATCGGTCTAATCGGATTAATCGAACAAAATTGCTTAAAAATTGGTCAACAAAATCGCTTAAGAATCGGTCAACAACCCGGTTAATCGGTCAAAGATCGCTTAAAAATGGTCAACAAACCGAGTAATATCTATGTTTGACTTTTAACTTTGAAGAATTATGTATTATGAATATATTTGAACACTTGAAATATTTTAAATCTGATGAACTATGCTTATCTCATACATATAATATAATATAATATTTTAACGCGCTAGGCCCTACCCGACCGCCTCACTAGCGCCTAGCGATTTTTACAACCTTGGTTACACCTAGTACACTAAACTAGGACCAATATATAGCTAAAAAAACCCTTCTCTATCAAGTAAAAACGTTCCCTAAGAGTTAATATCAAGAAATGATCGGACTCCAATGATTAAATGAAAGTAAAGTCTTCATTAAATGCGAATTTTGTAACTGCAGTATTTCCAGCCGATCGGCTCATGGTCCAGCCGATCAGTTTCTGCCTTTTGACCATTCTCCAGCCGATTCGGTTGCAGGCTCCGACCGATCTGCTGGAGTCCATCCATACTCAGCTTTTTTCTTTTTCTTGTTTCGGCTCGTTTCATGCTTTTTCCTCGCTTGCGGCACTGATTTCTTCTATAGAACTTGATATTTTCTCGATGTAAAATCCATAAAAGCTTGATACTTTCAAATCACTGAGTCCTTGCGTGGTTTCAATATTTGATTTAATCACGGGAATCTACAAATGTGCATAATTACTCTAATTCTTCATCTTCTTCCTCATAAAAAAGAAGAAGTAGGGGTGGAGGGTGAAAGGTTTTATGGATATTTAAATAATAGTATGTCCGGATTCGAACTCGAGACTTCGGGATTGCACACATTACGTATGAGAATTGATGTTAATAATTAATATGTTATTATTAATTATTAGTCACGAAATAAAACATAACGATTGTTAAATAATTAACGAGGTTTGGTTAACGGTCGTTAAATATAAACTATAAGGACTAGAGATGAAATTACAAAGTCGGGAAAGTTCTAGAATCCCTTTGGGATTATGTTTGGCCGATCGGTTGGGTTCCAAACCCAATCACACTCAAACTTGGTCATCAAGTTAAGTTACCTATAAATACAATCCCTTGTATTCATTCACAACTTAATCTTGGATCACCAATAACCTAATTTCTCCTCTCCTCTCTCCCTCTTTGTGTGGCCGGTCAAAACTCCCAAACCCCAAGGGTTTTTCGATTTTGCTTAACCCAAAGATACAAGTGTTTGGTTTATTTGTGATTCAAGGAACTAGCTTTTCCACATCAAATTGCTATTAGTACGTGTGTACAAGAACGAAGGACAAGCACGCTTGAGCTTGTGAATCTTGGTGGTCGACTTTTGTGTTGGGTCGATTTGTTTAAACCCTTAATTAGGGTTTTGGGTTTTGGTTCTTGTTAAATCAACGTTTGATTCTTGAATTGCTAAAAGGTACGCACTTTCTTGTTTGGTTAATTATTTACATATATTATTCTTATTTACTTCCGCTGCATGCTTTGATGATGTTATTTGATTTATATATAACTGTTATGAGTAATAAATTCCAACAGTGGCATCACGAGCCGTTAATATGATGTAATTAATTACCGAAACACATAAAAATTGGATCTTTATGATTATATGCATGCTTTTTATGGTTTCTAGGGTTTTGAATTCGAAACCCTAATTTTTTATGTATAGGGTCGATTACCCTCTATTTATTTAATTAGGTTTTAATTTTGTAAAACTTGTAGAAACCCTAGGATTGCATGCTTATTTTATGTGGTTAATTAATGAATAATTGTTATGTGCCATGTAATATGCGCATCTTGGGTGATAATTGTTATGCGGAATCCATGGTGGAACATGCATGTTTTGCCATGGAGTATTGTTTATTGATTAATTGTTAAGTGATACACACATGTTTTATTTATTTAATAATTATTGAATTGGGGAAGACCTCAATTATAACTAATAAAATTCGTTATGTGCTAATTGGTATACTATTAACTTTGGCTTACGCAATCGACTTGTCGATGCATGTGGCTCATCTTCTTGCGAGATGAAAGCCCTAGTTAATGTATGCATTTATTTACGACTAGAATTGTTATTAGAGTTTATTGAAATAATTATGCATGTGGCTAATTGTTTTTACATATGTTAAATTGTTTAGTTATATGTTTATATTATTTGAGTGTGTTTAATTTTTATTAAAGTGCTTTTTGTTTATAAATTGTTTGACATGTTAGTAAGCAAAAAGGGTTTTTTGGAATAGAAAATTAAATGGACTAAATAATGGCGAAATTGATTTGTTATCTAAGAATTATTCTTGAACTTTTAATCGAGTGATGCGACTGTACTAAATGGTTAGAACGGCTCACCCACTAGAACAAACTATAAAGGGGTTATTAAAGAAGTGAGCACAGTCTCACTGAATGGATGTCTAAGGTTATGCTTCAGCGCTTACCTGGTCCTCTGCCCCCTGTGAGTTCGAATGGAGCTACCTAGTATAACCATTCTATGTACGAAGCATCTTAGTGCAAAGTTGTAAGTTTCTCAACGCATCGATTAAAACTTTGTAGAATTCAATCTTAGCAAATTAAAATCTATTGTAAGTTTTTTCGAAAATTTTATGTTATAAAGTTGTATGCATGCTTCTTTATACATAAGTTTTGATTACACATCAAAAATTGTACCCTTTAAATTTAAGTTTATGCCATCTAATGATATGAAACACTTGAAGTTGTAATTTAGTTATGTGAGACCTTGATCTAGATTACAATAACGAGGTGAATTATTTTGTTGTGTGAGACATCAGCTTTATGATTTGCAGTTTCTAAATTAGACAACTTAATTAAGTTAGTTAGTGAGACCTATAACTTAAGGCATAAGATGGGATAAAACATGCTTACGTTTTGCATTAATTGTTTTGGCAAAATTGTAAATCCCATAACTTTTGGAATTGAAAACTTGTTTGTCAATTATCGTTTTTCAACGGTTACCTATTCTATACTTTCACCACTAGCAGATCAACTGATGTGGTGAAACTATGATAATGAGGATCCAAAATTCAAGGAAAATACTATGGTTAATATGAATATTGACCAAAGGGTATTTTATTTTCTTGAATGTTTACTTATCGAAAGTACTAACTTTTGAACTTTTATTTCTGTAGAAATGGCTCAAGCTGAATCTACTGCACTAGCCTCGTCGTTCAAATCTATGTTTGATCGAGAGAAATTGACTGGTAGCGCGAATTTCAATGATTGGTATCGGCAACTCAGAATTGTCTTGAGGGTTGCCAAAAGACTCAATTATTTGACTACGCCTTGTCCTCCTGAACCTGCAGCTGATGCTACTGCTGAAGCACGAGCTGCATGGCAATCTGAGTATGACAAGTATAATGAGGTCGCCTGCATTATGCTCGGGAGTATGAACTCAAGCTTGCAAAAGCAATTTGAGAATTACTTCCCTAATCTCATGCTGGAAGAATTGCAAAGGTTGTTTGAAAAGCCTGTGACTGTAGAGCTGTATGTCTTGATTGATGCTCTTCATAGTTGCAAGCAAGGAGAAGGGAAACCTGTAAGCGCCCACTGCCTGGAAATGATGAGTTACATGGACCAGTTGGGGCGTTTGAACTATGTCTACCCTAATGACATACAAATTGTCCTGATCAACAGATCCCTTAACAAGGAATTTGATGGTTTCGTGCGCAATTATAATATGCATTGCACGGGGAAGACAGTCAGTGAGGTACATGCAATGCTCATTGATTATGAAAAAGGTTTGCCTAAGAAGGCCTCTACACCTGCGGTTTTGACCATCCAGAAGGGTAGAATTTCTAAGCCTAATAAGCCGCTAGCGAACAAGAAAGGGAAAGGTAAGGGTAAAGTTGATAAGGGAAAACAAGTTATGACTTATCAGCAAGAACCCAAGAAGTACCCTCCCAAAAAGCGTGAGAATCCGAAGAGGGATCAGGCTTGTCATCACTGCACCGAGGTTGGACACTGGAAGAGGAATTGTCCATTGTACCTTAATGAGTTGCGCAATAAGAGGTATAAAAATACTGGCACTGTGGCCAGTACTTCAGGTACTCTTTTGATGATAGAATTATTTGCTTTTCCTCATAAAATAAATTCCTGGGTATATGATATTGGATGTGGTATTCACATATGTAATACACTGCAGGGACTTAGAGGAGCAAGGAAGCTTGCCTATGGACAGCAATACCTGCACGTGGGTAATGGAGCACATGCAGTCGTTGAAGCTATAGGCACGTTTGATTTAGTTTTACCTCCGGGTTTAGTACTGTCATTAAACGATTGTCATTACGCACCTTCCATTGTTAGGGGTGTCGTTTCTGTTTCCTTGTTAAAAGATATTGGTTTCGTTCATACATTTACTGATTATGGAATTTCTGTTTCTTTAAATGATGTTTTTTACTTTAATGTTATTCCAGTAAATGGTGTGTTTGAAATTGATTTGCATGATAATGTAATTGATAAAAATAATTCTGTCTTTAGCATCAATAATAAAAGAATCAAAGGTGATTTGGATTCTTCATTTCTTTGGCATTGTAGACTTGCCCATATAGGTAAGAAACGCATGCAACAACTGCAACACGATGGGCTTTTGCAAGACATCAATGATGAATCATTTGATAAATGCGAATCTTGCATATCTGGGAAGATGACCAAGAAACCTTTTACAAATAGTTTAGAAAGGGCTTTTGATCTTCTTGGTGTGATACATACTGACGTATGTGGACCACTAAGACATGTGTCAAGAAAGGGTGCTAGCTAATTCTTAACCTTTACTGATGATTTCAGTCGTTATGGTTATGTTTATTTACTTAAACATAAACATGAAGTCTTTGAAACATTTAAGGTTTTTAAGAGTGAAGTAGAACTGCAACTAGGAAAGAAGATTAAAGCTCTTCGATCCGATAGAGGTGGTGAATATTTAAGCCAAGAGTTTAAAGATTATCTAGCTGAGTGTGGTATTGTCCAGCAACTCACATCTCCATATACTCCACAACAAAATGGTGTATCTGAGAGAAGGAATCGTACATTGCTAGACATGGTGCGATCGATGTTTAATCTTACAACTCTTCCCTTATCCTTTTGGGATTATGCTTTGGAAACTGCTGTTCGCATATTGAATATGGTTCCAACTAAGAAGGTTGATAAGACTCCTTATGAAGGGTGGTATGGGAAACCTCCCAACTTGTCTTACTTAAAGATATGGGGTTGTGAGGCGTTTGTTAAACGTGACTCTGCTGATAAGCTGCAACAAAGATCTGTTAAGTGTGTCTTCGTAGGATACCCAAAGGAAACAATGGGTTACTACTTCTACTTTCCACCTGAAAACAAAGTAATTGTTGCTAGGTATGGAGATTTTCTTGAAAAGGATCGCATATCTCATGATTTCAGTGGGAGAGTTTATGATCTGGAAGATGATCAAGAAGACACAACACCTTCTGAAAACACTAGCCAACCTCAAGTAGAACCTGAAAGTCTGGGCGTTCCACCTGAGATTGAAGTGGTTCCCATTCGTAGATCCGCAAGGGCTACGCGTGCACCTGAGCGTCTATGTCTCAACGTAGAAGTTCAGGAAAATTTGTTAGGGGATCTTGGTGAACCTGCTAACTATAAAGCTGCCATGATGAGTCCTGAAAAGGAAAAATGGCGAGTTGCAATGAATGGGGAAATGCAATCCATGAAAGATAACGAAGTCTGGATAGAGGTTGACTTACCTCCAAATGCTAAGGTAGTTGGAAGTAAGTGGCTCTTTAAGATAAAGACTGACATGGATGGCAATGCACACACCTATAAAGCTCGTCTTGTAGCTCAAGGTTATACTCAAACCTATGGGGTAGACTACGAGGAGACATTTTCTCCTGTAGCAGACATTAAAGCTATTAGGATTCTTATAGCCATAGCTGCGTACTATGACTATGAGATATGGCAAATGGATGTAAAAACTGCCTTCTTAAACGGTCGCCTAGATGAGGACATCTATATGGCGCAGCCTGAAGGGTTTGTGAATCCAAAGTTTCCGAAGCGTGTATGCAAACTTCAAAGATCCATTTATGGGTTGAAGCAAGCATCAAGGCAATGGAACAAGAAGTTTGATGAAGAAATCAAGAAATTTGGTTTCACTCAAAATCTTGATGAGCCATGTGTGTATCACAAAGCTAGTGGGAGTAATGTTATTTTCCTTGTCTTATATGTCGATGACATATTGATCATGGGAAAAGACATTCCAAGTATGCAAGATGTAAAGTCTTATCTTGGAGAGTGCTTTTCTATGAAGGACTTAGGGGAAGCAGCATTTATTCTGGGATCAAGATCTACCGAGATAGATTAAGGCGGTTAATTGGACTAAGCCAAAGTGCTTACATTGATAAAATATTGAAGAGATTCAGTATGCAAAATTCCAAGAAGGGATATTTGCCGATGCAAGTTGAACATGGCTTAAGTAATAAACTATGCGCGTCAACACCTAAAGAGGTGGCTTACATGAAGAAAGTTCCTTATGCTTCGGCTGTAGGATCTATCATGTATGTTGTGAGATGTACAAGGCCTGATGTGGCGTTTGCACAGAACATTACCAGTCGGTATCAACAGAACCCAGGTGTGAAACACTGGCAAGCTGTTAAGAACATTCTTAAGTATCTAAGGGCTACTAAAGAAATGTTTCTAGTGTATGGAGGAAATCCAGATGCAGAACTTGATGTTACAGGTTTTTGCGATGCGTCATTCCAAACTGATAAAGATGATACGAAGTCTCAGACGGGTTATGTCTTTGTCATTAATGGAGGAGCAGTTGACTGGAAGAGCAAGAAGCAAACAACGGTTGCGATGTCTATTATAGAAGCTGAGTACATAGCTGCTTCAGAAGCTGCGATGGAAGCTGTTTGGATTAGGAAATTCATTTCGGGACTCGGAGTAATGCCCTCAATCAAATTACCTTTAAATGTGTATTGTGACAACTCTGCTGCAATAACATTTGCCAATGAGCCTGGAGTCATGAAGGGCGCCAGACATTTTCCTCGTCGATATCACTATGTTCGAGAACAAGTCGACATAGGTGAAATCAATCTACTCAAAGTTCATACAGATGATAATCTAGTTGATCCCTTTACGAAGCCTTTGCCAAAAGAAAAACTTACTGACCATGCTGATGGGATAGGACTTCGTTTAGCTAGTAGTTTCATGCAGATCTGTGATTAGTATTTGGATAAAGGATGTTATGAACAAATATTACTTTAATGAAATAAAATAGTTGTTTATGTTTATTTTTCATTTTCTTAATATTATATCCTATATTTGCATGTTTAATCCGTGAATAACTTATGTTATTCTAAATAGTCCGTTGTCAATCAATGATGTGGGAATGTCATTGAATTAAGACAAATCTGAGTTTTGGTAGAATATACTTTTAAAGTATATTGATGCGTGAGACATACCAGATTCACATGATATTCAATGAATTGAATATAGGACTCATCACAACTTTACATGATGATACTTTATGGATCTCTGTCATTAAGTATATCACGAAGTGTTTATCCTCAGACTTGAGATACCAGATAACTGATATGAATGTAGTGCATTTGTGTAAGATAGTCTAACGCTATCCGTAACTGGTAGTTATAAGGGCTATTTTCGGAAGTGTTGCAAAATTCATGAGTTATGTTTGTAGTCAAGAGAATTTGTTCCTTTGAATTTGTTTCAAAGCATAATACTATATTTGGGCCCCTCGTAGGGTTGACAAGATGTTTGTATGGCCATACCCAAGATCTATCTGGAATACGTTCAGATGATTTGGTAATCTTGTTCAATCATATACAACGAGAAACAGAATGTTAACTTATGAAATGACTTGATCCATATTCATAGTTAATGTAGTATTAGTAACAAAAGGATAAGTAAAAATGATGAATCATTAAATAGTTTTTTCCAGGAGACCATACTCGATTTGATCTGGGGGCGTTGGCGTGTGAAAGCTAGACTAACCAATGTCATTACTATATTTAGTAATATCCAAGTGGGAGCTGAAAGGTTTTATGGATATTTAAATAATAGTATGTCCGGATTCGAACTCGAGACTTCGGGATTGCACACATTACGTATGAGAATTGATGTTAATAATTAATATGTTATTATTAATTATTAGTCACGAAATAAAACATAACGATAGTTAAATAATTAACGAGGTTTGGTTAACGGTCGTTAAATATAAACTATAAGGACTAGAGATGAAATTACAAAGTCGGGAAAGTTCTAGAATCCCTTTGGGATTATGTTTGGCCGATCGGTTGGGTTCCAAACCCAATCACACTCAAACTTGGTCATCAAGTTAAGTTACCTATAAATACAATCCCTTGTATTCATTCACAACTTAATCTTGGATCACCAATAACCTAATTTCTCCTCTCCTCTCTCCCTCTTTGTGTGGCCGGTCAAAACTCCCAAACCCCAAGGGTTTTTCGATTTTGCTTAACCCAAAGATACAAGTGTTTGGTTTATTTGTGATTCAAGGAACTAGCTTTTCCACATCAAATCGCTATTAGTACGTGTGTACAAGAACGAAGGACAAGCACGCTTGAGCTTGTGAATCTTGGTGGTCGACTTTTGTGTTGGGTCAATTTGTTTAAACCCTTAATTAGGGTTTTGGGTTTTGGTTCTTGTTAAATCAACGTTTGATTCTTGAATTGCTAAAAGGTACGCACTTTCTTGTTTGGTTAATTATTTACATATATTATTCCTATTTACTTCCGCTGCATGCTTTGATGATGTTATTTGATTTATATATAACTGTTATGAGTAATAAATTCCAACAGAGGGGTTAAGAGTGAAGGCGATAGAGATGGAGATGAAGATGTAGGTGAAGTAGGAGGATGAATGGAAGGAAGGTAAGGTCGTAGACCTTAATTTGTGAACAATTTATGAACAATGGTCTGTAAACAATCTAAACAATATTTCTGTGGTTTAGGACGTAGCTAGTAGTAGATGGCATGGTATAAACTAAAACACTCTAACTTAGGAACCCGAAAAAATGTGAATTTTACGACAACTTGATCACCATCAAGAAGTCGATGCCACTCATTTTGCTTACATTTTAGTCGCCCCTACTTACCATGCGTTATATTTGTTGTTTGCATATGTTTATTGAATGTAGAAATGATTAGGATGAGTATTTGCTAAAGAGTGCAAAAACTGCACATTTGCTGAGAAGCTACTGGTCAGCAGTAGCCGGATCCCTGAGCTATAACTAGCCGGATCTCTCAGATGAGGGAACCGTGGGATCCGGGCAAACAGACATACAACTCCAGACCTTTATACATCAAACCATTCCCCTAGACCACATCATACTAGCTAAACATGACTCTTTGGGGCCACTTAAGTCTTCCTCAAGCTCAGTAGGTCTCACACTCACTCATAGCTAACTTAGGATCAAATTCAAAGTGCTTTTGATTTATCAATTCACCTAAACTCACTATATTTCCGCTCCAATGCTCACACATTGTTCCTCACATCTTAAAACACTTAGCTTGATAATTCTCCCAATGTTAGCAAATTGATTCTAGTTGTCCCTACCTCAAAATAAGCTTAAAACTAGTTTTTCATTTCTTTTTATTTTTTAGGAATTTTTCAAATTTCTCTTAAGCCTCCATCTGATCTCTAGGATCAGTTTTCCTCATTTTTCATTCTCAAATCAATAAGTATCATCCTTAAACACTTAGTTGCACTCTCAAAAAGTCCATTTTCCTACAAAAAACCATCATTAAGTATCCTCGCTCCTTATGGTTGGACATTTAAGTCACATACCACTTAAGACATCTAAAGAAAGTCAAACCCTCAAGATTTATAGGTACTAGACCTTAAAAGAGCATAATCACTTCACCACTTTGCTGTCTGCCAGACGGATCCCTGGTTTATAACTAGACGGATCCCTAGTGAGAGGGAACCGTGGGATCCGTATCTACAGAACAGCTTGTGATCAGCTTTTCTTCCAAATTCAAACCTTCTTTGGTAATCTAAACACTTTTTCTTACCATTTAATGACTCCCTAGAGTAGAACAACACCATAGTTGACCTTGGTGCATGCCAAATTTCTTAGTGGTCAAGAATTAATTCATTAACTCAACTTCATCCTTTATAAACCAAGCACTCTTAAGAGCTTAAGTCATTATTCATACCACAATCCAAAAAATAAAAAATAAAAAAATCAGTAGTTAAGACTTCTACTACTCCCTCTCCTTCACTATGACTAAAGCATCTAGCAAGACCTCTTCAACCAAAGGTTCATCCAAAAAGAATACTCATATGGTCCATGAGATATCATCCACCGAGTCATCCCCTGTAAGAAGTCCAAATGCTAGAATTCTCCCTCAACAAACTCAATCAACAATAGCTAAAAGAACCGCTAGAATTAGCATTCGACCTTTTGAGTTGGAAAAAGCTTCATCAAGCACTAAACCAAACACACATAGCTCTAGTAAAACACCCAAGCCTTCATTTCTAGAACCTAGAATGCATTCCTTTACCGAACCTCTTTCCGATCCAAATATCTACTCATTAGAGCACTCACCACCAAGGACTTCCCTCTCACCAACTTTCTCGTTAAATAGGGAACCACCTACATTATCAAATAGTCCATCTTTGGAGATAAGGAATCACCAAAAATCTAACCACATAGAGGACATTCCATTACCAACACCAACTCATGCATCATCACCCTCACTTTTAGTGGAACCACATCCTACGTTGCTCAACACACCTCCACCATCTTTTGTGGAACCTCCTCAAAACATCCCACCTCCTCCGGTTTCTAGTCATGACAATAATTGCTCTAATTGTCAAATCACCCAAGGACTTGTTCAAGAAGTATGAAATGAGTTGCATTTCATGTTTAATCATCTCCTTGAACGATTGGACCAAATCAACAAGTCTACTCATCCTTAGATTCAAGCACATTGATGCTTTTTAGGTTTCCATCACTTCTTAGAATTAGTAGAAAATATATTTCATGTTTGAATCATTTTCTTAGTTTTAGAGATATGTAGATCATTTCTCGTATTTTTATTGAATGAAATTACATGTTATATGCCATATTGTCGTGAGAATATGTTTGGTGCCTTAATACATATCTCATTTTGATGTTAACATCACTTTTTACATCACCATTGCTAATCCCTCCAAAGGAGGAATCGTGGGATCCGTGCAACAGAATACTTGTTTATTACTAACTTAAGTCTTATTTGCAGGAAATTATGCATTATATACTTGTTCTCTAACCTTTGTTTTGTAGATTTTCAATATACACATGAAGACTTTGACACCCTTAGCTAGGGGGAGTTACTTGTCAAAGCAAAACATTGCAAAATCATTTGCAATATCATTTACATAGGATTACATTACTTGATGTCCTCCTTGCAAAGGAGCACTCGTCAAGAGGGAGCATGTTCGTCAATAAGACGAAACCACTTGCAAACTTAATTGCAAAGCACTCGCTTAGTCTTTCTAAGTACTTGACGCCCTCACAAAGGGATGGACCGGTCAAGGGGGAGCTAAGACGAGAATCCTTCTCTTCCCTTACTCTCTATTTTTCCTATTTTTTTCTTTTCGTATGTTTTTTTTAACAATGTGTTAGTTTCTTTTTGACGCTCTTTTTGTTTCGACAAAAAGGGGGAGAAGAGAGTAAAAACTCCAATTCAAACTTTTACGAATTTTAGTTTTTTCCTTAAAATAATCTTATGTTTTTTCATCAACAAAAAGGGGGAGATTGTTAATACAAATAAGCCGTAAAAACGTTTATTTATATTTTATGATCTTCTAATGTTTTGTCGATAACAAACGTAAAATCATTTTAACGAAACAAATAAAATACGTAAATGGCTTGAGCCAATAGTTTACTATTACACTTACGTTTTCATATAAAACACTAAACAAGCAATAGTGTTTTCATGTTATAGTAATGCATATGTACAACAACTAGTGTTTACATATTGGGTAGATATATAAACACTTAGTATGTATTATAATGGGTAATAGAATGGGTAGAAGTATAAGTATTTGACCCATTGACTAAATACATTGAATGTAGTTGGGTAAAACCCAAAGACCATGACCCATACCCATGGAGCATGATCCATAACCCATGACCCATTGCATGACATCATGCATAAGTCATAATGGGTATTATCCATGACCCATGGAGTTAACCCATGACCCATTGACTAGATACATTGCATCTTCTAGATACATTGTATATATTTGAATACCCATGGATCAAAGCCTACAACCCATGATCCATGATCCGTGACCCACAACCCACTTTAGGGTGAGCGTCCTACGGATCCCTAGTAATACACTAGACGGATCCCTCAAGCAAGGGATCCGTGGGATCCGTGGAATAGTAGCATGTTTTTGTCTATAAATAGTGAGCCATTTCTTTATTGTAAGTTGCCACTCCTACACATACTTTTTTCTAGTATTGTAAACTCTCTAACCTCATATCCAATGGATCTTTCTATGTAGTTTGTGTTTGTTTTTGTGTGATTCTCTAGGTTCCTCTTAAAGGAGAGATCACCACCTCTTGAAGTCGAGCAAGCTCAAGTCCATGAGTTGCCATGCTTCGTCATCATCAAGACTACTGAAGTTCTCTTGTTGATAGTTCTTTCTTCCTCTCTAGAAGTGTTGTGTCTAAGGCATTAGTGAAGGATGCCAAAAGGGTTAAGACGAAGGCATTAGTGAAAGGTGCCGAACGTCCGTGTCAAAGGCATTAGTGGAGGATGCCAAAAGGGTCAAGTCGAAGGCATTAGTGAAAGGTCCCAAAAGATCATGTCAAAGGGATTACTGAAAGATGCCAAGGGTGTACAATCGATATGGTGCGTCGATGTACAAATATAGATAGGTTGTGTCCAAGGATATTGATATCCTTGATGATGATGTAATAAGGAGTGGCTCTCCTTTGGGATAGGTGTTGTGTATTGTTGAGTAGTAGTTCTTCCTTTGTAATGGAACTCGGTATCTAGCCTTGTACCGGATAAAGTGTAGGCGACGTTGTGATAGGTTTGGTTCTACCTCGTGAAAGAACCCGGTGTCTAGCCTTGTACCGGAAAAAGAGTAGGCGACGTTGTGAAGGCATCTCCGCCATAAGGAGTTTGTGTCGTGTAGTGCTTACGAACTCTCGAGTAGGTGACTCGGGGAGTGGAGTAGGGCAAGGAAGGTGTCCTTGTAGCCGAACCACTATAAACACTCGTGTCGTGGTTTTGTGTTTCTTACTCTTTACCTTTGCATTACATATTTACATACCTATCTATCAATGTCCAACATACACATTTAAATAGATTGACATAAGTCGATCTAAATACTTTAAAACAAAGTTTTAATCGGTAAAACTATTCAACTCCCTTCTAGTTTTCCACACAATTATTATTTTAATGAGTTAAATTGCTTTGTTATGTTTATTTTCATATATAATAAGTTGTATCCTATATTGCATGTTTAACTCCATGAATAACTCATGTTATTCTAAATGTCCATTGTTGAACAACTATATGGGAATATGACTGAATTAAGACAATTATGAGAGATTGGTTAATGTACATTGTATATGAAGGAGGTCCTACCATACTCACATGATATTCAAAAGATTGCATACAAATTAACCCAAATGATGTGATTGTACTTTATGGATCTTTGTCATTAAGTAAATCATGAGTATGATAACTTTATTTATCCTTAGACTTGAGACAAAAGCTGGAATGGCGTGGGTGGATCCCACTTCTTAGAACTAGTCTATCACTATCCGTAATTGGTAGTCACAAGGGCTATTTCAGAAGTGTTGTAAAATTCACGGATTACACTTGTAGTCAAGATAGAACTTGTTCCTTCGAATTTGTTTTGAAGTATAATACTAGTGGGTCCCTCGTAGGGTTGATTAGATGTTTGTATGGCCATACCCAAAAGCAATATGGATTACGTCCTCATGATTTTGGTAATTGTGATCAATAGGATATAACGAGAAACAAAATAGTTAAATTATGGAATGATTTAGATCCTTATCAATATTTAACAGAGTATTTGAAACAAAAGGATAGTATAATGATGAATCATTATGTGCTTCATGAAACCACGCTCTAGTTGTTCTGGGACATGTGTTGTTTATTGTCTAGCGTTAGGTTCTTTCATTATCAACCAAACCCACATAATGACCGAATCCGTACACATCATTATTTGGGCTATTCTTGAATTTTGAATTAATTTCTGTGAAAACAAAAAATGTGCATTCTTTTGCGATCAAAATTAACCATTTAGGGATGACCTAGTGGTAAGTGCTTGTAGTGATTATTGAAAGGTTTTAAGTTCAATTTTTGTTATGTGCAAACAACTTTAAGTGGTCACGCTTATAGTCTTGAAAAAAGGAAAACTTTACCTAGTTTGAGTCTGTATAACAGTAGGCTCAAATTTCATGAATTGGTCGCGCAAAAGATCCGAAACTATGATTACCAAAAACATTTGGGTAAAAGCCATAAAATAACAACGTACTTTCTAAAATTTACCGACTTGAAACACTTACTTTTTTATCAACAGATACACCCACGTACTTTCAAATTTTGTTCCGACTTTACCCATATTGTAATAAAATAATATTATTTAATATGATATTATATTAATATAAATCGGTCATATGGGTGAAGTCGGAACAAAATTTGAAAGTACGTGGGTGTATATGTTAATAAAAAAGCAAGTATTTCAAGTCGGTACATTTTAGAAAGTACGTTGTTATTTTATGGCTTTTACCCAAAACATTTATATAAAAATTAATGAAGCATTTACCCAATCACACTTCAAAACGTAAAGTAACTTACGAATATAATATGACACGTCTTAATACCCAATATGAGTGTAAGAAAGAAAGACATGAATATTACTTTTATGAATTGGTTTGCATATTGTTCATTTTTCCCAAAAAAAAAATCATCGTGCAGCGTCTTATTAAAATATGATTTAAGATCATTTGAGAACAAAAAACTTCTTTACATACTAAGGGATCAATCTTCACCATCCATTTTTATTAGATCTAATGGATAAGATTAATCCCAACAATTAAAAAAACCCACTTTCATCATCTTTTTCAAATATAAATATCTTTCAAACCGTTAATCGTCAAGCGAAAAAAATATACCATTACGACGAGTATTTAATTATCTTTCTATAAATAGGCACTTTGATATACTTTCGACAACTTTTTTTTTTTCGTGTTTTTCACGTTTTCTTTTAAGTTCTTTTCGTTATTTTACGTTACTAAAGTTTGCATGAAAAAATCATATATGATTTAACACTAGTTTGAATACCACATGTGGTATTAGTGTTAAATCATATATGATATGTATATCATATGTGGTTTATCATATATGATTTAACACTAGTATCGCATATGATATTACATATCATGTGTGATTTAACACTAATATCAAATCTTCAAATTAGTGTTAAACCATATATGATATTTCATGCAAATTCCAGTTTTGAAGAAAAACGAAAAAAAGACGAAAAACGTGAAAAAAACGATTTTTTTTCTTTTTTCGAAAGTCTATCAAAGTGCCTGTCTATAGAAAGATAATTAAATGCTCGTCGCGATGATGTAATTATTTTTGCTTAACGATTAATGGTTTAAGAGATATTTAAATTATAAAAAATAGATAAAATAATAAAATGTTTTTAATCTCATACATTAATTTATTTTTAGATGGATGTGGAGATGAGTCATTTGGTATGTAAGAAAAGTTTTGTATGTAAAATAACTCTTCTCTTAAAATATTCAAATTGTTTTTTAGTACATACTTCTATGCTCTGCATTGTAATCACAAAAGTGCCGGTTTAACATCGTTTTCTCCACTTTTTATATAGAGGAAAAGGAAAGTGAAAGAAAATGTAAAAAGTGGTGAGGAAAAGAATAAAAAGATTGTTAAAAATTTGTTAATGTTCTTGAATTGTAAGAAGAAAAAGAGAAAAGTGATGAACAAATTATTATTTTATAATTATGTCCTTGATCATGTATTTAATTGAGCCTTAAGTTAAATTAAAAAAGGTCAATTTGGTCATAAGAGATAAATTAATATTGTCCCACTAACTTTCATAACAAAAACAATATGAAAGTTTTGGCACATAGATCCACCATTTTCCTTTCATTTTACACTTTACTTTCGCTTTCATTTTAAAAAAGATCTTAAAAACACACATTTCTTTTTGCTTTCTTCACTTACATTCATTTTCCACACAAAATAAAAACTTAAGAACACAAAGTAAAAGCAGAATGGAGGGGTGGTTGCGAAATTATCTATTGATTTAATATAAATTATTTATTAATATTTTAATTCAGGAATGCTTTAAAAAGGCATTCAAGTTGTCACATTTTTCTTTTGTACGCATCTAACTTTTAATTTTTCTAAAAAATTCAAATTCTTTCTTAATTTTTCTATTGTAGCCATATAATAGAGGGGATTTCACATGTCAATTCTTAATGACTTTAGTCCAGGTTTAGATTGGGTTGTCGACAAGCCAAAGCGAAATATATGGGCTATTTTTTTTTGTATCCCTCTACAATCATTAAAAAATGGTTTAAAGTTAATTCATAGTCATGTTGATCTTGATATAATGTATGACATGGATGTAAGACATGGTTCAATTGATTTGTTTATTTATCATAAGCCACAAAAGTTAGCACTGTATTATTTAAAAACTTAAGTTTAGAGGGGGTACGATGAGGAGCTTGTAGCTTGGTCTGATGCAGACGCTAGCTTGCGTTGCTCAACTTCAACACCTTTTAAATCTATACCTCATTATGTGCTTAACAATGTGGTTAATAATGTGGTTAACAATGCGGTCAAAAATGTCGTTAAGAATGAGGTTAAAAACAAAGGTGTATCTAGGAAGGTTGTTCAGAAAGGGAGGGAAAGGAAGGGTCTTGATAAAAGAAAGGATGTCATGATTAAATATGATAGTGTTTTAGCCAAGAAAAATAAGTGTGTTGATAAAGGAAATGGTGTCATGATTGTATATGACAATATTTTAGCCAAGAAAATGAATGGAAAAGGGGGTCTGGCGGATCAAGATGAGGTTACCGAGCATGAAGAATCGGAGGAGGAGATAAAAAAGGGGGTCTGGCTGATCAAAGATCCATTTAAAAGGGAGGAAGGGAAGAGCAGAGGGAAAAACAGTGGATGAAGTACCGGTTGGAACAAGAAATGGTAGCAGAGGGAAAAGCAGTGGAAGATGTAGGGTTGGAACAAGAAATGCTAAGAAAAAGGAAAATTTGCCAAAATTTAGAACCGATGTCAAAATCACAAATTGTGTATTGGGACTGTTTTCCAAAAGGAAACATATACATCATTTTCTGTTTTGACTGATTAAGGGTATTTGCATTTTGATTTTTTTTATTGCAAAAAGTTTGTTGTTAAGCAGATCAATGAATCTAAGCACTATGCTGTAGATCAATCCATCCAAGCTGTGAGGTAAGGATATGTCTGCAGCAGATCAATCCATCTACACACTCTGCTGCAAAGACAATCTCCACAGTTTCTCCTTCGCTAAAAATTTGTCTCCTGGTTACTTGATTAGACAATGGACCAATATCATCCCATGTGTCATGCCACATGTTTGTATTTACTCCATTGCCCAAACAGTACCTTATGCGAGGTCTAACTTCCTCTCTTAGCTACATTAATCTTTTCCAGCCCCAACTTGCATTATTATTAATAGTTTATTGCAATAGTTGATATTGTATAAAATCTATAGGGTCCTACTAATGTTGCACCCCCTAATAATTATAATAGGGGGTGTGTGGTCTTTCTCTCTCCCACATGCGCAGGTACCCCTACACCAAACTTTCTTTCACCCAACCCAACACCCATTCACCACTTATACATCACGCATAACCACTTGTACACTTTCTAAAACACCTTATCCAACATCCAGCTGTACATCAACAAAGTCAATCATAACTAGAAAAAAAATTACTCGTGCAAACATGTTTTTGTTTTATTAGGCGGTTTTTTTTTTTAATTATTTTATTTAATTGTGTAGTATTTATTTATGTGGTATATTTAATTTGTATAGTGTTTTTATATGTATAATGTATTTATTTTATTTAATTGTGTAGTGTTTATTTGTGTGGTATATTTAATTTATATAGTGTTTTTATATGTATAGTGTATTTATTTGTGTAATGTTTTTATATGATATTTATTTTACGTTACTTTTTATAAACTTTTTATAAACTTTTTTTATAAACTTTTTTTTATAAAAAATTTATAAAAAAAGTTTATAAAAAAAAGTTTATAAAAAAAGTTTATAAAAAGTTTATAAAAAAAGTTTATAAAAAAAATTTATAAAAAGTTTATAAAAAAAGTTTATAAAAAAAGTTTATAAAAAGCTTATAAAAAGTTTATAAAAAAAGTTTATAAAAAAAGTTTATAAAAAAAATTTATAAAAAGTTTATAAAAAAAGTATATAAAAAAAGTTTATAAAAAGCTTATAAAAAAAGTTTATAAAAAGTTTATAAAAAAAGTTTATAAAAAAAAAATTTATAAAAAATACACTATACATATAAAAAATTACACAAATAAATACACTATGCATATACCCTAAACATTACACAATTAAATAAAAAAAAAATACATAAAACAATAATAAAAAAAAATCCAATCATTGGCCAATCATTGAGACCAATGATTGGTCTATTGGGGTGCAAGGGAAGGAGTTCATGGGGTGCAATAATAGATCATCCCCTAATAATTATAATAGGGGGTGTGTGGTCTTTCTCTCTCCCACATGCGCAGGTACCCCTACACCAAACTTTCTTTCACCCAACCCAACACCCATTCACCACTTATACATCACGCATAACCACTTGTACACTTTCTAAAACACCTTATCCAACATCCAGCTGTACATCAACAAAGTCAATCATAACTAGAAAAAAATTAATCGTGCAGACATGTTTTTGTTTTATTAGGCGTTTTTTTTTAATTATTTTATTTAATTGTGTAGTATTTATTTATGTGGTATATTTAATTTGTATAGTGTTTTTATATGTATAATGTATTTATTTTATTTAATTGTGTAGTGTTTATTTGTGTTGTATATTTAATTTATGTAGTGTTTTTATATGTATAGTGTATTTATTTGTGTAATGTTTTTATATGATATTTATTTTACGTTACTTTTTATAAACTTTTTATAAACTTTTTTTATAAAAAAATTATAAAAAAAGTTTATAAAAAAAGTTTATAAAAAGTTTATAAAAAAAGTTTATAAAAAAAATTTATAAAAAGTTTATAAAAAAAGTTTATAAAAAAAGTTTATAAAAAGCTTATAAAAAAAGTTTATAAAAAGTTTATAAAAAAAGTTTATAAAAAAAATTTATAAAAAGTTTATAAAAAAAGTTTATAAAAAGCTTATAAAAAAAGTTTATAAAAAGTTTATAAAAAAAGTTTATAAAAAAAAGTTTATAAAAAAAAGTTTATAAAAAATAGACTATACATATAAAAACATTACACAAATAAATACACTATGCATATACCTTAAACATTACACAATTAAATAAAAAAAAAAATGCATAAAACAATAATAAAAAAAAATCCAATCATTGGCCAATCATTGAGACCAATGATTGGTCTATTGGGGTGCAAGGGAAGGAGTTCATGGGGTGCAATAATAGATCATCCCAATCTATATTAGTTGATATTGGGCACCTCCACTCACCAATCCTCATCATTTATTGCATGTACTTGTTGAATCAGTGATTGTGCGGGAGTAGGAGCTTTTTGTATGCAATCCATATAGTTGTGTTGATGCTTGTTCATGAGTAGTTGTATGTTTGTAATCCACAGTATTATCTTTTGGGATTATGTATTTACTAGACAAAACAATTTGGATTGTTAATGCTTGTTAATCAGTAGGTGTATTCATCAGTAAGGTAATGTATTTGATTTCATACAATTGTATGATTGTTAAGTATTTGGAAGGTGATGTAAGGGCATCACATTATAATTTTTATGCCTTTCTTTTGCTAGAGTTTATGAATATCCCAGACTTGTTAAGTTATTCATGTTGTGTACTTTTTGTTTTTAGTGATTCTATATGTTTGTACTCTTTTGTAGTTATTTCATTTGTATGCCCTACTATTATATTGGTAAATGGTTGTGTTTAAAATGATTTTTTATTTTTTTATTATTTTTTTTTTTGAGTTTAAAGGTTTGCAAAAAAACTTGAGTTTGTGTTTTTGGTGTTCATCATTTTGTTCAAAAAGGGAAAAAATGAATGGTCTTGATAAAATTCTATTGTAGCCCCAAACTAACGGGTAAGTTGTAAAGAAAACAGGTTGAAAGGTAAATAAGATGTGTCACGTCAAATCCCCCTACATGGCTAAAATAGGAAAATTAAGAAAGTATTTGACTTTTTTAGGAAAATTAAAAGTAGATGCATTCAAAAGAAAAAAGTGGCAACTTAGAATTTTTTTAAGACCATTAGCCGTTTTTTGTTTTTTTTTTTTTTTTGTTTTTTTCGAAAATGTCATTACAAAAGTCACTAAAAATTCACAATAAAATATATATAAAAAATGGAAAACAAAATACTCGCAAAGAAACTTAACTTTGCGATGAAATATATAGTTTGATGAAATGGATTTATTGTTTCTTGTTATTTTGAATAATATCTTTGCCGGGGTTTAAGATTTCAGATGCAGTTAAAAGCAAATTTGTGCCTTTATTCTAAATAAAATTCTTAGTGACTTCTCTGTCACTAAAGTGACTCAATGTTGAATATAAATTCTTATGAAAGTTTAATTTTTTAATACATAATTAAGACTTCTCTGTCACTAAAGTGACTCAATGTTGCATATAAATTCTTGTGGAAGTTTAATTTTTAATACATAATTAAGACTTCTCTGTCACTAAAGTGACTCAATGTTGCATATAAATTCTTATGGAAGTTTAATTATTTAATACTATATAATTAAGACTTGACTCAATGTTGCATATAAGTTCTTATGGATGTCTATCTTTTAATACATAATTAAGCCTATCGAAGTGATACTGAGGTATATATATATTATGATTAGAGTTCTCACCTATTGGTGATACATATATCCTTATTTGTTACTCCTTTGAATTTGCATCCATTTCTAATGCTATGTGATTATGCAGAATAGTAAGCACTTTGAGTGATGAATCCAGTAAGTAGAAATTCCCCATCCATCGATGAGGCGAATCGCATTAGCAAAGAGCACCATGTTGACATTCCGAGTGCTTCACATACTCCGTCGGCACAAGCACTGCCATTGAATCTACCTTGTCAAGATCTACTTGAAGGTAAGCCCTTTTTTCACTAGAAATCTAACAGGGTTATTGTTGTCCCAGCGGGGTTTTAATACACGAATAAATTAAGTAAAACGAAATTAACAAACAATATGATTCAAACAACTTGTTATTATAAGAATCAAAGTAATGGTTTACAAAGTATTGTACAATTCTGGTTGTCTCTTGAATGAAACAATCAAGGCCTATTTATACTAATTGAAGCGACATCAATGAAGCCTTCGTGTCCCTTCCTGCTTCTCCAAACGGTATGATGGTTTTTGGGTTGTGTCGTTTGACACAAAATAACCGTTTAGCAGTTAATAGGTTTGGAATAAACCTACTTGGTCCTTGTGTCTTTCGAAGTGTACATGGAGCCCTTTGTTCTTTCACTTAAACTATAATGAATACCTAACTTTGAGCCATGACTCAAGATTAGTCCAACAATCACCCCCCTAATCTTGATCATGCTTTAATAGCTCCTTCATACTTCATGATTCGTCTTTCGTAGAAAGTCCTTGTCTTTATACTTTGGCTTTTTGCTCATTCTTTGCTTGACCTCTTTGTCTTGAACGTCTTCACATCTCTTGTATTCTTTGATCATTTCAGGCCGTCTATCTTTCATTGATTTCCACTGCTTTGTTGGTCGTTCTCTAGCTGCACTTATTCCATCACTGGCATGTATGCCCTTTACATAATCTCTTCTTAGCCCTGCAGTAACTTCCATCCCTTCTGGTGGGATCCTAGTCTCCATAGCTTCCTTGCTATCTTCTTCCACTGCCTTGGCTTTCACTAGCATCTCTTGCTTAGGTTCATGTCTTGGAATCTCCTTTGCAGTCTCACAATAACTATCCAGCACCTCATAAAGTTTTCTAGTCTTTATGTCAATCTTACTTGGAAATCTTAAACTATTGACAGCCTCTCGAATCTTCTTTAGACATTCTACACTTGTCATCTCATTCTTCATCTTGTTTTCAAATGAACTTTCTCGTTCATGCATCTTCTTCTCGAACTCTAGCTCTCTCATTCTGAACTTCTCCTCGAGTTCTTGTTTCTTTTCTTCAAAGTCATGAAGTATTTTATACTTCCATAACTCCAGTTTACTTTTCAAGTCAGTCTCAATTTCTGACCTTAAGTCTTCTAATCTTTCACTTGGGATTTCATTCTTTCCAATGATAATTCCTTTCCACCTTGGTTCTTCTTCTGAAGATGCCTGTTCTAGTTCATCCTTATCGGTCATAGTTGCCATCAACAATGTAGGTTCGTTGTCTTCTTCTACAATGTTCGTTTCTTCTTCTTTATCGCTCTCTGGACAATTTCTAGCAATATGTCCAAATTTGTGGCAATTATAACATTCTACACCTCGTTTGTCTTTCTTGAAACGTTTTTGATCTTTAAAGTTTTTCTTCCTCCAATCACGATCATCTCCATCTTTGTTTCTAACATTTGTTGCCTTTTCGTCACACCAATTGTCTTGAGACGAATTAGCTCTTCCTTTTTCACTGTTCTTAAAACCTTTCCCATGACTCGACATGTTGCCATGTTTTGTGAACAATAACTTATCCTGATTGTCACTAGGGCTTCTATCAAAGAGGTTCACTCTTTCCTCAAAGGCTTTTAACCGTCCAATTGTCTCATCTAGGGTTGTGTTTTCTAGATCAGAAAATTGTTCTATGGCTTCTACAATCTGTATAAATCTCTTCGGTACGAAACTTAGAAGTTTTCGTACTAGAGTTTCCTGATCAAATGTTGATCCTAAGCCACTAGCCCTTGTAACAATACTATTGAGCTTTGCCGAGAAAGCATCAATATTATCATCTTCTTTCATCCTCAACATCTCAAATTCCGTTTTGAGAGTTTGTAGTCGTGCTTTTTTCACTCTATCTACACCTATGTGCCTAGTTTGTAGTGCTTCCCAGTTCTTCATTACCCTTAGGTTCTATTATTTCCCAAAGCCCGTTTGCCCTTAGTATGGTTTTTATACGCAGAGCCCATACTGTGTAGTTTGTAGGTTTCAAAATAGGACATTGAAATTGGGTAAATGATGTAACCTCCTCGTGAATTACGATTTCCTTGTTTTTATCTCTTGACATTGTGCCTAAAAACTATTCCTAATTCTAGTAGGAATCTAGGAAATCTTATAACTTCAACTAGGAATCAAAAGCAAAATTTCTAATCTTATCTATGTATAATAAGACTAAAATTATAAAAATTCAGATTTTAGTTTAGAATACAAAACCCGAATTCTGCGATTCCTCCACGATACGATTTTCTATCCTTGTTGTTTTTCGGAACCAACAAGAACACCGAAATGTGTCATTTTCCTTCCTGGTACAAACAACCAAACGCTCCCCTTGGTGTCTTCTTCCTTTTTTATTTCGCTCGAACCCGAAAGTAAATAAAAATCTTTCCTTTGTTTTTCTTTTCCGAAGCAGTAACCACAATTGTTCCTCTTCCTCCTCTTTCCTTTTCGAACCACCAAAACACCAAACCAATGTTTTGTTTCTTTCTGCCCTTATTTGAAAAAGCCCAAAACAAAACCCCGAACAACTTCCAATTTGTTGTCCTTTTTCTTTCGAAATCAGTAAACAAAATGTCAATCCTTTTGTTTTTTTTTTGAAACCAATAAACACCGAAAGTGTTCTTCTTTCTTTTCTTTTCGAACCAGCAAGCACCAACAAAGGGTTCTACCCTTTCTTTCCTCGAACCAGTAAACACCAACAAAGGGTTCTACCCTTTTGTGTTTTTTTTCACAAAACAAAACACGCCCTTGGTGTTTCTTCTTCTTCCTTGTACAACCACTCAAACGCTACCTTGGTGTCTTCTTTTTTTCTTCCTGTTCGAACCAGAAACAAAAAGACCAACAACTTTTCTTTTGTGTTGTTTTTTTTAATGCAGTAAACAAAAAATGTTCCCTTTTCCTTTTCTTTTTCGAACCAGCAACACACCAACGCAGTTTCTTGTTTTCTTCTGTCTTCGTACCAGCACAGAAACAAAACCACCAGTACCTTTCTTTCGCCCTTAATCTCTTCGTCAAAGAACTTCTTGTTCTTTTCCTTGTTTCTGCCCGAACCAAACAGCAGGTCTGTTGTGCTTCTGGTTCCAACGTATGCAGAAAAAATCGACCACTTTCTTCTTGATCTTGCGTCGTACAAACACGACTTCAGGCTCTGATGCCAATTTGTTGTCCCAGCGGGGTTTTAATACACGAATAAATTAAGTAAAACGAAATTAACAAACAATATGATTCAAACAACTTGTTATTGTAATGGTTTACAAAGTATTGTACAATTCTGGTTTTCTCTTGAATGAAACAATCAAGGCCTATTTATACTAATTGAAGCGACATCAATGAAGCCTTCGTGTCCCTTCCTGCTTCTCCAAACGGTATGATGGTTTTTGGGTTGTATCGTTTGACACAAAATAACCGTTTAGCAGTTAATAGGTTTGGAATAAACCTACTTGGTCCTTGTGTCTTTCGAAGTGTACATGGAGCCCTTTGTTCTTTCACTTAAACTATAATGAATACCTAACTTTGAGCCATGACTCAAGATTAGTCCAACAGTTATTATGGTTTAAAATATGTTGGAATCATGTTTCAGTTTTGTATTAACTTGTTTCTTATAACAATGGGCATTTAGCCTAATGGTACCAAAGGCGCCCCGCCAACCATAAGTTGTGGGTTTCAAGTTCTGTGTGTGAGTATTTGCCATCTTCGACCAATATTTTGTTTCTCAAGCTAAGAAAATGCCATCTCGCTTATCAAGTTAATTTTCCTAGATGCCAGAAAATGTTAGTGCTAAAACAAAAGGCTATTCACACGATTTAAAAATATAAAAACGTTATGGTGATACATACTGGTAAAACAAATGTTTTAATATACTCTGTAATAAGGACAAGTACTAGCTAACATGCAAAAAATCATTATTATCACGGCAAAAGTTCAATATAAATCTCAAATTTACCATAGATCCAATGAACCAATAATAGCCATTCATTTTTTTATTATGATAAACTTTCACCCTTTTTTAAAAAATTAAATATCTCGCAAACCGTTAATCGTTACGCGATAAAAATTATATCATCGCGACGAGAATTAAATTATCTTTCTATAGATATGCACTACTATATATTTTTAACAACTTTTTTTTTTCAAAATTTCGGTCAACAAAAATCATATATGATTTGTGAAAATCATATATGATTCGATTTTTACGAATCATATATGATTTTTGAGAATCATATATGATTCGTAAAAATCATATATGATTCGTAAAAATCATATATGATTCGTAAAAATCGAATCATATATGATTTTCACAAATCATATATGATTCGTAAAAATCATATATGATTTTTTCGGACGGAATTTTTGAAAAAAAATATTTTTCGAAAATATATAAAAGTGCATATCTATAGAAAGATAATTTAATTCTCGTCGCGATGGTGTATTTTTTATAGTTTGAAGATTTACCGTTTGTAGGATATGTTGTTTTAAAAAAAATGTGGAAAATGGTTTTTTATTAATTTAGATAAAAAATGAAGGGCTATAATTGGTTCATTTGTTCTATGACAAATATGAGTTCTACATTGATCTCATCTCTTATTCACAAATATATTCCTATTAATTGACAACATTCTCTTCCACTCTTCTTAAGTATATGGAAATAATTGTACTTAATTAAGTATACTTGTTGTTAATTATCTTGACTCACCTTAGTTTTTTCAGTATATGGAGATAAGTATAAGTTAAAGTTGTATATATTAATCAAAGTGACAACTTGAATTATCTATTGTCTTCATTGTGTATATCTCATGAATGGTATGGATTTGAAACTCGATAACCATGGCATGTGTGTAATTTACATAATACACCGTAAATCAAAGGGAAAAAGCTTTTACCTAAACACCTACCTAATCAATGGTCACATAAATTAACTTGCTTGTGGATCCGCTTTCACCTTCGATTGCGAAGGGCTTTTTTCCGGTTTTCAATTCCTCTCCGGCGAGGTTTGAAGTTCGCGTGGTGGGAAGGCCTTCACGATTCGCATCTTCCCGTCCAGCAAAGAAAGTGAAGGGGAGCTGACTCTCGACAGCGAGTTGGAGAACACTGCATAACCGCGTGATTGATCCATCTGCGCTATTCCCTAATTGAAGAAAGTTGGGATCATCTATTTTGCGACATGTTAAACGAATTCAAGTAAATACCAACAATTTTTTTTATACATTGATTCTTAATTTAAACAAAGCCTTACAAAAAGATGGATTAGCTAGTGCCATAATATATTGATTCTATGTCAATATATTGATTCTTTTTTTTTTTTTCTTTTTGTTTTTTTTTGAAAGGCATCAACATATTGATTCTTAACGTATCTTTGTTTATTTCTAGATTGTAACTATACTTTTTAGCTTCTAGTGACTTGCTAGTAGCTTTTTTCTTAATATATTTCTGACTTTAAAAAAAAAGCTAGTGCAATAGATCATAAAACTACATGATAAACCGATAGGCTTTCATTTGTTAATGACATATCCGTTATCATCGAATGGAGAGACTGATTTTTATGAAGTGATGCTGCTCTTATCTTTTACTATTGAAAACAAAAGTGTTTCACTTATTTTCATAAAAGTAGGGTAATGACTTGGTTTTGATATTATTTAGAAGGAAGACGAGAAGAGTACATAAAAACCTGCTTGCCTCTCTACATAGCATCAAGGAAAGGTGACTGGAAAACAGCCAAGGACATTTTAGACAAACACAAAGAGCTCGTAAGATTTAGTATCACTAAAAACTGTGAGACGGCACTTCATGTGGCAGTGTCTAGAGACGAGACCGATTTTGTGAAAAATCTGGTGAAATTGATGGAAAAGAAAGATCTGGAGCTTCAAGATAACAGTTCCTACACTGCCTTATGTATAGCAGTTAGAAGACGTCATGTTAAAATGGCCAGCATATTGCTGCAAAAAAACAAGGCCCTTATTGATATCCCTACAAGTGTAGGAATGATGCCGCTTCACATGGCGGCTTCCTACGACAGGGGCGCAAGAATGGTGAGGTTTCTCTTTGAAAATTCTAAAAGCATGGAAGGTGATTTTTGGACACCTGAGAGTCAAAGTCGCTTTCTCTTGTCATGTGTGGAGGCTGGATATTTTGGTAAGTATTTAGTTTGGTGGCAGTTTTATTATAATCTATCTATATAATTTTGTCAATCATATATATATACTAGCTAAAAGACCCATGAAATTCATGTGTGTTTTAAAAGGGAGAAAATCTAGATAATGTTGATATCGACGTAGTAAGCAAGGAGAACGAAACCCATAACAAAGGTTAGTGCAGACGGTAAATGATTAGAAATGAATCAATGGATAGTCTTTAAACATGTCCATGGTCACTAAAAGCATACACTTGTAGCAACACTCAACTCTTTAAACGCATTAATATACATCGAAGTATCGAACTACCTTGAATGTCTAATCGGGAGATCCATTTTCTAAGTAGTGGACATACGTAGTGAAAGTATTATTGCGAACATAATATATTCAATTGCAAGAGCAACGCAATTTAGCTTGCTCTTGCATATTGAATATATTCGATAGTCACCGAACATAATAATTCCATTTACTATACCTTGCTCCTTTTAAACAATGTAACAATTTTATCCACGAAGTTCCCTGTAAACAATTATATGATCACTGTAACTATTAAATTCTAAGAACAACATAACTAACCTTTTTCTAACTTTTATGGAAAAAACAACCTCAATCTAACCTTCATATTAAAAGGTTTATCACTAAAATGATCAATCCAACGTAAATCATAAGTCTGCATGCATGTTCGGAGATCGTTCAAAAACGAAATCAACTTTCAAAAGTGAGCTCCTTTTTCACCCCGAATTTTTGCTCCTTGCTATGGCCATCAATGAAATATCCACGTTATATAAGAGCATCGTTGTTCCACGTTATATAACAGTATCTTTGTAGCCAACTAACGATTGAATGGTCATATACCAAGTATAAATAAATATGTATAAATATATAGGAACGAATAATGGCCGGTTTTTGGTCATGTTAATAAGAATATCGATTCAAATTAGCTATGTGAATTCCTTATTTTTATATTATTATAAAGTTCGTGCGGCAAACAACAAATGTTCATGTTATCCTAAGCATGCATGCATGTTAGCCATGTAAAGCATGTTTATTCAGCATTAGCAGGCCCAAAGTCCAATTGTTGAACGATCATGTTGTAGTGTCTTGCCAAGATCATAATTATTTATGTTCACCAGTTACACTCCCTGAAATCATGGTATCATATTCGTTCAGAGTGTGGTCAGCATTGTCGTCCATTAAAAATCTATTGCTAAGCCAGCAACCTGCCATGATAGTAGTTTATTAAAGAACTAATTAGTTGGATGTTGGTAGTAAGTTTTTAAACAACGAAAACTAAAATAGAAATTTAATAAACACCAACATTTGCATTTTTCCTAGGTGTTAAAGAAGTCTATGGGCCCTTTTAATCATAGTAATTTCTTCTATACCCACTACAAACCATTTTAAAAAAATTTAAGGCTTTAAGAAGGTCAATGGGTATATGAACCTACTAACATACCGATAAGATTCTGTATCAATCAAATGGGTATTTAAACCTACTTCCATAAGAATAAAATTATAAATACAACATATGAATCAACTAATATAATTATGCAGCATAATGATAATAATTGGCAAAGTTGTGCAGATGATATATACAATAGGATGGGATGCATATACAATAGGATGGGATGCACTAAACAATCACTATAGTACTATTGTACTAGTATATATTTAGAGCAAACACAATGGTAACCCAAGTTATAAAATAACACCGTTCACGTCAGCCTCACATTAGCTTTAACATTTCACTTTAACATCCCCAAAAAACACCCACATCAATAACATCCCAATAACATCAACAAGAACAATACCCGTGCGTTGCACGGGTAGACGATTTTTTTTGAGATGTTTGCATTAAGCTTTTTATTTTTCAACTTTTAGTTGTTCTAAATCTTCATAACTTATTGCAAACATCACAAAAATGCATTACGTGATTATGTTTTGCAAGTGCAACCGCAAAATGCATTACCCGATTATGTTCTTTTTTTTTCAACTTTTAGACGTTCTAACTCTTTCTAACTTATTTCAAACATCCAAAAAAAAAAAAAAAAAAAAAAAAAATCATCTACCCATAAAATACACAAGTGCAATACCCGTGCGTTGCCCGGGTGAAACTTTCTTTTTTATGATATTTATTTATATAACTTTCGAAGAATTAAATTCATAAAGTTGAAAGGATATAACAAATCGATCTCATGTCATAGAGCTACAAATTTTAAGGTTTATATAAAGATTGTTAAAATTATTGACAGTGGATCATGTTTGTAAAAATCTGAACCAAATCTACACATATAGAATTACAACTATATGAAGATGGCACAAAACAATTTATCACGTATTCTTTGTGCTTTAATGGTAGCATGTGGTGAAATGAATCTTGCACACTTATAAACCCATTTCATCATTTGTATTAGTCTATTAGATATTCGAATGCAATATATTTACAGGAGAAGCAATCAAAAGAAAACTACTTCATCTTGCATACATACATAGTCAGATCATAATGTCTAAGACTGCATTACCATGTGTCATAAATTTTAAAGTTATAATAATTTCATTAAATATATATATTTTACTAATTTATTACAATAGTGAAGTCTGATACACACTTTTATATTGTAATGTACGTATAAATTCAATAATTGTTATAGTAAAACCAAGTCATTATGGAGGTACAACCTGTTTCTACTAATAGTTTTGACTTTGGCTTTTTTTGTTTCGTTTAATCTTCTTTGATAGGAGATCATTGTCATCAGTTTCCTACATTACCACATAGATACATTTAGTAAGAGAAAAAAAATATAAGATTAAAAGGAGTGAAAGTTGAAGTGAGCAATCTTACGTTATAAAGAGTCGGCATCATTCCTTCAGTTTTTTGTCTTTTAAGAAAGATCGCCTTTTATTAGACTAAAGAGGTCCTACAAAAACAAATACAAATACAATAAGTTTGGAACGTGAATCAGTAATTATAAATTGTAACATCTTCATATTACCATTCCATCATCTATGTACAATGACATCGTCCATTTTTACCGTCTCCAGTTTGTTTCAGGTTTGCATTATTTGGTTGCCATAGTTGTAACTTGTATTAAGCTGAAAAGATAGTGCTTCCTTAAATAAGATAAAAGAGTAGTAAAACGCATGAGAAAATTATGTAAAATAATCATAAGAAGTTTGAACACCTCAAATTGGTTGCTTGCCATTTATCTTTGAATTGATGAAATTCTGAGTAGGTACCTTAAATAAAATGCATGATTAATAGCTATAGGTTGCTTTTATAGCGGCATTATTAAGTAAAAACTAAAAAGACGTCAAAAGATAATATTTAAGTAGCAAAATGAGACTATTTATCTCATAGTTAGTTAGAAGTAGTGTCTACTATCCTACTTTTGCTTGCAGTTTTGAATTTCAACTCTTATCTATGAGAATACATTTGAAAAACGTGCAAAACTCAATAGAATGAGATATCACATGCATGCATATGAGTTGGCAAATGAATTTATGTGGCTGAGATCTTTTCTAATAGCAATCGTGTGGATATAAATGCCTGCCATGTCATCTTTTTTTCTCTATGCTACGTCAACAATAAAGAAGTATAATATAAAATCGCAGTCCAGCGCGGGAAGTCACACGCGATGCAGCAACATAGAGTTGCCCATGAGTAAATACTGGTTTCTCAAGATACGTACATACATGATTAAAAGTCTGGCCTTGACTTTTGTTTATTGTCATGGCAAAACATACTTTTATAGGAAATTGCCTTCGTATAAATCGGAATGGCCAAGATGAATCAGTCGGGGTCATATCAATCCTATTAATAAAAACCTTTTCACCAATATGAGTGCCGGTAATAATTTGAGCTTCAAGAACAGTACGGGTAATCTGGGTTATTACCAAACGCGTCCCATTACACAAACCTCGTTGCAGGCCTGTATTACGTAATAAAATGATTGGAGCACCGACCTTTAACTCAAGTTTGTGATTTGGGACACCTGAGAACCTCAAAGTATTTAGAAATTCAGGAGGGTACATGATTTGCATATCCTCTAAGTTATCTGTGGTAGGACATATCATATCGGCACTAAGAAGTTCATGCAATTCACCTGACATTGATTCAAGAACGTGCGAATTGATCTTATCCACAACATCATTCGTTGGGCATAGGATACATCTTTCTTTTAAGTAATTGATATCTTGGATTCTATTTGGGAGATCTGGAAATGTGCTCGAAACAATAGCACCGAGAGGGTTATCATTAACAGGAATTAAAAGGTCATCCGGAATTTTTATCCATGTAGCTTCATCTTCTCCATCTAGTGCAATAGACGCAAGGCTACCATCTCCCATGGCTATAAGCCAATTGTGAAAAAGCATCATCTCGTCTGCATTTGTAACATCAAACGTAGGATCACGAAGCCGCATGTTAATAGACAAAACAAAAACCCTACAATAGTCCCATATGATGGAGGACTTGTTTACAGCAGAAGCGACCACTACAGCCCTTGGTGCATTCGGAATAACTGGTAGGATTTGTCGAAAATCTCCACCTAGCACAACAACCTTTCCGCCAAAAACTTGATTATCAGCATTAGGATTATCATGCCTGCAAATATCACGGAATGTTCGATCAACGGCTTCAAAAGCATGTCGATGTTGTAAAGGTGCCTCATCCCAAATAATAAGATCAGCAGCTCTAATCAAATCTGCAAGATCTGAAATGACATCGATTCCACAACACGATTCGCTGTCAAGTTCCATAGGTATACGAAACCTTGAATGTGCGGTTCGTCCACCAGGCAATAAGAGTGATGCAATACCAGATGAGGCAACAGATAAGACAATTCTTCCAAGCGAACGTATCCATGCTATAATTGTTTTCCACAAGTATGTTTTTCCAGTACCTCCACAACTGTAGACAAAAAATAACCCGCCATTTCTTTCATTAACTGCTTGCATGATGTTATCATATACATCCCTTTGTTGTGGATTTAATCCACCATACAGATTGGTAAACCGAGACCATTCTTCGTTCGCATTATACATTCTTTCAGCAGCTATCAACCTATTCCCGCCGATATTCAGTAATGTGTAATTAATTTGAGGGAGTTCGGGGAAATCAAGCAACGACTTGTTATTCCCATTCAATATCGCCTCTAACTCTAATAGTGTGTAATTCTGAATTTCTTGATCTGTAAACACCACATTTTCGTTATGCAATAACCTGCGATGTTTGCGCACAATGTCTTCTGATATGTATTGGTAGACTTCTCTAAATAAATTATTATGATCAGAAACTCTACAAAACAACAATATGGATACGAAAAGCTCTCGAAGCTGATCGCCTAACTTCCATTGAGAAGCATGTGTTGGACCCACTCAACGTCATCTCCAAGTAAATGCCACGCCTTGCAAGTGGCCATATATGTTGGGTATAATACATCATCTACCGTTCGGATATCTTGAAAGCCTTTGGGACCACGTACAACATTTAGCAACATTCGTAGATAGAACTTCTCGCCCATTGAAGGGCTGACATAATAAATACGGCCCAAGCTCATTCCACTTTTACGTGGCCTCCATACTCTATCCTTATCATGCCACGTAAATTTTGTGGGAAACTCGGCATATTTTAGACTACTACCTAATTCTGGATATATCTCATTAGCTTTCATCCATTCAGTAAACTTAGACATTGATGCGGTTTCCCTTCCAATAACATTATCAACTTCATCATCATCCCTGAAGTAAACTCTATTACACCCTTCTTCATGAAAAGGGAGCCTTTCTACAGCAATTGATCGGTAATGCATTTCGTATCCTAAGAGGTGCCAACATGATTCTGATGCAGAAATATAACGACAACTAAGATATTGTTCAATTTCGTTTTCATGTTGTAATATAGCTCGATATGGTGTTCTGTTGTTGTTGTTGGTGGTGGTTGTGGTGGTGGTGGCCGTGGGGGTGTTGTTGCTGTTGGCGGTCACTCTAGAGGAGGAAGTAGTGTTGTTGATGTTGGTCGTGGTGGTGGTGTTGTTGTGCATGTCGTCATTTCTTTGACCTTCAATCACAATCGTTGCACGATCTGGTCCTTTGTTTAGATAACTAAAAAGGTACTTCACCAAGGATCCCTGGTTACACCATTCAACATTTATATGACAATCATATTTTACTATCAAATCAATGTTATGGGGAACAAAAAATCGATTATCAAGCATAATATCTTGTCGTCCAACTTGTACTTTCCTTCCATGATTTGATCTCCTATAATGGGGCCAACCGTCACGGGTAATAAATGTTTCTTCACAATATTCCTTTGGGTATCCTTTTACACACCTCTCTCTTGACATACATGAGGCCGATTTGTATAGCTCTCCACATGGCCCATGCATCATATGAGAACGAACAGCATTAAATCCTATCGGGTCATCAACCTCGGAAGGCAACTCCGCTGATATGACATGATCTATCTCATCAGTTAGAGAAATCTTATCATGTTCGTGTAAAAATATGAGTGCATGACAATGTGGCAATCCACGTTTCTGAAACTCGATTGTATAAATAACTGCACACGTAATTATATTAATTATTTAGTAATAGAATGGACATTCTTTTAAAAGAAGATGAAAAGCATATAGTAAATACGCACCAGCTTTTACTCGTCCAAAATGATTTCCTTTCTTAATGTCGTCCATAAGATCATTTAGCTTCATCTTAAAAACACGTGCAATGGTATCCGGTCTATCAACTGTAGGTTGGCCAGGTATACAGTTTTCAACTTCACGTTGAATCTCAGGCCATCGTGGGTTGCACGTCATAGTTACAAAAAGATCTGGAGGTCCCGCCCAACGACATATAGCCATTGCATCTTGATATTGTTGGATCATATGTCTAGGCCCCCCAGTAAATGAAGAAGGCAAGATAACTCTCCGACCAATCGATTCAGCGTTTGTCTCTCCATTAGTAACACGATCATGTAATCCATTATATAGCTCAGATCGTATCGTATTTTGGTTTCGTTTATACCAGTCTAGATCATGATCGAGAACAGCGGTATAAGCATCAACACAAAATGTGTGAAACAAACGCCCAGCTTTATGCAATGTTTTACCTTCGTTAACTCGATTCTGAAGACGAAAACAATAATACTCCCTCAAGCTTAAGTATTTTCTTTTAGTCGATGAAGGAACGTTGAGAGGTATATGCAAATGAAACCCATCTTCTCCGTAAGCGAAAAGTAATGGATACTGCAAAGACATAAAACTTGGGTGCAACTCAGAAATTCGTTTAACAGGATTGCGGTTATTCTCATTACCACGCTCTTCAACAATCACATCACGGGAATCTGTTGGATTACCGTCGCCTGGTATGAGTGCAGCAACCTCAGAAGCTGTTGGTAAGTTATATTGGCGTGTATTATGTTGTCGGGTACCGATCAAGCGAAGAGTAACGGGTTGTATTGACGACTGAACAAACCTATCTTTTGCCATCCTAAATGATTGCACCAATGGGTTATATTGATTAAGCATTGTTATAAGATCTTGTACCAACGAACGAAGATTGTTGTCAGCAACACTCGAAGTGCTCGTTATGTTCAATACATATAACCGGTTGTCTACTTCATGTTCGGTGTCATATATATACAACTGGGCAAACCTAGGGCGTCCATCCTGGTGTGTCGGCAATAAAGTCCCTATACGATGATGGTTGTGGCCATTTATCTGAAATGCATAAGGCCCACGTCCATCATTTATTTCTCTGTTTATATTTCCTCCCGTTGAGGTGAAAGAGAACATCGAATTGAATAACTTTAATTTTTTCCGAAACAACTTAGAACGTTCTCCACCATTGTAATCCATCAGTTGTGTCAACAGTGGTGGAGGATGACAAAGAAATGGCAATACCACTTTTCCTTCACTGCAACATGTTGAGAATCTAGGATTAGATGTGGATGAACGTCTAACCATTCTCTCACCATACCAATACTTGGCTTGACAATGTGCACATGTATATGTTGCATCTCTAGAGTCCACATACTGAGTCATCCTACGTTGCTGGCGTTGAGTTCGATACACATTTGTAGGGACATTAGTTCCATTTTGGTCAGTGTTTGTTGATTGTGATATGTGGCGAGGTGTGGAATTGTTTAACCCATTAACACGATTTACAAATCTCGTTGAATTACCAGGGTTGGTTACGCGAGATGTGTGTGGAAGATGCATCGGATTACCGTGATTATCAACAACAGTTATCGATGAAACCATGAGTGGAGGGTTTGGATTTGTTGGCGAATTCATATGATCATTATTTGGTGCAGGGAGACCTGTACATTACCCACATGTTAAATACGTGAAATGAGAATATTATTGATCATGTGGTTTCATACAGCTATGTTTCAGATATACTCACATGGTCTCGTTGAATTAGCAGGGTTGGTTACGCGAGATGATTGTGGAAGATGCATCGGATTACCCTGATTATCAACAATAGTTACCGATGTGAGCATGACTGGAGGGGTTGGATTTGTTGATGAACTCATACGATTGGTTTGTGTAGGCAAACCTGTAACCCAAATGTTAGATATGTAAAATGAGAATGTCTTTTATCAAAGTTGATACGTATATGTTTTAGCTATACTCACATGGTCTAACATTCCGACGAACCCGCGTAACATTTGCTTGAGATGGAGGTCTACCACGACGTCGTAATGGTTGAACTGTATTGTGATCAATCGTAGTAAGAGACACGTGTTGAGAAGATGTTGTAAGTGGTGAAGGTGGCCGCGGTATATATAGGGTTGGCGTCAATGCTGGAGTGCCGTTAAACCCAGATCCAAAAGGTGATGTTGTCAAAACATTAGGCGCACAAAAATGACGTTGTTGAGATGACCCACTTATGTTAGTGATATCAATTAAAGGGCGTGCGCATAAACGGGGCCTACCTCTAGGTCTCCTAACTTGTGTTGCTTGAGAGGAACCATTTGTATTTCCTAATGGTTCCATGTTTGGTGTAGATGATAGAATGTTGGACCGATAAACATCGGTCGAAGGTAATAGAGGAATGCAGCTCAACGATACATCTGTATTATCTATCGTACCTCTATTTGGATCTTGGTTTTCATTTGATCGGTTCATTGTAAGGATGTCTACAACTGATATAGCATGTATTCTACTATCAGTTAGTATCACATAAATGTAGACTTTTGTCAACAAATTTTAAGAAAATGATCAACTAACACACGAAATAACCAAGCATAATTAAGCATTAAAACTACTTAATACAACAGCAGACTTAAGTGAATGCACATAAGGGTCTGTTTGGTTTGGACAGCTACTAAAGGAAACTAAAAGCTATCTAAAGCTTGGAATAAGCTAAACTAAGGCTACCTCCTAATCTACCATGTCTAAAAGCTATAAAGGAACTAAAATAAGCTATAAATGAACTTCAATAAGCTACAAAAAATGAAAACCAAGCCTGCTGCTGCATAACTGTCCTGAAAACAGGCCCATAAGGTGCTTTTTGAGCTTAAAATTAAGCTTTAAAATAAGCACTAAAGGACCTACAAATCTAAAAAAACTGAAATACATATCGTAAAGATCCTACAAACTAAAAATTGGCTTTAAAGGAGCTTATAAGGAGCTTAAAATGGACTGTTAAGGGGGCCTAGTGGACAGCAGAACATATAAAAAGAAAGGATACAATGGGCAGTATTAAAGCTAAAATGAGCTACTATAAGCTAACAAATGGATAAAAGCTAATCTATAAAAGCTAAATGCTACTAAGGGAACAACCTCTGACTTCAAGAGTTTTACCTAATATTTAATGAGATTTAACGTGTATTAAGGATGCAAGAGTGTTCTTCCCTCCCAGCTTCAATACTGCACGATTCATGGAAACCAAAATATTGTAACATTAATTTGCATTAAATGTATAAAGTTGGTGATAAAATGATTACCATTCGTTACTACCTTTGTATTAATGAGCTGCCAAAAATACAAACTTGTTACAGGCGGAAGAGAGCATATAATAAGATATTAGTACATATTCAGTGGTGGTTGAAGGTAGAGCAAAAGAAGGGATATATAGTTAAGATTACTTTTATATTTGAATGACACATTTTGAAAAATGATCCACGGATAATAAATTTGACCAATTCTTCGTTTTAAGGTTATCAACTTTTGTAAATAGAAATGTGCTTAAATCATCAAAATGCATGTCGAAACTTCAGGCAAACAGTTATAGATAAGGATGTATTTCATTTTAGATGGTTATCAAATTTTGTAAATAGATGGTTGCAATAAGCTAAACTAAGGCTACCTCCTAATCTACCATGTCTAAAAGCTATAAAGGAACGAAAATAAGCTATAAATGAACTTCAATAAGCTACAAAAAATGAAAACCAAGCCTGCTGCTGCATAACTGTCCTGAAAACAGGCCCATAAGGTGCTTTTTGAGCTTAAAATTAAGCTTTAAAATAAGCACTAAAGGACCTACAAATCTAAAAAAACTGAAATACATATCGTAAAGATCCTACAAACTAAAAATTGGCTTTAAAGGAGCTTATAAGGAGCTTAAAATGGACTGTTAAGGGGGCCTAGTGGACATCAGAACATATAAAAAGAAAGGATACAATGGGCAGTATTAAAGCTAAAATGAGCTACTATAAGCTAACAAATGGATAAAAGCTAATATATAAAAGCTAAATGCTACTAAGGGAACATAATTAGGCAAGAATGAAAAGCAAAAAGCTAAAAAAAACTAACAATAGCTGCTGTTTGGCTGTTTTCAAAACAGTCCATATGGGCTTATTGAGGCATAAAAATAAGCTAGCAATTAAGTTCTAATGACCAAATTAAGCTCATACAAATTAAGTTCTGAAGGACATATTAGATTGGATACAAAAGAATATATTAACTTAACTTGATTTAATATGTTTCAAAATTGTATTTTGTACAGAAACATTTACATAAGATTGGTTCATGTTTTAAATTCTTAATTTGTGATGTTTTTTTTATTGAGTGTTGATGCATGATATATGTAATATTTTGTTCGGCACTGAAATTGATTTGTTATATCATCTCTTTATATCATCTCTTTTGTCAACATGATTAATGGAAACAAAATCCTAGCAGTCTACAATAATGATTCATGGATATATAATGAATGTTTTCATTTGCATTATGGTTCAAAGAAACTACAATACGTATGAAAACAAAAAGCTTAGACTAATAAGCTATTAATCCTTTTTTATAGGAACTACAAAAACAAAGAACCTAAGAAACAACCTGGAAGGAAATAATGAAAAGACAATGCTAAAAATACCCTAATACTATCAAGTATTAGGATTTACATTTAAGAACTCAAACATGTCCATAAATGTCTTCATCATCTTCATCCTCATCAAATAGTTGATACAACCTTCTTTTTCCAGTTACTTTGACACGGGGTATGTTCTTTCTCTTAACCCTAAGCTTGGGCACATCATCATCAAGAATTTCATCACCAACAAATTCATCGTCAACATTTGCCTGCATGTGAAACATATTCATTTAGTAATATATGTTAAGTGAAGTAAGCAATGTTATATTAAGTGCAATGTTACATTAACAGGGGGTGTTGCATTTCGTTCTTCACTTGGTCCTTCATCAACAGTTTCATCAGCAACAATAGCATCAACCGGGATAGTATCATCATTGTTGTAACCTTCATCAACAGTTTCATCCAAATGAGAAACACCTTCCCAGTCAAAGACATCCTACAAACATAAAACAAATATTTTTTTAATGAAAGTTAAGATACAGACCACATATTAATTCAAGATCAACATTCGTACCACCTCGTCATCTGAATCTTCGATAACAATGACAGCATCCCACTTCCAGTTCAGCAGGTTGTTTTCACGTTTGCGTTGTTTCATCGCCATAGGCGAATCAAGGTCGAAAGGTAGTGCCTGAAAAGGTAAAAGAATGAATATAACTTTAACAACATATAAAAATTGAAGGAAATAAGGAGAACAAATTACGTGGTTTTGGTTGTTGGCCATGTTTCTTGAAGGTTTCTGGAAATAGGGTTAGATGTGGATGAATAAAATATGGAGTAGGGTCACTTATATAAGCTACAAAGTGACCAAAATGGCGCCAAAAGTGTATAGATTTGAAGTACCATTTTTATCAGGAAGGTTTGTTAAAAGTGGATATCAACATCATTTTTGTACTTATCTATTTCTATGTAACCAAAATTTTGTACTTATCTTCACATGATCATTTAAAAACGTGGGACAAATAAGTTAAAGATATATCACGTGGAATCAGCTACCATGTGGGATGGATTTTATGTGGCCTAGATTTGTTTTACAAATGATCCAATGGTATATAGGTTATGACAGCTCACAATTTTTTCTCTCTGCTTCGGCAGCAATAGATAAGTAGAATAACATTTCATATTTTCAATTTCAACCCCTAAACTAAAACAAACACTTCATTTATTAAACTAAACATAACATTAAATTTGAAAACATATTACAATACGAAATTAAAAAAATACATCGAAAAAAAATAAAAAAATTACAACAAATAAAAAAACACGCCCCAAATTAAACGTTACAATATAAAGGAAATGACAACGAAAAAAAAATAACAAAACATAGCAAATACTTATTCATCATCGTCGCTCTCTTGTTGTTGTCCATGTCGTTCAAGATTCTTCTGCCAAACATGCTCCATAAGATCCTGTTGGAGTTGGGTATGCGTTTGTCGGTCGTGTATTTCTTTTGCCTTACGACTGTGAGTATCACATATTTCAACCCATCTTCGTTGCCTCAAATTTGCTGACGGATCCACCCACAATTCGTTATAGTCACGTAATGCAAATTTTTGATCTTTTATAATCATGTTATGCAAAATAATGCAAGAATACATGATTCTACGTACGTATCGTGGCAATTTCCCATTGACGTGCCAGTTGTTGTAGTATACCCCAACGACCTTGAAGCACACCAAAAGCACATTCAATATCCTTTCGGGCACTTTCTTGTCTCCTTTTAAAGTACGTATGTTTTTCGTCAGTTGTTGCCGAGAAGGATTTGACGAAAGTTGCCCACTGTGGATAAATTCCATCAGCCAAGTAATACACCTGTTCATACCTAGTTCCATTGACCATATAAGGTGCTCTTGGGGCAATGTCAGCAAGAATGTCGTCGAATAACGGAGAGTTATCTAAAACATTAATATCGTTATTCGCTCCCGCCATCCCAAAAAATGCATGCCAGATCCATAAATCTTGAGAAGCAACATCTTCAAGCATAATTGTTGGGTATTTTTTATCACCCCTAGCAAAATGCCCTTGCCAAGCCACTGGACAATTTTTCCATTCCCAGTGCATACAGTCAATGCTACCAAGCATTCCTGGAAAACCATGTTTTTCTTCATGTTGTTGATAAAGTTTTTGAATGTCGGCCCATGTTGGTTTTCTTAAATACTCCGACATAAACAAATCAATAATGCGTTTGTTAAAATTATCAAGACATACTTTTGAAGTACTCGCACCCATTTGCAAGTATTCATCAAATGTATCGGGTGAGGTGTCGTACGCCAATTGGCGTATGGGAGACGTACACTTCATTAGAACACTTAAACTCATTCGACCGGTACAATCGGGTGTTTGCCTAAAGAAAGTAAAATGATATGGAATATTATCGGAAGTATAAGATTCAATACCTTCAACTATTTGCAGGAATAGTTTCCGGCTCATACGAAATCTTCTACGAAAATTCCGGTTTGAATACTTACAACCTTCAACGAAATAATCGTTGCGCAGACGTTCTTCTGCAATCTCACGTTCACGATATATATGGCTACGAGCACGAGTAGGATGTTGAGATGCTTCTTCTTGTTCCAACTGAAGGTGATACTCGTACGCGGACGCCATAAATTGGAAGTCCTCTTCGTCATCAACGTCTGACCAAGACAGAGGAATTTCACCAAATTCATTTAGATCCATTGTGAACGAACTTTATTCTTGAATTATGGAAGTGTGAGAGGAAGTATATAAATTGTGAATTTGAATTATGGAAGTGTGAAAAAAATGGTGTTTTAGTTGGGTATTTATAGTGGTAAAAAAATGTTTTTGAATTTTTTATTTATTTATTTATTTATTTTTTTGTAAAAACTAGCCGTTAGGGGGTTTTATGTAAAATTTTTAAAAAATCTAACGGCTACTAGCCGTTGAGGGGCTGTTTTTGAAACTTTTTTGATTTTTTTTTTAATTGCCACTAACGAGCGTTATGGAGATAACGTGCAGGGACTAACGGTGCATTAACGCGGATCCTCCAACGGTTTAACGCCAAAAACGGCGTTATTTCTCTCTCTAACGGCGTTATGCCGTTACCATTGTGTTTGCTCTTACGTTAGAGTAAACTACTTTGACCTCAAAAGACAAAAGTATACTTCCATAAATTATACAATGTTTTGAAGATGACATCTCACAGCGTCTCATAACACCCGTAACATCAAAAAGTGTAGTCAAATCAACGCCACATCAACATCTACACTTTTAACACACTAACACTCAAAAACACCCCTCCCTCATTACATCTATCAACATCCATAACACCACTTTTTTTGGACCCACCATTTTATTTTATTTTATTTACACAAACTAATTTTTCATTCATTAAATAAAAACACAAATTATATTTTATACAAAAATTACAAAAAAAAAAGAAAAAAAAAAAAAAACTAAACTAAACTTACTAAACCTTTTGAGCATGACCTGTATCTTGTTTAGCCCGCTATTCCACTATTTTTAGCCCACTTAGCATTTGATTAAAAAGAAAAAAGCTCACAGCCTAAAATACACTTCATCTTTTACATCGGCTCACACACACTAAAATACATACAATTCACACACTACACGCACTTACTTAAATAGAAAAAAATAAAAATAAAAAAAAAATTGCTTGAACGTGCGTTGGTGGGTTAACACCCAACACAACGCCGTTGGCCCTGTTTTCCGGTGTGGTAACGCCGGCAACGCGGCTGCCACGTCGGCATAACGCCGGTTGGGGCGTTACCACACCTAACGCTCTCATTGTTGCTATTCCCTTTCACTGGTTCACTTTTATAATACTTGCATATATCTATCTGCTTTTAGATGAAAGTACCATATTGCACCATGTTGGGACAGAGTTGATTTAGTCAGAATGGTATACTAAGAATATTGACTTCCTAAGAATGTTGGAAAGTCAAATTTGGGATACTAATAGCAACAGTTGAATGTCATTAATCTATATATGAACAAAAATCCACAAAATATTCGACAAAAGGTGAGTACAAATTTGGAGAGAAACAATTGTAGTTTCTCTTAAGGCTTTTTTCTGGTTTTACCTATGTAGTAAATTATTGACACTTATAGTAATAATCCAAATCATATAAGCTTCTATCTGCACATGAACACATAAATAATGCTATATAAAATTTGATATCAATCAAATAAAACTCATATATCAAACCAATACGTCGTATCCAAAAATTGTCCCAAGATAAGAACTTTAATTACATACACTGCAGATGTTGCACTGAAAGTACTTGAGGACCGCCCAGAACAACTTGCTCTAAGCGGAGGGGGTGTTCTCAAACTGTTGGCGCAAAAGACAGAAGCTTTCAAGCTGTCGTTTTCCAAAAAACGTCCAGCCTTGAAGCTTCTAAGAAGCATGCTGAAAAACATTGCAAAGTTGCCTTGGCCTGAAGTGTATGACTTAATGAAAGGACCTGCTGATCCGATCAATAAGGAGAAGACTGCAACCAATCCAATAGACACACCGAAAAAGTACTCTTCAAGGGTGCTATTTTTAGCTGCAGCGGTAGGTAACACCGTATTTATAGTAGAGATCATTCGACAGTACCCAGAGCTACTAAACGATGTGAATGATATCAATCAAAGTATATTTCATGTTGCAATCTCACATCGTCATGAGGAATTATATAGTATATTATTTCAGATAGGCCCTATCAAAGATCATGTTATTAATATTGAGGACGAAAACGGCAATAACATGTTGCATTTAGTTGGGATACTTGCAGAAAGTGCAAAGGGTAACCGTTACAATTACATTCCAGGACCAGCCCAAAGAATGCAAAAAGAACAACTATTGTTTAGGGTACGCCTTTCCTTATATTTTGTTTATTTTTTATTTATTTATTTATTTTTCTACGTTCTAATTGTTTTGCATTATAGATGTCAACAATGATTAGTATATTATTATAATTATATTGTAAGATAATCTACTTATTATATGCATTCACTGTGATATTCAAGAAGCATGTCGTTTGTTCTCGTGTACCAGTTGATAGCTAATGGATTTATTTGGTCCTCGGTAATTTAATTGACGATAATGATGCATTAATATTTCTATATATGTGTATATCAGCTAGTACAGGGTATCCTTCCCATATCTTTGTGGGAAAAGAAGAATGCTGCTGGTATGACGCCGCATCAAGAATTCATCAAGAACCACAAAGATCTAATTAGCGATGGTGAGAAGTGGATAAAAGACACAGGTTCTCAATTAATAGTGGTTGTAGCACTTTTAGCCACTATATCATTTGCAGCAACGATGACATTTCCAGGTGGCTATAACCAAGATGGTTATCCAGTCTTAAGCAGAAAAAAAATATTATTCCCATCATTCATCATATTCAATTCCACAGCTTTTTTGTGTGCTTCAACATCAATGATCTTTGCCTTATCTCTCCTCACATCACGTTATGCTGAAGTTGATTTCTTTGTTAAATTACCCAGAAAGTTGATTATAACTGTAGCAACACTTCTCATCTCTATTGTAGCTACAATCATAGCCTTTATGTTCAACTTGTTCCTACTCTTTGAAAAGAGCTCACCTTTACTACCAAAACTTTTCATGGGCATCATGTTCATAGTACTAGTCTTTTCTGTCACCCAAATAATTTACCTTGAAAAGTCTCTACTTTTTAGTAAATTTGTAATTCTAGCCCCCCCGCGGAAATCTTTGCCTTCGACGAGGTCGCATGATCAAGTATTGTTTCAGAATATATAATTCAATCTGTGTTTTCCAGCTATGTAATGGAAGTTAATAATGTACACATAGCTGACTAATAATGAGCTATTATGGTGCTATCTAAGTTCAAACTTTCTTATGTCGATTAATGTAATTACTGTTAAAGTTTGTTGATGTATCCAATTGTAGCATTTTTGAATGTTTGTTGTTGAATCAAATGCAAGATATGTAAAGCCTTATGGTGAGGTACAACTTATGTGCTTGAACTTATTTCGCTTCATATGTTGCTGTCATCACCTTCTCCTGCAAGCACGGGCATATGTTTGGCTGTTTCTTCATTCACCTTTTTTTAGAGTAAAATATAGCGTAGGTCTCTAAACTTGTCCCAAAACATCATGCTGAGTCTAAATAACATTTTTTTTTATCACTAGAGGTCTCTTTGACTGTTACTTTTCGGTCAACTACGTTATTTATTGTCGTCTTTTGTTTTTAGTCGAAGGGCATAACAGTCATTTCATAAATTAATTAACACCGAGTAAAGAGTACATCGCATCTATCTACCACCTGACAGTGATTTTTCCCCTATTAAAGTTACCTCTTCTTATCACCACCCATCCCTAAACTCTCATCTCTCCTAAAAATTTATCTTTTTACATTTCTTATCTTCATATCTGAAAAATGGTGCGTTGTTCTTGCTTGAGACCAGATATGATCAAAACATGTTGGAACAATGTACATCTCAGATGGCGTTTCTATGCTTGTCCCGGACACGTTTGGACAATTAATCTTTTTTTTATATTTTTAACTTTTTTTATTTTATTTTATTTTATTTTTATTTATGTTTAACTTGTTAGTTGCTCTTTGTAAATAGTAACAATGGTGGTTTAAGTTTCACTTTAAAGTTTAAGTAGTAAGTTTTATGTACAGTAACAATGGTAGTTATCCTTAGTTGTTAACTTTTGATTTTCATATTTAGGGTTCAACATGTCCGTTCATAGAGTGGTACGATCCACCAATGTCACCAAGAGCTAGGGTTCTAATACCCATATTGCAGAGGAACATACACCAGCTTGAGGCGACATTACAACAATGCCAAGATGACCTCATTGCTGAGACAGAGTTAACGATAAGCTAGGTTAACTCGACTACTCACTAAGCCTGCCTAGCTGATCTTCTTCTTGAGAAGGAGAAAGTCTACTGGTTGAAGAAATTTTGTGTTTTCTCTTGGATTGTTATCATCTTTGTTTTTGGATGGTTTATCTAGTCGGTTTAGAAACTCAATTTTTTGCATTTTGGGTTGTAGATGGTAAGTATAGATGGTAATTGGTAAGGCTTGTGTAGGAAAACTTAGTTTGGGTTGACTAGTAACACCTCCTTAGTTGACTTAGTTTGGTCCTTGTACATTTTTTCTATTATTTATTTCTTTTTTGGTTTCTCCCTTATACAACTGTGATTTATCTGGTTTGAGTCGGTGTGGTGGTGGGTTCAAACCTCGTGGATTAGTCGCTCAAAAGGTCGGAAACCATGGTTACAAAAAAAAGAGAAAAAAAATTGTACTATTATCTATTCCTTTATAAGTTTGGTCCTTGTAAATAAAATGTATTTTTTTTAAAGGTGAAATATATTAGCTCAAAATTTCAACATATGTACATAAGCAGACAACAAGTATATCAATGACAGACCAAAGCTAAGCAACTTATTGTTGAAGAAACAGAATAAACAACAACTAACTAGCATACTATCAACTAACCAAACAATACAAAGCTACTACAACAAAATGAGGAAACTTTCACCATTCACCTAAAAGGACTACATTTTCCAACTAATGTGTGCACTTTACTGAGAAGGAGCAGTTAGCATCCTCACTACCATGCCAAAAAGAGCACACCATTACTGGCATCATCCCTCCTACACTAGCCATAACCCTCATGATCCTGCAAATTGAAACAACTACATTTCCCTCACTTACCAATCGACATAGGATTACATCAACCTATAAGTTGGTAAAGTAGACCTCGTTGTTTTAGCAGCAGAACATGTAACACCCCCAGTTTTGAATAGCATCGGAAGCTAATCGAGGGTACTACTTGATAGCACATAATACAAGTTACAGAAAACGACTCTAAATGAGACGTTTTGAAATAAATTATCAATCGATTAATATAATATATCATATCTTACAAAGACGTCCCAATAAGTTCAGAGTATATAAGTAGTAAAACATAAAACTTGTAAAAGTTTTATCGAATGATAATGATGCAAAGTCTTCAAAATATCCGTACGACTTCACATGCTAGCTAATACCTTAAGGACATGAGATAAAACATACTAAAAAGTCAACACAATAGTTGAGTAAAATTCATAGGTTTAGTGTTCAAAGTAATGGACAACAATATTTCAGACTTATAGTAATAATTGCAACGAATACAATTATCGTTAAAATAGTTATTTATTACTCTAAGCTCATGACATGCAAAACGTTAGCTGAGGTATCAAATTAATGATAATAGTAACAATTGCCCATGTAGGTAATTTGCTACTTATATGTTTAACTCAAATATAGTGCGTTTGGTTGAACTATCTAAAAAACACAAACGGGATTGTCAATCTCAATAGGCCTATTCACAATATTCGCTCTTACACAAAGTAATTAATGGTTCATGATATAGGGACTTTCTGGAAATAGGGGGTTGGGACTCGGATAGTGTTTGGCTCAGCAGGCGAAGGTACGCCTTTTTACTCGCAAAGAGAAATGAACGAGATGATGAAGAAGTATCAAGAGGAACTTGCTGCACATATATTAGCAAACTAGGCGCAACAAGATAATTTCAATCGAATCGTCACCCTCTTGTCTCAATCAAAAGGTATGTCCTAGTTAGCGCACATGTTTTCGGGTTGCAGGATAGAACATGGTTCTACGAGTGGGACCGCCCCCTCGAGCGAGGATCCTTCATCGAGAGTGAATCTAGATGATATTGGAAATAGGGATGATGGGAATAGGGATGATGGTGTCACACCCCCTAAATGTTGTAGCGGAAAGGTAACCGGAGGTATGACGTTCATAGCACAAAGACACAGTTTATAAAAAACGACCTCTACATGAGTCATTTAAAAAGTACATGTTCGATTCATTGAAATATTGTTTTAAAACATAGCCAACATGCGACTCTATGCCATGCTCCATGCAAGCCAAGCTAGTGAAATCAATAACCTGATAAATACATGCTAAAATGTCAACAAAAAGTTAGTGAGTTAATAGGTTTAACTAAATGTAAATGTGAACCACAAGATTTTCGAGTGTGACTATTGCACTAAGCACATGACCCTGAAGCCTTAATGTATTCAGTATGTATATATGTATGCCCTTGTAGGTGTCTTGACAAACACCAAGTATTCTCCAAATGAAATGCGTCCGTTTGACCGGTGCCTCTGATCAAGTAAGCGCTACTTACCCGGATGGGAGTGTCAATCCAATAGATCTATTCATAACATTCATGCTTACAAGTAATTAACGGTTCATGATTATGGGGACTTAACAACAATAGTGGTAACTTAGGCAATATGTAAAAGTTTAAGTACTTGTGTCCGTAAGTAAAAGCAAGAAATGTATTCTAACCCAAAAGTATTTCAAAACGATTATAAAACAAGTAAATATGGGGCTATGAAACTCACCTTAGCAAAGTAATACAATCGGGAAATGTAACGTAAGTTCAACGAGCAAAAATTCTAACCGCGACATAGATAAATAAGTCGTCTTAGGAATGATACGGCATGTACTATATGCATATGAGGTTTATAAATTTGTATCACCCTTTTATACTTTTAGTGAAGTTTTATAAAGTTTCATAAGTCAAATCGTTTAGAAAAAACAAGTAAAACGCGTTTTCGATCTAAAAAACTCTTAAATATAGTTGCTGAATTTGAGTAAGTAACGACTTCAAATGGTCGTAAATTCTTTATTTCTTGCCTAATTTTTGCCATTCAAAACCCTAACCGTAGGTAAAAATCTCCATTTTGAAGAAATTATAGCCTCTGTTTGTGAAATTAGGTTTTAGGTATCCATTAATACACATGATAACATCAAATAGTCCTGAATATTAAGTGTCAATTTCCCCCGATAATGCTTGTAATTTATATCATTTATATGGATTTACGCTTGTTTTCCATTTGTTTTCCACTTTCAGGTAAATTACGAGCATTGGAGCTATAGAGACGCGGAATTGGAGAAATATCAAAGATTTATCATAGTATGCTGACTTCGAAGAAGTTACGGCGTAACTCATCTCTCACATTACGCCGTAACTAAAGCGTGACTCAGAAAACCAACTCATCAGAAGGTTACGGCGTAACTTTCCCCAAGGACTACGACGTAACTCTATTAGGTCAAATGAGGTTCCACGCCGCTGATAACTACGCCATAACTATTCCACCAACTACAGCGTAACCAAGTAATATTGAAGAATACGGCGTCACTCATAAGGTTACGCCATAACCAACAGATCTAGCGCAAATAACGAAGGAATTGAAGATTACGACGTAACTCTTATTCTAGTTACGCCGTAACCCAGATCTGGCCTATAAATACCCCACGATTTCCAGCATTTCAAAGCATCCCATTCCACACACAACAACCAAAGAACGTGGGAAAAAGCCAAAGGCAGGTCTAGAGAAGCATACGAAGCTGTCTCCAAGGGAGAAATCACTCCCCTACAATAAGCATTAGCATTTTATCTTTTCTTTACTTTCGATTCATGTATTTCATAACTTTGAATATTGAATTGATTTGTATGGTTAATATGAGTGGCTAAGCACCTCTTGGTGCTGGCCTAGTTATGATTCCTTAATTGTTTTGTTTGCGTTTACATTACTTCCGTATAATTATTTCTAAGTGTATGCATGCATAGTTTATTGGTAGCTACCCTTGTTTCGGTAGTTTTGAATGGCGGTAGAGGCCAATTGCCTAGGAGATATGACCAACTGACCCTAGGTGAGCGGACTGAGACGGGAAGGGTAAGATATGACCAACTGACGACCCTTTCTACTTGTGCGATTTGACCAACTGATCACCTACCGTTTGGATGAACTTAAGAATTAGGGGGTGAGTGTTTAAGTTGCTAATGCCCAAGCACTCACTATTATAAATCTAGCATGTAGCGATACTTAATGACTTGGCTTAGGGGACCAGGAACAACAGGACTTATGAAGGGACACCTGACTTCTCCCGTGGTGGCATCTTTGCTGATAGGTTAGGGCGAATTGACCAAATGATGTCCTCTCGACTTTGACCCCACCTGAAGTAATTGAAAGTAAGTAGACGTAGACATTACTAGCTAGGAGGAATAACTAGGTTAACACCACTCTCCTCTATTGATTAAACATTTTCCTTTATTTGCTTTAGTAGTTAATTAATTAATTCCTTATCGAAATCATTATTAATCTGTGACACCTAGACTTAATAATAATCCAACACACATAGCTCTTGGGACGACCTCGGTTTTACCGAATACTACACTATACGCAACCGGGTACACTGCCCGTTAGTGCATTAGGGTAGAACATAGGTATAACGAGACTTTATAAATATTAAAACCTGGTCAGTAAAACCTACATCAACACACATAGGGGTTGTTCCAGAATCACAAAGTTAGGCATAAAGTTTACTCAACTTCACGAGGCCACAACTTCGTGTTACTTAACTTCCTTAAGTGATTCAAGTTGTTGCAGTTAGATCTATGTCTTGACTACAAAAGTTATAACTACCATATTTCATGGTTTGGAGTCTAAAGTGCTCATAAATAGGAATCAAGATTCGAACTCAGATTCATTACTTTTCTGACACCCAGTTTTGAGTAAAATGTTAAGAATACTAAAAAAATTCTGAAAGTTATAAATTTTCGGAATGATCTACTTAAGATCTTATCTAACCTTGGTAAAAATAAATTTGGAAAAAGTTTGTTTTAAAATGGTTAAATCGTGTGCAAAAGTCGACCGAAATCTTGGGAGTTTCAAAGTGTGTTTACCAACAAGTTTAAATCAAGTTCTTACACAACAAGCATATAATGGTGATATGAAATCAAGAATTGATAAGGATTTAATAAATACGTTTTTAGGGGGTCTTTAAGCCCTAACTCGGTACATTTTATATTCGTTACTACCTAAAATCGTTCATTTTCACATTTTAGGTCTTTTGAAAGCAAAATGTTGGAATCAAGCACTTCTGGACGAAAAGGAGCGAAAACATGAAGAAAACTGCAAAGTCAAGAAACAAGGCAGTTTTGCAAGCCTGGCTCCCAACCCAAAGGGCGACACCGTCGCTAAGGAGGTTTTCTAATAGAAATGCAAGAAACGGCTCAAGCGTGATTTTGGTTCCATAACATGGCAACGTCACACTTTAATTTTGGAAGGCGTCTCTCTTTGTTTTACACCAGACGTCCAAGACTCAATCCAAGAAGACGTCCCTATTGAAGCCAGACGGCATCACACATCTCAACTGAAGCCATCCCAACAATGACTTGGCCCAAACGAAACCCTAATGGCGGCGACCAGACACGTCACCAGCAAAAGGCGACGCCATCGCATTTGTAAATCTATATATAGAATTCGATTTTTCTGCATTTAGAGGGTAGTATTTTGGAGAGCAAACCCTAGTTTGTTAATAGTTTGACTTGGGCAGTATTTTAGGGTTCCAAACCCTTCTTTACACCTAAAGATAAGATTGTTAATCCATTATATCACCATGTTTATCCTATGTTCAATTGTAGAATATTCGTTTTCACATACACATCAAACCATAACACCAAGGTGGCGTATAAGTGGAATTCTAGAGAGAGAAAGTTAGAGGTTTAGGGAACTTAGTGAGAGAAAGTGAAAGATATTATTATGAGCTCCAACTCTCTACCTTGGAAGGTAGAGAGTATTTATAGTCTTACATAAATCGCCACACATCGGGCTGTGGATCAGGCATACAGTGGGTAAAGACCCGTCCGTCCTCCACGGTGTTACTTAACTAAATACTACTTAACTTAAAAGAAATACGACTACGAGCTTTCTAACGATTACATATGCTTGAGGTGACCGACTCTTTAATATCTAGAATTTCTAATTCCTAACAATCTCCCCCTAAGGGAGGTCACCTCAATCATGTACCAAAATTACATTGAATACAAATAGATATTACATTAACAATTGATCTTGCATTCTTGATGTAGTCTTTTGCTCCTAAGCTCGTAGTCATTGATTCTTCACATTGCATGTTTGGTTACTTCAAGTGGAGGTCTTTTACTGATCCACGTGATAATAAATTTGTGCCAGCTTTTGAGATCATCAGCAATCAAAAATCTCTGAGACATCCTTTGTGGAGTTGGTATTATGTGATGTTGTGACTTTAGGACCGACATGCTCACATTCTGGATCATGATATCTTCTCATCAGAGTAGCGGAAGCATTTGTTGAATCATGATATTGGCAGCAGCGTAGCAGAAGCATGGAGTGAAAATATCAGAGTCATTGATGCACTAATCATGATTTCTTTTGAGATGAATGTGTTAGGTGAGCATGCGGCTATGGATTGACCGCTTCATTCTGATCAGCTGCAAACGTCGGGCGTACCTGCATACAACAGTTAGCAATAAATCGCACGAAAGTGTCTTTGATCACTTTCGTTGAATTGAGGTACACGGCCCACGGTTCCCCGTTGATCAGTACATGTACTGCCTGTGATCAGGTATAATTCCGAAGAATTTCCTTGACAGGGTTTCGCAGCTGCTCTAGCTGTTCTCAAACCGGAACATCTCAAAGAAGACAACACGGAGTGAGTGAACCAGCGAATTTTAAGTCCACTGATTGATGAAAAGAGATTTGAAAAACAATCGTGTATTGCTCAATATAAATTGTTTTTGCAATACAACGAAGGTTTTGTTGAAAATCAATTATCAATCATAACAACACCTTTTGGTTTGAAAAATGAGTACTCGGTCGATGTGCTAAAGAAAAGAGTTTTTAAGCACAAAGACCGGTTTTTCAAAGGTATCCGTCAATCCATAACCTGAACCAGGATTGATTCAAGAGATTGAATCGCTCCATTGTTTCTGTTCAGTTGTCACATGGTTGATCCATATAATAGATCTCACATGCCACCTACCAGGAGCTTGTTAGATGATGGCTCCAGAAGGCTTTCCATCTTCATTGTGAATATGATAACACATCACTCAGATGTTCTGGCAATACCACAAGGATAATGCGTAGGACTCTAGATATAATCTCTCTTTCCACATTGTGTGAAACAGAGAGTCTTCATTGAAAGTGTCCTAATGAGATTTATTGATGATCTCGGGGCTCTAGACTCAATTTGTGCATATTTGGATCCTGTGCCGGAGACTAGGGAGAGGGTCTCCTTCTTCAATATCAACAATCTCTAAGAGAAAGTCGATAGATAATGTCGGTTCCCCGCGAGAATGAAACAAGTCCTTTTAAGAGGAGCTTGAGTGGTTTGGAAAGTTGAAGTGCAGTGCGTCACTGGGTCCATGACGTCTTGTCTTCAATACCGATGTTACCATCAGTAGCATATGAAGTGAACCCGGTTTCTGCCCTAAGGTTGAATAAATGGAGGGCTATTTGTTTTCACCCTTTTCTCATTCAATTCCTTTTAATTCTTCAACCCCTTCAGTGCTTACCGAGACTTCATAGCTAGAACCTTGTTGGGTTTATTCCAGTACTAGCTCAGTCTCAGTCTGCACTCTTCCCATATCTCACTTTTCTCCTTTTATCATCATACCTAAGGACTTCTACACTAACTAGTGGATTGTCCCTGGGTAGATCCCTCCGGTTCTGGCGGATCATGGGAACAAAAACCTAACCTTATCATCCTTATATCACCATACATAAAGTAAAGTTGGTAGGTCTTTTTGGTATTGTTCATCTGCCATTGGAACCAATTGAAAACCATTTGAAAATCAATTCAGATACTTGTGATATATTATCAAAGCATTTTGTACCTGAATTGTTTTTGATAATTTTAGAACGAGAACTCCCCCTCAACATGTGCATCAAGTATTTGAAAATGTTTTGCACACGGAGGCAAGAGAAAGAATTAACTTCTTTGATTACCATTTTCTAAAAGATATCAACATAACTTCCCACATCAAATCAAGTAGATATAGCATTTCCGGGAAGGATGAGGTTTCCATAAATTTGCTCCCCCTCAATATGTGCCTCGAGGTTTGAAAAGAGTTTTGCACATACTAGAGGGAACTTGCACATTGAGATGAGTTGATCACATTTCAAATCATAGGTTTAAGATAGATGATCCCCCTCAACATGTGTATGGAAAATTTGAAATCGTTTGTCACATGTGGGCAGGATAGCATGTACATCCTTATAAAACCATTTACCGAATTATCAGTTTAAATCCAATTTAAATCACACATTCTCCCCCGATCACAATTATCAAATCATTTGAGATTTGTGATCTCTTATAGATTAAAATTGATTTTGAAAGCTTTTAAGGAGAGTTGTGACTTGATTATGAAAGTGTTTTAACTGATACGGATCGGATTTTAAGACTTTAAACTCCATTGATAAAACATGCATGTACATCTTTTGAAAACAATTTAATGCCAAATAACTTTTTAATTTAATTGAAATCATTCTCCCCCTCAATCAATGACATAGGTTGTTGATTGAGAGATAGAGATTTTGACAAATAAGTCCTGATGATTATCAAAAATAGAGACCGAGTTATTTTTCAAAGCATTTAGTTTTCAGTAGATAAATGTTTATAGAATCAGAGCATGGAATTTTGAAAGCATGATAAAACATGGCTCTGTTCTTTCTTTTAAAAAAACCGGGTTATTGCCTGAAAATGACAATAAACCATTTTCTCTTTCTCTCAAATTTTTTTTTATTTTTTTTTATTTTTATTTATTTTTATTTATTTTTTAAGAATTCGAACAACATCTAAAGACCCGTGTCATTCTTTGAATGACAGCACAAAGACCGTAGATATTGTCGAATCGAGAGAAACATGACAAAATGACAATATTTTTGAAGATTTTTCGATTTTTTCAAATTTTTATGGATTTTGAAGGATTTTGTATTTTTCTATTTGATTTTTGAGGATTTTATAATTTTGTATTTTGTTTTTCGAATAAATATTTACAAGAGATAGATGAAGATAGACCTTTACTCCTCGTCTTCCTCCTGAAGACGTTTGAGAGTTTCTGGTTGAAGGCTTTTCAAACCAAGACGTGGAAGAATAAACTCAAAACGTTCTCTTGGAAGAGCTTTGGTGAAGATGTCTGCTAACTGATATTCAGACCTCACAAAATATAGTTCCACCACACCTTTTTCCACTTGTTCCCTGATGAAATGATGTCGAATGTCGATATGCTTTGCTCTTGAGTGTTGAACATTGTTGCATGAGAGAGCAATAGCACTTTTATTATCACAGTACAGAGGGATTTTGTTGAATTCAAAGCCATAGTCAGATAATTGAGATCTCATCCATAAGATTTGAGCACAACAAGATGACATGGCTATGTATTCAGCCTCTGTAGAGGAAATAGAAGTACTCATTTGCTTCTTTGAAGACCAGCTCACAAGCTTATCACCCAAAAACTGAGCACCTCCAGATGTACTTCGACGTGTATCTTGACAATCTTCATGATCAGCATCTGCATAGGCCGTTAGTGACATACCGGTGTCCTTCGGGTACCACAGTCCCATATTGAGGGTTCCTTGGAGATACCGAAAGACCCGTTTAACTGCTTCAAGGTGCTTTTTAGTAGGCTTAGCCTGGTATCTAGCACACATGCAAACAGCGAACAAGATGTCTGGTCTACTAGCTGTGAGGTACATCAGGGATCCAATCATACTACGATATTTCGTTTGGTCAATCATGATCCCGGAGTGGTCCTCATCTAGTTTGGTTCGATCAATCATGGGGGTGTCAACAGGGTCACTTGAATCAAATCCAAATTTCTTTAAGATCTCAGTTGCATATTTAGATTGATTTATGAAAATGCCTCCGGGACTTTGTGAAATTTGTAATCCCAAGAAAAATGACATTTGTCCCATCATTGACATTTGAAATTTTGAACTCATTTCATTAGAAAAACGATCACATTCCATTGGGTCTGTCGAGGCAAAAATAATATCATCAACATAAATTTGAACATGAGTTAAATGTTTGCCTGACTTCCTGGTGAACAATGTAGGATCAACTGCTCCTTTGCTGAATCCGGTTGATAGAAGAAACTTTGACAGTGTATCATACCATGCCCTTGGAGCTTGCTTTAAACCGTAAAGAGCCTTCTTCAGACGATAAACGTGAGTAGGATGCTCTTGATTCACAAATCCTTCAGGTTGGCTGACGTAGACGACTTCTTTAAGATCTCCGTTCAGAAATGCCGTCTTCACATCCATCTGATAGACTACCATGTTCTTACTAGCAGCATTAGCCAAAAAGATTCTGATTGCCTCGATTCGAGCAACAGGAGAAAAAGATTCTTCAAAGTCAATACCCTCCCCTTGACGGTATCCTTTAGCAACTAATCGAGCCTTGTTCTTCAACACATCACCATGCTCATCAAGTTTTACTTTGAAGATCCATTTAAGAGCTATAATCATAGCACAGTCTGGAGCAGGTACTAACTCCCATACATCAAGACGATCAAACTCATGAATTTCATCTTGCATGGCATTGAACCAGCTATCTTCATTCATGGCAGTTTTAACATCTTTTGGTTCGATCTTAGATAGTACGGAGTTGAAGAAGCACCATAAGGCATCGGTTGCGAGTTGTTTCCGGGTTGATACAGGACGAGAGGGATTTCCAATGATGTTGTCTAATGGATGATCGTGAGTCCATTTTCTGAGGTGTTCATGTTGCAGTTGTTGAGGAACTGAGGTAGCTGAGTCGATGTCTCCTGAAGAAGATGGTTCTGATGATGATTCAGGAGTAGCAAATATGTTTTCAAACGGAGCATCTTCAGGAGTAGCAAAGGGATTAACTTCATCATTGATGCCAGAAACATTTCCATGATGTACATTTGAAGAATGATGATTTGTTGATGAGACTGAAGGATCAGCAGCAGGTGCTTCTTGACTTAAAGATATTGATACTGAGGGATTGACTTCATTCACAGGAATATGAGCATCCTCTGTTGTAGGGATCAACACCTCATTAGTAATTGAATCATACAGTTCATCAAACATAGGATCGAACAATTTCTTTACATCATCTTCAGATGGAGGTACATATGGAGTTTCTTGAGAGGAGTTTGGAACAAGGGATGAACCAATGGGACTGTTTTGAAGTGCGGGTCCTGAGCTGGAGTGTCCAGGAGCCATTTGACCGGTCAGCTCATCAAACGTAACGTGAATTGTTTCCATGATATTTCGGGTTCTTTTGTTGTAGATTCGGTATCCCTTTTTGTTTGATGCATATCCTACAAATACTCCAATGTCAGCTTTAGCCCTAAGTTTGCCTAAGTCTTGACCCTCATTAGTTGGATAGCACAATGCACCAAACACACGAAGGAAAGATAGATTAGGTTTTCTGTTGTGGAAAAGTTCATATGGAGTTTTTCTATGAACAGTGTGAATCAGGGAACGATTTTGTGTGTAGCATGCAGTGGCAATTGCTTCAGCCCAGAGAAACATTGGAACCTTTGAGTAGATCAGCATTGTTCTAGCGGCTTCAACAAGAGTACGATTTCGTCTTTCAACTACACCGTTCTGTTGAGGGGTTCGTGGAACACTTCTTTGATGGCTGATACCAACGCTTTCATAGAATTCACTAAGTTGTTTGTTGACAAACTCAGTTCTATTGTCTGTTCTGATAATTCTGACAGTTTTGTTTAGTCGAACCTGCAGCTGTTTGATGAGTTTGATGATGATATCAGGAGTTTCATCCTTTGTCCTTAAGAACTTGACCCAGGTGAATCTAGAGTAATCATCAACCACAACTAACACATATTTCTTCCCAAAGATATTCTGCACCCTCATTGGTCCACATAAATCCATATGAATCATATGAAGAACTTCTGTGACAGAGTTAGTAGGTTTGGGTTTATGGGCATACTTCTTGCTTTTTCCCAATTGACATGCTGAACAAAGATGATCCTTTTCATACTTTAGTCTAGGTAAACCTACAACTAAGTCCTTTCTGGAAAGATCGTTGATGGTGCCGAAGTTCAAGTGATTGAGACGACGATGCCATAACCATGACTTTGTTTTAGAAGCCTTTGATAACAAGCAGATTGGAGATGACCTCATCATGTCATCGATGGAAATTGTGTAAAGATTTGAGCCACGAGTTCCTTTTAACAGTTCCTTACCATTAAGATCTCTAACAAAGCAGGTATGTTTTCTGAAGGCTACTTCTAGATCAGAATCACAGAATTGACCAACAGAGAACAGATTATGACCCAAACCTTCCACATAGTAAACTCTAGAGATGACACTATCACCAACAACATAATCTCCATAACCCATAATAGCACCGAAATGATCATTACCGAATCGAACAGTCCCGATGAATTTGCTCACGAAGTTCATGAGCCGCGACCGGTCTCCAGTCATATGCTTGGAACAGCCTGAGTCCAGGTACCACAGAACGATTTGAACGATCTGCAGTTGAACACAGACAAGAATGGATAACTGGATAATTGGGATCCCCATGCAAGAATGGGTTCCATTTGGTTAGTTACAATGGTTGGAACACCCACATCAGAAATAGAAGCATTCATATCAGAAAGTGAGGTAGTGGAATCATTGTGAATAGATGCAGTACTAGTGTCTGTATTAGCCCTGTTCACAGTGTGATCACTTCTTAAAGGAATAGTTCTACCAGTAGGCATCCATTTTCTAGTGGGCATTATCTGATTAGTCTTATGACCAACAGGTATCCAATAGAAGCCTATTTTACTGAATGTTCTTCCTGTGGGTTTCCACTGTTTTCTAACTTTCTTTCGTTTTTGCCTTTTAGCCTTCTTAGCATGAATTTTAGCATTAACAATATTAACTGGACAATTAACATCATTAGGCAGAACATTAACACCACATTCATGATTAGAAACAGAATTCAAGCAGACATCAGTACAAGGTTTGCAAATAGTATCAGAATTCGAATTAATTACAGTACGCCTATGGCTAATACTAGAATCAACACGATTCGTTTTATTCGATTCAAACTTAAAGTTCCTAGATTGTTCTTCTACTCTTTTCCCGTGCACATTCTTAGCTTGCGAGGTCCTATCATTCCTTGTATTGTCTTGAGACTTTGACCTGCTCCCTTTAATGTCACTGATTACTCCTGTAGAGGGAATGGGAACATTAGTTGGTTTTACTACTCTTTGCATCACCTGTTTAGATGTGCTGGGATCTGAACTACATGCAGGTGCACTAAGGTTCACTTTCTTAAAACTAGAGGTACTGAGATTTGTACTCCTAGAAGGCACACTTGAGTTCTCTTTCTTAGCATTGACAGATCTGGAGTTTGAACTACTTAAAGGCACACTACGGTTCTCATTCAAAACATTGGGAATCGAATGCATATCATACTTGGCATTAGGCATCGAGCATGGAATCAAAGGATTAACTCTCTCACCTAATGACTTTGGGCATATTGTGATCAAGCATTCTAAGATTTCTTGAGATCGTTTGGCATATAAGCAAGCATGTCCAATTGCATTATCATGAGGTTTCTCTAGCTTATCTTCTTCAACAATCTCACGCAGACATTCTAAGCAATCCTTAAGAGATGAGAAGTATGTTTGAATAGCAAGTTTGTTGTTCCTTAGATGAGGAGGGACATATGTCACAGACAAAGCATATTTATTACAAGAGTGAACCTTTGATACACCATTCTCCTCATTGGTCATTGGCATTTTCCCTTTTACCTGACTCTTCAGATTCTCAATTTCCTTTTGCAATGAAGCTATTTGTTCGTTATTTTTGTTACGAGTGACCTTAATTGATTCAAATAACTCATTGAAATGACGTTTAACCTTTTCATTTTCTTCTAGAAAACTTTCGTTTTCCTTTTGTAAAGCATTTACTAGGTTTTGAAGATGAAACGTTTGAGAATTCTGAGAATCTAAAGGAGGAGGCATTTGGGAGCCTGTCATATTGTTCGTTTGACCCTTTAATTGAGAGATTTGGGCTTTCAACTTTCTGATCGTGTTGCACTGAGCTTGAATCTGTTCATCACGTTTGTTAATTTGAAAAACTGCATCAAACTCTGGAACATCTGATGATGTCTTGATATTTGAAGTTTTGACATTTCTTTAAGATGTTGATATTTTAGTTGTAAATTAAAATGCTCAACTTCTAGTTTAGAAAAATGTTTAACCAAATTGTCGTGATCATCCAGTTCAATTTTCTCGTTTAGTTTAGAATTAGTTTTTTCAAGCTCAATGACACGATCATGGGAGACTTTCAGGGCAACAGATAGTTCATGAAATTTGGAAGCATTAATAGAGCAATTTGAAGCAGTAAAAAACATATCTTGAGCAACACATTCAGTAATAAGAGTCTCATTCAATGTATGCAAGTTCTTCCTCTCAATCTCATTATATTTTAGTGCACGCTCATAGTCACTAACTTCAACTATTATTGCGTCAAATTCCTTTTCCATTCCCTTAATATCCGTTTCTATCCCCTTTTTAAGACTCTCAAAGTGATCTTTTAGAAGTTTAAAGAAAGGCATGACCTCAGTTAAATAACATTCTTTCATTTGTTCAAAACCCCTTTCTCCTTCAGTTATACCAGTGGGTGTGATCCTTTTCTTGCAAGTTTTCTCAAAATCAACAAATAGTTGAAAAATAACGTATTGGCTAATTAAGGTCTTGCTTTTAGTGGCAATTGTTCTAGGAACAAGATGCATTGGTGTGTTAGGAGGATACACAGTTGCTCTAGGCATTTTCCAAAGGGGAGGGTTTGTTTCTACAATATTTTCAGCTTTCTGCTTATCTAAATCCATTTTCCAGAAGACTTGTTCGGGAGTCAACAATGTCTGAGTCTTAAACTTGTTCAAGGAAATCCAGTTTTCCTTCTTGTAGTCATGGGGAGTGATAATTACTTTCTTCTCTTTGCATTTAGGATTATTTAGTTTCTTATTCATCTTCTCCCTAGTGACTTCATCTAATTTCTTATCATCCTCAGTGCACTCAATGCAACTAGGTTTTTGTCTAGGTTTAAGAATCTCATTGCCATCATAGATAACACTTTGAGCTACTTTTGCTATCTTTCCATACTCAGGGTTGGGTTTATCTATAATGGGAACACTATGCTTATCGCTTAGAACTCTATGCTTAGTGATCATGTGAGCAGTCTGAATGGTGTTTCCTTGCATGTACAACTTGTTTTCAAGTTTGTTTTTCAAAGTTTTCAGATTAGAAAAATCTCTCAAGAGCTTTGATTCCTTTGCATTAAATTCTTGCTTAAGCATTTTCACATTTTCTTGAAGTTCTTGTTTTTGCTTAGCTGTTTTAGAAAGTTTTTCTTGCAAGGAATTTAATTCTTGTTTCAATACTTCTTCTCTAAAATTACTTTTTCTAATTACTGTACGCACTTGGTCATCCATTTCCTGCTCACGAGTGGTCAACTCAAATTTAGCACGTTGTTCATAAATAGCAACACGTTCTTTATAGGCATTTAGTTCAGAAATTACTGAATCATCAGGGGCACATGCAGTGTATTCATCAAAAACATGGTCATTGTTGACTACAGAAGATGCATCACTTGGTACAACTTCACTTTCACTTTGTTTCACATATTGATCATATGGTACAATGTCGGTATTACCCATATTTTCAATATTTGATTCAATAGTTTCAGTTGATAGTACTTTGTCATGCATCTTTTGCACATCAGCATCATCGTATAGTTTTAGTACCTCTGAGATGAGTTTGTCCTTGGATGGGCCAGCTTGTGGTGAAGAAGAGACCTTGGGAGAAACCATTGGAGAAATGCTAGCCATAAAAATTGTGTGTGCAGTAGGTCCATCATCCACATCAGAGTCGTATGCATCATGATGAGTGTGTAAATACTCATCATTTTTGTACAATATAAACTGCAAAATCATCTGAAAACACTCAGAAACACATCAAAATGATCAAAATATCACAAATCAGAGTTTTATGTGTTTTAAATGCAAAAATATCAAAATCAGATGAAAAACATATCAAATTTGCAAAAATTGCAGTTTTAGTCCCCCAAGTTTCTAAAATTGTCAAAAATAGTCCCTGAGTCAAAATTTCAAAAGAAAAATCACCAAAGGTACTTTTTAAATCATAACTTGCCAAATTTAGTCCTTTGGTGAAAAATGTGAAAAGTTTGAGAAAATTACAAAAATGGTCCTTCAACTTTGAAAATTGGCAGAATTGGTCCCTGGAAAATGTGAAAATGTCAACTTTGGTCCTTGAACTATTGATACTTGTCAATTTCAGTCCTTGGAGCATCTTTGCAGATTTGGCAGCCTAGGTCCTTACAGTTTCAGAAATTACAAATTAAGTCCTTGATAATTAAAAACCTTTTACACCACTTGGACTTGTCATTTCTATTTTTGACCCTGCCTACCCTTTGTGACCCTGTCATTACAACAAATTGGACTCCCCTGTTATTTAATATCCTAAGTCAAATGAAGTTTGACCCTGTCCTCTTCCCTCCCTCACGTGCAACCACCTCCATCATCACCTCCTACACACGCATGCCTGCAAGCCTCCCCCCTCCTCCACCACCATACACCTAAACCCACCCTCCACCTCACACTCAAAGCCAAGGTGCATTTAATGCACCCTTGTACCTAACACTCAAGCCCCAGCTGGCTTAACCATTTTTGGCGCCAAAATCCTTTAAACGGCTAGGATCACTTTCACACATCCAAGGGTTGAGATTGTTGGTGGGAACTATTCAGAAAGATGAGAGAGGAAGTTTGAAGCTTATATAAGACCAAGGGAAGCATCAAGCAAGGAGTTAGTTTTTAGTTTTTAAGTAATGTATGTCGTTTTATAGCTTAACTTGTCTTAAATAGTTTTAATCTGTATTTTCAAGCTTAATTGTATCAAATAACAGTACCCAAGTGTATTTCAACTTTCTTTAAGTATCAATTTTAAGTTCAAGTTAATTTACATCTTATGTATCCACTGTTGAAATTGTAAGTTCCAAACTCTTTTGATAAAGCTTTTAGCAGCTCAAGTTTAATCTCATATAAGCTTATATAAGCTTATAATAGCTTTTTGTAAGCTTATAATCAAGTTTCAACCTCTTTTGAATATTGGTCAATATAAGTCAACATAAGCAAAAATGGTGCAGAAATGGGAAAGGGTTGATGCAGGCATGGAAATGGGTTGAGTTATAGCTTATTGGGTTGGATTTGATAGGTTAGTGGTCTTTGTTTCACAGTTTGCTAGCCATAGTGGCTTTGGACTATTGTAAGTGATTTACAAGTTTTTATGCACAATCTGCAATTGTAGTTTAAATCTGTTAAAACCTGTTCTAGTAGTAGTAATTTAGTTATATTAAGTTAGTTGGATCATAAAAATAAGTTGAATCATTGTTTAAACCTGTTTTGTGTGCTAATCAGTGTAATAAGGGAGTGTTTGGTTTATAGCCTAAGACTGCCCTATAGGCTTGTGCAGTGGTTCATTTCTCTTGTTTCATGTTTGTATAGTCTAAGTATGTTCATTTGAGTCAAAGTATTGTGCCTGCATAGCCTCAAGTCAACATTTCACTGAATCTGCTTTAACTGCTCATCTGTGTGGATTTGGATTTGCTAATTTCTTGTTTTGTGTTTAGAAGTGTTAAATATTGATTGCATTAGGTTCATTACAATACATAACATCAATCTCAGTCACAAAATTGGATCCAAAGTTCATGTTAGTCAAAGTTTCACTTTTACTACAAAAGTCAAAATGGCAAAAAATCTGTTTTGGGCTCATTTAGGAAGAATTGTTTTGAGTTCATTTCTGGGACTTACTCAGTGAGACTTGGTATTTTAGAAACTTCAACTGGTTCTCTTTCTTATCAGTATTTTTGTAAAATTTTGCAATTTATTTCAAGGCTTCAAATCAGCTCTTCTTTTAGGCCCATATTGCCCTGCTCACTGTTTCAGTATAACTGAGGTTTTTCTCAGACTTTGTGCAAGGTGCACAGAGCTCATAAGAGCTTATCATAGTCTGATTTTTGGTGAAATTGATCTCACCCAGGTCCTTTCCAAGTTCCAATTCATAGTTTTCAGTTTGAGCTTATTTATAAGCCTGTGTTTGTGTTCAAACTTACCACTCAGAATATGTTTTAACTTGAAACTCATAGACATCAAATCTCTGCTATCTTGTGATTCTGTGGTTGTAGCTTGTTATTCTTAGTTGCATTCTAGTACTTATAGCATATTTAGACCTCTGTAAACTGTTGGTAGCTTAATTTGTTCATTTGGCTTATTTTAGTGCTTATTTATAAGCACTTGTTTTAGCAGTTTCACTTTCTTACAAACAAGTGCCTGTTTTTCCATTTTTCCTAGCTTCCTTTTATCATTTTAGAGTTTTCCTGAAATTTTCAGATTTTTCCTAGTTGATTTGCTATTTTTCTTAATTTAAAGTAGTTTTTAAGCATTTTTAATTAGTTTTTAATACAAAAAATTCAGAAAAGGTTCAAAAAATAATTTTTCAATTTTCTTAGGTTTAGATAAATATAAAAAGTAAAAAAAGTAATTTTCCAGATTTTTCCTAGTTTATTTGGTAATTTTTAGTAATTTAATTAGTTTTTAATAGTTTAAAATTCATAAAAAATAGAAAAATAATCAGAAAAATACAAAAATAGTTTTGAAAATTCTATTTTGATATTTTAGACTTTTCCAATTCATAATTTTATTTTTCTAGCTTTGTTTCCTAATTTCTTGTATTTTAGGTAATTATTAAATAGTTAAAAATAGTTTTTAATTAATAATAATTAGATAATTAGTTATAAAAATAATTTTCTTTTTCTAATAGTTTTCTTTTATCATTAGGTTTGTAAAAACATCATTTTCATATTTTTAGGCTTAATATTGCTTTAGTTTCACTTTTTATTTTGTACGTCGCGTAGATTTTAATTTCAGTTTTATAAAAACATAAAAACAAAAACATCATTTTAAATATAGTGATAGCGTTTATTTAATAGATTTTATCTTTTTAATTTCCTTTAATTTGCATTTAAGCCGTTGTAATTTGTTGGCTTTTTCCTTTAGTTATAATAATCACAAATCCCTTTTCTGTTCAAATTTCCCGATCACTTCACGTTTGATAATTCATTGCATAGCTCGCTGGGACATAACGACCCGGGGAGACTCTATACTCCTCAGATCTTCATTGAGTTCGTGTTCAAACTGTTTTAAGGTCCTTACGGTCTGCCATTCACAAGTGGCGGGCTTGTGTGAGAAACCTTGACGGTTTTGCACGCATCAAATTTTTGGCGCCGCTGCCGGGGAGCTGTGCTGATCTATCTTCCGTGTAGCAGATTAGTTGTTTGAATACTCACTCTTTGTTTATATCATCCATCATCTATCATCTATATATATATCCATATTTTCTTCTAAAAAATCCAAAAACCCAAAAACATCCAAAAACGTATAAAACACAAAAATATTTTCCTTTTGTTTCTATATATGTATCAAATAATAAAAATACAAAAAGATTCGTCGTTTTCTTAAATAATAAACAACTTAAAAGATTACCACCGCAAACCAAGGCAGTGCACTACCTAACTGGGGGTGCGACCATAATAAGTTCCCGAACTAAAGATTTAAAACTTGCCTTTGTGTCCTTGTGATTGGTGTACCTTTTTCAAAGAAGCCATTCATATCGTGATTATTGGTTAAGTTCACTGTTGTTTTGCCTCGATTTTGTGTTAATTAATTTTGTTGTGATATCGACGTTTCAGAACCAGAAAACCCAAAAGATTCTCCTTACCCCATTTTTATAAAACGTCTTCATAATTCTCGTTCTCATCTGAAATATCTTCATAATTCCATTTCTCTCCTTAACTCTGAGAGTCCTTAGAGTTAACTCTAGTGCATGCGCACTCGTTCTTCTAGATCATTGAGTCCTTTGCGTGATCAAGCAGAAATTCCTAGAAGACGTTCTCGTAGGCGTGCTGCCCAAATAGTCGAACCCGAGATTCGTACTATTTCTAACAACACCATGGCAGACGAACGTACTATGGCGGAAATGCTCCAGGCACCCACCGAGGGTTATGGAGATGCCATCGTTTTACCAGTTATCAATTCTGATCACTTCGAATTGAAGACACATTTGATCCAACTTGTGTCTACAAATCAATTCCGCGGGTCTGATCGAGAAGACCCGTATGCACACATCCGTTGGTTTAACAAGTTGACTTCAACTATCAATTTTAAGGATGTGCCACAAAAAGTGATCAAGTTGATGCTATTTCCATTCTCACTTGAGGGGGCAGCCCGGATTTGGCTGGAAAAAGAACCCCCTCGATCCATCGAAACTTGGGAGGATCTTGTTCAAAAGTTTGTCAACTATTTCTTTCCTCCATCAAAGATGACTAATCTTAAAAATGAAATTTCTGGATTTCGTCAAAATTTCAATGAAAATTTTGGAGAGGCATGGGAGAGATTCAAAGATCTCCTCAGGAAATGCCCCCATCATGAATTCACGGAGCTTCAACAAGTTAATATCTTTTATAATGGGTTGAACGGTAATGATCAAGATTCTTTGAACGCATCCGCGGGTGGCAATATCTTGAATCGTAGACCTAAAGATGTGCTTGAAATTTGCGAGAGTAAATCTAAAGTTCCTATTTCTCGCAACAAAGTCAATGTTCCGAACACCCCTGCTTCCTCATCCGGTAACTCTTCCGAGTTAGCCGCTCCGTTAGCCGCTCTAACGGACATCATCCATTGTATGATAAAAGAGGTTAAGGAAATCAAAAGCGAAATTCATAAGCCTGAACCAGTCAAAGCCGTAAACAAGGTGTGTGAAACTTGTAGTGGTCCACACGCGTATTATGATTGTCAAGCAACCGATGCTTCCTTTTACCAAGCTCCCGTAGCTTCGGTAAACCACAATCAATACCGACCACAGGCTGATCCTCACTACCGTGCACCTAGCGGTATGACACCACCTGGTTTCCCTCCTGTGCAAAACCAGGGCAATCAAAATCGCTTTGTTCCGAATCAAGGACAAAATTTCAATAACTCTCAAAATTTAAATCAAAACCGGAACAATTTCAACCAACCTTATCAAGCTCCTAATCATCAAAGTTATCAACCACCTCCTCAAGCTCCCATGCCAAATGACTTCATGAAAATGACTGAGTCAAACATGCGTTCAATGCAAACTCAGATCAATAACATGAGAGTTGAGCTTAAAAGGGAAATTGATACCACAATGTCTCGGCAGACAAATGAGTTAAAGAATATGATGAGCAGTTTCATGAACATGAATGAACAAAGCTTCATCATCTTCTGGAGGACTCCCAGGCAATACTATTCCTAATCCCAATGCCGAGTTGAAAGCCGTCACCACTCGTAGTGGTAAGACGCACAATGGACCTACGACTCCTATGCCCCCTCCTCCTGTGGCATTGAGTCAAGTTACCAAGGAGACAACGGACAAGGTGCATTATTCAAGCCCACGAAGTACCGCACACGTCCCACCTTCGGTAGTCCAAGCTTTAAGTCCGGAACCCGATGTTCCGAGGAAAAATCCTGAGCCAGGAAACACTTCCATTCCGACTCAAAAGTCTAGTCAGCTTCCCTACCCATCAAGAATGAATGATGAGAAGCTCAAAGACAAAAACAAAGAGCAAATGGAAAAATTTTTCCAAATCTTCAATGAGCTTCACTTTGATATAAGCTTCGTTGACGCTCTCGTTCTAATGCCTAAATTTGCATCCACGCTTAAAGGCTTACTCACCAACAAAGATAAGCTATCAGAGATGGCGAAAACCCCTCTAAATGAGCAATGCTCAGCGGCCATTCTTAATAAGCTTCCCTAAAAGCTTGAAGATCCTGGCCGGTTTTTAATCCCGTGTGATTTCTTGGGGATGTTTCAATGCTCCGCCCTGGCCGATCTTGGCGCTAGCATTAACCTCATGCCACTCTCAGTATGGAAGAAACTGTCTCTTCCTGAACTTTCATCCACTCGTATGACACTCGAGCTAGCGGACCGTACCGTAACTCGTCCACTTGGGATAGCCGAGGATGTCGTGATGAAAGTGGGAAAATTTCACTTTCATGCTGACTTTGTTGTAGTAGACTTCGATGCAGATCCTAGAGTTCCCCTCATCTTAGGGAGAGCTTTCTTAAGAACGAGTCGTGCTCTGATTGATGTGTTTGCTGAAGAGTTGACCATACGGGTTGACAACGAAGAGCTCACATTGAATATCAACAAGAACTCCAAACCTCTATACAAACAGAGTGTTGCCACAATTGATCAAAAATCTGAAAGAATCAATGCAACACTCTCAAATTTCACGGTTAAGAGTGTTCACCAAAAACGTGCTGAGCTCAAAGCTTTGAAAATTACCCCTGGTTCAAACAAATGGTTTGAAAGCTGTACCAGGGAAGTCAAGAGTGTTCTTGATGATGATGATGATGATCTAGAATCGGAGACTTCATCGGAAGTGGTGGAAACTGCTAGCTCTAAGAGCACACCACTTGTCCCACCTCCGGCATCAGTTTGTCGCATCGAGTTTGTTAAGTCTGTGGATGAAACTAAACTCTCTTCAGTTTCATCTGAGTTGGATGATGATGTTTGTGATCCAATGGGAGACATCTTACCCATTGATGAATTGCTCAAAAATGATCCATCATCTTCTAGTCTTATTCCCGACTCTTCCATTCCTTCTCTCACTCCTGATGAGGAAGATGACAACTTTTGGAATGAAGTCGATGCATTTCTTAGTGATGAGTCAATTCCAACGGGAATTGATAACACTTACCTTGATCCGGAGGGAGACATCCTTTTTCTGGAAAGTTTGTTGATTGAAGAACCATTTCCCACCCTCCCTCCCGGAAATCTTCTTGACAATCACCATCTAAGCTTCAAGTTTAAGCTTAAAGATGTCAAAACTGGTGATTTGCTTCTCTCTGCTGAGGAATGGACTTGCATTCTCATGTACGTCTTTATTCCCTTCTTCACAGATGGTGTGGTTGCTCTTTCCCTTTTCTCTTTCGGGAATGAGGACACCATCTTTGACACCGGTATCATCCTTTATAGTGTCTACTATTAAACAATACCGCGGTTATATCTCGTCGGTGTGGAACTTTCTGATGTTCATATGTTCATTAACATTGTGAACGAAAGTCCGATCGAGATTGGTTTTCCACGTTACTTTCCCCATGAACAAATGAATACGGGGCCGAGTCAAGCTAGCGACTCGGTAATCAAACACAGTAGCATGCCATATGGGTTCTCGCCCATATTTCTGTCTTCTTACCTCTTTCTACCACCCTAGTGTGGGGGGGGGGGGGTTGCCCACATATTTCAAAAAAAAAAAAAAAAAAAAAAAAAAAAAAATTCTTCTTTCTAAATAATGGCCGTAGTATTTCCCTTTCACGTTCTTTGTTTCGGCATAACCGCCGGTACTTTGAATATTGAGGGCAATATTCATTTCTAAGTGTGGGGGGGAATTCTCACGAATTTTATCATGTAATTATACCGCCTAATTCCCCCGTTTTTGGCCAAATTTTTTTTGGAGTAAGTGTTCTACACTTACTCATTTGGTTATCAGTCCGCCATGTCTGTAAAACAAAAGGATTGGCTAATCCAGGAGCAAACGGCTCTTGGTAAAGATATCTCAAATCCGTTGACGGCTTGCAATTTGCCCAAAATTGTATGGTATTCAGCTCACCATATCCTAAAAAGTGAAGAGTTGGCTAGCCCGCAAGATTATGGCTTGTGGTAAAGGCAGTGGAAAAACCATAATTGGTAATCAGCTCACCAAAGATAATATTGATAATTTATCTAAGAGTTGGCTAGTCCAGAAGGGTACGGCTTCTGGTAAAGACAAATCAAATCCGTTGGAAGCTGGTGGTTTGCTCAAAATCACATGGTTATCGGTGTACCATAGTTCTTACTTGAACTGAAACATTTGGCTACTCCAGAAGTAATGGCTTTTGGTAAAGAGATTAAAATCCATTATGTTTTCTCAAATCATTGCTAGGGACTAGCAATATCTCAGTGTGGGGGATTGATGAGTGTGTAAATACTCATCATTTTTGTACAATATAAACTGCAAAATCATCTGAAAACACTCAGAAACACATCAAAATGATCAAAATATCACAAATCAGAGTTTTATGTGTTTTAAATGCAAAAATATCAAAATCAGATGAAAAACATATCAAATTTGCAAAAATTGCAGTTTTAGTCCCCCAAGTTTCTAAAATTGTCAAAAATAGTCCCTGAGTCAAAATTTCAAAAGAAAAATCACCAAAGGTACTTTTTAAATCATAACTTGCCAAATTTAGTCCTTTGGTGAAAAATGTGAAAAGTTTGAGAAAATTACAAAAATGGTCCTTCAACTTTGAAAATTGGCAGAATTGGTCCCTGGAAAATGTGAAAATGTCAACTTTGGTCCTTGAACTATTGATACTTGTCAATTTCAGTCCTTGGAGCATCTTTGCAGATTTGGCAGCCTAGGTCCTTACAGTTTCAGAAATTACAAATTAAGTCCTTGATAATTAAAAACCTTTTACACCACTTGGACTTGTCATTTCTATTTTTGACCCTGCCTACCCTTTGTGACCCTGTCATTACAACAAATTGGACTCCCCTGTTATTTAATATCCTAAGTCAAATGAAGTTTGACCCTGTCCTCTTCCCTCCCTCACGTGCAACCACCTCCATCATCACCTCCTGCACACGCATGCCTGCAAGCCTCCCCCCTCCTCCACCATCATACACCTAAACCTACCCTCCACCTCACACTCAAAGCCAAGGTGCATTTAATGCACCCTTGTACCTAACACTCAAGCCCCAGCTGGCTTAACCATTTTTGGCGCCAAAATCCTTTAAACGGCTAGGATCACTTTCACACATCCAAGGGTTGAGATTGTTGGTGGGAACTATTCAGAAAGATGAGAGAGGAAGTTTGAAGCTTATATAAGACCAAGGGAAGCATCAAGCAAGGAGTTAGTTTTTAGTTTTTAAGTAATGTATGTCGTTTTATAGCTTAACTTGTCTTAAATAGTTTTAATCTGTATTTTCAAGCTTAATTGTATCAAATAACAGTACCCAAGTGTATTTCAACTTTCTTTAAGTATCAATTTTAAGTTCAAGTTAATTTACATCTTATGTATCCACTGTTGAAATTGTAAGTTCCAAACTCTTTTGATAAAGCTTTTAGCAGCTCAAGTTTAATCTCATATAAGCTTATATAAGCTTATAATAGCTTTTTGTAAGCTTATAATCAAGTTTCAACCTCTTTTGAATATTGGTCAATATAAGTCAACATAAGCAAAAATGGTGCAGAAATGGGAAAGGGTTGATGCAGGCATGGAAATGGGTTGAGTTATAGCTTATTGGGTTGGATTTGATAGGTTAGTGGTCTTTGTTTCACAGTTTGCTAGCCATAGTGGCTTTGGACTATTGTAAGTGATTTACAAGTTTTTATGCACAATCTGCAATTGTAGTTTAAATCTGTTAAAACCTGTTCTAGTAGTAGTAATTTAGTTATATTAAGTTAGTTGGATCATAAAAATAAGTTGAATCATTGTTTAAACCTGTTTTGTGTGCTAATCAGTGTAATAAGGGAGTGTTTGGTTTATAGCCTAAGACTGCCCTATAGGCTTGTGCAGTGGTTCATTTCTCTTGTTTCATGTTTGTATAGTCTAAGTATGTTCATTTGAGTCAAAGTATTGTGCCTGCATAGCCTCAAGTCAACATTTCACTGAATCTGCCTTAACTGCTCATCTGTGTGGATTTGGATTTGCTAATTTCTTGTTTTGTGTTTAGAAGTGTTAAATATTGATTGCATTAGGTTCATTACAATACATAACATCAATCTCAGTCACAAAATTGGATCCAAAGTTCATGTTAGTCAAAGTTTCACTTTTACTACAAAAGTCAAAATGGCAAAAAATCTGTTTTGGGCTCATTTAGGAAGAATTGTTTTGAGTTCATTTCTGGGACTTACTCAGTGAGACTTGGTATTTTAGAAACTTCAACTGGTTCTCTTTCTTATCAGTATTTTTGTAAAATTTTGCAATTTATTTCAAGGCTTCAAATCAGCTCTTCTTTTAGGCCCATATTGCCCTGCTCACTGTTTCAGTATAACTGAGGTTTTTCTCAGACTTTGTGCAAGGTGCACAGAGCTCATAAGAGCTTATCATAGTCTGATTTTTGGTGAAATTGATCTCACCCAGGTCCTTTCCAAGTTCCAATTCATAGTTTTCAGTTTGAGCTTATTTATAAGCCTGTGTTTGTGTTCAAACTTACCACTCAGAATATGTTTTAACTTGAAACTCATAGACATCAAATCTCTGCTATCTTGTGATTCTGTGGTTGTAGCTTGTTATTCTTAGTTGCATTCTAGTACTTATAGCATATTTAGACCTCTGTAAACTGTTGGTAGCTTAATTTGTTCATTTGGCTTATTTTAGTGCTTATTTATAAGCACTTGTTTTAGCAGTTTCACTTTCTTACAAACAAGTGCCTGTTTTTCCATTTTTCCTAGCTTCCTTTTATCATTTTAGAGTTTTCCTGAAATTTTCAGATTTTTCCTAGTTGATTTGCTATTTTTCTTAATTTAAAGTAGTTTTTAAGCATTTTTAATTAGTTTTTAATACAAAAAATTCAGAAAAGGTTCAAAAAATAATTTTTCAATTTTCTTAGGTTTAGATAAATATAAAAAGTAAAAAAAGTAATTTTCCAGATTTTTCCTAGTTTATTTGGTAATTTTTAGTAATTTAATTAGTTTTTAATAGTTTAAAATTCATAAAAAATAGAAAAATAATCAGAAAAATACAAAAATAGTTTTGAAAATTCTATTTTGATATTTTAGACTTTTCCAATTCATAATTTTATTTTTCTAGCTTTGTTTCCTAATTTCTTGTATTTTAGGTAATTATTAAATAGTTAAAAATAGTTTTTAATTAATAATAATTAGATAATTAGTTATAAAAATAATTTTCTTTTTCTAATAGTTTTCTTTTATCATTAGGTTTGTAAAAACATCATTTTCATATTTTTAGGCTTAATATTGCTTTAGTTTCACTTTTTATTTTGTACGTCGCGTAGATTTTAATTTCAGTTTTATAAAAACATAAAAACAAAAACATCATTTTAAATATAGTGATAGCGTTTATTTAATAGATTTTATCTTTTTAATTTCCTTTAATTTGCATTTAAGCCGTTGTAATTTGTTGGCTTTTTCCTTTAGTTATAATAATCACAAATCCCTTTTCTGTTCAAATTTCCCGATCACTTCACGTTTGATAATTCATTGCATAGCTCGCTGGGACATAACGACCCGGGGAGACTCTATACTCCTCAGATCTTCATTGAGTTCGTGTTCAAACTGTTTTAAGGTCCTTACGGTCTGCCATTCACAAGTGGCGGGCTTGTGTGAGAAACCTTGACGGTTTTGCACGCATCACATCACAATCAGCAACTTGAAAGGCATTCTGATGATTGTGACCTATCTCCTGAATAGGCTGCTCATCCACATCTGCATCATAAGTCTTGGCATTGCCCTCAGTAAGAAATAGCAATTCCTCTTCATCCAAAGCAGCACCATTGTCCTGAGCTTGTACAAGCAGCATCTTATCTCTGAAGTAATCAGCATTCTGTGGACGCTTTGGAGATGTGCAGTTTCTAGCAATGTGTCCCTCACCACCACAGTTATAACATTTGATCGGCTTAGCTTGACCTTGGTTAACATTCCTTCCTCGATTCTGGTTACCAACATAACCTCTACCAGCTCCACCTCTTCCCTGATCATACTGTCTTTCCTGAACTGGTTGCACCACGATCCTTCCATCTTTAACGGTAGCTTGATTGTGTGGGTTAGATTCAGTTCTGAGGTTGTTGTTGGTTTGTGGGAGAGAATTCATGTTTTGACTAATCAGAAGAGCTAGTTGATTAATGAAGTTACCCACGTGTGCATCAGCATCAGCTTGTTTGAACATGGGATCCGGAATGAGTTTGTGATTACCATTACCCAAAGGTATGACTTGTGAGGCTTTGGTTGTGATTCCGATGTTTGAGTAGAAGGCAGTTGAGTCATTAGACGAGCTTGTCTCTCCCTGGTTGGTTTTGAACTGATTGAGAACCAATTTTTCAAACATAGCATGTCTCTCATTCTGAAGGAGGAAGGCATAGAGTTGCTCATAGTTTGTATTCTTCAATCCTTTAGTGAGCTTCACAGAGGTGACAAACTTGTGCCATTCGGGATTCATGTTGTTCACAAATTTTGAGTTCAGCTGAATGTTAGGCATAGTCATTCTGATGTTTCTCATGTCATTCACCAACTTATGAAATCTCACATAGTACTCATAGACACTCTCATCTGGTTTCATCTTGAAGTGTTCAAATTCGTCATAGAGTTGTGATTCTCTGTCTTCCATAGTTAATTCTGATCCCATACTGCCTTTGCATCGGTGTTGTGATTGATCAGCTTGTAGATGTCTTTAGGAAGACCTTGAAGAACAATGTTAGAAGCCCTGATATCTGCATCGAATCTCTTTTTCTCCTTATCATCAAGCTCATCATACATTTTAGGTCTGTCCATTCCGTAAATAGGAGTTCCATCTTCATTAGTATCAAGTATATCTCTAGTCGTCTCAACTCGATACGGTCCTTCATCAATTGATTTGAGAATGTTGACACCATTTTCCTTTCCAAGGCAGTACAATCTGATTCGTTGAGCCCAAGAATCGTAGTCAGTTCTGTCAAGCATGGGTGGACGAGTATCTGAGCCAGCTGCTTGAACATCCTCGGCAACAGTGGAGATGATAGTAGGAACGTTGGTAGACATGTTAACAGATTATACGGGATTTTATAACTCTATGATTAAACCGGGAAATGGATTCTTTCACGGGATTTTACTAAATCAAGAGAAAACCGTAAACAATCACCCAAGTCGCTAGAAGAAAAATGCACCAAGTCGCTAACACTTAATACGCTACACTCCCAAGTCGCTAAAGTCCCAAGTCGCTAGACGAGTGCAAGTCGCTAAGCAGTAACTCGCTAAGCCTCAAGTCGCTAGCAGAATTTTGGCAGCAATTCGCTACTCAAGTCGCTAAAGATACAAGTCGCTAAAGAGCAACTCGCTACAAACCAAGTCACTACCACCAAGTCGCTACCCGTAGTGGAGAGTCCACTACTTGTACTGTAAATCGCTAAATCTAAGTCGCTAGGTATAAAACTGTAACTCGCTACAAATTTGTGAAGTAAATCGCTACGAAGAAAGTAATCCGTGAGTTAAGTCGCTAGCAAGAAAAAACCACATAAACATCACTTTTCAATCCAAAAACAACCCAACCAAGATGATTCAAGCTTACCAAATGAAAACCTACACACTTGTGATGATTCTAAACATAAAAGTACTAACAAAATCCAAACTTTAACACAAGAAATCAACCAAATGATGCAAAAACCACTAAACTTTTTCAAACTCAAAAACCACCTAAAAACCACTAGAAATCCAAAGATGTGCAAGATATGATCTAACCATGGCTCTTGATACCAATTGTAGAATATTAGTTTTCACATACACATCAAACCATAACACCAAGGTGGCGTATAAGTGGAATTCTAGAGAGAGAAAGTTAGAGGTTTAGGGAACTTAGTGAGAGAAAGTGAAAGATACTATTATGAGCTCCAACTCTCTACCTTGGAAGGTAGAGAGTATTTATAGTCTTACATAAATCGCCACACATCGGGCTGTGGATCAGGCATACAGTGGTTAAAGACCCGTCCGTCCTCCACGGTGTTACTTAACTAAATACTACTTAACTTAAAAGAACTACGACTACGAGCTTTCTAACGATTACATATGCTTGAGGTGACCGACTCTTTAATATCTAGAATTTCTAATTCCTAACATCAATTATTTGTGTGTGTGCATGCTTATCCATTATGAGTAGCTAAATTACTATTGTGTTTTCTTAGATCTATGAAACATAGTTGTTGATTATTGTTAGGTTGTCTCTTATTTTAATTGGTAGACGCTAGAGTAACGAAAATTGTCTCCTTCTTTAATTGTTGTTATCTTGAACATCCTAAATTGCACAAAGCTTGAGAGTGCACTTGAGCCATCGTTGTGTTTATTGCGTGAATTGTAGCTTTAAGATAATAGAGTATTCGGGGGAGATACTACGGTACTTAGTGATCCCGGATAGTCTAGAGGAGAGTTACGATTCATAGAACTAGGGAATTAGGCGCCCCCTAAGACCACACAGAATACAATGTACCAATTAAGATGAGGATGTGACAATTCAACCGACCAATAAGAGATAACTAAGGAGTAAGGACATCTAAGTAAACACGCTTTTAATTATCATAAGAACACACCAATCAATCCATAGTTTATCTTTTCCTTTTTATTAGTATAATTAGTTATTAGTTTTAATTAGTAAATAGTTAAAATTTGTAGAAGTACCACCCCTTCCTATACCCCGAGAGCGATCGACCCCCTAGGCTTACCAATACTACACTGCAACGATTAGGTACACTGCCTAGTGGGTTGTAAAGCTTGATCGTAGAAAAGGAAGTCTTTCGACCCCGAACCCCTGCTATCAAGTTTTTGGCGCCACTGCCAGGGAATAGAATAGCTAGTTAGTTTTCTATCTCGATTAGGTATAGTGGCTTGATTCCTATCAAGTGAGTTTTTTTTTTCTTTTTTCTTAGATTTCTTTTAGTCTATCCCCTTTCTTTGTGTTTTTGTTTGTAACTTCGTCACTTTTCACCATGGGTGACAATCCATCCAACAGCGATCCACCACATCATCCACTACCACCACCCAATCAACCACCACTCGACCCACCAAGAGCCTGCACTCTTGGTGAATACTCTAGACCAAGCCATCAAGGCTATAGGAACACCATTGAGCTTCTACATCAAGATCAAACTACGGCCCTGCGATCCGACACCATCTGGTTGGTGCAAAACAGATGTGCATTCGATGGACTTCGTTCCGAAGATCCTAATCAGCATCTCAAGGATTTCCTTAAAATTGTTGACTCCATTGACCTTGATGCTACCACTCGGGAGACCACGCGATTGCTTCTCTTCCAATTCTCTCTACGGGATCAAGCTAGTAATTGGCTTGAGCGACTTCCCGCAGGATCCATCTCAAGTTGGGATGATCTCACCACCCGTTTCCTCGCCCAATTTTTCCCACAAGAGAGAACCACCAAGCTAAGGAATGACATCTTGATGTTCCAACAACGTCAAGGCGAAACCCTTTATGAGGTGTGGACTCGATTCAAGGACTTACTCCACAAAATCCCTCACTATGGCATTGATCTTTGGCTCCAAGTCCAAATTTTCTATGATCATGTCAGTCTTTCCACAAGGCAATTAACCGCGGAAGAATCATGGGGCACAATAGAGGACCATTGTCTCTATGACAACGAATGTTGGAATGACCCCCGTGAGTTGCCCAAAACCGTAAAGGCTATATCCTTGCCTCCAATGGACTCACAACCCTCCAATCGCAGGATGCTCGAACTTGAAGATCAAGTCAAATTCCTAATGAGTTCTTACGAAGCTCCTAAATCTTCACGCAAAGTGAACAAAATCACTTCACCTTGTGAGTTATGTAGTGGTCCCTATGACACTCGTGATTGCACAAAACTCCCCGAACAAGCTTTCGCGGACTACGCCTCCACGTGTACCGATGGAGCGGGAGAGAAGTGGTACACTTTCAAACCCGAGCAAAACAACCTAGGAAATTCCTATAACCCCTCGTGGAAAAATCACCCTAACTTTAAGTAGAGCCAAAACTCAAACCCGCCTCAAAACAACTCCTCTACTCCACCTAATAGGTTCCAACCAAATGGTTCATCTTCAAACCGTACCTCCTACAACAACCCTTCCAACACTGGCAATCCCAATAATCTTGAGGGAATGGTATTAAACTTTATGTTATCTCAAGAAGCTCGATTGTCTAAACTTGAAGCCAATTTCAAATAACGACAAAGCGAGATGACAAATAAGCTCGACACCCACTTGAAAGCCTTCAATGACCGAGTTGTGGGAGCACTCCCAAGTGACACCATCAAGAACCCAAAAGTGAATTCGATTTCATCGAATCTGATTGTGCTAAACCGTCAAGCTACCTCACACAAACTAGCCACTTGTGAATGGCTAACCGTAAGAAGCTTAAAACTGCTTAAAACACAAATACAATGAAGTCCTGGAGAATAGAATGAATTCCCGGGTCGTTAAGTCCCATGGAGACTCAATAGTGTGTCAAAACAAACTCAGATGATAGAGTGATCACTAATGATAGTGATCAGTAAGGATTTTGGATGGATAATTACACTACTGAAAAAGTTTATAAAATAAAGCGACTTAAATACAAATTAAGAAAATTAAAAAGATAAAATATATTAAATAAACGCTATCACTATTTTTAAAATGATGAACGTTTAAAACTTAAAACGTACGTTTAAATAAAAAACTACGTAACGTACGAAATAAAACGTGAGAATAAAGAAAGAAAATACCTACGGATATGAAAAATACATTTTTACAATCCTAATTATACTAGAAAATTATTGGAAAAATAAAATTATTTTTAAAACTATTTATCTAATTATTATTAATTAAAAGCTAATTTTAACTATTAAATAATTACCTAAAACACAAGAAAATATGAAATAAAGTTAGAAAAATAAAATTAAGACTTAGAAAAATCTAAAATAACAAAAGAGAATTTTCAAAACTATTTTTTGTATTTTTCTGATTATTTTTGTATTTTCTATGAATTAAAAACTATTTAAAACTACTTAAATTACTTAAAAATACAAATTTTACTAAGAAAAATCTAGAAAAATATTTTTCTGGCTTTTTATATTTATCTAAACTTAAGAAAAATGAAAAATTATTTTTTTGAAACTTTTCTTAATTTTTTGTATTAAAAGCTAATTAAAAAGGCCTAAAAACTAATTTAAATGCAGAAAAATAGCAAACCAACTTATAAAAATATGAAAATTTCAGTAAAACTCTAAAATTATATTAGGAATCTAGGAAAAATGGAAAAACAGGGGGTTGCTTGTAAGAAAATGAAACTGATGTGCAAAGTGCTTATGGATAAGCACTAGAAATAAGCAAATGGCTACAATAAGCTACCAACCTGTAACAGAAGCTAGGATAAGCTAAAATTACCAAAATGCAACTAAAAACAACAACACTTAACCTCTGAATTGCAATCTACAAAGATTTGATGAATTTGAATTCAAGTGCAAAAACAGTTTTGGGTACCTACTTGTAGCTTAAAAATAAGACACCTAATAAGATAGAAAATGGAAAACCAAAGTGGGAACCTCAAGAGGACCTGGCTAAGTGCTTAAATACCAAATTAGAGACCTAGACAAGCTCTAGAGAGCTCTGTGCAAGCTTTGCAAAACCTGCATAATCCCTGTGCAGATCAATGCCCTGCACAGGGCATTTATTCCCATTTTGACAAGCAATTTTGAAGGTTATAAAAAATTAACAAAAATCCACAAAAATCACCATAAGAAATTAGACCAACAGGAGATTTTAAAACCACAAGTTTCACTAAGATTGATTCAGAAATGAGCCCAAGAAAATTCATCCCATTTGGGCTAAAAACTGGTTTCTTTGCAATTTGACTTTTTAAGCAATCATGAAAAGTTGACTAACTTGAACTTTGATTTAGATTTAAGGACTTAAATTGATGTAATAAGGTTAAGTGAGACTACAGCAAGTTGTATTTATGAATTATGAACACAAAATAAGCTTTTGATTCTCCAAAAATCCAACAGTTAAGATCTTAAGACAGTTTAATGTAAATGTTGACTTTGGTGGTTGCAGGCACAAGATAATGACTATAATAAGCATAAAACAGCTACACAAGCATGAGACAACAGATACCAAGCACTGAACTAGCCTCTAATGTAGTTTAAACTGTAAATCCAAACACCCTTGTTAATAACTGTTATGAACTAGAGACTGAACAAACTGCTGAACCAACATGAAATAAAGATCAAATTAAGTCTAAATACCTTAATTAACACTAAATAAACAAGTAGGAACTAAAATTAAACACAGATATAGATTATGCATCAAACTTGAAAATCACTTACATGTGGTCCTATCCACAGTGGATTGCCAAAGAAACACAAGACCATTTACCTATTCTAAACCATAAAACAACCCAATATCAATCAGAATCCATGCACTGCATCACCCTTTTCCATTTCCAAAACCAAATTGATCTCAGTTTGACTTTTGTTGACCATTTACTAAATTGCTAAAAACTGAGTTGTGAGCTTAACCAAAGCTATAATAAACTTGAATAAGCCTTTTTGAGATGAAGTTGAACTTCTTAAAGCTTGCAAATGAGAGTTTGAAACTGAGTTATGCAACAGTAGCATGAAACAAGGAACTTATATAAAAACTTGAATTGATAATCAAAAACACAATACACTGATGTTTTAACTTAAATGAGATACAAATAAACTGGAACTACAACATTTTGGCTTAACTAGAACATTAATTTAAAAAAAACGACATTAAGAAAAATTATTAAAACTAACTACATGTCTTTCTCTTCTCCTCTTTCTTCTTTTTATACTCCAATCAACTCCCCACTTGTTTCTGATTTGATCCCACCTTCTTTTTGAGACCCTTGGATCACTTTAGGCAATCTTGGCCATTCATTCCATTTTGGCGGGAAATGGATATTTGGCAGTTAGGGAGATTGAGTAAAGGGGATGAAGATGCATTAAATGTATCTTGGATTGTGTAGAGGTGGGGGGGGGGGGGGGACATGGAAGGGATAAGGTGAGGAGGGGGGATGGGATATGCCTGGGTTTGCAGTGATAGCAGTTGGGAGGAGAAGACTTTGGCGGGTAAAGGGATTTGACCAGGGCTTTGACTGGGTATAATATTAAAAGGGGGGTCAAGCTTGAATGGCAGGGTCCAAATGGCTTAATGACAGGGGGTCCAAATGCAATTATGATAGGGTCCAAGGTTTTGTAGGTTTTAATGACAAGGACTAATATGTAATTTCTGAAATATACAAGGACCAATCCTGTCAATTATGCAAAGTTGCTCCAAGGGCTAAAAGTGACAATCTCCAAAAGTACAAGGACCAAACTTGACATTTTCCAATTTTCCAGGGACCATTTTTGCCAATTTTCAAACTTGAAGGACCAATTTTGTAATTTTCTCAAACTTTTGATATTTTTCACCAAAGGACTAATTTTGACAAGTTATGATTTAAAAAGGACCTTTGGTGATTTTTCTTTTGAAATTAGGACTCAGGGACTATTTTTGACAATTTTAGAAACTTGGGGGACTGAAACTGCCAATTATGCAAACTTTGCTCATTTTTCATCTGATTTTGAACATTTTGCATCTGAAACATATAAAATGCAATTTTGGAATATTTTCAGTATTTTGTTGTATTTCTGAGCATTTTTAAACGTTTTGCAGTTCAGATTGACCCAAAAATGATGAGTATTTACACACTCATCAATCCCCTACACTAAACTATTGCTAGTCCCTAGCAATCTTTTGAGAAAAACTTAATGGATTTGAATCTCTTTACCAAAAGCCATTACTTCTGGAGTAGCCAAATGTTTTAGTTCAAGTAAGAACCATGGTACACCGATAACCATGTGATTTTGAGCAAACCACCAGCTTTCAACGGTTTTGATTTGTCTTTTGTTGGGATATGAAAGTGCTGAAGATATCCAAGTACCGAAGATATGAAAGTACTGTAAGCTGCAAAGTACTGGAAGAAGTCAAAGAGTCAAAGTACTGCTAAAGACAAAGTCAAAGTACTGCAAGGTTAAGTCAAAGTACTGCTAGAACAATCAAATTGTTATATTCGTTTATGGAAAGTATTGTATTCCATGTTTAGATTACTTGTCGTACAAGGTTATCAATTGTAAACCGACTAGGATATCCTTGAGCCTATAAAAGGACTCCTAGATTGGCATTAGATGTACGATTTCAGAAAAAGAGTTTTAGAGTTTACGATTTAGAGTTTAGAGAAAAGTTCGATTATCTTAGAGTTGTATTAGAGTATCTGCATAATAAGCAGATTTAGAGTTCGTTAATAAAGTTTTTCTTCTTAGCTTTGTTAAGTAAATTCCGCGTACTTGATAAAGATTGCTCAGTGTTTCTTTGTTAATAACTTAGGATTTATCCGAGGTTATTAAACCTTAACAAGCTAGTTAAGTTAGTTTGATTAAAGTATATCGATCCAACAAGTGGTATCAGAGCTTGTGTGGAAACTCTGACTAGGAAGAAACCCTACAATATTCAAGATGTCGACTGAAGCTGTTCCACAACCCTCAATCACCTCACTCAGAATTCCAATTATCAAGAAGGGAGAATATGATCTCTGGTGCATGAAGATGAGGCAGTATATTGCCATCACAGACCATGCTCTGTGGAATGTAATTGTGAATGGGAATGAAGTTGTTCAAGAACCTGTTCAAGTTTCTGGACAACCTATAGCACCAAAGGCAGTTTTACCACAAGCAACTATAAGGAATCAAGAGAAGGCTCTAAATATTCTCTTGTCTGCCATTCCAGATGGACATCTTCTCAAGTTTCATGATGCTAAAGATGCCAAGCAGCTCTGGGCTGCTCTCAAGACCAGATTTGGAGGGAATGAAGCCTCTAAGAAGATGCACAGAAACTTGCTGAAACAACAGTTTGAAACATTCACAGTAGGAGAAAGAGAGAGTCTTGATGCTGCATATGATAGGTTTCAGAATCTCCTCAACATGTTGGAATTATACAAGGCTCAAGTATCAGTTGAGGATGCTAATTTGAAGTTTCTAAGGAGTTTGCCATCTTCATGGCATGTGATTGCTACTATGATCAGAGGACAACAAGGATTGGATGTTATGGACTTTGATGATCTTTATCATCAACTGAAGGTGTATGAACATGAGATGAGTGGTCAACCCAGTTCCAAATCTCACAGTATTGCTTTTCTATCATCTGAAAAGAAGAGCAGTACTTACAAAAGTACTGCTTCTCAAAGTACTGCTGTTTACAATCCCCCATCATATACTCAGCAGGCCCCACCATCTACTACTTTGAACTCAGATGAAGTTGTGTGCTCCTTCTTTGCACAACAAGCAAGCTTACCTGTCACTTATGAAGAGGATCTAGCACAGATTGAAGAAGATGCACTTGAAGAAATTGATATCAGGTGGCAAGTTGCTTTGATCACTGCAAGGATCAAAAAGTACATGAAGAAGACAGGCAAAAATATTGATTTCAAACCAAAACAAGGAATAACTTTTGACAAATCTAAAATTGAATGCTTCAATTGTCAAAAGACTGGTCACTTTGCAAGGGAGTGCATGTTTGCTAAGTATCAAGCAAACAGAACATCTGAGAAGCCTAAACTTGAGCTCAAGGAAATTCCAATAACTGAAACAAAGGCTTTGGTTGCTCAAGAAAATTTATCAGAGGTTGACTGGAGTGAAGAGTTTGATGATGAACCAGTGACTTACTGTATGATAGCAGTGGAAGATGCAGTTGAAGACACGGTGGAAGCATTGGACTGGAGCACTGCTTTTGATGAAGAATCTGAACATGCTGCTTTGGAATCTGATGATGGCTTTGGAGGATTTGATTGGAGCAAAGAAAGTGAAGATGATCCTGTCCTTCTTGCTATGGTGGCTACTTCACCAACTCAGTCTCCTATCTCTGAGGTATGCTTAAACTGTTATGAGTTTTATCAAAAATTACTTAACAGTTATGTGATTGAAAGAGATAATTGTATTAGGGCTAGGTCTGAGGTAGCAGGATATCAAATTACTTTAGAGTCTATAGAAGCTAAAATCATAACACATGAAAACAATGAAATGGCTTGGGCTGAAAAGTATGAACAACAGGATTACCAGCTAAAACTTAGTGAATGGAAACTAAATTGTAAAATTGCTGAAATTGAGAAATTAACTAAGGAAAGAGATGATCTGTTAGCTAAGTTTGCTGCTTGGGGAGAGTCTGGCTTGTCTCATGTTGAGTATGTTGAAAAACAGAGAAGGGCTTACATTAGAACAGGCTTAGGATTTGGAATGGACTTTAGTAAAATAGATGAAAACCAACCTAGTGATCAGGATGATGGTGAGGACATAACCACTAGTGATGATGAGCTCATTAACTATTTAGATTCATCTAGTAATGAGGGCTCAATAAGTGAACCACCTCCTGAATATAAGAAAGACAATGGTTATCATGCTGTTCCTCATCCCATTAGTCATCACCCTTCTAGGCCTGATGTTTCTCGTTATGGTGTTGACAGTCTAGAGTTTAGGAAGAAGCTAGTTGCTCAATCTAGGTCTGAGAAAACCAAAGAAACTGTTGAAAACAATGTTCAAAATCCAGCAGTACCTTTAAATCAAAGTACTGCTCAACAAGCAGTACCTTCTGCAAAACCTTTTCAAAACAGTACTGCTAAACCTTTTTGGGATAATTTTGGTCAAAACAAATTTTATCAGTCCTCAAGAAGGCAAAACAATTTTGGGCATAGACATAGAAGAAATCACTTTGGTCATATGGGTCAAAAACTGTGTTTTGTGTGTTATAGTCCTACTCACTTAATCAAAGATTGTGACAAACACTCAGAATATCTAAGCAAGTTTTCAAGGAATAAGTCTAACAATCAGAAACCTAGAGAGCACAAACCAGTTTGGACTAATTCTAATAGGGTTAATCACAGAAACTTCACACCAGATCATAGATACCCACATCAGAGAAGACCTTCAGTATCTCACAGTACTTTCCAAAGTACTGCTCAGAGACAAGGTACTGAAAACCAAACTTGGGATAGAAATTCTAGGAGATCTCACTATCAACCTAGAAGGTATCACAATTCATATAGGGGATCTAGATCACAAGAACCACCTGTTAAAACTGAATGGATTAAAAGGGACAGTACTGTTGAGAGACATACAATACGTTCAACAAAAAGTGAATCAGATGTTTTTGTGTCAAAAGAAAAAGCTAATAATCTGGTGAAAGAAATTTATGTTGAAAAACCAGAAAGTTTTGAAAATCCACATGATAAACATCAAAAGATAATTTTGGATCATCTGTTGAGAGATAGTGAGAATTACATACTCAAAGAATTTGAGTTTGTAACTTCTCAAGGGGAACACAAGTCAGTAATGGCTTGGGTTCCTAAAAGTTTCTAACTCTTTTCTTTGTGTACAGGGCAATCCAGAAGAGGAGCTTAAAGATCATCTTATTGTGGATAGTGGTTGCTCTGGAAGTATGACAGGCGATAAAGAAATCCTGTCTGATTTTAGAAATATTAGTGGAGGAAAAGTTGCATTTGGGAATGATCCCATTGGAGGAAGGATTACTGGGAAAGGAACTATTAAAGCTGGGAGAATCGATTTTGAGAATGTCAGATATGTAAAGGAGCTAAAGTTCAACTTGTTGTCAGTCTCTCAAATTTGTGATAAAAAGCATCCTGTGTTGTTCACTGACACAGAATGTCTCATTCTTTCTTCTGACTTCAAACCTGTTGATGATGACTTGGTAGTACTTAGAGTACCAAGGACAAATGATGTGTACAGTTTAGACATGAAGAGTCTACATTCTTATGGAAGAGCCACATGCTTGGTGGCTAAAGCAACATCTGAAGAGGCAAATCAATGGCATAGAAGATTGGGCCATGTGAATTTCAAGAACATCAACAAACTGGTCAAAGGCAATTTAGTTAGAGGTTTACCTTCAAAGACTTACAAGAATGATCAATCATGTTTGGCATGCAAGAAGGGTAAACAACACAAAGCTTCCTGCAAGAAGCTTGATGAAAGAAATATTAGAGAACCATTGGAGCTATTACACATGGATTTATTTGGACCTGTCTCTGTGGCAAGTTTAAATAAGAAGAAGTACTGTTTGGTTGTTACTGATGATTGTAGTAGATTTAGTTGGGTTTTCTTTTTGGGCTTTAAAGATGATACCTTTGATGCTATTCAAACTCTTATAATAGCACTTGAAAACCAATTAAGACTCAAGGTTAGAGGTATTAGATGTGACAATGGAACTGAATTCAAGAACAAGCCTATGGATGACTTTTGTGCTAATAAAGGCATAAAGAGGGAGTTTAGTATTGCTAGAACACCACAGCAAAATGGTGTTGCAGAGAGGAAGAATAGGACCTTGATTGAAGCAGCAAGGACCATGTTAGCAGATTCTCATCTCCCTATTCAATTTTGGGCAGAAGCTGTAAGTACTGCATGCTATGTACTCAACAGGGTTTCTGTCACAAAACCACAGATGAAGACACCCTATGAATTGCTGATGGGCAATAAACCCAACATTCGTTTTATGAAGCCTTTTGGATGCCCTCTTACTATTTTGAACACTATTGATAATCTGGGGAAATTTGATGGCAAGTCTGAAGAAGGTTACTTATTGGGATATTGTACTAACAGTAAAGGCTTTAGAGTCTACAACAGAGTTTCTAAGAAGATTCAAGATTGTCTTCATGTTGAGTTCTTAGAAGATCAAGACAATGAGAAAGGTAAAGGTCCTGATTGGATGTTTGATCTTGAGATTTTATCTCCTTCAATGAATTATGTTCCTGTTAGAGAAGAAAATCAACCTTTGCACACTGAAGAAGATATTCAGTATGTTGTTCATGATATTCTTATTAGACCTGATGCTGTTCCTGATAAAGATCCTATGAGTCCAAAATACAGTACTGATGTTCCTAAGCAAAGTACTGATTCTCCAAATCAAAGTACTGTTGCACCACAATCCTCATTATCTGCTGAGGATCCCTCTATTCAAGAGGAACTTAATCAGATGCTTCTTCAAGATGTATTAGCACATTCGTACACTGATAAACAAAGGAGAGCTTATGAAGAGGCAAAGAAGAAGAATAAGACTGCAGAGTACTCTTACAGTACTTTGGACAGTACTTTCAACCAAAGTACTGATGCACCAGTTGACAGTACTTTAGATGATTTGGATGATCCTACCATGCCTGAGTTAGAAGAAACTGATGATGAGCTTGAAGATGAAGGTATTTTCACAAATTCCAATGAAGGTGCTGATTATACTAACTTAGATGATACATATGAAGTTCCACAGTCTCCAATCTTACGAATTCATAAGAATCATCCAACTGATCAAATCATTGGTCCTTCTACTTCTGGAGTTATGACAAGACACAAAGCTAAGGGTTTCACAAAACCTCATAATGCTTTACTTAGCTTTGTGTATAAACAAAACAGGCTAAATCATAAGGACCATCAAACCTGCTTATTTACTTGTTTCATCTCTCAAGAGGAACCAAAGAATATTGCTCAAGCTTTGACTAAAGAAAGCTGGGTTGAAGCTATGCAGGAAGAACTTCTTCAATTTAAACTTCAAGAGGTTTGGGTTTTATGTGATCTTCCAGATGGGAAGAGAGTTATAGGAACCAGATGGGTCTTTAGAGTTAAAAGAGATGAAAGAGGCAATGTTATCAAGAACAAGGCAAGGTTAGTTGCTCAGGGTTATAGACAGGAGGAAGGGGTAGATTATGATGAAGTTTTTGCTCCTGTGGCAAGGATTGAAGCTATTAGAATCTTTCTTGCTTTTGCTTCTTATATGGGTTTTCAGGTATATCAGATGGATGTCAAGAGTGCCTTTCTTTATGGCATTATTACAGAAGAGGTGTATGTGAAACAACCTCCTGGTTTTGAAGATCCTAAGCATCAAAACAAAGTCTATAAGGTGGTTAAGGCTCTATATGGTCTTCATCAGGCACCTAGAGCTTGGTATGAGAGGCTCTCTACATTCTTATTAAAACATGGATACAGAAGGGGAGCTATTGACAAGACTTTGTTTATCAAGAGAGACAAGAAGGATATCATGTTAGTTCAAGTGTATGTTGATGATATTATCTTTGGGGCTACCAAACAGTCCATGGTTAGGGAGTTTGAGCAGCTGATGCAGAAGGAATTTCAAATGAGTTCAATGGGAGAGTTAACATTTTTTTTAGGACTTCAGGTTAAGCAGTCAAAGGAAGGGATTTTCATTAGCCAAGACAAGTATGTTACAGACATACTTAAGAAGTTTAATTTTGATGATATGAAGGCTGTTACTACACCTATTAAATCTATCAATTCATTGGGAAAAGATGAAGATGGACAGCCAGTTGAAGTCAAGTTATACAGATCTATGATTGGCTCTCTTATGTATCTTACTGCATCAAGGCCTGATATCATGTTTGCAGTTTGTTTATGTGCTCGATATCAAGTTTCACCAAAGATCTCTCACCTGAATGCTGTCAAGAGAATTTTCTGTTATTTGAAACAACAACCTAAGTTGGGGTTGTGGTATCCTAAAGAGTCACCTTTTCACTTAGAAGCTTTTTCAGATAGTGACTATGCAGGTGATAATTATGATAGAAGATCCACAACTGGTGGATGCCAATATCTTGGAAGAAGGTTAGTCTCCTGGCAATGCAAGAAGCAGACAATTGCAGCAACATCATCTACTGAAGCTGAATATGTAGCTGCTGCAAGTTGTTGTGGTCAAGTTTTATGGATGCAAAATCAACTCTTGGATTATGGGTTCAATTTTAAGAATACTCCTATCAATATTGATAATGAGAGTACTATTTGTATTGTGAAGAATCCTGTGTATCATTCCAAGACAAAGCATATTCAGATTAGGCATCACTTTATCAGAGATTGCTATGAGCATAGGCTCATTAATGTGGTTAAAGTTCACACGGATGACAATGTAGCTGATTTACTCACAAAAGGTTTTGATGTGTCACGATTCAATCACTTGGTCGTGAGCATTGGAATGATTAACTACTAAGCTATGTTTAAGGGGAGGACTATAAGATGTTAGGTATAGTCCTGTGTATTACTTGAGGGGAGGATGTTAGTTTATACTTAGTTTATATGAAGGTTTTTGGCAAAGTACTGTATTTCCTGAAAGTACTGCTTGGGAAAGTACTGCTTGGGAAAGTACTGCTTATGTGGAAAGTACTGTTTGTCATATTAAAGTACTGTTCCAACGGTAATATTGATGGGTAATTGGTAATAACGGTAACTTTGTTATTTAGGATGTGATTTTTCAAATCTCACCTATAAATAACTACTTTCCGATTTTCCCTCTCATACTATTACTACACATCTTTTCCATACTTATCTTCCAATTACCATCTCTTAATTATTCGATACAATCTTTCTATTGTGTTCACTCTTTCAACAATGGTGAATCGTTTAACTGTTTCGAAGCACAATATGGTGGCTAATTTGGACAAGACTGAGGCGAATGTGGCTTTCTATGATATCATTGATTATCTTATTGGGTCGCCTATTAGTTATGCTCTTTTAGTTGAGCCGGATGTTATTGAACCGTGGATTCAAGAATTTTGGGCTAATGCTAGAGATAATATGGAGGAGGATGAATATTATATTAGATCATCAGTTGCTGGACGAACTATCAAGATTACAGAGGGCTCTATTCGCACAGATTTATTATTTGAAGATGAAGATGGGGCTATTAGATTTGACAAGCAACTGATTTGGGATACTTTTAGGAATCTTGGTTATGAAGGTTCTTTGACTGAAAAAACATTCAAGAAAGCCTTATTCTGTCCTCAATGGAAGTTTTTGATTCATGTATTGCTCCATTGCATAAGTTCTAAAAGCACTTCTTGGGAGCAGTTTGGGTCGAATATTGCATCTGCAGTGGTTGGCTTAGCTACTGATAGGATGTTTAACTTTTCACGGCTTATTTTGGATGGGATGCTACCGCATATATCCTCTGGGGCAACTTGGTTGATGTATCCAAGGTTTATACAGGTTTTCTTGAACAAGCAATTGGCTGATGTTCCAAAACCTGCTGCTTTACTACCTGTTATTGTGCAACAAGCCAAAATCTATACATTCATGGCTAAGAGAAGTAATTTGTTCAGAGGTGGAGATATTCCATTAACAACAACAATGATGGAAGTTGTACAAGCTGTTCGTGATGCAGCTGGAGAGGATGACGAAACTGAAGGTACTAATTCTTCACAAAGTATTGCTTCACAAGGTACTGCATCTGCAAGTACTGCTTCTCGTTAAGGTACTGCTTCGTTACAAGGTGATGTTTCTTCAGGTCCTGAGGTTCAAGTAGAGATTGAGAGAACACCTACTTCATCTCCACAACGTTCTGTTTCAGAGGCTCATTCACCACTTCAAGGTGCTGCTCATTCTATACCTCGTGAAGGTTTAGCTATGGATAACTATGCTTTGACAAGGGCGCTAGCTAGGTTGAACAAGACTGTTGAGCGTCAAGCTAAAACAATTAAGAAGTTGAAACGTAACTATTTCTGGTTGAGAAATTTTGTTAAACCCTATATTCAAGGTTTCAACTTATGGGTTAAGGAGGAAAACAAACGTCGTAAAGCACTTCGTCAGGAATTGAAAAGAAAGAAGGTTCCTAAATCATCTTCTGTCAACTTGGGGAGGAATTCAGAAAAGGATAATTTGAAAGAAGATGTTACAAAGAAGAAAGAATCTGAAGAAGATAATGACATGAAGATGAACAGATCAAAGATTAGTGTTTTCAAAGTTGAGAAATCTAAGAATGGAGATTATATGATTTTTCACAAAGAAGATAAAAGTTTCAAAGTTTTCAAAAGGCTATGGGATTTGCTGCATATTATAGATAGAGTAGATCTATTCTACTTATATGATGTTGTAAAGGCTTATTTTGAAGATAATCCATTAGAAGGGATTGGATTGATTTTACATGGGGATCTTATAACCATGTGGGAAACTGATGAAGAAAGCACTGATGATATTTGGAAGGATCAAGAAAGCTGGGAAATAGTTTGCTGGAGATTCTTTGAAGAATCTGGAGTTCATGTCTTGGAGCTAGAAAATGGAACAATGATTCACATGTTTGCAGAAAGAAGATATCCTCTTACAGTTGATTTAATGAGAAGAATGCTAGAGCATGGATTGGAAGTAGAAGAGGCTGATGAAACTGCTTGCATGGTGATCAATTTGCTTATAGACTGGACTACTATTGCTGAGAATGATCTTTAACTGGTATGAATTTTATTTGAATAAATATTTTCTGATATATCAGTACTTTTATTCAAAGTACTGCTAGTCAGACAGTACTTTTATCAAAGTACTGTTTGCTGAACTAAACCAGTTAAAATAAATTTTTAGAAGAAACCTTTTTGCTAAATAATAAATATTTTGAAATAAAGGTTAAATGGTTTTTGTGATGATAACATCAATAGGTTATCAATTCACCATGGTTACAAAAGGATTGACTAATCCATGAGCAAACGGCTCTGGTAAAGATATATCAAATCCGTTTTTAGTTGACAACTTGCTAATAAGTTGGATGGTCATCAACTCACCATATCAGTAATGTGAAGAGTTGGCTAGCCCACAAGAAATGGCTTGTCGTAAAGGCAGTGGAAAAACCATTATTGGTAATTAGTTCACCATTAGATAGAAGAACTAACTAGTCCAGAAGGGTACAGCTTCTGGTAAAGACAAAACAAATCTGTTGATAGCTGGTGATTTGCTAAAAATCATATGGTTATCAATGTACCATGGTCTTACAGACCAAAACATTTGGCTACTCCAGAGATAATGGCTTTGGTAAAGAGTTCTAAATCCATTGAATTTTCAATGATTCACTTAGATGTGATGAGAATAGTATGCAACTTAAACTGAATTATTGTACAAACTGTCATATGTTGCTGTGTTGCTGAGAAGATGGAGATTGCTGGATGCTGCTGTAAAGAAAACAATTCTAAGAGATACTTTGACAAAGCACAGATATTACAGAGATACTATCTAAAGACTAAAGAACAATCCATTTTTAAGATGAAGCTGTTAAAGATATATTCACAAAAGAACTTGAAGTCAAGCAAGTAGAATTCAAGTTAGGGGAGGATTGTTGGGATATGAAAGTGCTGAAGATATCCAAGTACTGAAGATATGAAAGTACTGTAAGCTGCAAAGTACTGGAAGAAGTCAAAGAGTCAAAGTACTGCTAAAGACAAAGTCAAAGTACTGCAAGGTTAAGTTAAAGTACTGCTAGAACAATCAAATTGTTATATTCGTTTATGGAAAGTATTGTATTCCATGTTTAGATTACTTGTCGTACAAGGTTATCAATTGTAAACCGACTAGGATATCCTTGAGCCTATAAAAGGACTCCTAGATTGGCATTAGATGTACAATTTCAGAAAAAGAGTTTTAGAGTTTACGATTTAGAGTTTAGAGAAAAGTTCGATTATCTTAGAGTTGTATTAGAGTATCTGCATAATAAGCAGATTTAGAGTTCGTTAATAAAGTTTTTCTTCTTAGCTTTGTTAAGTAAATTCCGCGTACTTGATAAAGATTGCTCAGTGTTTCTTTGTTAATAACTTAGGATTTATCCGAGGTTATTAAACCTTAACAAGCTAGTTAAGTTAGTTTGATTAAAGTATATCGATCCAACATCTTTACCAGAAGCCGTTTGCTCTGGACTAGCCAACTCTCAGATAAATTATCAATATTATCTTTGGTGAGCTGATTACCAATTATGGTTTTTCCACTGCCTTTACCACAAGCCATAAACTTGCGGGCTAGCCAACTCTTCACTTTTTAGGATATGGTGAGCTGAATACCATACAATTTTGGGCAAATTGCAAGCCGTCAACGGATTTGAGATATCTTTACCAAGAGCCGTTTGCTCCTGGATTAGCCAATCCTTTTGTTTATTAGACAAGGCGGACTGATAACCAATTGAGTAAGTGCAAAACGCTTACTCCAAAAAAAAAATTTTGGCCAAAAACGGGGGAATTAGGCAGTATAATTACATGATAAAATTCGTGAGAATTCCCCCCCACACTAGAAATGAATATTGCCCTCAATATTCAAAGTACCGGCGGTTATGCCGAAACATAGAACGTAAAAGGGAAATATTACGGCCATTATTTAGAAGAGATTTTTTTTTTTTTTTTTTTTTTTTTTTTTTTTTTTTTAATGAAAACTTGTATATATAACATGTGGGGCAACTCCCCCACACTAGGGTGGTACACACGGGTGAAAACCCATGTTTAGCTACTGTTTTTGATTACCGAGTCGCTAGCTTGACTCGACCCCGAATTAATTGGTTCATGGGGAAGCAAAGTGGAAGAAACAATCTCCATCGGACTTTCATTCAAGATGTTTGGACAAACATTTGAAGCACGTGAAAGTTCCACACCGATGAGATATACATAAAACCGGCTCAAAAATGATAAATGAAAATGCCGGGATCAAAAATAGTGTCCTCATTCCCGAAGGAGAAAAGGGAATGAGAAGTCACACCATATGTGAAGAAAAGAAAGAAAATCATGATAAAAATCATGACTAACTCCTCATTATCAGAAGGGGAATTCATGATTTTTGGATCATGAATCTCATCAGTGAGGATAGAATCGTCATCACATGATGGAAGAGACAGAGGTGGGACAAGTGGTGTGCTCTGAGAGCTAGCAATTTCCACCACTTTCGTGATGGTCTCTGTATCGGCCTCAGACATTTCATCGAAAAGAGGATTTACTTTCCCAAAAGTGTAGTCATTATTAAATTCAAAAAGAGGGTTTGAGAAAATCCCGGAAGTAACCTCAGAAATGTCGAGAGAATCACAAAAAGGCAAATCACAATCACTATCGGATATATCCTCAGACTCAATTGGGATTGGGACAAGATCCTCAACATTAGACGATTCCGTTTCCGGAATTGTGCCAAGATGCTCATCCTCCATTATGAGAGAGTCTTTGGAAGCAATAATAGATAAGATAGGTGTGATAGCAATAGACTGAGGGAGTTGAGAAATGATATCGTTCAATTGAATAGCACTCTCCTCGTTGTCCTCATAATATTTCCCCATTTGAATAGTATCCTCATCATCATCGTCATCATATCGGATTCTTATATTCATCTGCTGAAGCTTACACACCATTCTTTTCATTTGTAGTTTCTTTCGAATGCGTATTTCTTCAGAACTTTGTGGAAGATTACACTCCTCGTAATCATTGAGATGCTGTGAAGGCTCGGAAGTCTGATGACTGATGGAATACTGTGGGGGTTGGAAATTGTCAAAACCGGGAGAATTGGAATTGTGAAAATTTTGATTCATCGGTTGACATTCAAAAGTCGCATGAGGACCCCCGCAATTCTCACAACAGAGATAATTGGGAAAATAACTTTCACCAAAGTTCTGATTGTAACATGGTTCTGGCTCATAGACAAGCGAGACCCGTGGTGGACAATCAAAACCGTAATGAGAATCATTCCTACAAAACTCGCATGAGTAGGATTCGTATTGGGGCTGTGGAGGTAGGTAGGAAAAATCGGGTGTTTCATTGTTTGAAATGGGATCAGGATTACCGACAAACTTGTCTCCGAAACTCACATTGGTACATCGCCGACAATTTCCACTGTTAAATGGACCTCCACACCAGGAACATGTCGAAAACCATGACATGAAGAATTAAACGGATAAGAGGGATAAGAGATGAATAATTAAACGGTTATAGAGGATAAGGAATGGAGAATTAAACAGATTAGAGGATAAAGAAATGGAGAATTAAACAGATTAGAGGATAAAGGATGGATATTTTTGGATTTTTTTGAAAAAAATTGCTATAAAAACAAAGAATGAAAATATTTTTGGTGTTGATAACACTTCAGGAAAAGTGTTAATGAACTTTTTGGATTTTCTTATAACTTTACAAAAAACTTTTTACAAAAGATGGTATATGTGCAAGAATGTGTCTGAAAAAGGTTTAACACACGCTAAAGCCTCCCCGGCAGCGGCGCCAAAATTTGATTGTGCTAAACCGTCAAGCTACCTCACACAAACTAGCCACTTGTGAATGGCTAACCGTAAGAAGCTTAAAACTGCTTAAAACACAAATACAATGAAGTCCTGGAGAATAGAATGAATTCCCGGGTCGTTAAGTCCCACGGAGACTCAATGGTGTGTCAAAACAAACTCAGATGATAGAGTGATCACTAATGATAGTGATCAGTAAGGAATTGGATGGATAATTACACTACTGAAAAAGTTTATAAAATAAAGCGACTTAAATACAAATTAAGAAAATTAAAAAGATAAAATATATTAAATAAACGCTATCACTATTTTTAAAATGATGAACGTTTAAAACTTAAAACGTACGTTTAAATAAAAAACTACGTAACGTACGAAATAAAACGTGAGAATAAAGAAAGAAAATACCTACGGATATGAAAAATACATTTTTACAATCCTAATTATACTAGAAAATTATTGGAAAAATAAAATTATTTTTAAAACTATTTATCTAATTATTATTAATTAAAAGCTAATTTTAACTATTAATAATTACCTAAAACACAAGAAAATATGAAATAAAGTTAGAAAAATAAAATTAAGACTTAGAAAAATCTAAAATAACAAAAGAGAATTTTCAAAATTATTTTTGTATTTTTCTGATTATTTTTGTATTTTCTATGAATTAAAAACTATTTAAAACTACTTAAATTACTTAAAAATACAAATTTAACTAAGAAAAATCTAGAAAAATATTTTTCTGGCTTTTTATATTTATCTAAACTTAAGAAAAATGAAAAATTATTTTTTTGAAACTTTTCTTAATTTTTTGTATTAAAAGCTAATTAAAAAGGCCTAAAAACTAATTTAAATGCAGAAAAATAGCAAACCAACTTATAAAAATATGAAAATTTCAGTAAAACTCTAAAATTATATTAGGAATCTAGGAAAAATGGAAAAACAGGGGGTTGCTTGTAAGAAAATGAAACTGATGTGCAAAGTGCTTATGGATAAGCACTAGAAATAAGCAAATGGCTACAATAAGCTACCAACCTGTAACAGAAGCTAGGATAAGCTAAAATTACCAAAATGCAACTAAAAACAACAACACTTAACCTCTGAATTGCAATCTACAAAGATTTGATGAATTTGAATTCAAGTGCAAAAACAGTTTTGGGTACCTACTTGTAGCTTAAAAATAAGACACCTAATAAGATAGAAAATGGAAAACCAAAGTGGGAACCTCAAGAGGACCTGGCTAAGTGCTTAAATACCAAATTAGAGACCTAGACAAGCTCTAGAGAGCTCTGTGCAAGCTCTGCAAAACCTGCATAATCCCTGTGCAGATCAATGCCCTGCACAGGGCATTTATTCCCATTTTGACAAGCAATTTTGAAGGTTATAAAAAATTAACAAAAATCCACAAAAATCACCATAAGAAATTAGACCAACAGGAGATTTTAAAACAACAAGTTTCACTAAGATTGATTCAGAAATGAGCCCAAGAAAATTCATCCCATTTGGGCTAAAAACTGGTTTCTTTGCAATTTGACTTTTTAAGCAATCATGAAAAGTTGACTAACTTGAACTTTGATTTAGATTTAAGGACTTAAATTGATGTAATAAGGTTAAGTGAGACTACAGCAAGTTGTATTTATGAATTATGAACACAAAATAAGCTTTTGATTCTCCAAAAATCCAACAGTTAAGATCTTAAGACAGTTTAATGGAAATGTTGACTTTGGTGGTTGCAGGCACAAGATAATGACTATAATAAGCATAAAACAGCTACACAAGCATGAGACAACAGATACCAAGCACTGAACTAGCCTCTAATGTAGTTTAAACTGTAAATCCAAACACCCTTGTTAATAACTGTTATGAACTAGAGACTGAACAAACTGCTGAACCAACATGAAATAAAGATCAAATTAAGTCTAAATACCTTAATTAACACTAAATAAACAAGTAGGAACTAAAATTAAACATAGATATAGATTATGCATCAAACTTGAAAATCACTTACATGTGGTCCTATCCACAGTGGATTGCCAAAGAAACACAAGACCATTTACCTATTCTAAACCATAAAACAACCCAATATCAATCAGAATCCATGCACTACATCACCCTTTTCCATTTCCAAAACCAAATTGATCTCAGTTTGACTTTTGTTGACCATTTACTAAATTGCTAAAAACTGAGTTGTGAGCTTAACCAAAGCTATAATAAACTTGAATAAGCCTTTTTGAGATGAAGTTGAACTTCTTAAAGCTTGCAAATGAGAGTTTGAAACTGAGTTATGCAACAGTAGCATGAAACAAGGAACTTATATAAAAACTTGAATTGATAATCAAAAGCACAATACACTGATGTTTTAACTTAAATGAGATACAAATAAACTGGAACTACAACATTTTGGCTTAACTAGAACATTAATTTAAAAAAAACGACATTAAGAAAAATTATTAAAACTAACTACTTGTCTTTCTCTTCTCCTCTTTCTTCTTTTTATACTCCAATCAACTCCCCACTTGTTTCTGATTTGATCCCACCTTCTTTTTGAGACCCTTGGATCACTTTAGGCAATCTTGGCCATTCATTCCACTTTGGCAGGAAATGGATATTTGGCAGTTAGGGAGATTGAGTAAAGGGGATGAATATGCATTAAATGTATCTTGGATTGTGTGGAGGTGGGGGGGGGGGGACATGGAAGGGATAAGGTGAGGAGGGGGGATGGGATATGCATGGGTTTGCAGTGATAGCAGTTGGGAGGAGAAGACTTTGGCGGGTAAAGGGATTTGACCAGGGCTTTGACTGGGTATAATATTAAAAGGGGGTCAAGCTTGAATGGCAGGGTCCAAATGGCTTAATGACAGGGGGTCCAAATGCAATTATGATAGGGTCCAAGGTTTTGTAGGTTTTAATGACAAGGACTAATATGTAATTTCTGAAATATACAAGGACCAATCCTGTCAATTATGCAAAGTTGCTCCAAGGGCTAAAAGTGACAATCTCCAAAAGTACAAGGACCAAACTTGACATTTTCCAATTTTCCAGGGACCATTTTTGCTAATTTTCAAACTTGAAGGACCAATTTTGTAATTTTCTCAAACTTTTGATATTTTTCACCAAAGGACTAATTTTGACAAGTTATGATTTAAAAAGGACCTTTGGTGATTTTTCTTTTGAAATTAGGACTCAGGGACTATTTTTGACAATTTTAGAAACTTGGGGGACTGAAACTGCCAATTATGCAAACTTTGCTCATTTTTCATCTGATTTTGAACATTTTGCATCTGAAACATATAAAATGCAATTTTGGAATATTTTCAGTATTTTGATGTATTTCTGAGCATTTTTAAACGTTTTGCAGTTCAAATTGACCCAAAAATGATGAGTATTTACACACTCATCAGAATCCATGTTCTTGTTCACCAAAGGAAGGTGCATATCCGTGCCCCTCACACCCGCAAGTCCACTCGGTCAACACCATCAAAACATGTTTCAAGCAAACTATCCCAAAAGACCAAAAAACTAAGTTAATGGTCCATCCAAATCTTGAAACACCAGCTAATCAAGAACCCAAATCTAATCTAGAAGAGGAATTTAAGGAGCTTTACCAAGAAAAACCGGTTCTTAAAGTCCTGACTCATGTGCCTTACTATAATGCTTTAAAAGACAAATATGAGCAAAGTCAAAATTAGGAGAACGTGGATCCGCTTTTGTGCGATACAAATTACCTAAGAAGTTAAATGATCTCGGCCTTTTCATTCTTCCGTGTAGCATTGGAAACTCCAAAGCTTTCGACACATTAGCCGATCTAGGGTCAAGCATCAAACTTCTTCCGTTGTCCCTCTATAGAAACCTTAACCTAGGTAAGTTAGAACCAACAGAAACTGTCATAGGTTTAACGGACGGTAGTTTTGCATATCTGGTAGGGATCATGTGGGACATGGTGCTACACGTAGGACAACTGACTCTTTTGGCGGATTTCCACGTGCTAGACATGACTAGTGATACCACGTGTCCATTATTGGTTGGAAGAGGTTTTTAGCTACCGTTAGTGCCATAATCAATTTTAAGATGTCCAAAATAGTGGTAGGAGAAGGGAGTACTAGGTCAATCTATGATGTTAAGAAGCATTCCTATGATAATGAGGGTGAACAAATCCCTCATGATATCATCTTATATAGGAAACCATCTAGATATGGACCTTGGACCGATAAAGATTTTGTAGGCCTTCAACGACCTTTCTATCTAGAAGAAACCTTCATGAATAACACATGCGACTTAGAGCAACAATTAGCTAGGGACATTGAAGTGAATCCATTCGAGGATACTTTAGTGTTTAGGAAGATGATCGAATTCCTACCAGTCTTTCCTATTAATCTTTTCATGAATAGATGGAAAGTTGAGAGTAGAAAGCCTAATCATAAGTGGAATTGGGATAAGCCACCTAGTGATGGGAATGAAGAGTGGCACATTAGGATGACGATTTTTGATCCCAATGGTGAGATGTTAGAAAAAGCATACCGGACTAAGCGTACTAGTAGGAAATTAAAACAGAAATTTGATCCCACCGATGTCCTTAAGGATGAACTCACTCACCTAGGTACGTAGGGTATGAATTCGAGTCTAGCTACAAGACTCATAAATAAAGAAAAAACGCTTCTTGGGAGGCAACCCATGTTTAATTATTTGCTTGTTTGTTTTTCAACTTTGTTTGTGTGTTTTATATATCTTTTTCATTTATGCTTAATTCTCATGTCTATTTTGTGAAAATGCTTTATTTTGTTTTTAACCTCGTCTTAATTGCATATAAAGGTATTTTACAAAAAGATAATTGTAGGGAAGTTCACATATGTTTTTAGAACTTGCATGAACATGAGATTAACAATAATTGGAATTGTATATATTTGTGTGTTTGTTAGAGTCAAATGCTTGTATCGAGTCATAATGGATGTTTTGCAGGAATTTTTCCAGGTTTTAAAGAAGTAATTTTTCCAGAATGTTTCCTGAAAACGCACCAGACCCTTTCTGTCATAACAACCTGACGGTGTCGGCATTAAAGCCCGACGACGTCAGGAAATGTAAAAACAGATTCACGGTTTTGTTTTCTGTCTAAACTCGTAATTTTTGAAAACTTCCAATTCTTAATTTTTCTGAAAAACTGCAAACATCCATTCCACAAGCATTATATCTTATTTTCTTTCTAGTATAGTTTTTATATATAATAGTTTTTACTGCCGATTTTACGCGAGGTTTTGTTTCGTTTTTTTATAAGTGTACAGGTTATATTAGACAAGAAGAATAAGTACATGATGGAAACTTATTACTTGCTCATTCTTCTTGGAGGAGGATTTAATCGCAACTTTATACATATCCTATCTAGTTAATCAGGGGAGTACTAGTTTTTTTTTATCTGTTATTTACCTTCCTTTATCATAACTTTGATACTTTCGGGGAACATTGGAGACAATGTTCAGTTTAAGTGTAGGGAGGGAGAATAAAATGGGAACTTAGAAACTATTCACTCACTTGATTTTTGTCTTGTCCTTAGTAAATTGTGTAATAAACTATGAGAAATATTTTTTAGGGTAATTTTAGCACAAAATTAAATTTTTTTTATGACATTTACGAGTTAAACTTTAGTTTTAATAAAGCTTCTCATGGATAGGAATTATATGACTAGCACAAAAACCGTATACCACTCAAATTCCACCCACAAAATGTGAGGTTCGCCCCAAGATCTTTAAGAATAAAAGAATTCATCTTTAATGCTTAGTGAGTGTACCGGTAGTATAATAGATTCTATAACTTGTTTTGTGATGCATTCCAAGATCGCTAGTGGGACTACATTCGTGTAGTTAGGATTAAAAAAATGATAAGAGGCATTAGGATAACCCTTGTTTTAAACCTATAATTTAATTATGTCATCCATATCGGTTGAGTAATTTTCCCCACACCCTTGCGATGTACTCATATTTAGTACACAATACCCCTAGTTTACCCCTCATAGCCTATCATTTTCGCGGTTCTCGCGATGTTCCGGTTTTCCGGAATATCAATGAAGAGCATTGTTTACAATCCACCCCCAAATGTTACACCCAAATCTCCTTAGCCCACCTTGTATGCACTCATCTTTAGTGCATTATTGTAATCATTGTTAAACCCTTAGTTCAATTATCTAGTTACTTGCATGGTTGCTAAGTCGAGTCATATCCTTTGCACACAGTTTTGGGACGATTGGGACTCATGGGTTAAAGTAATATTTTATGGAGTAACGGGAAGGTACGATAAATTCAAATTCCCTTTGTCTACGTAATTAAGTACTCTAAGTGTTTTGATCTTTTCAATTCGGGTCAATTAGTGTTAGTGAAATAAAAACTCAAGTGTAGGGATGCCTTTATAAATCCCTTTATTTTGATATTATCGTAGAGGATGGTAGAGTAAAAAGGTATGAAAAAAAATCGAAAAAAAAGAGAGAAAGAGAGTTAGAGAAAAAAATGAGAAAAACATACGGGCTACCATCATACATCTATCTTTATGTTTATGTTTTTAAATTTATGTCTTTTAATTTTGTTTCAAGTTGATATTTAGTGTTAGTGAGTCGAGTCTTAGCTTAGTAACACCACATTTTACATGCTTGTAACATAAGATTTTTGACTTGCCACCACTAAATATCCCCTTATCCAACAGAAACCTTTACTTCCCTACCCTAAGCCTAACATTACAACCCTTTATAAAGATCTCTTAGATAGTTATGTCTAGGTGCTTACGCCAAAGGGGTGGAGGTTTGATCTATTCTCAAGCCTATGGTAATTTATGTACTATGCCAGGTAGTGAGTGTTTATCTTCCATTTCCTTACATATTATATTTCATATAAACCCGAAAGATGAGAGAATCCAAAGACCAATTGTGAGGTGCTAGTGTATAATTTTCGTGTTTGTTATGACTATTATGGCGCTTGTACTTGTTGTAAACTATTTTAAACCAATGTTACATGACCCCTAACTTATAAATTGATTGGCTAAAAGCACATTTTCTTGAGGACAAGCAAATTTCAAGTGTAGGGATATTTGATAAGGATTTAAAACATACATTTTTAGGGGGTCATTTACGCCCTAAATCGATACATTTTATATCCGTTACTACCCAAAAGTTGTCGTGAACAAGTTTTTATCACTTATATTTGTTGTTTATATATATAAAAGATGTTTTTCAAGGAAAGTCTTGTCGGGAATACCAAAATCTCGCCATAAATACTCAAAACTTGCCGAAAATGCCAATTGAATTGTTCACCAATTAATCCCGCCTAGACCGATTACAAGCTACAGGAGGGTCGACCGCCCGACTACCGATTCACAATTTTTGCAACCTTGCTAAAAACCACCTGATTTTTCTACATAAACCAAACAGAAAAGCCCTTATGTAAAAGTGAGCCCTTATGTAAAAGTGTCAAAACTGCTTTATTTCAAGTTTCTAAAACCGACAACCCGCTTATCAACAACACCAAATCAATTCCAAACCCTTCCACCAATTCTTCAACAATTAAAATAGTGATATAACAATATATCCAACATAGTAAAAAGCCCAAGACATCTCAACATAAATAAATAACAAGTTCAATTATTTATCAACTACTTACTAGTTTTATTAGGTAAACTTAGTTTCTACAAATTAATCAAGTGTAGTTTGTAATTTATATGTATATGATAAAATCAAGATTATATCCTTGTTAAATAGTTACTAACGTGTTGTGCTTATGAAAACTGCAAACATGTACAAAGGGTGATATATGTGTATGTAATAATTGGAAATACGCACTTGTAAACTTAATAATGTATAAATAAGGTGTGTAGAAATCTTGAAAGTATTTTTGTAACTTACTTGAGATTAGTAAGAGTATGTGATGAACGAGAATACAAATGTGCCCAAATCAATACTCCAAAACCCTTGTTTACTAATTAATACACCCAAATAAGCACTAATAAGCACTTGATTAATTAACAACCCAAATTTCTTCTTGGTTCCTTGTCTTGGCCGATTAGGTGAATAGAAAAACAAGTGAGTGAGTTTTTATTTCTGTAAAAATTATGAATTAGCACACTCCTTTATCAAATACCAAGCATGGCATTCTCATTATTTTAATACACTACTAATAAGCTACCTAATAAAAAAAATCAAAGGGTGTATCTTTTGGTTTGGGGCTTTCGGCCGAAAAATCAAGTAAAGGGAAGGGGGCGATGTCCCCTTGACTTGATTATTAACCAAGAGGTTAAACTCTTATTTGGTGTCTTGATTAGTCATGGTCAAAAGTTGGAGAAAGAAGTATGGTTAAGAAATTGTAATAAGCACTAGGGTGGACATTAGGGTGGCTTATATTAAATAAATAAGAAGAGAGTGTGTAGAAAATTATAAAATGTATTTTGTGTGTGTATTGGGTGTTTAAATTAGGTATTGTGTAGTAATATATAATTAAAGTTAATTATATATAATTAAGTTTATAAAATAAAAGAAATACAAAAAGTGGAGGGAAAATAATTTTTGAATTTTTGGTAGTAATTTATTAAGTGTAAGAATTTGTTAAAAATAATTATTGTGAGCATTGGGTATATTGTGCATGCATACAAATCATGAAAAGCATTTATTAAATTAATTAATGCACTTAAGTAAAAATGCAAACGTAATAGAAATAAAATATGAACTGTGATAGTGGCCATGTACTAGAAATATGTAAACTATAATTTAGTCTAAAGTCATAGTGCACAAGAGGGTGTTTCTTGGTTTACGTTTAATTAACTAAAAGTCATACGTAGAATGCTCTCATGTAAACTTTAAAATAAATAATTTGAGTTTAGTAAATAATATTGACCTAAAAAAACACGGGTTGTTATACTTAATTACCCATCAGTCTATACCTCAAAATCTTAACCTCTTTTGCTTAAAAAGGTATCCAATAATAAACAAACAATAATAAACCTACACTAACAATGCTTGACGTAATGGTGCTTGTCAAAACGCCCTCCCCACGCGTTATCCCCTAAAAGTAAGAAATCAGTCTTGCTGGTGATCAATGTGGATGTTGTTTGTGTGTAGTATATTGTGGGGTATATTTTTGTTTAGTTTGGGTGGTTAAGAAAATTAACTTATTACAATATGTTGATGTTGGTGCTAAAGTCAAAAAGCTGATGTGCCGGTGGTGTTTGCGGTTAATGAATTCAAGACAGAATATCATCAACCTTATAATACATACCTAAATGTCTTTTTGGGTAAAAGGTCAAAGACCCGGTAAATATATTAATCCAAAAAACATTTAAGTACAAAGGATATGGGTGAATCCCATATCTCAGCTCGTTACATAGGCGGAAAAGCTTACATAACAAGATACTTCCTATTCTCTAAACAAGAAAATAAACCACTACTCAAAAGATAACATTAGACTCCTATGAAAACAAAATTACTTTCTACCAAGGCCTTGGAGCTTGATACCATACGTGTCATAAAAAGCATACAAATTCCCTGGAAGTTCGTATACCTGATCCACACAGTCATCATAACTATAGTCATCATAATCATCTTCACGATCATGACCACCACCAAATAAGTTCATTAACTCATCAAAAGTGTTCACAACCTCCTCTTCATCACTGTCGGAATCTTCAATCTCTCCTACCTTAGAGAATGGGTTAACCCTCTTAGTGTAAGAAGTAGACGGAAAATCCTTTTTATTACCTAGATAATCAACATTTTTAATAGAATTACCATCATCATCAACAAGAGTAGCTTTCTCATCAGTAAGAATCTTTTCAAACTCCCCAATTTTCTCAACAATAGGTGTAGGACCAACCTTGTTAGCTTCCATTGAATCATTCACAAGCGGTTCTTGTGCTACATTACCAGTCTTAAGAGACCCAACCTCCTTAGCTTCCATTGTACTACCAGAATCCACTACATCAGTAGGAATGCCACATTCATCAGTATCGATCATATTAAGTGCAACAAAGGGATTCGATGTAGCAATCTTTGTCCCACTCATACTAGCCACTTCAATGGCTTTCTTCTTTGTATTATCCACCTTCCTGGGTTCAGGAGGAGGTGCTTTAGGTTGATACCTAAGCTTAAGACCCACAACAGGTTTAGTAAAACCTCCTTTACTTGGAACACTTTAAGCACCATTCTTAACCTTATTCTTGTTATTGACCGTTTAAAAACAATCATTAACACTCTATTTAGGCTAAGTAGGAGTTGGAACAGATTTAGGACAATCAAGTAGCGTATGACCAAAAAGCTTACACGTATCACACCGAGGCAGTTTTCATTCGTATTCAACCCGAATCTTTTCAATAATAGAACATGTCCCATCAAGTAATGCTATCTCAACAGTGATGGTCTTCCTAAGAACATAATCCGCCTTAACTTCCATCAAGCACCTAGCAAAACTACTTCGACCCTATGATTCCCAGCACATTTTACTAGTGTAAGAATCTAACATTTTTGGCTTACCAATCAATGTGGCTAGGAGGCTGAGACCATCATCAGAAAACATAGCAAGAGGCACTTGTTTAGCGACAATTTGTCTTCATTAATCACATGATTTGTTGCAGTGTAAGAAGTAGTTATGTGTGGTTTCACATTTTTCTTCGATAATCCAACATATGTTTGGATTTTTTATTGGGTAATTTAATGTCTAGTTGTTTGATTGGTAGATAAAAATTGCACAAATATTTCATTATTTTCTTGTTAGGTAGATCAAGTTACGCCAATTGTAATTTTGTGTTCTGCTGGTTTCATGTTACTAAAAGGCTTTTAATGTATCTTTTTGGCCCTTTCTCACATTTTTTCAATTTGAGTCTCACATATTTATACATATCTTGCTGTGTTCCAAACACTTTCCTAGAGACTCCTTTCTTGTGACATTTCTGTAAGATATTGGATTTCACATACACATCAAACCATAACACAAAGTAGGCGTACAAGAGTTTTTAGAGAGAGAAAGTTAGAGGTTTAGGGAACTTTAGTGAGAGAAAGAAAAATCTTATTATGAGCTCCAACTCTCTACCTTGGAAGGTAGAGAGTATTTATAGTCTTACAATAAAACGCCACACAACGGGCTGTGGATCAGGCATACAGTGGGTAAAGACCCGTCCGTCCTCCACGGTGTTACTTAACTAAATACTACTTAGCTTAAAATAACTACGACTACGAGCTTTCTAACGATTACATATACTTGAGGTGACCGACTCTTTAATACCTGGAATTTCTAATTCCTAACAATCTCCCCCTAAGGGAGGTCACCTCAAACATATACTAAAATTACATTGAATACAAACATATATTACATTAATAATTGTTCTTGCATTCTTGATGTAGTACTTTGCTCCTAAGCTCGTAGTCATTGATTCCTCTCATTGCATGTTTGGTTAATCCAAGTGGAGGTCTTTTACTGATCCACATGATAATAATTTTATGCCAGCTTTTGAGATCATCAGCAAACAAAAATCTCTGAGACATCCATTGTGGTGTTGGTATTATGTGATGTTGTGACTTTCGGACCGACATGCTCACATTCTGGATCATGATATCTTCTCATCAGAGTAGCGGAAGCTTTCGTTGATTCATGATATTGGCAGCAGCGTAGCAGAAGCATGGAGTGAAAATATCAGAGTCATTGATGCACTAATCATGATTTCTTTTGAGATGAATGTGTTAAGTGAGCATGCGGCTATGGATTGACCGCTTCATTCTGATCAGCTGCAAACGTAGGACGTACCTGCATACAACAGTTAGCAATAAATCGCACGAAAGTGTCTTTGATCACTTTCGTTGAATTGAGGTACACGGCCCACGGTTCCCCGTTGATCAGTACAAATACTGCCTGTGATCATGTATAATTCCGAAGAATTTCCTTGACAGGGTTTCGCAGCTGCTCTAGCTGTTCTCAAACCGGAACGTCTCAAAGAAGACTACACGGAGTGAGTGAACCAGCGAATAGAAATTCACTGATTGATGAAAAGATATTTGAAAAACAATCGTGTATTGCTCAATAGAAATTGTTTTTGCAATACAACGAAGGTTTTAATGAACATCAATTATCAATCATAAAACACCTTTTGATTTGAAATATCCGTACATGGTCGATTTGCTAAAGAAAAGAGTTTTTAAGCACAACGACCGGTTTTTCAAAGGTATCCGTCAATCCATAACCTGAACCAGATTCAAAAGATTGAATCACCCCATTGTTTCTATTCAGTTGTCACATGGTTGATCTATTTGACAGATCTCACATGCCACCCACCAGGAGCTTGTTTGATGTTGGCTCCAGAAGGCTTTCCATCTTCATTGTGAGTATGTTTGCATATCACTCAGATGTTCTGGCAATACCACAAGGATAATGCTTAGGACTCAAGATATAATCTCTCTTTCCACATTGTGTGAAACAGAGAGTCTTCATTGAAAGTGTCCTAATGAGATTTATTGATGATCTCGTGGCTCTAGACTCAATATGTGCATATTTGGTTCCTGTGCCGGAGACTAGGGAGAGGGTCTCCTTCTTCAATATCAACAATCTCTAAGAGAAAGTCGATAGATTATGTAGGTTCCCCGTGAGAATGAAACAAGCCCTTATAAGAGGAACTTGAGTGGTTTGGGAAGTTGTAGTGCAGAGCGTCACTGGGTCCATGACGTCTTGTCTTCAATACCAATGTTACCATCAGTAGCATATGAATTGTACCCGGTTTCTGCCCTATGGTTGAATAAATGGAGGGCTATTTCTTTTCACCCTTTTCTCATTCATTTCTTTTTCATTCTTCAACCCCTTCAGTGCTTACCGAGACTTCATAGCTAGAACCTTGTTGGGTTTATTCCAGTACTAGCTCAGTCTCAGTCCGCACTCTTCCCATATCTCATTTTTCTCCTTTTATCATCATACCTAAGAACACTACACTAACTAGTGGATAGTCCCTGGGTAGATCCCTCTGGTTCTGGCGGATCATGGGAACAAATACCTAACCTTATCATCCTTATATCACCGTACATAAAGTAAATTAGGTCGGTCTATCTGGTATTGTTCATCTGCCATTTGAACCAATTGAAAACCATTTGAAAATCAATCGAGATACTTGTGATATTATCAAAGCATTTTGTACCTGAATTGTTTTTGATATTTTTAGAACAAGTGCTCCCCCTCAACATGTGCATCAAATGTTTGAAATCGTTTTGCACACGGAGGCAAGAGGAAGAATTAACTTCTTTGATTACCATTTTCTAAAAGATATCAACCTCACTTCCCTGATCAAATCAAGTAGATAAAGCATTTTGGGGAAGGATGAGGTTTTCATAATTTTGCTCCCCCTCAATATGTGCCTCGAGGTTTGAAAAGAGTTTTGCACATACTAGAGGGAACCTGCACATTGAGATAAATGATCACATTTCAAATCATTGTGGTTTAAGATAGATGCCCCCCCCTCAACATGTGCATGGAAAATTTGAAATCGTTTGGCACATGTGGGAAGGAGAGCTTGTACATCCTTATAAAACCATTTACCGAATTATCAGTTTAACTCCAATTTAAATCACAAATTCTCCCCCGATCACAATTATCAAATCCTTTGAGATTTGTGATCTCTTGTAGATTTAAATTGATTTTGAAAGCTTTTAAGGAGAATTGTGACTTGATTATGAAAGCGTTTTAACTGATAAGGATCGGATTTTAAGACTTTAAACTCCATTGATTAAACATGCATGAATATCTTTTGAAAACAATTGAATGACAAATAACTTTTTAATTTAATTGAAATCATTCTCCCTCTCAATCAATGACATAGGTTGTTGATTGAAAGATAGATATTTTGACAAATAAGTCCAGACGATTATCAAAAATAGAGTCCGAGTTATTTTTCAGAGCAGTTAGTTTTCAGCAGATGAATGTTAATAGAATCAGAGCATGGAATTTTGAAAACATGAAAAAGTATGGCTCTGTTCTTTCTTTGAAAAGCGGGTTACTGCCTAAACTGACAATAAACCATTTATTTTCTTTCTCCCAATTTTTATTTTCTATTTTTTTTTTTTTATTTTTTTTTTAAATAAAAATTCGAACAATATCTAAAGTCCCGTGTCATTCTTTGAATGACAACACAAAGACCGTAGATATTATCTAATCGAGAAAAACATGACAAAAAGACAATATTTTTTTAGGGTTTTTCGAATTTTTCAAATTTTTATGGATTTTGAAAGTTTTATATTTTTCTATTTGATTTTTGAAGGTTTTATAATTTTGTATTTTGTTTTTCGAATAGATATTTACAAGAGATAGATGAAGGAAACCTTTTACTCCTCGTCTTCCTCCTGAAGACGTTTGAGTGTTTCTGGTTGAAGGCTTTTCAAGCCAAGTTGTGGAAGAATAAACTCAAAACGTTCTCTTGGAAGAGCTTTGGTGAAGATGTCTGCTAACTGGTATTCAGACCTCACAAAATAGAGTTCCACCACACATTTTTCCACTTGTTCCCTGATGAAATGATGTCGAATGTCGATATGCTTAGCTCTTGAGTGTTGAACGTTATTGCATGAAAGAGCAATAGCACTTTTATTATCACAGTACAGAGGGATTTTGTTGAATACAAAGCCATAGTCAGATAATTGGGATCTCATCCATAGGATTTGAGCACAACAAGATGACACGGCTATGTATTCAGCCTCTGTAGAGGAAATAGAAGTACTCATTTGCTTCTTTGAAGACCAGCTCACAAGCTTATCACCCAAAAACTAAGCACCTCCAGATGTACTTCGACGAGTATCTTGATACCCTGCATGATCAGCATCTGCATAGGCTGTTAGTGACATACCGGTGTCCTTCGGGTACCAAAGTCCCATGTTGATGGTTCCTTGGAGATACCGAAAGACCCGTTTAACCGCTTCAAGGTGCTTTTTAGTAGGCTTAGCCTGGTATCTAGCACACATGCACACAGCGAACAGGATGTCTGGTCTACTAGCTGTGAGGTACATCAGGGATCCAATCATACTACGATATTTCGTTTGGTCTACCATGATCCCTGAGTGGTCCTCATCTAGTTTAGTTCGTTCAATCATGGGAGTGTCAACAGGGTCATTTGAATCAAATCCAAATTTCTTTAAAATCTCATTTGCATATTTAGATTGATTTATGAAGATGCCTCCGGGACTTTGTGAAATTTGTAATCCCAAGAAAAATGACATTTGTCCCATCATTGACATTTGAAATTTTGAACCCATTTCATTTGAAAAACGGTCACACTCATTGGGGTCAGTCGAGGCAAAGATGATATCATCAACATAAATTTGAACATGAATTAAATGTTTGCCTGACTTTCTGGTGAACAATGTTGGATCAACTGCTCCTTTGCTAAATCCGGTAGATAGAAGAAACTTTGATAGCGTATCATACCATGCCCTTGGAGCTTGCTTTAAACCGTAAAGAGCCTTCTTCAAACGATAAACGTGAGTAGGATGCTCTTGATTCACAAATCCTTCCGGTTGGCTGACGTAGACGACTTCTTTAAGATCTCCGTTCAGAAATGCCGTCTTTACATCCATCTGATAGACTACCATGTTCTTACTAGCAGCATTAGACAAAAAGATTCTGATTGCCTCGATTCGAGCAACAGGAGCAAAAGATTCTTCAAAGTCAATACCCTCCTCTTGACGGTATCCTTTAGCAACTAATCGAGCCTTGTTCTTCAATACATCACCATGCTCATCAAGTTTCACTTTGAAGATCCATTTTAGAGCAATAATCATAGCACAATCTGGAGCAGGTACTAACTCCCATACATCAAGTAGATCAAACTCATGAATTTCTTCTTGCATGGCATTGAACCAGCTATCTTCATTCATGGCGGTTTTAACATCTTTTGGTTTGATCTTAGAGAGTACGGAGTTGAAGAAGCACCATAAGGCATCGGTTGCAAGTTGTTTCCGTGTGGATACTGGACGAGAGGGATTTCCAATGATGTTGTCTAATGGATGATCGTGAGTCCATTTTCTGAGGTGTTCATATGGTAGTTGTTGAGGGACTGAAGTAGCAGAGTCGATGTCTCCTGAAGAAGATGGTTCTGATGAAGATTCAAGAGCAAATATGTTTTCAAATGGAGCATCTTCAGGAGTAGCAAAGGGATTAACTTCATCATTGATGCCAGACACAGTTCCATGATGTACATTCGAAGAATGATGATTTGTTGATGAGACTGAAGGATCAGCAGCAGGCGCTTCTTGACTTAATGATATTGAGACTGAAGGATTGACTTCATTCACAGGAATATGAGCAGCCTCTGTTGTAGGAATCGACACCTCATTATTACTTGGCTCATAAAGTTCATCAAACATAGGATCAAACAATTTCTTTAAATCATCTTCAGATGGAGGAACATATGGAGTTGCTGGAGAAGAATTTGGTACAAGGGATGAACCAATGGGACTGTTTTGAAGAGCGGGTCCTGAACTGGATTGTCCAGGAGCCATTTGACCGGTCAGCTCATCAAACGTAACGTGAATTGTTTCCATGATATCTCGGGTTCTCTTGTTGTAAATTCGGTATCCTTTTCTGTTTGGTGCATAACCTAAAAATACTCCAATGTCTGCTTTAGCTTTAAGTTTGCCTAAATCTTGGTCCTCATTAGTTGGATAACACAATGCACCGAACACACGAAGGAATGAAAGATTAGGTTTTCTGTTGTGGACAAGTTCATATGGAGTTTTTCCATGAGCAGTGTGAATCAGGGATCGATTTTGGGTGTAGCATGCAGTGGCGATGGCTTCACCCCAGAGAAACATTGGAACTTTTGAGTAAATCAGCATTGTCCTTGCGGCTTCCACAAGAGTTCGATTTCGTCTTTCAACTACACCGTTCTGTTGAGGAGTTCGAGGAACACTTCTTTGATGACTGATTCCAATACTTTCATAAAACTCACTAAGTTGTTTGTTAACAAACTCAGTTCCATTGTCTGTTCGGATGATTCTGACCGTTTTGTTAAGACGAACCTGCAGCTGTTTGATGAGTTTGATGATGATATCTGGAGTTTCATCCTTTGTCTTTAAGAACTTTACCCAGGTGAATCTAGAGAAATCATCAACCACAACTAACACATATTTCTTCCCAAAGATATTCTGCACTCTCATGGGTCCACATAAGTCCATGTGAATTGTATGAAGAACTTCTGTGACAGAGTTAGTAGGTTTGGGTTTATGGGCATACTTCTTGATTTTTCCCAATTGGCATGCTGAACAAAGATGATCCTTTTCATACTTAAGTCTAGGTAAACCTACAACTAAGTCCTTTCTGGAGAGATCATTGATGGTGCCGAAGTTCAAGTGATTGAGACGACGATGCCATAACCATGAATTTGTTTTAGAAGCCTTTGACAACAAGCAAATTGGAAAAGACTTCATCATATCTTCGATAGAGATGGTGTATAGATTTGAACCACGTGAACCTCTCAAAAGTTCCTTACCATCAAGTTCTCTAACGAAACAAGTATGTTTTCTGAAGGCTACTTCTAGATCAGAATCGCAGAATTGACCAACAGAGAACAGGTTATGACCAAGACCTTCTAAATAATATACCCTGGAGATAACACTTTTACCAACAACATAATATCCATAACCCATAATTGCACCGAAATGATCATTCCCGAATCTAACTGTCCCGATGAATTTTCTCACGAAGTTCATGAGCCACGACCGGTCGCCAGTCATATGCTTGGAACAGCCTGAGTCCAGGTACCACAGAACGATTTGAACGATCTGCAGTTGAACACAGACAAGAATGGATAACTGGATAATTGGGATCCCCATGCAAGAATGGGTTCCATTTGGTTAGTAACAATGGTTGGAACACCCACATCAGAAATAGAAGCATTCAAATCAGAAATTGAATCAATGGAGTTATTATGAATAGATGCAGTACTAGTGTCCATATTTGCCCTATTTAAAGTATGTTCACTTCTTAAGGGAATAGTTCTACCAGTAGGCATCCATTTTCTAGTGAGCATTGTCTGATTAACCTTATGGCCAAAAGGTATCCATTGATAACCTATCTTACTAAATGTTCTTCCTGTGGGTTTCCACTGTTTTCTAACTCTCTTTCGCCTCTGCCTTTTAGCCTTTTTATCATGATTTTTTGTATTAGCAATATTAACTGGGGGTATGACAGCATTAGACAAAACATTCTCACCACATTCATGATTAGAAACAGAATTCAAGCAGACATCATTACAAGGTTTGCAAATAGTATCAGAATTCGAATTAATTACAGTACGCCTATGGCTAATACTAGAATCAACACGATTCGTTTTATTCGGCTCAAACTTAAGGTTCCTAGGTTGGTCTTCTACTCTCTTCCAATGCACATTCTTAGCTTGCGAGGTCCTGTCATTCCTTGTATTGTCTTGAGACTTTGACCTGCTTGCTTTAATGTTACTGATTACTCCTGTAGAGGGAATGGGAACATTAGTTGGTTTTGCTACTCTTTGCTTCTCCTATTTAGATGTGCTGGGATCTGAACTACATGCAGGCACACTAAGGTTCACTTTCAAAACATCGGGCATCGAATGGATATTATACTTGGCACTAGGCATAGAACACGGAATCAAAGGATTAACTCTCTCACCTAAGGACTTAGGGCATATTGTGATTAAGCATTCAAGAATTTCTTGAGATTGTTTGGCATATAAGCATGCATGCCCAATTGCATTGTCAAGTGGTTTCTCTAACTTATCCTCTTCAAAAATCTCACTGAGACATTCTAGACAATCCTTAAGGGATGAGAAATATGTTTGAATAACAAGTTTGTTATTCCTGAGATGAGGGGGGACATATTTCACAGACAAAGCATATTTATTACAAGAGTGAACCTTTGATACACCATTCTCCCCATTGGTCATTGGAATTTTCCCTTTTACCTGACTCTTCAGATTCTCAATTTCCTTTTGCAATGAAGCTATTTGTTCGTTATTTTTGTTACGAGTGACCTTTATTGATTCAAATAACTCATTGAAATGACGTTTAATCTTTTCATTTTCTTCTAGAAAACTTTCGTTTTCCTTTTGTAATGCATTTACTAAGTTTTGAAGATGAAACGTTTGAGAATTCTGAGAATCTAAAGGAGGAGGCATTTGGGAGCCTGTCATATTGTTCTTTTGACCCTTTAATTGAGAGATTTGGGCTTTCAACTTTCTGATCGTGTTGCAATGAGCTTGAATCTGTTCATCACGTTTGTTAATTTGAAAAACTGCATCAAACTCTGGAGCATCTGAGGATGTCTTGATATTTGAAGTTTTGACATTTTCTTTAAGATGTTGATATTTTAGTTGTAAATTAAAATGCTCAACCTCTAGTTTAGAAAAATGTTTAACCAAATTATCGTGATTATCCAGTTCAATTTTCTCATTTAGTTTAGAATTAGTCTTTTCAAGCTCAATGACACGATCATGGGAGACTTTCAGGGCAACAGATAATTCATGAAATTGGGAAGCATTAATAGAACAATTTGTAGCAGTGAAAAACACATCTTGAGTAACACATTCAATAATAAGAGTCTCATTTAATGTATGCAAGTTCTTCCTCTCAATCTCATTATATTTTAGTGCTAGCTCATAGTCACTAACCTCAACAATCATTGCATCAAACTCCTTTTCCATTTCTTTAATGTCTAATTCCCTTTTTAAGACTTTCAAAATGATCTTTTAGTTGTTTAAAGAAAGGCATGACTTCAGTTAAATAACATTCTTTTGTTTGCTCAAAACCCCTTTCCCCTTCAGTTATACCAGTGGGTGTGATCCTTTTCTTACAAGTTTTCTCAAAATCAACAAATAGTTGAAAAATAACATATTGACTGATTAAGGTCTTGCTTTTCTTGGCAATAGTCCTAGGTACTAAATGCATTGGTGTATTTGGAGGATACACAGTCGCTGAAGGCATTTTCCTAAAGGGAGGGTTCGTTACAACAAGATTCTCTGCTTTTTGCTTATCTAAATCCTTTTTCCAGAACACTTGTTCGGGTGTTAACAACGTCTGAGGCTTAAACATGTTCAAGGAAATCCAATTCTCCTTCTTGTAATCATGGGGTGTGATCTTTATTTTCTTCTCTTTACATTTAGGATCATCTAATTTCTTGTTCATCTTTTCCCTAGTGACTTCATCTGATTTCTTATCTTCCTCAGTGCACTCCAACTAGGTTTCTGTCTAGGTTTAAGGATTTCATTGCCATCATAAAGAACCTTATGAGCATTTCTAGCCTTTTTAATGACCTCTGGATTTGGTTCCTCAACAAGGGGAATGCTATGCTCGCTTAAGATTCTATCCTTAGTGATTAAGTGAACAGTCTGAATGGTATTTCCTTGTACGTACAACTTATTTTCAAGTTTGTTTTTCAAGGTTTTTAGATTAGGAAAATCATTCAAAAATTTTGATTCCTTAACACTGAATTCTTGCTTAAGCATTTTAACATTTTCTTGAAGTTCTTGTTTTTGCTTAGCAGTTTTAGAAAGTTTTTCTTGTAAGGAGTTTAACTCTTGTTTTAATACTTCTTCTCTAAACCTACTTTTTCTAATAGTTGTACGCATTTGGTCATCCATTTCCTGCTCACGGGTGGTCAACTCAAATTTTGCACGTTGTTCATAAATAGCAACACGTTCTTTATAGGCATTCAGTTCAGAGATGACAGAATCATCAGGGGCACATGCAGTGAATTCATCAAAAACATAAACATTATTGACTGCAGAAGATGCATCACTTGGTACAATCCCACTTTCACTTTGTATCACATATTGATCATATGGGAAAACATTGATATTACCCATATTTTCAATATCTGATTCAATAAACACAGTTGATTGTACTTCGTTATGTATCTTTTGCTCATCAACTTCATCGTATAATTTTAATACCTCAGAAATGATTTTGTCTTTGGATGGACCAGCTTGTGGTGATGGAGAGACCTTAGGAGAGACCATTGGAGAAATGCTAGCCATGAAGATGGTTTGTGCCGTGGGTTCTTCATCAACATCAGAGTCGTATGCATCACAATCAGCTACTTGAAAGGCATTATGATGATTATGGCCTATCTCCTGAATTGGTTGCTCATCCACATCTGCATCATATGTCTTAGCATTTCCCTCAGCCAAGAACAACAACTCCTCTAAAGCTACACCATTATCCTGAGCTTGCACAAGCAACATCTTATCCCTGAAATACTCGGCATTCTGAGGGCGTTTTGGTGATGTGCAGTTCCTTGCAATGTGTCCCTCACCTCCACAATTATAACATTTGATTGGCTTTGCTTGACCCTGATTTCCATTCCTTCCTCTATTCTGATTTGCAGCATAACCTCTACCAGCTCCACCTCTTGCTTGTTCGTACTGTCATTCTTGAACTGGCTGCACCATAACCTTCCCATCTCTGACAGTGGCTTGATTATGTAGATTGGAAGCAGTTCTGAGATTGTTGTTGGTGTGTGGAAGAGAGTTCATGTTTTGACTAATTAGAAGAGCTAGTTGATTAATGAAGTTTCCCACGTGTGCATCAGCATCAGCTTGTTTGAACATAGGATCAGGAATGAGTTTGTGATTACCATTACCCATGGGTATGACTTGTGAGGCTTTGGTTGTGATTCCGATGTTTGAGTAGAAGGCATTTGAATCATTTGAAGAGCTTGTCTCTCCCTGGTTGGTTTTGAACTGATTAAGAATCCTTTTTTCAAACATAGCATGTCTCTCATTCTGAAGGAGGAAGGCATAGAGTTGCTCATAGTTTGTATTCTTCAATCCTTTGGTTAGCTTTACAGAGGTGACAAACTTGTGCCATTCGGGATTCATGTTGTTCACAAACTTTGAGTTCAGCTGAATGTTTGGCATAGTCATTCTGATGTTCCTCATATCATTAACAAGCTTGTGGAATCTCACATAGTACTCATAGACACTCTCATCTGGTTTCATCTTGAAGTGTTCAAATTCATCATAGAGTTGTGATTCTTTGTCTTCCATAGTTAATTCAGAACCTGAGAGAAGCATCTTGACATTATCCCACACTGCCTTGGCTTCGTGTTGTGATTGATCAGCTTGTAGATGTCTTTTGTAAGACCTTGAAGTACGATGTTAGAAGCCCTGATATCAGCATCGAATCTCTTTTTCTCCTTATCATCGAGCTCCTCATATGTCTTTGGTCTGTCAATTCCATAGATCATTGTTCCATCTTCAGTTGTATCAATTAAGTCTCTAGTAGTCTCAACCCGATACGGTCCTTCATCAATGGATTTGAGAATGTTGACTCCATATTCCTTTCCAAGACAGTACAATCTGATTCGTTGAGCCCAAGAGTCGTAGTCAGTTCTGTCAAGCATGGGTGGACGAGTATCTGAGCCAGCTGCTTGAACATCCTCGGCAACGGTGGAGATGATAGTAGGAACGGTGGTAGACATGTTAACATATTACACGGGATTTTATAACTCTCTGATTAAACCGGGAAATAGATTCTTTCTCGGGATTTTACTGAATCAAGAGAAAACCGTATTAAGCAATCACCCAAGTCGCTAGGAAACCTTGAACCAAGTCGCTAAGTGCCAAGTCGCTATAATCCCAAGTTGCTAAGTAACAACTCGCTAAGCTCCAAGTCGCTAGCAAAATTTTGACAGCAAGTCGCTAAGAACTAAGTCGCTAGTTTGTCAAGTCGCTAAATAGCAACTCGCTAGGTACCAACTCGCTAACACCAAGTCGCTAAGAATATAAAGTACAAGTCGCTAACTTACACCAAGTCGCTACCCCTAGTGGAGAATCCACTAAGTGTACTTTTTGTCGGCTTGTCTCAATAGACAAGTCGCTAAACCAACTCGCTAAGACTTTCAACTACAAATCGCTACCAAATAACAAAGCAAGTCGCTAGCAAGAAAACTTATCCGTGGCTCAAGTCGCTAGCATGAAAAACACATCAACACCACTTTTCAATCCAAAAACAATCCAACCACGATGATTCAAGCCTTCTAAATCAAAACCTAAACACTTGTGATGATTCTAAACACAAAAGTACAATCAAAATCCAAACTTTAACACTAGAAGTCAACCAAATGATCCAAAAACCACTAAACTTTTTCAAACTCAAAAACCACTAGAAATCCAAAGATATGTAAGAGATGATCTAACCATGGCTCTGATACCAATTGTAAGATATTGGATTTCACATACACATCAAACCATAACACAAAGTAGGCGTACAAGAGTTTTTAGAGAGAGAAAGTTAGAGGTTTAGGGAACTTTAGTGAGAGAAAGAAAAATCTTATTATGAGCTCCAACTCTCTACCTTGGAAGGTATAGAGTATTTATAGTCTTACAATAAAACGCCACACAACGGGCTGTGGATCAGGCATACAGTGGGTAAAGACTCGTCCGTCCTCCACGGTGTTACTTAACTAAATACTACTTAGCTTAAAATAACTACGACTACGAGCTTTTTAACGATTACATATACTTGAGGTGACCGACTCTTTAATACCTGGAATTTCTAATTCCTAACAATTTCCTATCTTGCCATATGAGTAATAACTTGTTGGATGATATAAGGATTGTCCAAAGGGTAAATGCATACACGTTTTCCTCTTGATAGCCATTTTTTACTAAACTAGAGCATCTAGTCATATTCCAATGTGATCTAGTCCGCATTCTGACAAATAAAAGCCTCTATTGTGTGTTTGAATGTCCATGTTATGGAATGACGAAAATGTGAAAAGTGAGATGATATTGTGTTATGCATCTTTATTGAATGTTGAATGACAAAAAACCATCTTTATTTTACATGAGTTATTAGAAGTTATACTGATTGTCATGAATTTCACGACTGTGAGGATCTAGTGTGAGACGCCTTAACCTCGAAGAATTGACCACGAAAATGATGTATTAGTTACTATTCAAAGATGGTAACTTTGAGTGAAATACTAATGTACCTTGATGACCTAGAGAGATTGAAGCTATACTTACGAATTTCCATCGCTATATACAAAATTGCAAAAATTTAACATATTGTAGGTCAACTAGAACCAAAAATTAAACATCCAACACCACTCCTAGCTAAAGGCAACAAACCACATGTAACCACCTTACAATATTTTGACACAAACAAAATATAAACAGAGTCGAAATCAAATAGCTCTTTGAAACAAAAGTCTACTTAATTCTCCATAAAACACAAGCCCTTTACCCTACCCGTCTTGCTTATAAATTACAATGGTCTTCCGCATTTCATAAACATAGGCTAAAATTAATTAAGAGTTAATTACATAAATGGTCACTGTCGTTTGGCCATTTTTTCACTTTCAGTCACTAAAGTTTTTTTTTTTTTTGCCTAGTTCAGTCACTGTGGTTTGCATATGTTACGGATCCAGTCCATATCCGATTTAAATGACCAAAAAGTCCTTGGCATCTTCTTTTTCAAATCTTTTGATAACTAAGTAACAGCCGTTAGTCTTTTATACTAACGGTCGTTAGTCATTTATACGTTTTTATCTGTATTTACACGTTTTCGTCTGTATTTATACTTTTTCGTCTGTTTTTACACTTTTTCATCTGTATTTACACGTTTCGTCCGTATTTACACATTTTCGTCCGTTTTTACGCATTTTAGTCGGTTTTTATACGTTTTCGTCCGTATTTACACGTTTTCATTAGTATTTACACATTTTCATCTATTTTTACACTTTTTCATCCGTATTTACATGGTTTCATCCGTTTTTACACGTTTTCGTCCGTTTTCACATGTTTTCGTCCGTATTTACAAGTTTTCATCCGGTTTCACACATTTTCATCCATATTTACACGTTTTCGTCCGTTTTTACACGTTTTCATCCGTATTTACATGTTTTCATCCGCATTTACACGTTTTCATCCATTTTTACACGTTTTCTTCTGTTTTCGCACGTTTTCATCCGTGTATACATGTTTTTGTCCGTTTTTACACATTTTCGTATGTTTTTACACGTTTTCCTCCGTATTTACATGTTTTCATCCGTTTTCACACATTTTCATCTGTGTTTACACTTCTTCGTCCGTTTTTACACGTTTTCATCCGTATTTACATGATTTCATCCGGATTTACACGTTTTCATCCATTTTTACACGTTTTCTTCTGTTTTCGTACGTTTTCATCCGTGTTTACATGTTTTCGTCCGTTTTTACCCGTTTTCATATGTTTTTACACGTTTTCATCCGTATTTACACGTTTTCGTCTGTTTTTAGACGTTCTCATATGTATTTACATATTTTCGTCCGTTTTTACACGTTTTCATCTGTTTTTACACGTTTTGGTCCGTTTTTACACGTTTCCATCTGTGTTTTACATGGTTTTGTTCGTTTTTATATGTTTTCGTCCATTTTTACACATTTTTATCCGTATTTACACGTTTTCATCCATTTATACGCGTGTTTCGTATGTTTTTACACGTTTTCATCCGTATTTACACGTTTCGTCCGTTTTTACACATTTTCATCTGTATTTACACTTTTCATCCATTTTACACTTTTTGTCAGATCTTTATACGTTTTCGTCCATTTTTCACGTTTTCATCTGTATTTACATGTGTATAAACGGATGGAAATGTATAAAGACAGACAAAAACATGTAAAAATGAACGAAAATGTGTAAAAACAGACGAAATTGTGTAAGAATGGACGAAACGTGTAAATACGGATGAAAACGTGTATAAACAGAAGAAAGCATGTAAAATTAGATGAAAACGTGTAAATACGGAAGAAAACGTGTAAAAACCGACGAAAACGTGTAAAAACAGACGAAAATGTGTAAAAACTGAACAAAACGTGTAAATAAGAATGAAAACGTGTAAATACGGATGAAAACGTGTATAAACTGACGAAACGTGTAAATATAGATGAGAACATGTAAAAACAGATGAAAACGTGTAAAAACGGAAGAAAACGTGTAAATAAGGATGAAAACGTGTAAATACGGATGAAAACGTGTATAAACTGACGAAACTTGTAAATATAGACGAAAACGTGTAAAGCGGACAAAAACGTGTAAATATGGACGAAAACTTGTAAATACGGATGAAAACGTGTAAAAACAGGCGAAAAAATGTAAAAACGTATGAAACCGTGTAAAATACGGATGAAAACGTGTAAAAACGGATGAAAACGTGTAAAAATGGATGAAAACATGTAAATACAGATGAAAACATGTAAAAACGAACGAGAACGTGTAAATTCGGATGAAAACGTGTAAAAATGGACGAAAATGTGTAAATATGGACGAAAACGTGTAAATACGGATGAAAACGTGAAAATACGGATGAAAACGTGTATAAACGGACGAAAACGTATAAATACGGACGAAAACGTTTAAAAACCGACGAAAACGTGTAAATACGGACGAAAACCTGTAAATACGGATGAAAACGTGTAAAAACGAACGAAAACGTGTAAATACGGATGAAAACATGTAAATACGGATGGAAACGTATAAAGGACTTACTTAATTGTCAAATGATTTAAAAAAGAATATGACAGGGGCTTTTTGGTCATTTAAATTCAGATATGGACTGGATCCGTAATATATGCAAACTACAGTGACTGAGCCAGTCAAAAAAAAATTTAATGACCATTTATGTAATTAACTCATTAATTAATGAAGTGCTTATGCAAGCATTCTAAACTATGAAAACACACCAATGACAACTAAAATTACGAATGCAATATGAACACGTGAACTATCATAAAATCCAAACACAAGGTGTCGATTAGACTCCGAGTGTACAATAACAAAACTTTGAGAATTCAGTCTTGTAATACACAGATCGGGTTACCGGGTTAGTGGGTTACCTTTTTGCATTTGGGACAAAAAGAAAGTCATGACTATTTCAGTCCTAAAATTATTGAATAGACAAAATATATACAGTCTCAAAATACTAGTCATCTTCAACCTTGAGCACACAGTGCACTGCACACACCCCACACATACATATTTTAAACCAAACACACACACAATATACAAACAGAACACAAAAACATGAAGAAAAAAATATATATAAAAAAAAGGCAAAACCAACACTCACACATGCCGCACATTTTGGCCCAAGCCATGGCGTCGATCAATCCACCACGGTACCATGGGGCACCGTAGCGCCTCGACACGTCAGATGGCACCGTTCTGGTGCTATGGTACCCATTGCTCTAATGCTAATGAATGTAGAATAACAAAAAACATCTTTGTGCTTGCATGAGTTTCTAGAGCTTACTCGTTTATTTAATTTAAACGTATTATGTACTTGTTTTATGATCAAAGGTGTTAACTTTTCGTCATACGGATTGTCATGAATTTAACTACAATGAAGAAATAGTTCAAGACATCGTAACCTCCAAAACTTATGTTTAGTTACTATATATCTGAAGATGTTAACTTTATGCAATGAAGGTGTCTCATATTGATAAAGTTCTAACCAATGCCTTATACTTGGATTAAACTTACTTAAAGAGATTAGTCATTGGTTCCTAATCAACCCTCCTAACTTGGATCATAGTAATCAAATAAGTCACGTGCAAAAACTTATTTAGACATTTTTGTACCTACCTTTTTGAATAAAAAGTGTATATTTTGCTTTGGCGGTTCAGCGTAACATCGTAACCTCCAAAACTTAAACAGAAAAATAATGTTTAGTTACTATCCAAAGATGCTAACTTTATGCAATGAAGGTGTCTCATGTCGATGTTATTCGGACCGCAAAGTTCTAAACAGTGCCTTATACTTGGATTAAAAACTTACTTAAAGAGATTAGTCATTGATTCCTAATCAACCCTCCTAACTTGGATCATAGTAATCAAATAAGTCATGTGCCAAAACTTATTTAGATATTGAATGTAGCAACAACTTTTGTACCAACCTATTTGAATAAAACGTGTATGTTTTGCTCTAATGCAGGACTGTACAGTTTATAACTCTGATGCCCCTCACACGTCTATAGTTTGTAGCATTACTTAATATAGTTGGATTCTTGTACCATTAATTGGTCTTTGTTCACCAATTTGAATCTTTATTTCTTTCTTGTTCATAATCCATGTGAGCTTTGATTGCGTTATCTGTTTGATATTTCAAATCTTTTCGGCAACATAAAGTACAATCTTTATTTTTTCCCGGTTTCTCCAACTCCCTTCAATCATATCATATCTCGATCATCAATGAAGCTCGTTTTTTTTAAGAACTTGTTTTATGATCAAAAAGTGTGTTTGTTTGCAATTAATTATGTTCAAATTGTTTTGATTATAACTCTATCATCATGAGCTCATTAGCTTTTTGTAAGTTCAATAAACCAATAAGCCGGGTCAAATAATCTTCGGCATACATCCAAAATCATGTGTGTTATAGCGTTTTCATATCATTTAGTATTTTCACGGTATTAAAGATTATGCGAACTAAATTGTGTTGTATGTACACAATCACTTTCCATGTTTAACTCTCTAACTTTGTATGTTTTCTTATGACATTTTATCTTTTCGTTGTCTTCTTTTCATGACATTTTCAATAGCTTTGGAGCAACAAAGATTTCCCACCATTTGAACCTATCACTGGATACTTTGCGAGTTACAGAGTGTCTTTCTTCATAGGCTTTAAGGTTTTCAAATACTTGGATGTATAAAAAACGTATAATAAGAGGACACACGTAAATATTCTTGAAAGAGTGGTCCATAATGATGAGTGTGAAGAGAGAATCAAATAGGTCACACAACCAAGCTCACAAATTAGGTGCAATCAAATAGTAATAAGTTAGATAAAAGGTCGGAATGCATGATCATAAAAATAACATTAGTTTTAGGTCTCAATAATATTTCAAAGAACTAAAAAAAGAGACTAACAAGTCTAAATGTTATATTAGGTTTTGGTTGTTCATGCCCTCAAAGTTATAGTTGTATCCCCATATTTATTAGTTAATTTAACTTTTTTGTTTATGAGAACGACAAAAATATATATATATATATATATATATATATATATATATATATATATATATATATATATATTGAAGAAAGAATATACTACGTAATATGTTTCTTCAAAAGGCTTCAAGCATCAAAGGAATCACACACACGTTGGGAGTCAACTGACAATTCACCGAAAAACAGCCCCAAGCAATCTTTTATATAATAAAGAAATTACATCATTTCAGAGTGATTTTGTCAATTCATTCTTATTGAAGAGCTTGATTTCGCCACGTAAGCAAAATTGTGTGATGTGATTGGTTAATAAAAGTCAAAATTAAATTGATTTTGGTCAACCTTTAATTAATTTAGTGAAGAAATTTGGTTGATAAAAAAAACATATAAAAATATAGGTGTCAAATTTGTGAAAGCAAAAACTTAAAAAAAGAGGAGGTAATTAATAAAACTTTAGTGGTTAAATTTTTAAAATTTATATAGAGTTAAGTGTAATATTATAAGCCTCCATGTTTTTTTAATAACTTTGGATTATAAACAAATACCCGCTTATACTTTATACCCTTTATACTTTATATCTTTAAAAATGTAATGTATATGTTGTTTTAAAATAACAACATATAAATTTGCATAAGATTATAAGTATCAATTTTTTACTATATACGTTCAATAAGGACTCATTTATTTCATTTTTAAAAGTTTAACCTATGTGGACACGAGTTTACATTTTAAATACGGCTAAATTACTGAAAACGGAAATATAATTATCAAATTGTAAGCACGGGTTAGTTTAATATAAAATAAATATACGCGATTGTACTTATAACAATGACCTATGTAATTTTTATTTATTTATATAAATATATCTAGAAAAACATTTTTAAATTTTTTTAAAACGTATATTTTAACTTTATCAACGCTCATTATGTTTTATTAAACTTGCATCATGTTTACAACATAATATCAGTAGTGAAATTTAAAAAACAACATCTACATCTTTGTCAGCTAAATAAAATTTATTCTTGAGTTACCTAACAGTAACTTTTATAAATATTTTACCAAATTATAATGGATATTAATGCATAATGAAAAACTCGTGCATAAATATTAGTTGTACTTATATCACAATTTTCATGGGCAAATTCTTATATGTGTATATATTAAACTAAAATGTAAACTTCGTGCGTGCACAAAACTTATAACTATATATTTATATGCAATTACCTTTAAAGACACAATATTTAGTATTAATACAGAATAAAATTTTTTTTTGTCAAAACTCCGTGCGTGCACAAAAAAATTGGGCCAATAGGAGAACTTGATTTCGCTACGTAAGCGAAATCGTGTGATGTGATTGGTTAATGAAAGTCAAAATTAAATTGATTTTGGTCAACCTTTAATTAATTTGGTAGGGAAATTTGGTTGTGAAGAAAAACACATAAAAATATAGTATATAATTATATGTAAAATTATAATGGATATTAATGGATAATGAAAAACCCGTGCATAAGTATATAATTATATGTAATTACCTTTAAAGACACAATATTTAGCATTATATAAAATAATTTTTTTTATCAAAACCCTGTGCGTGCACAGGTATTATAACTAATGTTATGCTAAACTAACTAAAGGGAGTTGAAATTAAAACTATGGCCTTTAATAGTAATTCACTAATTTGACTTAATTAGTAGATAAAAGTCATAAGAGCACTCCTTATCGTGACCTAGATTAAACCTTAACAACATGTCATGTCAGCGTCACATTAACTTAACCAAAAATACCCCTTATCATAACATTCTCAAAGTTAAACCTTAACTCACCAAAAATTTACAAAAACAACTCATCATTTAGGAGGAAAAAATAATACTAAAAAAATGGGGCCTTTATGTGTTAACATGGGAATGTTAACACCCTGTTAACACCCTGTTAACACCATACACGGTATGGTTAACACTGATTAACATTCAAATGTTAAACCTTGACCTTGATGCAAATGTTACCACACCTCCCTCTCTAATAGAAAGGCTGTTGTCATTATAATAAAAAGAAATGGAACATCCTCGAAAATCCGCTCCGTGGGCTACCGAGGAAGGAAGATTGTAGTTGTACTATGCAAAAAAAGAAATATATCATGTAATCGTTAGAAAAGGGGGAACCTTCGAGAAGGTTATAGCCGCAAATTTTGAGGAGAGGGGGTAACATAATATCCAATGTCAGTAATTCTACTCTTGGGTGGTCTAATGGGCCCTCATAGAGCAGCCTTAGCTTGTGACGATGCAAATGGACCGTTTCAACTCCCACAAATTGAGAATGATCGAAGGAAACACATAAAGGATCCGCTCTCTGCTATTGTAATCGTCGGCATAAACAACACTCGTAAAGATAAGGTGATGCATTATGTCAAGATCAAGATCGAACACCTACGGTGAAGAGTGGGGATACAAGGGTTTCATCAAAGTGGGATTAGATGTGCTTAGCGAAGTATGTGAAATGTGGGTTTAGTTTTTTCGGGGTTGTTCGATCTACGTCTTCTTCGTCAGTTTCATTCAGGTTTATCTACAAGCTCAAAAACAATTAATTCCCCTAGATGAAGTTTAGTGAGCACTTCATTGAAGATGTTGGGTTTTTTTAATTGAAGGATTTCTAGTAATTTTAAGTTACAAGTTATGTTGTTTAATTAATTAGCATCTATAGTTTTTCTTTGACGTTAACTCTAGCCTCAAATGAGGAGTAAATGAATGTGGTTGGGTTGCATATGATGTGATCTATCAATGTATAAGATTTGTGTGTTCAGTCAACATCATCATACACCTATATTATGAACCTTTTGGTTGTGTTGTTTTATCATATAGGGATATATGATATACAGTTTTCAGTTCTAGCAATGGGTTTGTTGCCATTTATTGGTTTTCATTATCAAACATGTTCAAGTCACTAAAAGATCAAGTTTTTTTGGTTGTTCAAGTCATTCAAAACCAAGTTCAATAAAGGTAGTTTGTGTATCAAGTGCAACATTAGTGGTTACTCAAGCTTGCATGTTCAAGTTCAAGGACAATTTTTGTATCGAGCAAGTAGTCATTGTTTTGGTAGAGAAAGAAATATCCATCGATCTCCAACAACTGTAATTTTATAGATTCTTTTTTATCCTAATCGATATAATCTCAATCTTTTCGTAAAGAAAAGGTATGCTCACTCGAGAATATCATTCACAACAGCCGTATTTAAATTTAAATGTAAGTCATGATTTATAGTGTTGTTTCGAGCTTTAAAAGTTCAAGAATCAAGCGTCGTCTTCCTAATTATCGCATGAATCAAGATCACGACCAACCAAACAAACCAAAACAAACACCATATGATAATCCTGGCAAAGGAACACTTACTTTACAACGAAAATGAATCAAAACATAATTAATCCGTACAATAGACGCCCTAATGTGAAAACTTACGTGATCGATATTGTTGCAATTAGACAAAGATACTTTGAACATAAGACATTCGGTAAATACGTAAGGATTAAAGTTCAAGCACCACAATATAATCAACACAAGGAAAAGAAAGAAGGAAATAACATATCCTATTCATAATACTCAACAATTACAACACCATTGTTACTAAAATACGGTGTAAAAAGGTAAATTTTGAAGGAAGTGCAAAACCAAAAAAGCTGACAGAAGGACTGGCCAGGCACAACTCATCCTACGCTGGTCGTCCCAAGTTCGAAGCAATCTCACAGGTGGAATCCTTAAACCTTTCATGTGCTCCGATAACACCATGATAGCCAACCCAAAAAAGTCACCATCTCACCAAGATCCTGCAACTAATTACTACGGCGCAAGACCGAGGGTAGGTGGTATGACGTGGGACTGAATGAGCGCATCTTACACGTTTAACCCCAAGCTCGGAGCAATCATCAACCGATGATCCTTTGACACACCACGTACCTCGGCAATACCGTTAATATCCAACAATAACAAAAAGGTAGCTTTTGAAGGAATTGCAAAACCAAAAAAGACGTCGGAAGAACTCGGGCCACGCAGAGCTCATCCTATGTTGGTCGTCTCAAGCTCGAAGCAATCCTATAGGTGGAGTCCTTAAGCCTTCTGAGTGCCCCAACACCACCATTATAGCTAAAACAAAAAGGTCACCGTCTATCTGAAACCCTACCACGATAGCGCATCTTACGAGGTTAACCAATAATTAAAACATGACAAACAATAATCCAAGAAATGCACAAAAGCTTTTATTTGTATATGAAAACTAACCATACTATGAAAGTAGTCTAATGCATAGGTTGACGTTATCCTCATTTTTCAATCATTACTATATATATAATTTGTGGACACAAAACGGCGGCCATGTATGTTGTTTAGGGCTGCTGGGGTTACGGGCCGGTTTTTTTGCGTTTTTCTTGAGCCCATCAGCGGTTTCTTCGGCCGGTTTCTAAACTTGCTACTAACCGCCTCACTCATACATATCTGTAGTCACATCTTCTAGAAACTGCTCACACATGCCGGCACTCAAATCCATCAAACCTATTCCTAACCTCCAAAATCAGTTACTCAGAGAAATCGAAAAGAAAAAATTCCGAGGATTACATGACTATTGAATTTAGGTTAATTGTGAAACCCAGGTAAGAAGTTAAATATCCGATTTATATAAGAAAAATTAGGGCTTTTAGGTTTTATGTTTTCATTTATCGGAATCTATATTTGTTTGTATCATTTATGAGTTGTATTGTTCATTTTCAGACCTTGGTTATGGTTAGGGTTAGAGAATTGTTCTAAAAAGGAGTGCTCATAGATGGGTCAACTGACTTTGCTTGAGGGAGCCAGCGGGGGTTATGGTGACTGAAGTTGGGTTGGCGTCCGTCGGAGTTCGCGATGGTTTGTGACAAGGTTCAACAGGTAGTTATATATATATATATATATATATATATATATATATATATATATTATGTTTATGCAATAACATATACGGTTACTATGTATTACATGCTAGAAGGATTGATGGGCGTAGAAATATAAGAATTTCATAACTAAAGGTACCAATGAAGCCAGACGATTGAAGTGTGATTTTTGTTTTGGATATTGTTGGTTTGTATAAGATAGTTTTGTTAAATTTTAATGCAAAATTTGTTCTAATTCCATCACGGGTAAATTGCAGGTTTAATGTGACGATATGAGGATGTTATAACTACGAGAGACGAAGAAAAAGATAAAGAAGAAGGATAAAAATTTGTTAGAATAAGTTGTCAAAACAATCGCCGATGAAAATTTCAAGGTATATATTATTTTATATATGATTTATTGATGATGGTCTGATTATTTTGGTATCGAATAGTGTTGTTTGTATAGTGAATGTTCGTCTTCGTATATGCTATTCCATTTGCGCTTCATTCTGCTTTGACAGTTTCTGCTCAGGGAAGATTGTCATCACCTGATTTCACTGCAAGTTAGTTTTTTCACTACTGTGTTGTTTTAGGTATGAATGAAGGGACAAAAGCGAGTTGTAGCAGGTTTTGCAAAAATGACAGCCAAAAACATTCCACAGCTCGAGGTTATTCAATCATACTTTTACATGTTGTATGCCCAGAAATTCATTCTTAACAAAGTCTTGGATTGCATCCATAAGACAAAATATTCGAAAAAATGGAAGTACTTAAATCGTTGACCAATATACCTCAACGGATAGTTCTACAAAAAAAAAAGATTAAAAAAAAAAAAGTTGTTACAACAAGAAAATGGTAAAACCGTCAAAGGGGACATTGTTTAACAAAAAAACCGTGATGAATGAGCATAAAAATTAATGTTGAGCGTGTAGATCATTTAGCCTTTAACTTGCTTAGTATATGACAAATTTGTGATAAAAATAATGCAAGGTAACTTTTACCGAATTTGTTAGTGGGATAACTAAAAATGAAGTACCCATAGGAAAATGAGTTAGGCAAAACGGTTTATATGTTATGAAACTTAGAAGTGAGCCCCAAGACAAACTTTGACTTGCCACTATACATGAAAACTCCATTTTATGTCATAGGAGATTAGGACATGTCAACATGCGCTTAATCCAATCACTAGCATCTAAAAAACTTAGGAACCTTTTTTTTTTTTTTTTTTTGGTAAAAAGGTTTCTTAACTCGGTAAATATATTAAACAAAAAAACATTTAAGTACATGAATATGGCTAAAATATCATATTAATACACAATAATAAACGCACTCAAATGCGTATCACTAACACCATGTATACGACAATCCATATACATGAAACCAATAACCAACATAGACACAAACATAAGAATTCAGCACCATGTTTATGCCTCTCGCCCACAATTAAATCATGATTAGCTCGCCATTCTGATTCATCACAGTAATGTTCCATGCTGCCAAAATAGTCGCCACATGCTCCTTTTTGAAACGAAAAGTGAGAAGTTTGAGTTTCATTGTACACATAAATAGCTCTAATCTTTATCATCCGTAAGGTTATCATCAAGCAAAGTGTGCAACCAAGAAAATTGAGTACCAGAAAAATACCATCAAAAGACATTTACTCACAAAAAAATTTAGTAATTCGTGTATCTGCCGCCGCAACTCGCGGATAGCCGGCTAGTAGCAAGTAAGTCAACTACAATAAATTTAGTTTAATTGTTAAAATTTCAACATTGTAAAAATGTATGCTCTTTTTTAGTGGAAGTTTTTTCTAAAAGGAACCACCATTAGTTTCTTGGTCATGCTTTCTCCTAACTTACTATCTTTGATTAAATCATCTCATTCAGGATTTTATAATTAATTGTGAAATTGTGCGAATATCTGTATATGCAGTTAGTGTAATACCCAGCCGACGTCACAAGCCTAGATAGTTTGGTTCGTGTTTAACCATTGTGTGTTTGTATAGCTTGCGAGCACAAATGCAGTTTTTTTTGGTACAAAAATGTTCCCTACAATTGAAAATATTTTGTTTGTTGAAGTAACTTCAACAATTGTAAAGAACGGCAGTTTAAACAACGTGGTGTTGTATGTGGAGTCCATCATCATGATTTCTGGGAATGTTGTCCATAGGGCATATGACGTCGGATGAACAAAAAATATTTTCTCAAGCTCATTAGTGCGGTCATTTACCCTATCATAATATGTATAACCTAGACGCCTCAAATATGCTAAAAGGACTTGTATTGGAGTTCTATCACCACGAATGGCGCCGCGTATCTTATTTTGTGCATTATATATAATTTGTAAAAAAAAGGTATACAAAAGTTGTAAAAAGGTATAAAAAGTGAAAATGTATAGAAGTAAAAAGTTTTTTAAAAAGTTGTAATAAAAATATATAAATTGAAAAAATAAAAAAAGTCGTAAAAAATGTATAAAAGTTATAAATTATCTGTTACAAATGAAAATTATAAAAGTTGTATTTTTTTATTTTTTAGGTGTTCCCTGATGATGATGTTCTAACTAATTGGGTGTAAACTATTGCTCAATCGATCGGTTTTATTATTGTTAAAGCAAGAACCAAAACAGATAGGGGGTATAAGTACTCAATCGAATATAAGTGTTCAAAACATGGGACGTCTACACATGAAGGTTCAGAAGATGAACTTCAACGGCAGACTAGTACCGCTAAAACCAATTGTACATTCAAATTACTGGCGAAATATATAAAAGGTGACAATGGTTGGATCTTGAGGGTGAAGTGTGAGAGGCATAATCATGATTTTTTAGATTCGGTCCATGGTTTTCCACAAGCAATGCGATTAAAAGATCATGAGTTCGTTTTGGTGGAACAATTGACAAAGCATAAAGTAGCACCACCATTATACTTTCATCACTAAAGGAGAATGATCCGGATAACGTGTCTAGCATTAAAACTATATATAATGCACAAAATAAGATACGTGGTGCCATTCGTGGTGATAGAACTCCAATACAAGTCCTTTTAGCACATTTGAGGCGTCTAGGTTATACATATTATGACAGGGTAAATGACCGCACTAATGAGCTTGAGGAAATGTTTTTTGTTCACCTGACGTCATATGCCCTATGGACAACATTCCCAGAAATCATGATGATGGACTCCACATACAACACCACCTTGTTTAAATTGCCATTCTTTACAATTGTTGGAGTTACTTCAACAAACAAAACATTTTCAATGACGTTTAGCTTTTTGAAGTGTGAAAAAGGGCCAAATTTCATATGGGTGTTGCAATGTATTAAGAGGGTGATAGACGAACAATATTAACCGCGTGTTATCGTCACCGACAGAGATTTAGCGTTTCTTGGAGAATGCAGAGCAGAATTCCCAAACGCTAACAAATTACTCTGTCGATGGCATATTAATCAAAATGTGCTCAAGAATTGCTGACATAGATTCGATACGGAAGAGAAGTATGCGTCCGTTAGATGGTCATGGGATTGGATGGTTAAAGCTCCGACCCAAGATATGTTAATGCACTATTATCAGCACCTACAAGAGTTATTGGTCCAAAATCAGGGTATTTAACTATTAATTCATTTTTTTATTATTATTTAATAAATAATTACCCGGATGACTTTTTTTTATTAGATCAAAAACTTTATTAATTCATTGTTTTCTCAGACATTTTGCGGTATCTGGATAACTGGCTGCAACATTATGACCACATGTTGTAACATATTGGATTTCACAAACACACTAAACCATTTATCAAAGAGGCGTATACTTGATGTTTTAGAGAGAGAAAGAGTTAGAGGTTTGGGAACTTAGTGAGAGAAAATAAAAGTATTATTATGAGCTCCAACTCTCTACCTTGGGAGGTAGAGAGTATTTATAGTTCTTACATAAATCGCCACCTACGGGCTGTGGATCAGGCATACAGTGGGTAAAGACCCGTCCGTCCTCCACGGTGTTACTTAAACTAAATACTACTTAATAATAATAATCTACGACTACGAGCTTTCTAACGATTACATATACTTGAGGTGACCGACTCTTTAATAACTAGATTTACTAAATCCTAACAATCTCCCCCTAAGGGAGGTCACCTCAAACACACATTAAAATTACATTGAATACAAACAGATATTACATTAAAAATTGTTCTTGCATTCTTGATGTAGTACTTTGCTCTGAAGCTCGTAGTCATTGATTCTTCACATTGCATGTTTGGTTAATCCAAGTGGAGGTCTTTTACTGATCTACGTGATAATGAGTTTTGAGCCAGCTTTGAGATCATCAGCTAACAAAAATCTCTGACTCATCCATTATGGTGTTGGTATTATGTGATGTTGTGACTTATGAACCAACATGCTCACATTCTGGATCATGATATATTCTCATCAGAGTAGCGGAAGCTTTCGTTGATTCATGACATTGGCAGCAGCGTAGCAGAAGCATGGAGTGAAAGTATAAGAGTCATTGATGCACTTATCATGATTTCTTTAGAAATGAATGTATTGTGTGAGCATGCGGCTATGGATTGACCGCTTCATTCTGATCAGCTGCAAACGTCGGGCGTACCTGCATACAACAGTTAGCAATAAAGTGCACGAAAGTGTCTTTGATCACTTTCGTTGAATTGAGGTACACGGCCCACGGTTCCCCGTTGATCAGTACAAGTACTGCCTGTGATCAGGTAAAATTCCGAAGAATTTCCTTGACAGGGTTTCGCAGCTGCTCTAGCTGTTCTCAAACCGGAACGTCTCAAAGAAGACAACACGGAGTGAGTGAACTAGCGAATTGAGATTCACTGATTGATAAAAAGAGATTTGATAAACAATCGTGTATCGCTCAATAGAAATTGTTTTTTGCAATACAACGAAGGTTTTAATGAAAATCAATTATCAATCATAAACACCTTTTATTTTGAAATATTTGTACACAGTCGATGTACTAAAGAAAAGAGTTTTTAAGCACCATGACCGGTTTTTCAAAGGTATCCGTCAATCCATAACCTGAACCAGGATTGATTCAAAAGATTGAATCGCCCCATTGTTTCTGTTCAGTTGTCACATGGTTGATCTATTGAATAGATCTCACATGCCACCCACCAGGAGCTTGTTTGATGTTGGCTCCAGAAGGCTTTCCATCTTCATTGTGAATATGTTTGCATATCACTCAGATGTTCTGGCAATACCACAAGGATAATGCGTAGGACTCAAGATATAATCTCTCTTTCCACATTGTGTGAAATAGAGAGTCTTCATTGAAAGTGTCCCAATGAGATTTATAGATGATCTCGTGGCTCTAGACTCAATTGTGCATATTTGGATCCTATTTCGGAGACTAGGGAGATGGTCTCCTTCTTCAATATCAACAAACTCTAAGAGAAAGTCGATAGATAATGTCGGTTCCCCGTGAGAATGAAACAAGTCCTTTTAAGAGGAACTTGAGTGGTTTGGGAAGTTGAAGTGTAGTACGTCACTGGGTCCATGATGTCTTGTCTTCAATACTGATGTTACCTTGGTAACCACCAGTAGCATATGAATTGAACCCGGTATCTGCCCTAAGGTTGAATAAATGGAGGAATATTTATTTTCACCCTTTTCTCATTCAATTCTTTTTCATTCTTCAACCTCTTCGGTGCTTACCGAGGCTTTATAACTAGAACCTTGTTGGGTTTATTCCAGTACTAGCTCAGTCTCAGTCCGCACTCTTCCCATATCTCACTTTTCTCCTTTTTTCCTCATACCTAAGGACTTCTACACTATCTAGTGGATTGTCCCTGGGTAGATCCCTCCGGTTCTGGTGGATCATGGGAACAAATACCTAACCTTATCGTCCTTATATCACCATACATACAGTAAAGTTGGTCGGTCTATTTGGTATCGTTCATCTGCCATTGGAACCAATTGAAAACCTTTTGAAAAATCAATCCAGATACTTGTGATATATTATCAAAGCATTTTGTACCTGAATTGTTTTTAATAACTTTAGAACAAGAGCTTCCCCTCAACATATGCATCAAGCATCATTTTGTAATAAAAATAATTTTCATCTTTGAGGGGTTGGCTTGCATCTAAGAGTAGTTAGATAAAGAATGTGGTTTTCAAAATAGCTGCTCCCCCTCAATATGTGCATAGATATTTGAAAATGTTTTGCACATATTAGGAGAAGACTGCACATTGAAATAAATTGATCACGTTTCAAATCTTTGTGGTTTAATATAGATGCTCCCCCTCAACATGTGCATGGAAAATTTGAAATCGTTTGGCACATGTGGGAAGGAAAGCTTGTACATACTTATAAAACCATTTACCGAGTTATCAGTTTAAATCCAATTTAAATCACAAATTCTCCCCCGATCACAATTATCAAATCATTTGAGATTTGTGATCTCTGTAGATTTAAATTGATTTTGAAAGCTTTTAAGGAGAATTGTGACTGGATTATGAAAACATTTTAACTGATAAGGATCGGATTTTAAGACTTTAAACTCCATCGATTAAACATGCATGATAATCTTTTGAAAAACAATTGTATGACAAATAACCTTTTGATTTAATTGAAATCATTCTCCCCCTCAATCAATGACATAAGTTGTTGATTGAGAGATAGATGTTTTTGACAAATGTTAAGTCCAGATGATTTTCAAAAATAGAGTCCGAGTTATTTTTCAAAGCAATTAGTTTTCATTAGATAGTAAGTAATTGTTTAAAGAATCAGAGCATGAGATTTGAAAAACAAGATAAGGCATGGCTTTGTTCTTTCTTTGAAAAACGGGTTATTGCCTGAAATGACAATAAACCATTTTGTTTCACTTTCTCCCAAAAATATTTTTTTATTTTTTGATTTTTTTTAACATTCGAACAACATCTAAAGTCCCGTGTCATTCTTTGAATGACATCACAAAGACCGTAGATATTATCGAATTTGACAAAGAGACAATATTTTTTTGAAATTTTTCAAGATTTTTCAATTTTTATGGATTTTTTAAAAGTTTTATATTTTTCTATTTGCTTTTTAAAGGTTTTGAAATTTTGTATTTTGTTTTTCAAATAACTATTTACAAGAGATGGATGAAGAAAGACCTTTACTCCTCGTTTTCCTCTTGAAGACGTTTGAGTGTTTCCGGTTGTAGACTCTTTAGACCAAGTCGTGAGAGGATAAACTCAAAACGTTCTCTAGGAAGAGCTTTGGTGAAGATGTCTGCTAACTGATATTCAGTCCTCACAAAATAGAGTTCCACCACACCGTTTTCTACTTGCTCCCTGATGAAATGACGTCGAATGTCGATGTGCTTTGCTCTTGAGTGTTGTACGTTGTTGCATGAGAGAGCAATAGCACTTTTATTATCACAGTACAGAGGGATTTTGTTGAATTCAAAGCCATAGTCAGATAATTGAGATCTCATCCATAGGATTTGAGCACAACAAGATGACATGGCTATGTATTCAGCCTCTGTAGAGGAAATAGAAGTACTCATTTGCTTCTTTGAAGACCAGCTCACAAGCTTATCACCCAAAAACTGAGCACCTCCAAACGTACTTCGTCGTGTATCTTGACATCCTGCATGATCAGCATCTGCATAGGCTGTTAGTGACATACCGGTGTCCTTCGGGTACCAAAGTCCCATATTGATGGTTCCTTGGAGATACCGAAAGACCCGTTTTACCGCTTCAAGGTGCTTTTTGGTAGGCTTAGCCTGATATCTAGCACACATGCAAACAGCGAACATAATGTCTGGTCTACTGGCTGTGAGGTACATCAGGGATCCAATCATACTACGGTATTTCGTTTGGTCTACCATGATCCCTGAGTGGTCCTCATCCAGTTTAGTACGCTCTATCATGGGAGTGTCAACAGGGTCACTAGAATCAAATCCAAATTTCTTTAAAATCTCATTTGCATATTTAGATTGATTTATAAAAATGCCTCCGGGACTTTGTGAAATTTGTAATCCCAAGAAAAATGACATTTGTCCCATCATTGACATTTGAAATTTAGAACCCATTTCACTTGAAAAACGATCACATTCATTGGGGTCAGTCGAGGCAAAAATGATATCATCAACATATATTTGAACGTGAATTAAATGTTTGCCTGACTTTCTGGTGAACAATGTCGGATCAACTGCTCCTTTGCTGAATCCAGTAGATAGAAGAAACTTTGATAGCGTATCATACCATGCCCTTGGAGCTTGTTTCAATCCGTAAAGAGCCTTCTTCAAACAATAGACGTGAGTAGGATGCTCTGGATTCACAAAGCCTTCAGGCTGGCTGACGTAAACGACTTCTTTAAGATCTCCGTTAAGAAACGCCGTCTTTACATCCATCTGATAGACTACCATGTTCTTACTTGCAACATTAGCCAAGAAGATTCTGATTGCCTCGATACGAGCAACTGGAGCAAATGATTCTTCAAAGTCAATACTCTCCTCTTGACGGTATCCTTTTGCAACCAATCGAGCCTTGTTCTTTAAAACATCACCATGCTCATCAAGTTTCACTTTGAAGATCCACTTTAGAGCAATAATCATAGCACAATCTGGAGCAGGTACTAATTCCCATACATCTAGTCGACCAAACTCATGAATTTCTTCTTGCATGGCATTGAACCAGCTGTCTTCATTCATGGCAGTTTTCATGTCTTTTGGTTCGATCTTAGAGAGTACGGAGTTGAAGAAGCACCATAAGGCATCGGTTGCAAGTTGTTTTTGTGTGGATACCGGACGGGAAAGGTTTCCAATGATGTTGTCCTGTGGATGATCATGTTTCCATTTTCTAAGGTGTTCATGTGGTTGCTGTTGAGGAACTGAAGTAGCAGAGTTGATATCTCCTGAAGAAGATGGTTCTGATGATGACTCAGGAGCAAATATGTTTTCAAAGGGTTCATCTTCTGGAGGAGCAAAAGGGTTTCCATCATCTGTAACAGCAACAACATTTCCATTGTGTACACTCGATGATTGATGATTTGTTGATGAGACAGAGTGATCAGCAGCAAGCGCTTCTTGACTTAATGACATTGAAACCGAAGGGTTATCTTCATTGACAGGGATAGAAGCAGCCTCTGTTGATGGAACTGACATATCATTAGCACTTGGCTCATAGTGTTCATCAAACATTGGATCAAATAATTTCTTCAAATCATCTTCTGAAGGAGGTACATACGGAGTTGTTGGTGAGGGATTAGAAATAAGAGTAGAACTGATAGGACTACTGGATAAATGTTGAAATGTGGGTCCAGAACTGGATTGTCCTGGAGCTATTTGACCGGTCAGCTCATTGAACGTAACGTGAATTGTTTCCATGATATTTCGGGTTCTCTTGTTGTAGATTCGGTATCCTTTTCTGTTTGGTGCATAACCCACAAATACTCCAATGTCCGCTTTAGCTTTTAGTTTACCTAAATCTTGACTGTCATTAGTTGGGTAACATAAAGCACCAAACACACGAAGGTAGGATAGATCAGGTTTTCGTTTATGGACAAGTTCATATGGAGTTTTTCCACGAGAGGTGTGAATAAGGGAACGATTTTGGGTGTAGCAAGCAGTGGCAATGGCTTCAGCCCATAGAAATATTGGAACCTTTGAATAAATTAGCATTGTTCTTGCGGCTTCCACAGGAGTTCGATTTCGTCTTTCAACTACACCGTTCTGTTGAGGAGTTCGTGGAACACTTCTTTGATGACTGATTTCAACACTTTCATAAAACTGAATTAAGTCTGTTAACAAACTCTGTGCCATTGTCTGTTCGAACAATTCTAACAATATTGTTGAGTCGAACCTGAAGTTGTTTGATAAGTTTGATGATGACATCTGGAGTTTCATCCTTTGTCCTCAAAACCTTTACCCAAGTAAATCGAGAGTAGTCATCAACAACTACTAGAATGTATTTCTTCCCATTTATCGTTTGCACTCTCATTGGTCCGCACATATCCATATGAAGTGTATGAAGAACTTCCATTACTGAGTTTGTGGGCATATTTTGTGCTTTTTCCCAATTGGCAAGCTGAACAAAGATGATCTTTTTCATACTTTAATCTGGGTAATCCTCTTACTAAGTCCTTTCTGGAAAGATTGTTTATGGTACCAAAGTTCAAGTGATTGAGACGACGGTGCCATAGCCATGACTTAGTTTTGGAAGCCTTTGACAGCAAGCAGATGGGTGAAGATTTCATCATATCTTCGATAGAGATGGTGTATAGGTTTGAACCACGAGTTCCTCTGAGAAGTTCCACACCATCAAGTTCTCTAACAAAGCAGGTATGTTTTCTGAAGGCCACTTCTAAATCTGAGTCACAGAATTGTCCGACAGAAAATAGATTATGTCCAAGACCTTCAACATAATATACCTTGGAAATCACACTATTTCCAACCACGTAATCTCCATAACCCATAATAGCACCAAAATGATCGTTTCCGAATCTCACAGTTCCGATGAATTTACTCACGAAGTTCATGAGCCGTGACCGGTCTCCAGTTATATGCTTGGAACAGCCTGAGTCCAGGTACCACAGAACAATTTGAACGATCTGCAGTTGAACACAGACAAGAATGGATAACTGGATAATTGGGATCCCCATGCAAGAATGGGTTCCATTTGGTTAGTAACAGTGATTGGAACACCCACATCAGAATTAGAAGCAATGGAATCATTAGAAATAGATGCAGTGCTAGTGTCCATATTTGACCTATTCAAAGTATGTTCACTTCTTAATGGAATAGTTCTACCAGTAGGCATCCATTTTCTAGTGGGCATTGACTTAGCAAATTTAGGTCAAAACTCATTAACCTTACACCCAGTAGGTATCCATTGATAACCTATATTACTAAATTTCCATCCTGTGGGTTTCCACTGTTTTCTAACTTTCTTAAGCCTTTGCCTTTTAGCCTTTTTAGCTTGATTTTTAACATTAACAGTTTTAACTGGGCATTTGACAACATTAGACAAATCATTCATACCACATTCATGATTAGTACCATAAATCAAGCATTCATTACATGTATTGCAAGTAGCAGCAGAATTCGAATTAATTACAGTACGCTTATAGCTAATACTAGAATCAACACGATTCGTTTTATTCAACTCAAACTTAGTGTTCCTAGGGTGATCTTTTACTCTCTTCCAATGCACATTCTTAGCTTGCGAGGTCCTATCATTCCTTGTATTGCCTTGAGACTTTGACCTGCTCGCTTTAATGTCACTGATTACTCCTGCGGAGGGAATGGGAACATTAGTTGGTTTTGCTACTTTTTGCATTTCCTATTTAGATGTGCTGGGATCTGAACTACTTGAAGGCACACTTAAGTTCACATTCATAACATTGGGCATTGAATGAGTTGCATACTTGGCACTAGGCATAGAACAAGGTATCAAGGGATTAACTTGCTCACCTAAGGATTTAGGGCATATCGTAATTAAGCTTCTAGAAGCTCTTGAGATCGTTTGACATATAAGCATGCATGGCCAATTGCATTATCAAGTGGTTTATCTAACTTATCCTCTTCTACAATCTTACGGAGACATTCTAGACTATCCTTAAGGTATGAGAAATATGTTTGAATTGCAAGTTTGTTATTCCTAAGATGAGGAGGAACATATTTTACAGGCAAAGCATATTTATTACAAACATGCACTTTTGATGCACCATTCTCCCCATTGGTCATTGGCATTTTCCCTTTTACCTGACTCTTCAGATTCTCAATTTCCTTTTGCAACGAAGTTATTTTCTCGTTATTTTTGTTACGAGTGACTTTTATTGATTCAAATAACTCATTGAAATGTCTTTTGACCTTTTCATTTTCTTCTAGAAAACTCTCATTTTCCTTTTGTAAAGCATTAACCAAGTTTTGAAGATGAAAATTTTGAGAATTCCGAGAATCTAAAGGAGGAGGCATCTGAGAGCCAGTCACATTGTTCTTTTCACCCTTTAATTGAGAAATTTGGGTTCTCAACTTTCTGATTGTGTTACAGTGAGCTTGAATCAGTTCATCATGTTTGTTTAATTCAAAAACTGCATCAAACTCTGGAACATCTGAGGATATCTTGATGTTTGAGGTTTTAACATTTTCTTTGAGATGTTGATATTTTAGTTGTAAATCAAAATGTTCAACTTCTAGTTTAGAAAAATGTTTTACCAAATTATCGTGATCATCCTATTCAATTTTCTCACTTAGTATAGAGTTTTTGATTTCAAACTCAATGACACGATCATGGGAGACTTTCAAAGCAACAGATAATTCATGAAATTGAGAAGCAGTAATAGAACAATTAGTAGCAGTGTAGAACACATCTTGAGAGATACATTCAGAAATCAGATTCTCATTTAAGGTATGCAAGTTCTTCCTCTCAATTTCATTATATTTTAATGCTCGCTCATAGTCACTGACCTCAACTATCATTGCATCAAATTCCTTTTCCACTCCTTTAATATCTGAATCCATCCCCTTTTTAAGACTCTCAAATTGATCTTTTAATTGTTTAAAGAAAGGCATGGCCTCAGTTAAATAGCATTCTTTTGTTTGCTCAAAACCCCTTTCCCCTTCAGTTATCCCAGTGGGTGTGATCGTTTTCTTACAAGTTTTCTCAAAGTCAACAAATAATTGAAATATAACATATTGACTGATTAAGGTCTTGCTTTTAGTGGCAATAGTTCTAGGAACTAAATGCATTGGTGTATTTGGAGTATACACAGTCGCTGAAGGCATTTTCCTAACGGGAGGGTTTGTTACAACAAGATTCTCTGCTTTTTGCTTATCCATATCTTTCATCCAAAAAGTTTGTTATGGGGTTAATTGAGTTTGAGGCTTAAACATGTTAAGGGAGATCCAATTTTCCTTAGTGTAATTATGAGGTTTGATAGTTATGTTTTTCTCTTTACATGTAGGATTGTTGAGTTTCTTATCCATTTTCTTCCTAGTGACTTCATCTGATTTCTTATCTTCCTCAGTGCACTCAGCGCAACTAGATTTCTGCCTAGGCTTAAGGATTTCATTGCCATCATAAATTACCTTATGAGCAGTTCTAGCCTTTTTAATGACCTCTGGATTTGGTTCCTCAACAAGGGGAATGCTATGCTTATCGCTTAAGACTCTATGCTTAGTGATCAAGTGAGCAGTCTGAATGGTATTCCCTTGTATGTACAACTTATTTTCAAGCTTGTTTTTCAAAGTTTTTAGATTGGAAAAATCATTCAAAAGTTTTGATTCCTTAGCATTGAATTCTTGCTTAAACATTTTCACATTTTCTTGAAGTTCTTGTTTTTGCTTAGCAGTTTTAGAAAGCTTTTCTTGTAAGGAGTTTAACTCTTGTTTTAATACTTCTTCTCTAAAATTACTTTTTCTAATAATTGTACGCATTTGGTCATCCATTTCCTGCTTACGGGTGGTCAACTCAAATTTAGCACGTTTTTCATAAATAGCAACTCGTTCTTTATAGGCATTAAGTTCAGAGATAACAGAATCATTAGGGGCACATGCAGTGTATTCATAAAAAACATGGTCATTATTGACTGCGGAAGATGCATTACTTGGTACACCCTCACTTTCACTTTGCTTCATATATTGATCATATTGGACAATATTGCTATTACCCTTATCATCAATATCTGATTCATAAGTCTCAAGAGATTGTACTTCATTACGCATCTTTCGCTCATCAACATCATCATATAGTTTTAATGCCTCTGAAATGATTTTGTCTTTGGATGGACCAGCTTGTTGTGGTGGAGAGACCTTTGGAGAAACCATAGGTGAGATGCTAGCCATGAAGATTGTCTGGGCAGTAGGTTCATCATCGACATCAGACTCAAATGCATCATAGTCAGCTACTTGAAAGGCATTCTGATGATTGTGACCTATTTCCTGAATTGGTTGCTCATCCACATCTGCATCATATGTCTTGGCATTCCCTTCAGCAAGAAACAATAACTCTTCTTCATCCAAAGCTGCTCCATTATCCTGAGCTTGCACAAGTAACATCTTATCCCTGAAGTACTCTGCATTCTGAGGGCGTTTTGGCGATGTGCAGTTCCTTGCAATATGTCCCTCACCACCACAGTTGTAGCATTTGATTGGCTTTGCTTGTCCTAGATTTCCAATCCTTCCCCGATTCTGATTTGCCACATATCCTCTACCAACTCCACATCTTCCTTGTTCGTACTGCCTTTCTTGAACTGGCTGCACCATAACCTTCCCATCTCTGACAGTGGCTTGATTGTGTGGATTGGATGCTGTTCTGAGGTTGTTGTTGGTGTGTGAGAGAGAGTTCATGTTTTGACTAATCATGAGAGCCAGTTGATTAATGAAGTTTCCCACGGCTGCATCAGCATCAGCTTGTTTGAACATTGGATCGGGAATGAGTTTGTGATTACCATTACCCATGGGTATAACTTGAGAAGCTTTGGTGGTAATTCCCACATTTGTGTAAAAGGCAGTTGAATCATTTGATGAGCTTGTCTCTCCCTGGTTGGTTTTGAACTGATCAAGAATCCTTTTTTTCAAACATAGCATGCCTCTCATTCTGAAGAAGGAATGCATAGAGTTGCTCATAGTTTGTATTCTTTAATCCTTTGGTTAGCTTCACAGAGGTGACAAACTTGTGCCATTCAGGATTCATGTTGTTCACAAATTTTGAGTTCAGCTGAATGTTTGGCATGGTCATTTTGTAGTACCTCATGTCATTCACAAGCTTATGGAATCTCACGTAGTACTCATAGACACTCTCATCTGGTTTCATCTTGAAGTGTTCAAATTCATCATACAGTTGTGATTCTCTGTCTTCTATAGTTAATTCAGAACCTGAGAGGAGAATCTTGACATTATCCCACACTGCCTTGGCTTTGGTGTTGTGATTGATAAGCTTGTAGATATCTTTTGGAAGACCTTGAAGTATAATGTTAGAAGCCCTGATATCATCATTGAATCTCTTTTTCTCTTTATCATTGAGCTCATCATACGTCTTTGGTCTGTCTATTCCATAGATCATTGTTCCATATGCAGCTGTATCAATTAAGTCTCTAGTAGTCTCAATCTGATAAGGTCCTTCATCAATGGATTTGAGAATGTTGATCCCATTTTCCTTTCCAAGACAGTACAATTAGATTCGTTGTGCCCAAGAGTCGTAATCAGTTCTGTCAAGCATGGGTGGACGAGTATCTGAGCCAGCTGCTTGAACATCCTCAGCAACAGTGGAGATGATTGTAGGTATGTTGGTAGACATGTTTAAAGATTACACGGGATTTTATAACTCAATGATTAAACCGGGAAATAGATTCTTTCCTGGGATTTTACTTAATCAAGAGAAAACCGTATTACAAACAATAATTCAACCAAGTCGCTAAGAAACCTTGAATCAAGTCGCTAACTACTAAGTTGCTAAGTATTATGAAGTCAAGTCGCTATAATGCCAAGTCGCTAAGACACAGTCAAGTTGCTAAAGAACAACTCGCTAAGATCCAAGTCTCTAACACCAAGTCGCTGAGAATTATGACAACAAGTCGCTAAGCACCAAGTCGCTAACAAACTTAAGTACAAGTCGCTAACAAAAATTAGAGCAAGTCGCTACCTTCACCAAGTCGCTACCCGTAGTGGAGAATCCACTAAGTGTACTGTTTGTCGGCTTGTCTCAAAAGACAAGTCGCTAGGACCAAGTCGCTACCAAAAATCACTACAACTCGCTACTTTTTACTGAAGCAAGTCGCTAAGATGAAATTCACTACGAGAACCAAGTCGCTACCAAAAAAAACTTCAAAAAAACACACTTTTCAATCCAAAACAAGCTCAACCACAGTGATTCAAGCTTACCAAATCAAAACACAAGCACATACAATGATTCTAAACACAAAAGTACACCCAAAATTCAAACTTTAACACTAGAAGTGATCCAAATGATGCAAAAACCACTAAACTTTTTCAAACTCTAAAACCATCTAAAAACCACTAGAAATCCAAGGATATGTAAGAGATGATCAAACCATGGCTCTTGATACCATTTGTAACATATTGGATTTAACAAACACACTAAACCATTTATCAAAGAGGCGTATACTTGATGTTTTAGAGAGAGAAAGAGTTAGAGGTTTGGGAACTTAGTGAGAGAAAATGAAAGTATTATTATGAGCTCCAACTCTCTACCTTAGGAGGTAGAGAGTATTTGTAGTTCTTACATAAATCGCCACCTACGGGCTGTGGATCAGGCATACAATGGGTAAAGACCCGTCCGTCCTCCACGGTGTTACTTAAACTAAATACTACTTAATAATAATAATCTACGACTACGAGCTTTCTAACGATTACATATACTTGAGGTGACCGACTCTTTAATAACTGGATTTACTAAATCCTAACACATGTTCGTGTCGTACATTACCGATCCATATCGCAGCTTCGGCCAGACTACAACATGTAGAGTTGAGGGTCAACGCGCGTTGCTGAAGTTATACTTGGGCTCCACACAGTCCAACTTAGACATGTTGCTGAGTTCGGTTGATAAGATTCTAGTTGCGCAAGAAAATGCGATAAGAGAAACTTTTAATAGAAGCATAACTAAGAAACTGGATGTGTGTAGGGACACACTATTTGATGAATTGCGGTATAAAGTTTCAAAAAATGCTTTACAACTCATTGTTGAGAACTCAAACTGGATATGGACCCACATGAATTTGGTCATCAGTTGCGGTCAGTTTGTGGGTTACCATGCTATCAAGAACTGGTTTACTATCGAATTCATGGTAAGTATATTAAATTTATGCCTATCAAGTTATTCTCCCTGTCAATACCGATAATTTATACTAGTCACTTTTTTTGAATGTAGGATGGCCAATTCCACTTGATCGTGTTGATAATTTTTGGAGAACCCTAAGTGTTCCCTGGCCTAGAGCTCGACCTACTCATACGCCTGAAGAGACTAAAGATGATCTTTCTTGTCAAGCTGACGTAGAAAAATTCCAATTTTGGCAAAGCTTCGTCGTTTGTCAAGAAAAATATGTTAAACATGATGAGAGGTATATACGATCTCGAATCTGTTTCAACCCGTGAACCTGCTATTCACGCAAGTACTCGTGGACGTCCGAGTGAAAAGGACAAAAAGTACAAGGCTACAAAATCCCAGATTTGAACAAAGAACTAACCACAGATCACAGTAGAAGTTATTCAAAATCTAAAAAAGTCCCAGAATTGAACGAAGAACCTGCGAGACATAGTTCATACGTGGGAGAGCCTGCTAACGAGAGCGACTTAAGACACGAGTTGTACATTGCAGATAACGAGAGCGAATATTTTATGGCTCGAATTCCATTGCTTTTCCGACCGTACATCATAAGGATTCTTAACGTGGAAGGTGATGGAATTGTGGCTGTCGGGCCATTGGCGTAGGTGTTGGTTATTCCGAAGATATATGTCGCAACCTCGAGCTCATGTCGTGGGAGAGGTAAACAATAACCTGGAACTTTACAGGGAAATGTGGGGGACTTGGTTTAAACACATTTCACACTCGCTGTGTTGGTTTGGTGATGGATTTGCAACCCAAGAATACTGGATGGTTATGCCAGACACGGGAGCGGCTATTGCTACAATGCTTAACCGACCAGATGTATGTATATCCTATTCAACATGTGTTACGTGTCTTCCGCTTAGGTCCGGTCTAGATACAACACAAGTATTGTCCCCCATTGTGATTCTTCGTGTGGGGGAAGGAGTGACTGCTCACTACGTTCATGCGATTCTAGATGAAAACTCACCACTCCCGCCTACTCACCCACAATGAAGGGCATTCAGACATGACGTGGCCTTGGGATGGGCAACTCTATATGCTGAACGACAAAACATGTATAGACAAATGTAGTAAACGATCACTTATTTATGTAGTAAACGATTATTGATTTATGTTGTAAATAAGTATTTGTATTCTGACACCGAGTTACTGATATATATTGTAAATAACCATGTATCAACTGTTATTCTATATTATAAATAACCATGTTGTAAATTACTATACATATTCTTTGGCCAGATGGAACAAAAAAAATCATTTCTTGTGTCATTGTGAAGGAGGACTTATAATTGAAAGAACATCCCAAAAGCGCAAAAGTTATGGTCGGAAGTATTATGCATGTCCTTTATCAAAGGTTAATAATTATATGTTTACTTATTTACATAAATATATCAATAACTTACATTTCTTATAATTGTTTCACCATGTAACAGCCAGGAATAAAAGATTATGGGTGTCGATACTTTATGTGGAAGGATGAATTTCAATAAGAGTGCTTTAGTCAAGGCTCTTCTTCAACGCAATGCTCAAACTGCGAAACTAAAGATAACACGATCAACATACTTGAAACAAGAAACAAGATGTTATTGTCTCAAAATAATATGTTGAAGGCAAGAATAAAGGCGCTGGAGGCATCACTGGAATTGCCAAGAAATTCCGTTGATCACACATGTCAGCCGAGTGGAATACTCTATGACCTTATAGATGACATTAATAATCTTCATGTGGATTAGATTTCGTTGTAGTAGTAGTAGCATTTGTTGTTGTACTTGTTTAATTTTTTTAATGTTTAACGTGTTTATTGTTGTTGTTTAATTAAATGGGAACAAATTAGAGGAATAAAAAATAGCACAAAAATATAACAAATACACAATAAAAAAACACACATATACTTTACATACTTTACAAAAAAAAAGTACAAAATATAATAAGACAAAAAGGCTACAAAAGTACCCTATGGGGTGCAAGATTAGTATTTCATAGGGTGTGGCATTAGGTCACAAAAAAAAAGATGTTTGGGGCGCTGCGTTTGGTATAGAGTAGGATCAGGACTTTTGGACTTTTATTATTTGTAATATTAGATATATTATTATTATTATTAGTATTATTTAAGGTATTGAGTGTACTCCATGTTCTGCTGTATAGAACTGTAAACGTAGCATCCCGGCTAGGTAAGAATACAAGAATTTTATTTTTGGACACGCTTTTGAAAGACTTATATAAAAATAGTGTCGTTGGTTCTGACATTTAACTTTTACATTTTTGCCATAACTGGTATGCTGTCGGTACGCGTGCGGACTCGTGAATCGAGATAACCTCTCGTTGACGTGTTTTGATCATCACTAAATAATTTATTCGCATCATTCGTTTGTCAACGCTACTCGTGATTGCATAATTCATATAAAAACTAAAAATTCGTAGGCGAAAATGCTTAAGATGATTTAAATAAATTCTTAATAAACGATTACTTTGTTTTTTACAGTGACTAATGACATCGGAAATTTAGGGTGGTTACATAAAATAGTAACCACAGATAGTTATTAACAAGAAAGGAACCTGCCAAGTACAATAAATTACCTTATCACCTCTGAAACTCAAGAACAGTGTCATATTGGTACATCTTTTGAACATATGATTATGAATTATACGCCATTGAAGGTTTCATTTAATGACCATCTTAAACCTCATCTTTGTTACGAACAAATTCTACAAAATAATTGCAACATAAATTAAGAGTCAAATTAAACAAACATAAGATTAATTATATATCCAAAATGCTTGCAAAAACAAAATCAGAAAATTCAGAAACCAACCTGTTTAACTATTTGTAAATCCAAATATACATTTCAAAAAGTAAAGAACAGCTAGAAGAAGAGGGAAAGGGAAGAGTTGGTGAAAATGAAAGTATGGGGAGGGTAGACAGACACAAATATACGACCATTATCCATAATTACACAAAGTTGGGTCAAAGAAATCTATCTTCTTGATTCAGCTTCAAAGTATATATAGCGGGCAAAAAACAGTTCTCAAAAATCAAATTTTAGAAGGTAGATTTTATCCGAACTCTGAAAGTAGTAAACATTACCAAACACCACAAAATTAAAAGCTGTATCAGATATAAAAACTAAACACACCACCAAAACCTAAAAGTGTAAATAAATGCATGACGAAAATAGCAAACCTCAAAAGTATTGAAATCAATGATCTTAATACAACCTCAATATAGAGCCTCGAAACACCACCAAAACCACAACAACGAAACGAGAATCTGCTGTGTTGTTGGTGTCGTGTGCATGAGTTGTATGTGTGTTTGAGAGTTTGAATGAGTATTTAATTTGTATGTGATAAAATAAAAAGTGTGTTGATGTTAATGAAGAAGAAATCTGAGGGTGTGAACTGTGAAGAAACGGAGAAAGTGAGCGTTTTTCTTTTGTTGTGACTTGTGTGTGTTTTGTAGCAACAAGGGCTGAGGTTGGTGTTGATGTTGATGCTAATGTTAATGTGTGGGAGATTTTATAGCAACTAGGAAGTTTAGTGTTGTCAAGGGGTGGATATAAGACCAAGGATGGAGTCCACCATAACTTTGGAATCAGATTCGATGTCATTCACTTGGTATGTGTGTGAGACACAAGTCATGAGAAGTGTTTGATGTTACTTGTTTCCTTTGGTATGGTTGTATGTTGGTTTTAAAACTACACAAAGTTTGGTAAACTAAACACTTTTAGTTACCATTTAATGATTTCCTAGAGCTAAACAACACCTTAGTTGACCTTGGTGCATGCCTAATTCCCTTAGTGGTCATGAATTTAATTCCTTAATTCAAATTTATCCTTTATAAATCAAACACTCTTGAGAGGCTAAGTCATCACTATTATCACATTCTTAAAAATCAGTAATTAGAGACTTCTATTACATCCTCACCATGGCCAAAGCACTTAGCAACAACTCTTCAACCAAAGGTTCATCCAAAAGGAATGGTCATATGATTCATGAGATTTCATCCACCGAATCATCACCCGTAAGAGATAATAGTGGTAGAATCCCACCTCAACAAACCCAATCAACAATTGCCAAGAGAACCGTAAGAATTAGCATTAGACCTTTTAGGTTAGAAAAGGTTTCGTCAAGCTCTAAACCAAACGCACCTAGTTCTAGTAAAACACCTAAGTCTTCATTCCTAGAACATAGACAACATTCCTTCACAGAACCTATTTCTCACCCAAATCTCTATTCATTAAAGCACTCACCACCGAAAACTTCCCACTCACCAACATTCTCATTAAATAGGGAACCACCTACAACACCAACTAGTCCACCATTGGAAACAAGGAACCACCAAGGACTTGATCATATAGAGGAATTTCAATTACCACCACCTTTGTTCTTAGTAGAACTTCATCCTACATTGCTCAATGAAACCCCACCATCATTTGTAGAGCCTCCTCAAAACATCCAATCTCCTCCGGTTCCTAATCAAGACAATAATTGCTCTAATTGTCTAAACACCCAAAGACTTGTTCAAGAAGTACGAAATGAGTTGCATTTCATGTTTAATCATCTTCTTGAAAGATTGGACCAAATCAACAAGTGTACTCATCCTTAGACTCAAGCACATTGTTGCTTCTTAAGTTTTGGTCACTTATTAGTATTAGTATAATATGTATTACATGGCTAAATCATTCTCTTAGTTTTTAGAGATTTGTTGATCATCTCTTGTGTTTTATTGAATGATAGTTTATATGCCATATTTCTTTGAGTATATGTTTGTTGCTTGAATACATATCTTACTTTGATGTTAACATTATTTACATCACCATTGCTGAATTCTGTTATCAGATAGACGAATCCCTGAGTTTTGCCTAGACGGATCCCTCCAAAGAGGGAACCGTGGGATCCGTGCAACAGAAGACTAGTTTTCTACTAACTTGAGTCTTATTTGTAGGAAATTATGCACTATATACTTGTTTTCTAACCTTTGTTTTGTAGATTTTCAAAATACACATGAAGACTTTGACACCCTAAGCTAGGGGGAGCTTTGTGTCAAACAATACATTGCAAAACTATATGCAATATAATCCTTATTTGGATTAAATTTCTTGACGTCCCTTTGCAAAGTTGCAATCATCAAGGGAGCATTACCGTCACTAAGACGAAACCATTTGCAAACATAGTTGCAATGCATTAGCTTAGTAGTTTTTACTTACTTGACGCCCTCACAAAGGGATGGACTCGTCAAGGGGGAGTTAATGTTAGGATTTAGTAAATCCAGTTATTAAAGAGTCGGTCACCTCAAGTATATGTAATCGTTAGAAAGCTCGTAGTCGTAGATTATTATAAGTTAAGTAGTATTTAGTTAAGTAACACCGTGGAGGACGGACGGGTCTTTACCCACTGTATGCCTGATCCACAGCCCGTAGGAGGCGATTTGTGTAAGACTATAAATACTCTCTACCTCCAAAGGTAGAGAGTTGGAGCTCATAATAATACTTTCATTTTCTCTCACTAAGTTCCCAAACCTCTAACTCTTTCTCTCTCTAAAACCTCATCTTGTACGCCTCTTTTGATTGTGATATGATGTGTTTGTGAAATCCAATATGTTACAAATGGTATCAAGAGCCATGGTTTTATCATCTCTCTTACATATCCTTGGATTTCTAGTGGTTTTAGATGGTTTTTGAGTTTGAAAAAGTTTAGAGGTTTTTGCATCATTTGGATCATTTCTAGTGTTAAAGTTTGAATTTTGGGTGTACTTTTGTGTTAAGAATCATTGTAAGTGCTTGGGTTTTGATATGGTAAGCTTGAATCACTGTGGTTGAGCTTGTTTTGGATTGAAAAGTGTGTTTTTGAAGTTTTTCTTGCTAGCGACTTGGTTCTCGTTGTGTTTTTCATCGTAGCGACTTACTTCAGTAAAAGGTAGCGAGTTGTAGTGTTAATTGTTAGCGATTTGGTCCTAGCGACTTGTCTATTGAGACAAGCCGACAAACAGTACAACTTAGTGGATTCTCCACTACGGCTAGCGACTTGGTGAAGTTAGCGACTTGCTTTCAATTTTGTTAGCGACTTGTACTTAGTATTCTTAGCGACTTGGTGTTAGCGACTTGGACCTTAGCGAGTTGCTCTTTAGCGACTTGACTGTGTAGCGACTTGGTGCTTTAAGCGACTTGTGTCCAGTGACTTGGGTCTTAGCGACTTGGTCTTAGCGACTTGGTTCACAGGAAATTGAGATCTTGGCGAGTTGATACTTAGCGACTTGGTGATTAGCGACTTGGTTCAAGAATTCGTAGCGACTTGGTTGATTTTTGTTTGTAATATGATTTTCTCTTGATTTAGTAAAATCCCGTGAAAGAATCTATTTCCTGGTTTAATCATAGAGTTATAAAATCCCGTGTAATCTGTTAACATGTCTACCAACGTACCTACAATTATCTCCACTGTTGCTGAGGATGTTCAAGCAGCTAGTTCAGATACTCGTCCACCTATGCTTGACAGAACTGACTACGACTCTTGGGCTCAACGAATCAGATTGTACTGTCTTGGAAAGGAAAATGGGGTCAACATTCTCAAATCCATTGATGAAGGACCTTATCAGATTGAGACTACAAGAGACTTAATTGATACAGCTGCAGATGGAACAATGATCTATGGATTAGACAGACCAAAGACGTATGATGAGCTCAATGATAAGGAGAAAAAGAGATTCGATGCTGACATCAGGGCTTCTAACATTATACTTCAGGGTCTTCTAAAAGATATCTACAAGCTCATCAATCACAACACTGAAGCCAAGGCAATTTGGGATAATGTCAAGATGCTTCTCTCAGGTTCTGAATTAACCAAGGAAGACAGAGAATCACAACTGTATGATGAGTTTGAGCACTTCAAGATGAAGCCAGAAGAAGGTGTCTATGAGTATTATGTGAGATTCCACAAGCTTGTGAATGATATGAGGAATATCAAAATGACCATGCCAAATATTCAGCTGAATTCAAAGTTTGTGAACAACATGAATCCCGAATGGCATAAGTTTGTCACCTCTGTGAAGCTAACCAAAGGAGTGAAGAACACCAACTATGAGCAACTTTATGCATTCCTTCTTCAGAATGAGAGACATGCTATGTTTGAAAAAAGGATTCTTGAACAGTTCAAAACAAACCAGGGAGAAACAAGTTTGTCAAATGACTCTGCAGCTTTTTACACCAATGTTGGAATTACCACCAAAGCTTCTTGTTAGGAATTAGAAATTCCATAAGTAAAGTATCGGTCACCCCAAATATAATCTAGCATAAGTTAGCTCGTAGATATTACGTTATTTACTAGTTATTTAGTTAGTTATTTAGTTTAGTGCAACACCGTGGAGGACGGACGGGTCTTTACCCACTGTATGCCTGATCCACAGCCCGACGGAGGACGTGTAGTATGTAACTATAAATACCCTCTACCTCCCAAGGTAGAGGGTTGGACCTTTCTCGTTTTCTAATCTAACCTTCCATGTTTTCTTTCACTTTCTCTCTCTAGAAAGGATCCCATACTACTTTCTCTCTCTAAAACCTCTAAACAATACGCTTCATATTTGTGATTGTTTGTGTGTTTGTGAAATCCAATATGTTACAAATGGTATCAAGAGCCATGGTTTGATCATTCATCTTTCATGTTTTTGGATTTCTAGTGGTTTTATATGAATTTTGGGGTTGAAAAAGTTTAGTGGTATTTTCATCATTTGGACCATTTCCAGTGTTAAAGTTTGAATTTTGATTGTACTTTTGTGTTTAGAATCATTATAAGTGCTTAGGTTTTGATTTGGAAGGCTTGAATCAGTGTGGTTGGATTGTTTTTGGATTGGAAAGTGGTGCTTTTGAATATGTTCTTCGTAGAGACTTGTAGTTATATTTCTTCGTAGAGACTTGTGGTTATGTTCTTCGTAGAGACTTGCAGTTATGTTTTTCGTAGAGACTTGTGGTTGTGTTCAGATTCAATGTATCTGTCTAGAGACTTGGCGTAGAGACTTGTAGCCTATTTTTAGTAGAGACTTGGTGCCTATTTTCGTAGAGACTTGGCGTAGAGACTTGTAGCCTATTTTCAGTAGAGACTTGGTGCCTATTTTCGTAGAGACTTGGCGTAGAGACTTGGTGCCTATTTTCGTAGAGACTTGGCGTAGAGACTTGTAGCCTATTTTCAGTAGAGACTTGCTGCCTATTTTCGTAGAGACTTGGCGTAGAGACTTGTAGCCTATTTTCGTAGAGACTTGGCGCCTATTTTTGGTAGAGACTTGTCTTTACAATTTCTAGCAACTTGTCTCTGTTGTTACTAGCGAGTTGCTCTTTAGCGACTTGGCTGCTTAGCGAGTTGCTCTTTAGCGACTTGGTTCATAGCGACTTGTGTTTATCGACTTGGTTCATAGCGACTTGTGTGTAGCGACTTGCTTCATAGCGACTTGTGTGTAGCGACTTGGTTCATAGCGAGTTGTCTCTAGCGACTTGAGCATCTAGCGACTTGTAACTAGCGAGTTGCCTTCATAGAGGATTGTTAGAAGCGGTTTGACCATTTCATTAGTGCGTTTTGTTGACTTTTCCCGACAAAACTTCAAACGGCTATAACTTTTGATCCGTAACTCCGTTTTCAACGTTCTACCCATCAAAACGACCGTGAGAACGAGGAGAATGGCACGCCAAATGAACTAAAGGCCTAAATCCGCTCCGAACAGAAGTTATTTAGGTTTTTAAGTTTTTAGACCTAAATTTCTCCGTAAAATGGTGCATCAACCAACCCAAATCTGAACCAAACAACATCTCTGCTAATCCTACAAACAATTATATGTCCTAACACACAATTGTCTATTATTTTGACAATCCATCAGTCATCTTAACACGTTCCATTGGTCATTGCTTAACGGTTTGGTCTTGATTTTAGTAAAATCCAGCGAAAGATTCTATTTCTCGGTTTAAATCATAGACTTGTAAAATCCCGTGGATTCATCAACATCATGTCTTACACTCCTGATTCAGTGATTTCAGAAGTACTCAAACTGTATGATGTTGTAGACAACCATGAGAATATTAGCTATACTGAACGGTTACAGATGATGGAATCAATCAATGATGATTTTAGTTCTTCATGCTCCGAGTCCAATGAGAAATATTTGCACCTGTTCAGGCTACAGAATGCCATGCAAAAGGAAAGCAACATTGAACCTTATCAACAACTTCACTCTCACCTCATGTTACTTCTACCCACATCAATGGAACGAACATGTATTGCCCTCTTCCGTCAGGACTTATCCACATTAACAGGAACTCTGCTGTTAAACCTAGAGCAATTGGAGCTACAACTTGACAAAGAGAAGGTTCATAAGGATAATTCCAGCGCTGCACTTCAAGTGATCTATAAACACTTTCAGTCATTCATTAGAAGGGAATTCACATCTGATTATGATCAAGACATGACTGAAATGTCCTTCAAGAGACACACTGGAATGGAAATTAGCGTGTTCACGGAGACACTTATCCATCTCATGGATAATGTGGAGAAGTATATTGAGGAAGTTACTCAGAATGATGAAAAAGTAGATGAGAGTCGGGTACAGTTGAGAGATATTTGTAATAAGTCGGGTAATGTATTAGAAAGGTCGGGTGTTGTTGAATGCAGAATATCAGAAACAACAAAGAATGATGTAACCAGCTGCTCAGTAACTCCTGTCACACAAGAAGTGGATGTTGTGATCAAAAAGGCAAATGAATCTCGGGTACAATCAATAAATTGTTGTATTGAGACCGGTATGGCACCAGATGTTGGATCAGTTGACACTGAATACAGAGGCTCAGAGACAGATAAGCTTGAAACAACCAGCGGTTCAGTAACTCTTGTTACGCATGATGTGGATGCAGATATCAGACCAGAAATTGAACAGGAGTCATGTAATGAGGTACCCTTTACTGTTCAACACAATGCATCTGCTAAAGTACTTAAACAAACTGATCATGATGCTGAACATGACTTTGATAAATCTTCTGTAACTGAGGCTGAGTCTGAGATTAAGTGTTTCAAAACAAAAGATATGGTTGATAAAAAGGCTTTTGATGAACTTTCAAACAAACTCTCAAATCTTGAAAAACATTGCATTTCACTTGAAATTGCGATACAGAGTAAAGAAGAAAGTTTTCAACTTAACAAACCATGTAAAAATCCGGAACTTCCTGAATTCCGTGAACTTTTTGAAATTAACACTTTGAAAGCTCAGCTTCAAGACAAAGACTCAACCATTTACAATCTGAAGAAACATATTTATGTCTTGAATGTGAAAAGTAATTTAGTCATGAATACACAAGACATTGATGCTACTATAACAAGAAATAATGAATTGTCAATTTATGTGGCTAAATTACTAAAGGAAAATGAGTCTTTGAGAAAGCATCACATAGAACTAAGTGACTCTGTCAAAGAAGCTAGAACTAAGTCAATGGAACAAACAAACCCTTTGATAGCAAAGATTAATGAACTCAAAGCTCAACTTCAGGAAAAGAATTTCGCCATTGTTGCCTTAAAGAATGAGCTTAGAAAAACCATAGGGAAAAGTGTGAACACTAAGTTTACAGAACCATCAACCTTGGGGAAGCCAGTTTCTCATCCCACTAGAGACCGGTCTGAAAGAACAAAATTTTCAAAAACACGGTTTGCCTCCTAAGTTGATGAGAAACAAGTTTTGTCAAAACCAGTCACTTCACCAGAGTTACCTAAGAATAAGGCTTCTAGCTCCGTTAACTCTCAACACGTAGCCACGTCTACTCCCAGCACCTCTAGGATTAGTTCGAAAACAGTGTCAAAACCAAGCATTAAAACCCAGAATTCATATGATATGAATGACTTGTGGAAGAACTATCATCTAGAAAAAGCTAGGAAAAAGGCACATATTTGAAAAGATGGAATTTTAGGTGCAAGACCTAGGGTGAGGAATTCTACGAGATTTCAAGACACTGCTAGTAGTTGTTAACCACTACCTAGGAACATTCAAAAGACTAGGGATTGGTGTTCATCAAAGAGTAGTTCTGTGCATAAGAATGCTAAGCATGTAGAAAACAAAACTAGAAATTCTGTGTCTTTTCCACATAAGAAACATTTTTCTAATTCACATGCCAAGGTACAATCCACTAAGACTACTAACATGGCTAAGGTTCAACATGTGATGAAGCAAAACAAACCTAAAACTTCACCTAGATGGATCCCAACTGCTAAATCTTTAGAAACTAGGAATAAGGATAAGTCTCCCACTATGCATAAGAAGCCTAAAAATCCTAGACCTGGCCATAAGTGGATACCATCTGGTAGAATGTTTAAGGATGCTGGACTTAGGTGGATACCTGCCGGAAAGCTATTTTCCAATGGCAAAATCAAGGTTGACCGTGAAGCCCCAAAGAGTTTGGATACTAATGTCACTAACCCATATATACGCAAACAAGCTTGTAATGTTAGTGCAGGTATTCCTTACTCAGTTGCAGATGCTTCGATCCTTCATTACATGGACTGGCTTAAAGTATGGATAACAAATGGATTGATATCTCATAACTCACGGGTCCAAGTAACTCAACCTTGATATTCAAACTGGTGATGACGTCTGTTCACATCAGTTCAGGCCTCGTACTTCAACATTATGGCGTCTGCAGATAACACTTCAGGCCCCGTTCCTCAAAGAAAAGAAAGGTGTACGCTTCAGTGAGCTTTATCTTCAGAAGAAGAGAAATCTTCATGTTTATGACCATTCTCATCGACATTCTTCATCAACAAGCTTCATGTTTCTCCCATGCTCATTCAGTCATCAAGTGGATCTACGTTCATTGATGTATATTCTTAGTCACTTGCTAAATCAAAAATGGCAACTTTGGATGCAGTTTTTGAGGGGGAGAAGAGTGAATATACTAAATGATGATGGATGTTTGAATAATGGTTATACGACTTAATGTTTGATGACTCTCCTCCAACGCATAATGTTTCACTCACTAAGGATAAATGGGATTTATTGTTTGGGATTCATTTGTTCAAGATATGTTTGATGAGTATTTCCAACCACGAGCGAATGTTGATCATCCAAGAAGTACTTCTCAGACTACTCAAGCAGCCCAATCTCCAGTTATTCCTCAAAGCGTTGTTAATGACTATCATTGTAGTTGCACTCATGAATAATGATCCGCTCTTTGGTATTCCTTTGCCAAATCTTCACGGATTATTGTTCATGAATAATGATCCGCTCTTTGGTATTCCTTTGCCAATCTTCACGGATTATTGTTCCTTCCAATGTGCACTCTGTAAATCAACCAAATGAACATTGAGTATAATGATTACCTCATCCGCTCGAAGTTATTGGTGAATCTTCCAGATCAGTCTCTACATGTATACTTTTAGGAAGAATGCATTGATGTTGAGGAATCATTTGTTCTGGTTCATTCAGTGGGTCAATGTACATCCGATTGTATGTTGTTTTCACGTGTTGGGCATTTGGCACAAGTTGATGACTTCGGAATTAATCATTTATCACTTATTTGAGATTGAAGTTGACTTTCAACAAAGGCGTGCTCTTATTTGATAACTTGCTCGGGCTTAAGAATTTAAGTTGAAGACTTGGGTTATCTAGTTGCCAGCAGTCAGGGTGGATGGTTGAAGACCTGGTTAACTATCACTATTAGGAGTTACGTTGTTTTACTCAGTGTCACATGCAGATGACGATGTGGATAATCTCAAGAGGTGTTAATGTCTCATACTTTACTTGAGTAGTGAGTACTTAGAGATTTGCTTGAAGCATAAATTCTCGATACCGTTCTTCCAATATTAGTGCAAGCTTAAGATACAAATGTGGTGAATTCGACTTCAGGTTCAAGTTTGGTATATCTGGTTTTCTTCAACAGTGGTCACTTCAAATTGTCTACATATGGGTTGATAAAGATAGTCAGAGAGAGTTTCTGTAGCAGTTGATTCTCATATGATTCAGTTGAGCTAATTGTTTGTTCTTCTCTATTTCAAGAGTATTTGGCATGTATAATGTGTTGCTGATTCTGAGGTATCAAAACCAGCAAGGGGGAAGGAGATACACATCTAAACACACAACGAGTACACGTGATGAACTTAATACTTCTTATCTATTGAAGTAATCTCGGGAAAGACAAATGTCATAACCGCAGAGAAACTCAGTGTTTAACTCGTAGCCTTTGGTGTGTTATTCCAACTATTTGGGGGAAGGATATATTATTCCAACTATCTGGGGGAAGGATGCATTATTCCAACCATTTGGGGGAAGTGGTCTCTGGATACTTTTGGTATGAGTTATCTTAGCTTTTAGTAGGAAGAAATATGAGAAGAATATTTGGAACGTGAGATGATATTGCTGATCGACATCGTCTATATGATTTATGATAAAGTGCTTCCGGTTAGTGCTTCATGTACACAATGTAATGATGATTCCGATGAGATCGCAACCATCAGGGGAGAGATATGTGTACATCAGGGTCGCATAACATATTCACATGATCGAGCTTAATCAGTTATTCTAGAGTTGACTTCCGTAGAGAAGATCGGTGATTCAACCAGTTTTTGTGATGTCGTTATCTCTACTCTGGTTGGGTACTTGTGTACATTATGGGCTGATTGGTTATATGGAAGATAACTAGAATGTACATGGTAAAATGAAGATGTTGATATACTGTTCCCCTTAATAGATAACTGGTCAATCTCGAAGAGTAATGTGTACATCGGGGACGCACAACAAGTTCATGTGATCGGACTTAATCAGTTATTTTGGATTTGATAACCACTGAGACGATCAATGTTTCAACTTGTTACTTCATTGTTCTCGTGATTCTTCGGGGTGCTGAGCTTCATTCTATGAGACCGTTCTTATTCACTTCTACTTCCTAGGGAAATGGTCTTTATTCGATGTTTGTCGGTTTGGGGGAAAGCTACCAAAGATTCAGATTGAGAAGGCTCATGTTCAGTCGATTTTCTTAGATGCCTTGAATGCTTTGGTGGTGAAAGTTTAAGAGATGATGACTTCTATCTTCTACAAAGTGCTGAACGATTTCCTTATCTCGGTACTCGTATCATCATCCTCTTAAACTATTTCTCTATCTTTGTAAATATTTATCAAAAACAAAATACAAAAATATAAAACCAACAAAAAGAAAATAGAAAAATAGAAAATTTCAAAAACCCATAAAAATCAGAAAATTAAAAAATACCAAAAATATGTTTTCTAAAGACATGTCTTCTGGTATCGATAACATCTACGGTCTTAGAAATGTCATTCAATAATGGCACGGGACTTTAGATGAAGTTCGAGCAGGAGGTGTAAATATTTCTTTCTAAACATGTCTAAAAAAAATGGCTTGCAGTTACTTCAGACTGTAACCCGTGCTTAAAACTATGGCTTGCTATTATTTCTGATAGCAACCCGCTCTTTAAAGAAAGGAAAGTGCTACGCTTAAACCAAAGTTTTCAAATATTTCGTGCACTTATCCAAAAACAAAACAAGGAAAGCATGTCGTCAAAAAGACTGCTATTCCTACACAAATGTTTTTCCGTCTAAAATTCTTCAGCAAAATATTTGTTGTTTTTCAAAAGTGGTGGTAAATGAGTTGCTTGAAAATCAATCAGTTTCAGAGTTTTTATTAAAATTGAAAACTCAATCAATGACTTCAACGCTTTTAAAATTTTCAGAAAAATAAGTCATTGATTGAGGGGGAGAATGTTTTCAAATCTATATCATCTAACGAGATTATCTAATTATCCTGTATGCTTAATTGAAAATGAAGTTAACCTATGTTGAAGGACTAGGTGCCTAGGATATGATTATTAGGATTAGATGATTAGAGTTTGATAAACACATTATTCCCATGCCATATATGATCTGATTGATATGGTGAATTGACTTTTATTAGTCGATTGCTTTTTGGGTGATGTCGACCACCATATATCTGTATGTGTGTTCACTAACGTATGCAGGTATATTGGTATATAAGAATGTTCTCGATCTATGCCGAAAGGAAAGGGTAACTATATCTTGGGTTGACAAATGAAGAAACGGAGCTTAATTGGACTTCAATGGAGAGTTGGCATAAATGCAACGTAAGAGGTGTCACTGCATTATAATGTGTTTATCAAGTGATTGAAGAAACGGAGCTTAATTTGACCTCAGTTGGCATTATAATGCAACGTAAGAAGTCTCACTGCGTCTGCAGCCGGTTTTTCTTCCAACCCTCAGCAACAACATCAAAAGCTTCTCAACCACCTAACGTATCTTTGTGCAGGATACCATTTTTAAACAATTTTGAATAATTTGATTAAATTGTTTTGAAAATGGAAAATATTGTTTTGAAAATAAATTGGACTAAATTTTGAAAATCACCGGACTTCTTTTTATCAAAACCTAAGTCACTCAATCAACGACTACAGTCATCGATTGAGGGCGAGAGTGATTTAAAATAAAATATTTTCAAACGATATTTCTTCATAAAATTTCCGGTTTGTACGATAAAATGTGGTGATCTAAAGATTTAATGTTATGTCATGGTATTATTTTCTTTAAAACTCAAAGATCTGTCAAAATGAAATTCTTTCTGTTCTTGTTTGATTGTGAAATTGTTTTATTTTAAATCAAAGATCTCTTAAAACAATCATAACTGACACTAACAATCTTTAATGTCTTAAAATGGTCCTTATCTGTTATTTTTCAAAATCAAATCTTGCCACGTCTTTCCCCAAAATTTTCTAAATGATTTAAATCTTTTGGGATCACAAATCTCAATTGGTTTGAAATTTTTGATCGGGGGAGAGATAGTGATTTAAATCTCTTATCTGTTTAAATGGAATTGGTTTTAGTCCTTTATAGGCACTCCTGCCTCCATGTGCCAAACGATTTCATATATACAATGCACATGTTGAGGAGGAGGATTTATCCAAAAACAAAGATGAGTATTTAAACCTGGCCACATATTCTCCCATGTTTTATAAACCGTATTAAATCTCTTGGGATCCAAAATCTCAAAGGGTTTGATATTTTTGATCGGGGGAGAATTTGTGATTTAATTATGAAATCTGATAAATGATGATCGATTTGATGAAAATGTGCATGCTGCTCTCTCATATGTGTTAAACGCTTTCGAATCTCGAAGCACATATTGAGGGGACGCAAATGGTTTCTTAATGGCTTTTGTGATCATGGATGTACTTCAAAAGAACTCTTGCCTCTATGTGATAAAATGATTTCAAATATCCTATGCACATATTGAGGGGGAGAATTTACCAAAGAAAATCAAATGGTTTTTTTTATGAAAATTGTGATCAAAGAAAATATTTCAAAGTCCTCTTGCCTCCATGTGCTAAACAATTTCTATATATGATGCACATGTTGAGGGGGAGGTTTTCTAAATGATCAGAACTATTAAGGTACAAAATGCTTTGATCTCGTATCACAAGTACCTTGATTGTTTTTCCAAATGATTTTTCAATTGGTTTCAAGGATGAATGAACTGTACCATAAGACCGACCATTTTACTTTATGCATGGTGTTATAAGGATGGTTAGGTTAGGTATTAGTTCCCACGATCCGCCAGAACCGGAGGGATCTACCCAGGGACAATCCACTAGATAGTGTAGAGTCCTTTGGTATGATGAAAAAAGGAGAAAAGTGAGATATGTGAAGAGTGCCGACTGAGACAAAGCTAGTACTGGAATAAACCCAACAAGGTTCTAGTAATGAAGTCTCGGTAAGCACTGAAGGGGTTGAAGAATGAAAAAGAAATTAATATGAAAAGGGTGAAAAGAAATAGCCCTCCAATAATTCAACCTTAGGGCAGAAACCGGGTTCAATACACATGCTACTAGTTGTTACCAAGGTAACACTGGTATTGAAGACAAGACGCCATGGACCTAGTGACGCACTGCACTAAAACTTCCCAGCTACTCAAGTTCCTCTTAAAAGGGCTTGTTTCATTCTCACGGGGAACCGACATAATCTATCGACTTTCTCTTAGAGATTGTTGATATTGAAGAAGGAGACCCTCTCCCTAGTCTCCGGCACAGGAACCAAATGTGCACTATTGAGTCTAGAGCCAAGAGATCATCCACAATATCTCGTTAGGACACAAAATTAATGATGACTTGCTGTTTCACACAATGTGGAAAGTAAGTATATATTGAGAGTCCTACGCATTATCCTTGTAGTATTGCCAGAACATCCCAGTGATATGAAAATATTCACGATGAAGAGGGAAATCCTTCTAGAGCCAACATCAAACAAGCTCTTGGTGGGTGACATGTGAGATCTTCTCGTAAGATCAAACTTGTGACAACTGGATAAAAACGATGGGGAGATTCAATCTTGAATCAACCTTGGTCCAGGAATGGAATTGACGAATACTTTTGGAAAAACCGTTCGATGTGCAAATCTTCTTTTCTCTAGCACATCGAATGTGTATTCATATTTCAAACTCAAAAAGTATCTCTGATTGAAAAATACTTTTAGAAAAACCGTTCGATGTGCGAATCTCTTCTTTACACTAGCACATCGAATGTGTACTCATTCTCTAATATAAAAAGTATTTTGATTGAAAATTGATCTTTCTCATAAAACCTTCGTCGTATTGCAAAACTCTTTCTTCTAAGCAATACGCGATTGTTTTCAAATCATTTTTTCATCAATCAGTGAATCTCAGTTCGCTGGTTCACTCAATCCGTGTTGTCTTCTTTGAGACGTTCCGGTTTGAGAACGGCTAGAGCAGCTGCGAAACCCTGTCAAGGAGATTCTTAGGAATCCTACCTGATCACAGGCAGTACTTGTACTGATCAACGGGGAACCGTGGGCCATGCACCTCAATTCAACAAAAGTGATCAAAGACACTTTTGTGCGCTTTATTGCTAACTGTTTTATGCAGGTTCAGCCGACGTTTGCAGCTGATCAGAATTGAGAAGTTAATCCATAGCCGCATGCTCACACACCACATTCATATCTAAAGAATTCATGATAAGTGCATAACTTCATCAACGACTCTGATATTTTCACTCCATGCTTCTGCTACGCTGCTGGAAATATTATGAATCAACAAAAGCTTCAGCTACTCTGTTGAGAAGATATCATGATCCAAAATGTGAGCATGTCGGTCCAAAAGTCACAACATCACGTGAAGGCAACACAACAAATCGATGATCCAGAGATTTACTGTGGCTGATGATCTCAAAGAAAGCTCAAAGATCATCAAAGATGTGGATCAGATCAAAGACCTCCACTGAAAGTATAAAGCACTCGGACTTTGAAGAGTCACTGCTACTGCACAAAGATTGCAGAAATGAAGAATTCAAGTCTACGAGCTCAAGACTGAAGATTTAATAGAATGCTAGGATTCAAAATGTAAAACATGGGGTGACCTCCCTTTGGGGGAGATTGTTAGGAATTGGAAATTCCATAAGTAAAGTATCGGTCACCCCAAATATAATCTAGCATAAGTTAGCTCGTAGACATTACGTTATTTACTATTTATTTAGTTAGTTATTTAGTTTAGTGCAACACCGTGGAGGACAGACGGGTCTTTACCCACTGTATGCCTGATCCACAGTCCGAAGGAGGACGTGTAGTATGTAACTATAAATACCCTCTACCTCCCAAGGTAGAGGGTTGGACCTTTCTCATTTTCTAATCTAACCTTCCATGTTTTCTTTCACTTTCTCTCTCTAGAAAGGATCCCATCCTACTTTCTCTCTCTAAAACCTCTAAACTATACGCTCTATATTTGTGATTGTTTGTGTGTTTGTGAAATCCAATATGTTACACTTCTCAAGTCATACCCATGGGTAATGGTAATTACAAGCTCATCCCTGATCCAGCATATAAGCCTCCTGACCCAAACACATTCATGGAAAACTTCATCAATCAACTGTCTCTCATGGTTAGTCAAAACATGATGTTAGGTCACTATTCTATCAATATCAATATGTATTTCTAGAGAGAGAAAGTTTTAGAGAGAGAAAGTGGAAGGAACTAATCAATGATTAATGAAATGATAATTGCAATTAGAACCAACACCCTCTCCCTTCAAGGGAGGGGGTATTTATATTGTTTACATAAGTAGGGGAGTTTCCCCTTGGTTCTAGAAGAACCTTCTATCACAGCTCATGGGCTTACTACATGAGCTGTGAATCTAAATACAAACATTTATAAACCATAATTATTAACAACCTATTACAAATGAAATGACCTACACTTTATAATAAAACATGTTCCTAACAATCTTCCCCCTAAGGGTTGGTCATCATTTGTTGTCTTGCTTAGGTCGTTTGACGTCTTGAACTTCTTTGGTGTTCATAGCTTGCGACGTCTTTGATTCATTGCATCTTTGTTCTTTGTTCTTGTTGTTGTGATCAGTTGTGAGATCTGCCTTTTATCAATATCATAAGTAAAGGTGTCTCTCTGTCTTTCTCCACCATACTCATACTTCTTTAACTTTGAATCTCCAATTTTGTGTAGCTCTCAAGTCTTTAAACTTTGCAGATTCTTTGGCTTTGACGAAGAATCATTCTGACTTTGTGTTGCCTTTTGAGAAAACTTCAATTAGTGTTGATGTTGGTATGAGCATGTGAAGAGTCTGCACGATCTTTTCCACCCGCGAGCATCCATAAGAAGAAAACATAAAACATGGGTTAGAATAAATCCAGCGCTTACAATTTTGAACTTCGAGAGTGTTAACAACATAGTGTGAAAACACAATTCTAATTCTTACAAAGGCTTTTCCTGAACTGGAGTCCCACAAGTGAGATAACGCGATGTACCGAAGTACACCTACAGTTCAGATGAGTCGCTGAGGTACACCAAAGCATCACCCCACGACTGTAGACCGTTTGAGACACATTAAGCGTAACCCACAAGGAGTTACCGAAGTGACCTGCTGTCAAGGCTGTTTGATGTTGACCCTGGCAGGAATTTCCATTCAATCAATGAGGATCACAATTGTGAATCCCATCATAAATGTTCTGGCAGATTGCTAAGATTTGCGTAGGACTCTGGAATATGTCACTTGTGTCCTTATTGTTTGAACAATCAAGTGATGAAATATTAGGTGTTCCTAAGAGATCTTTTGATGAATCTCATGGCTCTAGACTCAATTAGTGCGCTTTGATTTTCTTAAGCGGAGACTAGGGAGAGGGTCTCCTTCTTCAATACCAACAATCTCTAAGAGAGAGTCGATAGATTATGTAGGGTTTCCTGTGAGAATGAAACAAGCTCTTTTGAGAGAACTTGAGTGGCTTAGAAGGCTTTAGTGCATTGCGTCACTGGGTCCATGACGACTTTGTCTTCAATACCGATGTCATCTTGTGACAACCAGTAGCATATGAATTGAACCCGGTGTCTGCCCTAAGTTGAATAATTTGGAGGGCTATTTATTTTCACCCTTTTCTTTAACTTTTTTTTTTTAATTCTTCAACTCCTTCTTTCTCCGATTCTCAATTTCTCCTTTTTTTCAATCATACCTAAGGACTTCTAAATACTAACTATTTGTTGTGTCCTTGGGTATATCCCTCCAGCTCTGGCGGATCATAGGATGTTTATTCCTAAACTTAGTCACCTTTTAACTCCATGATTATCCTATGTTGCCACAAAACTTTTTCTTGAAAATCTCTCAAGATGTTTATGATGAAAAACATGTTTTGGTAACACCTTGAGAGTTTTTTGGTTTTTCAGAAATACTCCCCCTCCACATGTGCTTATGAGTTTTGACTGAAATCTGCACAGTGAGGGTAGAGCTCGCACTTTTGAATTGATCGACTCTTGATAGACAATTCCCCGCGAGACACGGTTACGTTGTATAGTTAAAGAGTTCCATTATCAGCTTTTAGGTGACAACTAGCTCTAATAACTACCTTGAAGATGTAAACTCTCCTTGAAAAGGAGGTTAGACCGGTCAAAGTTCATGTCAATCAAGAGTGTCTCGGATTGGTACATTCTACTAAGATAACTCTTGGAAGACAAATCTTTTCGATTACTGACATTCAAAGATCGTCAATTCATTGGTGATATCTGAGTCGAGCACGTTATGAGATTCCATAACTTCCTGATCAACAATTTTAATCACATTTCTCCCCCTCAAAAATAGCATATGAATGGTGTTTTTGAAAAACATGTTGATTAAAATATGCTTTTTGAGGCATTTGAAATTCATTTGGGAAGAAATGGATTTCAAAAACATTTGATTTCGAACAAAGTTTTTTTTTGTTTCAAAAAAATTAAGAAGCTTTCGCTCCTTAAGTTTAGGAATATTGCACTGAGGTGTACAATAAGGTCCTTCCGTGGAATGAGATTTTGTTTTCTTTAGACAAAAGTACTCCCCCTCAAATACGGAAACATATTTGAGAGATAGCATTCTTGAGCCGAATTGTAGCCATATTATTAACTGTTATGTGAAAATGCATGTGATAATTCGAGCTCAAGGTTTGAAGAAAAAACGCAATCAATGAATGTTATTTGAAAATTTCAACGTCACAGAAAAATTTATTGTAACTCACAAAAAAAATTCGTAAGTCACAAGAATTTCTTAAGTCACAAAAATATTTTGAAACTCACAAAAAAATTTCTAACTTGTGACTTTTTATTTATTTATTTATTATTATTATTATTATTATTATTATTATTATTTTTTAATTATTTTTTTCTTTTTTTTTCTCGTACCTCACAAAATTTTTCATTTACTTTGCTAACTTACAAGGTTTTAAGCAAACTCACAATATCATAACCAAACTCACAAACCTATCTCGCCAATATTAAAAAAAACAAACTCACAAGATTATAATCAAACTCACAGAAACTTGAAGAATATAAGTCCTAACTCACAAAGAATTCAAACTCACAGATTTTCAAACTCGCAAGAAAATCTTTCTAACTCACAGATTTGCAAACTCACAAGAATTGTAAACTCACAGAAAAATTGAAACTCGCTCTCATGGAAAACAAAATTTTAAACTCGCAAGACTTCATTAAGATTTACAAACTCGCAAGAATTCATAAACATGGCAAACTCGCCAGACATTCATAAGCAAACTCGCAACAATTCAAACTTGCAAACTCGCAAAAACTTTGAAATATAAAATTTCTAACTCACAAAACCATACAATCTGCAAACTCGCCAAAAAATCATCTTAGAAAACCTGCTAACGTGCAGAAACACTTGGTAAATTATTTCAAACTCACAAAATTTCAACCTTACAAAAAATAATTCAGAAAATTGAGAAACTCGCAAACTTGTGATTATTACTTTCCTAACTCACAAAAAATTGCAAACTCGCAATAACAATCAATCTTAACTCTCAAAATTCAAATTCAACAAATCCCAACTCGCTAACATTAAAAAAAAACCAAGAAACTTATTAAACTGCAGAACGCAACACACATCTGTGGATTAATCCTATTAATTCCAACAAGCCTTTTAACAATCACAGATTCACATATACATAAATTCACAGATTCTCGAAATCGCGGATTCACATACTCATATGGACATATCAGATAACCACACGCAATCACTCATAATCTTGCATCAATTGACCGTTTTAATCATGAATTACACAAAAACAACATCAATTGAAAAAACCCCTTCGATGAACCCTAAACAGAAATTAATCAATTGGAACAGGTAAAAGACCGTGACATGAATACAATGGATAACAAGATAATAACGAGCAATTTATTTGTGAAAGATAAAAAATAAAATAAACTTTGGCTGGGAAAGAATTTTGGATCGGACAAAGAGACAGCAGCAGTAGCAGTTTAGATGTGTTTTTGGAAAAGATTGTGCATTTTAACAAAGTGAATAATAAAGTATTATCATAGGTAGTATTTCAACCTTTTGACACAATAAGTCCCTGAACTTGCAAATCATTCAATTTAATCATTCTTTTTATACTAGACATTTTGGCTTGACAACTTTAGCCCTTTGAGTTAGAAAGCGAAACATTTAAGGTCCAAAATGAGATTATTGAAAAAGATTTTGAGAGATTTTTTTTTTAAAAATCTTTTTTGTGATAAACTTGAGATGAAATGATAAATTAATTTGACAAGATTGTACAAACTTTGATTGGATATAAAAAAAATACGTTCTCTCCCTCAAAATATGATTTCGTTTGAAATGTTTAAGGAAAATGACACATATTTTGAAGACGGGAAGTTTGCACACACCTTTTTATTTTTATTTTTTTATTTATTTTTTTTTTAAAGTAATATATGGAAAATCTTTTGAAATTTTATTTTATTTTATTTATTTATTTATTTTTTAAGATTTTATATTTTTGTATTTTGATTTTAAAATATGTATTTACAAAGAAAGATATTTTGGTGTTTGACGTTTTAAAAACGTTTGAGTAAATTTTCCAGATCTTCTGGAGCCAAACATCGCATACCAATTTGATGGACAAGCTCAGTAAACCTTGCGGGTGGCAAGGCTTTGGTGAACAAATCCGCCAATTGGTATTGAGTACCCACAAAGTATAATTCAATTGTACCCTTTTCAACATGCTCTTTGATGAAATGATATCGGAGAGCGATATGCTTTGAATTGGAATGCTGAACCGTGTTGCAAGAGATGGCAATGGCACTCTTGGAGTCACAGTACATCGGTATCTTGTTGAATACAAAGCCGTAGTCCATCAGTTGTGATCTCATCCAAATTATCTGAGCACAGCATGCTGACATAGCAACGTATTCTGCTTCTGTTGAGGACATGGATGTACAGTCTTGTTTCTTAGACTGCCAAGACACAAGTTTATCTCCGAGAAACTGAACACCACCAGATGTACTTTTGCGTGTATCTAAGCACCCTGCGTGATCAGCATCTGGAAAAGCGATTAGTGCAAAACCAGAATCCTTCGGATACCAGATCCCCAAGTGAATGGTTCCCTTTACGTAGCGAAGGATTCTTTTAGCCTCATTGAGGTGTCTTTCAGTTGGTCTCAGCTGATAACGGGAGCAAAGATATACAGCAAAGACAATGTCAGGTCTGCTGGCTGTTAGATACATGAGAGACCCAATAATACTTCGGTATTTTGTAGGGTCAATCACTTTCCCATGTAAATCAGCGTCAAGCTTTGTTGAGGTTGCAGACATAGGTGTGTTATAAGTATCACAACTGGTCATTCCATGTTTCTTTAAAATTTCAAGGGCATATTTGGACTGATTTAAAAATATGCCACGGGGAGATTGATGAACCTGAAGTCCTAAGAAGAACTTTAGTTCACCCATCATGGACATTTCAAAATTTTGTTTCATTAATTTTGCAAATGCGTTTGAGTACTTTTTATGTGTTGAACCAACAATGATATCATCAACATAAATTTGAACAATCAAAATATCCTCCCCGTGACGTTGAATGAAAAATGTTGGATCAACAGTTCCTTTGGTAAACTGATTAGCGAGAAGAAATTTTGACAGTTTGTCGTACCATGCCCGTGGGGCTTGTTTAAGACCATAAAGAGCCTTTTTGAGCTTGTACACGTAGTTAGGATGTTCTGAATCAACGAACCCGTCTGGTTGACCCACATAAACTTCTTCACGGAGTTGACCATTCAGAAACACCGTTTTCACATCCATTTGATAAAGTGTGATACTCTTGTGTGCAACATATGCCAGAAATATCCGTACAGCTTCAAGCCTAGCTACTGGTGCAAACGATTCTTCATAATCGATTCCTTCTTCTTGAGAATACCCTTTAGCCACAAGACGAGATTTGTTGCGAATAACATTGCCTTCAGCATCCAATTTGTTTTTCCAGATCCATTTGAGTCCAATGACATAAATCCCATCTGGTCTTGGAACAAGTTCCCAGACTTCTAGACGCTTGAACTGATTCAACTCTTCTTGCATCGATTCAATCCAATTGTCATATGTCATAGCTTCTTTAATATTTCGTGGTTCTTCTTGACAAACGGTAATTCAGCATCGGTGTAAAGACGTTGTCTTGTCATGACTGGGTTAGAAGGGTTGCCAATCACATTTACTAAGGGATGATCCTTAGTCCATTTATGTATCGAAGGGTGATGATTGAATGTAGCATGCATATTAGACGGATCCAAATTGCGTGAAGATGACTCGCCAATGTCTGGAATGGAAGGAGCCGGTGCAAATGGATTAAAGAAAGCATTTCCGTCATAATCTGCGGGTGCGGGTACTTCTTGATTTTGTGTTTCATCAGCTGTGTCAGTGTTGGATTCAATGTGTTCTTCTGTTGATTGAGAATCATTCAGCGGTGCATCTGGTGCAACGGTTGTTGTTGTTGGAGCAGGTGTATCGGGTAGTGGAATGCAGCGGAAACAGTCGATACATCTGGAGCACTACTGTCGGGAATCTCATTAAACAGAGGAGCAAACAAAGTTTCCAATTGTTGACGAGTGAATTCCACGGGTGGAACAGCTGATGAAGAGGGAACGTTTAGACGGTTGGATGCGGGTCCTAAGCGGTTTTGCTCAGAAGCCATATCTGTAAGCTCATCAAAGTTGACATGAACGGTTTCCATCATTTGTCGAGTTCGACGATTCCAAATGCGAAATCCTTTTAAATTTTCACAATATCCAATGAACACTCCAATGTCGGCCTTCGGCTGAAGTTTACCAATATCATCACGATCATTTTTCGGATAACACAGTGCACCGAATACATGAAAATATATGATATCTGGTTTGCGGTTGTGAACAATCTCATATGGAGTTTTATTATGGCGCGTATGAATGATGGAACGGTTTTGAGTAAAACATGCAGTTGAGACAGCTTCAGCCCACAAGAAATCCGGTAATTGTGAGAAAATCAACATTGTTCAAGCTGCCTCCACTAACGTTCGGTTTAGTCTTTCAACAACACCATTTTGTTCGGGAGTACGAGCAATCGAGGTCTGATGTGTGATTCCAACTTTCTCAAAGTAAGCACGAAGTGTTTGATTCTTGAATTCAGTTCCATTGTCTGTTCTTACAATTTGAACGATGTTTTTGAGTTGAACCTGAATCTTTGTGAGAAAGGTGATACTCATTGTTGGAGCTTGATCTTTAGTTCGAAGAAAATAGACCCAAGTCCATCGTGAATAATCATCAACAATAACCAGAATGTATCGTTTTCCATTCACACTTTGTACACGTATGGGGCCACATAAGTCCATATGAAGCAAGTGAAGAACATGTTGAGAACTTGGTTCAGGTTTTGAAGGAAAGTTAGATCTCTTGCTCTTGCCTTGTTCACAAGCCGAACATAAATGATCTTTGGTGTACCGGAACCTTGGAAGACCATCAACTAACTTATGACGAGCGAGTTCAGTCATGGTTTTGAAGTTTAAATAAGAAAGCCTTTTGTGCCATAACCATGATTTTGTCGAAGTTGCTTTTGAGAGAAGACAAATCGGTGAAGATGCAATCATATCGGACATAGGAATCGTATAAAGATTGGTGCTCCGATTGCCGGTGAGTAAATCATGTCCTTCCAAATCACGTACGTAACATGTTTTGGAGCGAAACGCAACTTCCAAATCATCATCATAGAATTGTCCAACTGAGAAAAGATTGTGTCCAAGACCTTCAACATAATAAACCCGACTGATCTCGATGTTTCCATTAACATAATCTCTATATCCCATTATTGCAGCAAAATGATCATTCCCGAATCTGACAGTACCGATGACCTTTGAAACAAAGTTTACTAACAGCTTTAGATTGCCTGTCATATGCCGGGTACATCCGCTATCAACAATCCACAGAACGAGTTGAATTACCTGCAACACACGAAGACAACGAGGGTGGTATGATAGAAGCAGTGGAACCCAAAGAGTTAGTGGGTTCCATTATATTAGTGTTACACAAATTTGCACATTTAGGAATCCATTTAAAACTTGAGGTACGCTGCAACCATTGTTGCCATAACCAATTATTTTTCGCTTTGGTCTTAGTGAAGTCACTAGGTGAGTACACTTTCTTAGGAGATTTTTTTGCAGCAATAGGTGTGTCTACAGATTTCTCAGAAACTACACTGTGCACCTTCCCTAAATTTGATTTTGCAACTATTGGGGACCTAGAGGGAGGGCCAGTTATAGATTTCTTAGAACGAACTAACAGAGAATTTGCAACACATTTTTCATGATTACCAGACATCATACTGTTACGACAGAAAACACAAGAAGCATTAACATTTGAAACGTTTACAAACTTATCATTCGTTACACTGACATTAGAATTACAAGTTGCCAAATTTGAATCTAAAGTAGATGCAACATGATTTTTATTTGATTTCCTAAGATGAACTTCTACTTTTGATGTCGGACGAGTGCTCTTCCTATGTTGCGAGATCCTAGTATTCTCTTTTTGTCTTTTTTTCTCGCATCTTCTAACATTAGTGGATGCAACTATTCCTGTAGAAGTGGAAGAAAGAAAATTAGTTTCTTGAGTGTTATCAATTATATACATGCCAGGAGCAATCACGTTTGTGTTACTAGACTTGCTGGATTCTTGTTTAGCTAGCTTTTCTTTAAGCTCAATGATGATGTGTTTTTTATCCTGAAGTATAGAATTTAGTCTTCCTTGTTCAACCAACATTTGTCGAGTGTATTCAACATGGTGATCAAGTTCTTTTGACGCTTCAGAATGAACAGTTTTAAGAGAATCAAAAATCGATTTATATTCCTGTTTGACTTGTGCAATCCCTTGTTCATATTTGAAAATTTGACATTTAACGATGCATTTTCATCATCAAGAAATTCGACTTTTGATATTCGCGACTGATCCAAAGACAACTTTTCCTTTTGATTTTGTAAAGCAAGTTCAGATTCAATTGTCTTAGACTGACACCATTGAAGTCTTCGTTTAAGTTCAGAAATCTCCATTGAAAGTTTAGATTGGACATCATCATTTTATGAAAACATTTTCTCATTTTCCTCTTTTAATTTTCCAATTTCATGCCTTAACATCTGATTATCCATTTCCAACGTTTGAACCATATTGAGATTCTCACCAGTTAACACAGTATCATTCACAGAAGTAAATTCACAATATATAACCACATAAGCAAAATTAGCAGAAAGAGCATCTTCTAACAATTTATCAAAAGAATTTTGAAGATCTTGGTTTTTGCATTGTTCTTGTGAAACTGAATTTTCAAGTGTGTTAAAAGCTTCAATCATTGAAGTCACCTCTTGTTGAAGTTCCCTTTCCCAGTGTGTTGCACACAGACGCAAATGTGCGACATGAGGTGAAATTTGGGTTTGAAACATTTGTCTTTGCTCTCTTGCATAAGCAGAATGAAAATTAGATGCTTTTAACTCAGAATTTTTCTCAATTGCCGTTTCTAAAAATGAAATATATTCCATAAACGTTTGAAAGTACCATAATACTAAACAAGGTTTAGGAGTTTTTGGCAACGAGTTGCTTTTGCAAGAGGACGGTAAAGGACCATTTATTTGTGCAACACTGTGAACGGGACCTTCCACGCAAGATGCCTCAGTTATTTCAGAAAGATTATATGATGGTGTTGAAATGGCATTCAGTTTGTAAGAAGCATTTTCACTTGTGTAATCATATGGTAAGAGTCCATTTTGTCGCATTTTTAAACGACTTCGATCATCTTGTGCCCATTGTTCCTCACAATCAAATACAACAAGTTGCATGCTTGGATCTAAAAGACATTGAGCACTATACAATTTGGGCATTTTCTTGAGAGCTGTGTGAAGAAAACATGGGTGATTATACCCAAGAGCAAAACGTTTTGAGTCATCGGGACTCGGGAGTAAAGTTGACATTTCAATCTGTTTTACTGAGTGGCCAATCTTATATATAACAGTGCCAAAATCTTTTAACCGTCTTTCCAATCGAAGAATTTCCTCGATTTGATCATCAATGCGGTTCTTAGATTTCTTTTTGAATTCAGAAAAATTTTCCCGACTTGTTGAAAAATGTTGTTTAGTATTGGAAAGTTCCGTTTGAAGATTTTCGATGTTTTTCTGAAGTTCAGACTTTTCTTGTTCAATTTTAGAAATCTTTTCGTTATTTGACGCAACAATTTTGTGCATCTGATGTTGAAGATTTTGTTCGTTAACGTAAGATTTTTGAAAGGCCACTTCCAAACTTGTTTCTCGGGTGGTTTTAGTTTCAAAATCATTTATCCGTTTTCGACAACTCTCAAGTTTAGCAGTCAAGGAGGTAATCCCAGCCCTAAGGTTTTGGTTTATCTCATTACATTTTGCAGTTTGGGCTTGCAATGGCAGAAGTAATGAATTAAGATATTCTGAATCTAGACCATGAATTGCTTCACTCTGTTCAATATTCTCATTATTTTCGCCATCACTTAGTTCATCAAATGTAACCACAGGGTTAATTTGATCAACTTCAGTATGATTAAATAATGATTCATGTTGAACAGATTGCTGCTCATCAGGTGCAGATGCAGACACAATTGCATTTATGAGGCATATATCAGTGTCAGGTACCTGAGATAGACCGTCTGTGTCATAGACCGGTCCATTCTCTGTTTGACTGATGTGATGTTCCTGCATATTTGCCATCAAAACAACTGCAGCATTGGCTTCTAAATCTTCATATTCATCATCTGAGAGAGTCTCTGCCATAAAACCTTGCTGAGTTTCACTGAGTTCTCCTCCTGCTTCATCCTTGTATGCCATCAACATGACTTGTTTATAGTAATCTCCTCCTCTGGTTCATGGTTCAGGACAAGCATTAGCAAGATGTCCTTGCTTTTTACAATTATAGCAGCGAATAGTAGATCCTGAAGCCGGTGAATTCCCTGTTTCCACAACTTGAACATTTCTCTTGAAGTTATTACTAGCCGATCCCCCTGCTGATGTTTGACCATTACCAAAATTACCAGAATACCCATTTGTAATCATTCGAAGACCACTAGTTTTGTTCTGAACTTCAACTTTGCCACCTTGTATAACTGCGTGACTTTTGGGATTTGATGATGAACGAAGACGATTGTTTGACTGAGTAGAGAACTTGGAGAAGGCTTTAGCAATAAAGGCCATTCCATGATTCAATGCTTCAAAAGCATCATCTTGATCATCATTGGTTTGAGCATAGTATGCAGTATTAGGATCACCTTCGGGAAGAACTTGGTGAGAAGGTGTGGGTGGAGCATAAGCAAAATGACGTTGTTGTTGATCAAAAGCATGATTGGACTTTGGGTACGGATTCGGATAACCATGTGCCATGAGAGCAATCTGATCAGCAATTGGTGGTGGAGGGAAACTGTGTGTGCCACGAGCTTCTTTATCTTTGAAAACCTCATATTGATGATGTTTCAGATAATCATACAACAACCCATGCTTTACTTCATGAAGATCCTTGACTTGTCGAACAAAAGTAACATACTTATGCCAATCTGGTCCTAATGAGTTCAGAAACTTTGTGTTAATAGCAATGGTTGGAAGATCAATCTTATGTCGATGTAAATCATTGACCACATTCGTGAAACGATGATAATATGATTCAAGTGATTCCCCAGGCTCAATGGTAAACACATCAAAGTTATGATACAGTTTAGACTCCATATCGACCTTATTCAGTTCAGTGCCTTCCATCAAAAGATGAATTTGTTCCCACATAGCTTTTGCAGTTGTCTGTGCATCAATACTTTTGTAGACCAGATTAGGAATTCCAAGAAGTATTTGTTGCATAGCAAGCTCATCAGCTTCAAGATGAAGTAGTTGTTCTGGTGTTAAATGACTCAGTGGAACAATTGAGATAGTATCGGGTCTTGGTGGAATAGCGGTAGGATCTCCGGGAACAGTTTCAGTTGGCATTTGAAATGGTCCTTCTAGTATCACCTTCTTCAGATACTTACCATGAGGTTTCTTGAGTTCCATATACCTTAGAAACCGACTTGCCCATTGCACATAATTTCCTGGTGTAAGCATTGGAGGACGAGTATCCGAACCAGCTTCATGAATTGATTGCTGACTTGTAACAGCTTCACACATTTGAGAAAACCAAGTTTGTTGTTGAGGGATTTGTGGAACCATTGACATTCGTTGTTGAACTTGTTGAGGAGGTTGTTGTGGAGGAGCTTGTTGAGGATAATAGGGGTAAGGGTAATTCGGATATGGTGATTAAGACATAATTGTTGATTGATGAATGATGTGGATCGTTAAGGATAATTAAGGTTGAGGTTGTTTAGATTAAGGTATATTAGTAGCAGAAATCCAAACTTGCAAAAATCCAAACTTGCAGAAGAAACTCTCAGAAGAAACTTGCAGAAGAAACTCGCAGAAGAAACTCGCAGAAGAAACTTGCAGAAGAAACTTGCAAAAGAAACTCGCAGAAGAAACTCGCAGAAGAAACTTGCAGAAGAAACTTGCAGAAGAAACTTGCAGAAGAAAATTGCAGAAGAAACTCACAGAAGAAACTTGCAGAAGAAACTCGCAGAAGAAACTTGTAGAGAGAAACTCGCAGAGAGAAACTCGCCAAAAATAAACTCACAAAAAAATTTCTGGAATTTGCTAACTCGCAAATATTCAAACCAGAAATCCTAACTTGCAAATCTACAATTCCAAACTCGCTGAAATTCAAAGAGAAACCCGCAGAACTTCAAAAGAAACTCGCAGAAGTTTAAGAAACTCGCAAAACTTCAAAAGAAACTCGCAGAACTTCAAAAGAAACTCGCAGAAGTTCAAGAAACTCGCAGAACATCAAAAGAAACTCGCAGAACTTCAAAAGAAACTCGCAGAACTGCAAAAGAAACTCGCAGAACTGCAAAAAATTTCTGGCTCTGATACCACTTGTTAGGTCATCATTCTATCAATATCAATATGTATTTCTAGAGAGAGAAAGTTTTAGAGAGAGAAAGTGGAAGGAACTAATCAATGATTAATGAAATGATAATTGCAATTAGAACCAACACCCTCTCCCTTCAAGGGAGGGGGTATTTATAGTGTTTACATAAGTAGGGGAGTTTCCCCTTGGTTCTAGAAGAACCTTCTATCACAGTTCATGGGCTTACTACATGAGCTATGAATCTAAATACAAACATTTATAAACCATAATTGTTAACAACCTATTACAAATGAAATGACCTACACTTTATAATAAAACATGTTCCTAACACATGAACTCTATCCCACACACCAACAATAACCTCATAACAACATCCAATCCACACAATCAAGCTACTGTCAGAGATGGGTAGGTTATGGTGCAACCTGTTCAAGAAAGGCAGTATGAACAGGGAAGAGGTGGAGTTGGTAGAGGATATGTGGCAAATCAGAATCGTGGAAGGAATCCAAATTAGGGTCAAGCTAAGCCAATTAAGTGCTATAACTGTGGTGGTGATGGACACATAGCAAGGAACTGCACATCTCCAAAACGCCCTCAAAATGCAGAGTACTTCAAAGACAAGATGTTACTTGTGCAAGCTCAGGATAATGGAGCTGTGTTGGATGAAGAGGAGCTGTTGTTTCTTGCTGAGGGCAATGCCAAGACATATGATGCATATGTGGATGAGCAACCAATTCAGGAGATAGGTCATAATCATCAGAATGCCTTTCAAGTCGCCGACTGTGATGCATACAACTCTGACGTTGATGATGAACCTACTGCACAGACAATTTTCATGGCTAGCATTTCTCCAATGGTCTCTCCAAAGGTCCCCTCACCACAACAAGTTGGTCCATCCAAAGAATCATTCATCTCTGAGGTATTAAAACTATACGATGATGTTGATGAGCAAAAGATACATGACAAAGTACAATCAACTGAAACTTTTGAGTCAGATATTGAAAATATGGGTAATATCAATGTTGTCCCATATGATCAATATGTGAAACAAAGTGAAAGTGAGACTGTACCAAGTGATGCATCTTCTGCAGTCAATGATGACTATATTTTGGATGAATACACTGCATGTGCCCCTGATGATTCTGTTATTTCTGAACTAAATGCCTATAAAGAACAAGTTGCTATTTATGAAAATCGTGCTAAGTTTGAGTTAACCACCCGTGAGCAGGAAATGGATGACCAAATGCGTACAATTATTAGAAAAATTAATTTTAGAGAAGAAGTATTAAAACAAGAGTTAAACTCCTTACAAGAAAAGCTTTCTAAAACTGCTAAGCAAAAACAAGAACTTCAAGAAAATGTTAAAATGCTTAAGCAAGAATTTAGTGCTAAGGAATCAAAACTTTTGAATGATTTTTCTAATCTAAAAACCTCGAAAAACAAGCTTGAAAATAAGTTGTACGTACAAAGGAATACCATTCAGACTGCTCACATGATCACTAAGCATAGAGTTCTCAGCGATAAGCATAGTATCCCCATTATAAAGGAATCCAACCCTGAGTATGGTAAGAAAGAAAAAGCTGCTCAAAATGTAATCTATGATGGCAATGAGATTCTTAAACCTAGACAGAAACCTAGTTGCATTGAGTGCACTGAGGAAGATAGAAAATTAGATGATGCATCTCGGGAGAAAATGGATATGAAGCTTAACGATCCTGCGTGTAAAGATAATAACATAACGATCAAACCCCATGATTACACTAAGTAAAATTGGATATCCTTAAACAAGTTTAAGCCTCAGACTCTATTAACCCCTGAACAAGTGTTCTGGAAAAAGGATATGGATATGCAAAAAGCTGAAAATCTTGTTGAAAAGAATCCCCCTAGTAGGAAATTGCCTCAAGCAACTGTGTATCCTCCTAATACACCAATGCATTTACTTTCTAGATATATTGCCACTAATAGCAAGACCTTGATCAGCCTGTATGTTGTTTATCAGCAGTTTGTTGATTTTGAGAAAACTTGTAAGAAGAGAATCACACCTACAGGGATAATTGAGGGGGAAAGGGGTTTTGAGCAAACTAAAGAATGTTATTTAACTGAGGTCATGCCCTTCTTTAAACAATTAAAAGGTCAATTTGAGAGTCTCCAAAAGGGAATTAATTTTGATATTAAAGAAATGGAAAAGGAATTTGATGCAATGATAGTTGAGGTTAATGATTATGAACAGGAACTCAAATATAATGAAGTTGAAAGGAAGAACTTGCATATCTTAAATGAGAATTTGATTTCGAGTTGTGTGGCTCAAGATGTGTTTTATACTGTTACTAAGCACTCTATTACTGCTTCTCGATTTCATGAAGTATCTATTGCATTATGATCACGATAATTTGGTAAAACATCTTTCTAAACTAGAAGTTGAACATTTTGATTTGCAACTAAAATATCAACATCTTAAAGAAAATGTCAAAACCTCAAATATCAAGACATCCTCAAATGTTCCAGAGTTTGATGCAGTTTTTCAGATAAACAAACGTGACGAACAGATTCGAGCTCATTGTAACACGATCAGAAAATTGAAAGCCCAAATTTCACAATTAAAGGGCGAAAAGAACAATGTGACTGGCTCCCAAATGCCTCCTCCTTTAGATTCTCAGTATTCTCAGACTTTTCATCTTCAAAACTTGGTTAATGCTTTACAAAAGGAAAACGAGGGTTTTCTCGAAGAAAATGAAAAAGTTAAATGACACTTTAAAGAGTTATATGATTCAATTAAAGTCACTCGTGACAAGAACAACGAAAAAATAGTGTCTTTACAAAAGGAAATTGAGAATCTGAGGAGACAGGAAAAAGGGAAACTGCCACTTGTCTTTAATGAGAATGTTGCATCAAGATCATCCTCAGACTGCAAATATACTGTGACTGTTAAATGCATTCCTCCTCATCTTAGGAATAATGAACTTGTGTTTCATAACTATTTTGCTCACCTTAAGGATAGTCTAGAATGTCTCCGTGAGATTGTGGAAGAGGATTTTATAAATAAGCCTCTTGACAATGAAATTAGGTTTGCTTGCATTCAAGCCAAACGATCTCAAGAGCTGCTAGAATGTTTAATAGCAACATGTCCTAAATCCTTAGGTGCGAAAGGTAAAGCTGTGATGCCTTGTTCTATACCTAGTGCCAAGCATACAAACCATTCTATGCCAACTATTAAGAAAGTGAACTCTAATGTGCCTCCAAGTAGTTCAGATCCCTGCACTTCTAATTCAGGAATGCTAAAAGTAGATCAACCAACTAATGTTCCCATAATTCCCTCTACAGGAGTAATCAGTGACATTAAAGCAAGCGGGTCAAAGCCTCCAGGCAATACCAAGCAAGATAGGACCTCGCAAGCTAAGAATGTGCATTGGAAGAAAGTAGAAGATCACCCTAGGAATATTAAGTTTGAGTTGAATAAAATGAATCGTGTTGATTCTAGTATTAGCTATATGCGTACTGTAATTAATTCGAATTCTGCTACTATTCGCAAACCATGTAATGATGACTGCTTGATTTCTGTTACTAATCATGAATGTGGAAACCCTGTTAAAACTGTTAATGCTAAAAATCAAGCTAAGAAGGCTAAAAGGCAAAGGCGAAAGAAAGTTAGAAAACAGTGGAAACCCACAAGAAGGAAATTTAATAATATAGGTTATCAATGGATACCTACTGGGCGTAAGGTTAATGAGTTTTGGCATAAATTTTCTAAGTCAATGCCCACTAGAAAATGGATGCCTACTGGTAGAACTATTCCCTTAAGAAGTGAACAAACTTTGAATAGGTCAAATACGGACACTAGCACTGCATCTATTTCTGATGATTCTATTGCTTCTACTTCTCAAGTGGGTGTTCCAATCACTGTTACTAACCAAATGGAACCCATTCTTGCATGGGGATCCCAATTATCTAGCTATCCATTCTTGTCTTTGTTCAACTGCAGATCGTTCAAATCGTTCTGTGGTACCTGGACTCAGGCTGTTCCAAGCATATGACTGGAGACCGGTCACGGTTCATGAACTTCGTGAGTAAATTCATCGGAACTGTCAGATTCGGAAACGATCATTTTGGTGCTATTATGGGTTATGGAGATTACGTGGTTGGAGATAGTGTGATTTCCAGGGTATATTATGATGAAGGTCTTGGACATAATCTATTTTCTGTCGTACAATTTTATGACTCAGATTTAGAAGTGGCCTTCAGAAAACATACTTGCTTTGTTAGAGAACTTGATGGTGTGGAACTTCTCAGAGGAACTCGTGGTTCAAACCTATACACCATCTCTATCGAAGATATGATGAATTCTTCACCCATCTGCTTGTTGTCAAAGGCTTCCAAAACTAAGTCATGGCTATGGCACCGTCGTCTCAATCATTTGAACTTTGGTACCATAAACAATCTTTCCAGAAAGGACTTAGTAAGAGGATTACCCAGATTAAAGTATGAAAAATATCATCTTTGTTCAGCTTGCCAATTGGGAAAAAGCACAAAATATGCCCACAAACCAAAACCCACAAACTCAGTAATGGAAGTTCTTCATACCATTCATATGGATCTGTGCGGACCAATGAGAGTGCAAATGATAAATGGGAAGAAATACATTCTAGTAGTTGTTGATGACTACTCTCGATTTACTTGGGTAAAGTTTTTTAGGACAAAGGATGAAACTCCAGATGTCATCATCAAACTTATCAAACAGCTTCAGGTTCGACTCAACAATACTATTAGAATTGTTCGAACAGACAATGGCACAGAGTTTGTTAACAAAGACTTAATTCAGTTTTATGAAAGTGTTGGAATCAGTCATCAAAGAAGTGTTCCACGAACTCCTCAATAGAACGGTGTAGTTGAAAGACAAAATCGAACTCTTGTGGAAGCTGCAAGAATAATGCTAATTTATTCAAAGGTTCCAATGTTTCTATGGGCTTAAGCCATTGCCACTGCTTGCTACACCCAAAATCGTTCCCTTATCCACACCTCTCATGGAAAAACTCCATATGAACTTGTCCATAAACGAAAACCTGATCTATCCTACCTTCGTGTGTTTGGTGCTTTATGTTACCCAAATAATGACGGTCAAGATTTAGGTAAACTAAAAGCTAAAGCGGACATTGGAGTATTTGTAGGTTATGCACCAAACAGAAAAGGATACCGAATCTACAACAAGAGAACCCGAAATATCATGGAAAAAATTCACGTTACGTTCGATGAGCTGACCGGTCAAATGGCTCCAGGACAATCCAGTTCTGGACCCGCATTTCAACCTTTATCAAGTAGTCCTATCAGTTCTACTCTTGTTTCTATTCCCTCACCAGCAACTCCTTATGTACCTCCTTCAGAAGATGATTTGAAGAAATTATTTGATCCAATGTTTGATGAACACTATGAGCCAAGTGCTAATGATATATCAGTTCCATCAACAGAGGCTGCCTCTATCCCTGTCAATGAAGTTAACCCTTCAGTTTCAATGTCATTAAGTCAAGAAGCGCCTGCTGCTGATCACTCTGTCTCATCAACAAATCATCAATCATCGAGTGTACACAATGGAAATGTTGCTGCTGTTACAGATGATGAAAACCCTTTTGCTCCTCCAGAAGATGAACCCTTTGAAAACATATTTGCTCCTGAGTCATCATCAAAACCATCTTCTTCAGGAGATATCAACTCTGCTACTTCAGTTCCTCAACAACAACCACATGAACACCTTAGAAAATGGACACATGATCATCCATTGGACAACATCATTGGAAACCTTTCCCGTCCAGTATCCACACGGAAACAACTTGCAACCGATGCCTTATGGTGCTTCTTCAACTCAGTACACTCTAAGATCGAACCAAAAGACGTGAAAACTGCCATGAATGAAGACAGTTGGTTCAATGCCATGCAAGAAGAAATTCATGAGTTTGATCGACTAGATGTGTGGGAATTAGTACCTACTCCAGATTTTGCAATGATCATTGCTCTAAAGTGGATCTTCAAAGTAAAACTTGATGAACATGGTGATGTTTTGAAGAACAAGGCTCGATTGGTTGAAAAAGGATACCGTCAAGAGGAGGGTATTGACTTTGAAGAATCATTTGCTCCTAATGCTCGTATCGAGGCAATCAGAATCTTCTTGGCTAATGCTGCAAGTAAGAACATGGTAGTCTATCAGATGGATGTAAAGATGGCGTTTCTTAACGGAGATCTTAAAGAAGTCGTATACGTCAGCCAGCCTGAAGGCTTTGTGAATTCAGAGCATCCTACTCACGTCTATCGTTTGAAGAAGGATCTTTACGGTTTGAAGCAAGCTCCAAGGGCTTGGTATGATACGCTATCAAAGTTTCTTCTATCTACTGGATTCAGCAAAGGAGCAGTTCATCCGACATTGTTCACCAGAAAGACAGGCAAACATTTAATTCACATTCAAATATATGTTGATAATATCATTTTTGCCTCGACTGACCCAATGAATGTGACCGCTTTTCAAGTGAAATGGGTTCTAAATTTCAAATGTCAATGATGGGACAAATGTCATTTTTCGTGGGATTACAAATTTCACAAAGTCCCAGAGGCATTTTTATAAATCAATCTAAATATGCAAATGAGATTTTAAAGAAATTTGGATTTGATTCTTGTGACCTTGTTGACACTCCCATGATAGAGCGTACTAAACTGGATGAGGACTACTCAGGGATCACGGTAGACCAAACGAAATATCGTAGTATGATTGGATCCCTAATGTACCTCACAGCCAGTAGACCAGACATTATGTTCGTTGTTTGCATGTGTGCTAGATATCAGGCTAAGCCTACCAAAAAGCACCTTGAAGCGGTTAAACGGGTCTTTCGGTATCTCCAAGGAACCATCAATATGGGACTTTGGTACCCGAAGGACACCGGTATGTCACTAACAGCCTATGCAGATGCTGATCATGCAGGATGTCAAGATACACGTCGAAGTACGTCTGGAGGTGCTCAGTTTTTCGGTGATAAGCTTGTGAGCTGGTCTTCAAAGTAATAAATGAGTACTTCTATTTCCCCTACAGAGGTTGAAAACATAGCCATGTCATCTTGTTGTGCTCAAATCCTATGGATGAGATCCCAATTATCTGACTATGGCTTTGAATTCAACAAAATTCCTCTGTACTGTGATAATAAAAGTGCTATTGCTCTCTCATGCAACAACGTACAACACTCAAGAGCAAAGCACATCGACATTCGACATCATTTCATCAGGGAGCAAGTAGAAAACGGTGTGGTGGAACTCTATTTTATGAGGTCTGAATACCAGTTAGCAGACATCTTCACCAAAGCTCTTCCTAGGGAACGTTTTGAGTTTATCCTCCCACGACTTGGTCTAAAGAGTCTACAACCGGAAACACTCAAACGTCTTCAAGATGAAGACGAGGAGTAAAGGTCTTTCTTCATCCATCTCTTGTAAATATTTATTCAAAAAGCAAATAGAAAAATATAAAACTTTCAAAAATCCATAAAAATTTGAAAATCTTGAAAAATTTAAAAAAATATTGTCTTTTTGTCATGATTTTTCTCGATTCGATAATATCTACGGTCTTTGTGTTGTCATTCAAATAATGACACGGGATTTTAGATGTTGTTCGAATGTTCTTAAAAAAAATCAAAAAATCAAAATTATTTTTGGGAGAAAGTGAAACAATGGTTTATTGTCATTTCAGGCAGTAACCCATTTTTCAAAGAAAGAACAGAGTCATGCTTTATCTTGTTTTTCAAAACTCATGCTCTGATTCTATAAACAATCTAATGAAAACTAATTGCTTTGAAAAATAACTCGGACTCTATTTTTGAAAATCATCTGGACTTAACGTTTGTCAAAAATATCTATCTCTCAATCAACAACTTATGTCATTGATTGAGGGGGAGAATGATTTCAATTAAATCAAAAGGTTATTCGTCATACAATTATTTTCAAAAAGATAATCATGCATGTTTAATCAATGGAGTTTAAAGTCTTATCAGTTAAAATGTTTTCATAATCAAGTCACAATTCTCCTCAAAAGCTTTCAAAAACAATTTAAATCTATAAAGATCACAAATCTCAAATGATTTGAAAATTGTGATCGGGGGAGAATTTGTGATTTAAATTGGATTTAAACTGATAATTCGATATATGGTTTCACAAGTGTTTTGCAAGCTTTCCTCCCCACATGTGCCAAACGATTTCAAATTTTCCATGCACATGTTGAGGGGGAGCATCCTTTTAAAACCACAAAGAATTGAAACGTGATTGATTTGTCTCTAAGTGTAGGTTCCTTCTAATATGTGCAAAACTCTTTGAAACCTCGAGGCACATATTAAGGGGGAGCAAACTGATGAAAACCTCATCCTTCCTCAATATGCTTTATATACTTAATTTTATCAGGGAAGTGATGTTGACATCTTTTTAGAAAATGGTAATCAAAGAAGTTAATTCTTCCTCTTGCCTCCGTGTGCTAAAACGATTTCTAATACATGATGCACATGTTGAGGGGGAGCTCTTTTTCTAAATATATCAAAAACAATTCAGGTACAAAATAATTTGATAATATATCACAAGTATCTGGATTGATTTTCATATGGTTTTCAATTGGTTCCAACGGCAGATGAACAATACCAAATAGACCGACCAAATTTACTTTATGTATGGTGATATAAGGATGGTTAGGTTAGGTATTCGTTCCCACGATCCGCCAGAACCGGAGGGATCTACCCAGGGACAATCCACTAGTTAGTGTAGAAGTCCTTAGGTATGATGAAAAAAGGAGAAAAATGAGATATGGGAAGAGTGCGGACTGAGATTGATCTAGTACTGGAATAAACCCAACAAGGTTCTAGTTATGAAGTCTCGGTAAGCACTGAAGGGGTTGAAGAATGAAAAAAAATTGAATGTGAAAAAGGGTGAAAAGAAATAGCCCTCCATTTATTCAACCTTAGGGCAGAAACCGGGTTCAATTCATATGCTACTTGTAGTTACCAAGGTAACATCGGTATTGAAGACAAGACGTCATGAACCCAGTGACGCACTGCACTACAACTTCCCAAACTACTCAAGTTCCTCTTAAAAGGGCTTGTTTCATTCTCACGGGGAACCGACATTATCTATCGACTTTCTCTTAGAGATTGTTGATATTGAAGAAGGAGACCCTCTCCCTAGTCTCCGGCATAGGAAACCAAATGTGCACAATTGAGTCTAGAGCCACGAGATCATCATTTAAATCTCTTTAGGACACTGTCAATGAAGACTCTCTGTTTCACACAATGTGGAAAGAGAGATTATATCTTATGAGTCCTACGCATTATCCTTGTGGTATTGCCAGAACATCTGAGTAATATGCTAACATATTCATAATGAAGATGGAAAGCCTTCTAGAGCCAACTTCAAACAAGCTCCTGGTGGGTGGCATGTGAGATCTATCCAATAGATCAACCATGTGACAACTGAACAGAAACAATGGGGTGATTCAATCTTTTGAATCAATCCTAGTTCAGGTTATGGATTGACGAATACCTTTGAAAAACCGGTCATTGTGCTTAAAAACTCTTTTCTTTAGCACATCGACTGTGTACTAACAGTTCAAAATAAAAAGTGTTTATGATTGATAATTTATTTTCATTAAAACCTTCGTTGTATTGCAAAAACAATTTCTATTGAGCGATACACGATTGTTTTTCAAATCTCTTTTCATCAATCAGTGAATCTCAATTCGCTGGTTCACTCACTCCGTGTTGTCTTCTTTGAGACGTTCCGATTTGAGAACAGCTAGAGCAACTGCGAAACCCTGGCAAGGAAATTCTTCGGAATTATACCTGATCACAGGCAATACTTGTAATGATCAACGGGGACCGTGGGCCATGTACCTCAATTCAACGAAAGTGATCAAAGACACTTTCGTGCACTTTATTGCTAACTGTTCTATGCAGGTACGCCCGACGTTTGCAGCTGATCAGAATGAAGCGGTCAATCCAAAGCCGCATGCTCACTCACGGCGTTCATTTCTAAAGAAATCATGATGAAGTACATCAACGACTCTGATATTTTCACTTCATGCTTCTGCTACGCTGCTGCAAATATCATGAATCAACTAAAGCTTCCGCTACTCTGATAAGAAGAAATCATGATCCAGAATGTGAGCATTTCGGTCCAAATGTCACAACATCACATAATACCAACACCACAATGGAAGAGTCAGAGATTTATGTTTGTTGATGATCTCAAAGCCGACTCAAAACTCATTATCACGCGGATCTGTTAAAGACCTCCACATGGATTATCCAAACATGCAATAATGAAGAATCAATGACTACGAGCTACCGAGCAAAGAACATTAACAAGAAACCAAGAACAATCTAATTGTAATATCTGTTTGTATTCTATGTATTTTTGAGGTAACCTCCCTTAGGGGGAGATTGTTAGGATTTAGTAAATCCAGTTATTAAAGAGTCGGTCACCTCAAGTATATGTAATCGTTAGAAAGCTCGTAGTCGTAGATTATTATAAGTTAAGTAGTATTTAGTTAAGTAACACCATGGAGGACGGACGGGTCTTTACCCACTGTATGCCTGATCCACAGCCCGTAGGTGGCGATTTGTGTAAGACTATAAATACTCTCTACCTCCCAAGGTAGAGAGTTGGAGCTCATAATAATACTTTCATTTTCTCTCACTAAGTTCCCAAACCTCTAACTCTTTCTCTCTCTAAAACCTCATCTTGTACACCTCTTTTGATTGTGATATGATATGTTTGTGAAATCCAATATGTTACAGTTAAGACGAGAACTCTTCCCGTCACTTGCTCTCAATATTTTCTTTTCAATTTTTTTTCCTTAAAAACAATGTGTTAGTTTCTTTTCGACGCTCTTTTTGTTTCGACAAAAAGGCGGAGAAGAGAGTAAAAACTCCAATTCGAACTTGAATTCTAGTTTTTCCTTAAAATAATTTTATGTTTTGTCATAAACAAAAAGGGGGAGATTGTTAATACAAATAAGCCGTAAAAACGTTTATTTACATTTTACGATCTTCTAATGTTTTGTCGATAAAAAACGTAAAATTATTTTAACGAAACAAACAAAATACGTAAATGGTTTGAGCCAATAGTTTTCTAACACACTTATGTTTTCACATAAAACACTAAAACAAGTATAAGTGATTTTATGATTTTGTAATACATATGTACAACAACTAGTGTTTACATATTGGGCAAATATATACATAACTAGTATGTATTATAATGGGTAATATAAATGGGTAGAAACTTAAGTATTTGACCCATTGACCAAATACATTGAATGTAGTTGGGTATAACCCAAAGTCCATGACCCATACCCATGGAGCATGACCCATAACCCATTGCATGACATCATGCTTAAGTCATATATGGATATTATCCATGACCCATGGTTTTAACCCATGACCCATGGACTAGATGCATTGCATCTTATAGATACATTGTATCTACTTGGATACCCATGATCCATAACTAATGACCCATGACCCAAAACCCATGGCCAAAAGGGAGCGTCTCACGGATCCCCAGTAATACACTGGACGGATCCCTCAAGTGAGGATCCATGGGATCCGTGGAACAGTAGCTGTTTTTCCTCTATAAATAGTGAGCCATTTCTTCCTTTTGGATTGCCACTCCCACACATACTTTCCCCAAGTATTGTAACTTTCTAACCATAGATCCTAAGGATCTTTCTATGTAGTTTGTCTTTTGTTTTTGTGTGATTCTCTAGGTTCCTCTTAAAGGCGAGATCACCACTTCTTGAAGTCGAGCAAGCTCAAGTCCATGAGTTTCCATGCTTCGTCATCATCAAGACTACTGAGGTTCTCTTGTTGATACTTCTTTCTTCCTCCATAGAAGTGTTGTGTCCAAGGCATTAGTGAAGAATGCCAAAAGAGTCAAGACGAAAGCATTAGTGAAAGGTGCTTAACATCCGTGTCAAAAGCATTAGTGAAGAATGCTAAAGGAGTCAAGACGAAGGCATTAGTGAAAGGTGCCAAGCGTTCGTGTCAAGGGCATTAGTGAAAGATGCCTAGAAGTCAAGTCAAGTAACATTAGTGAAGAATGTCTAAGTTGTATACTCGATGAGGTGCATCGATATACAAATAGAGATAGGTTGTATCCAAGGATATTGATATCCTTGATGGTGTTGTAATAAGGATATTGATCTCCTTTGGGGTTAGGTGTTGTGTAGTGTTGGGAAGTAGTTCCTCCATCGTAATGGAACTCGGTACTTAGCCTAGTACCAGATAAAGGGTAGGCGACGTTGTGATAGGTGTGGTTCTCCCTTGTGAAAGAACCCGGTGGTTAGCCTAGTACCGGAAAAAGAGTAGGCGACGTTGTGAAGGCTTCTCCGCCATAAGGAGTTGGTGTCGTGTAGTGATTACGAAATCTCGAGTAGGTGACTCAGGGAGTGGAGTAGGGCAAGGAAGGTGTCCTTGTAGCCGAACCACTATAAATACTCGTGTCGTGGTTATGTGCTTCTTACTCTTTATCTTTCATTACACATTTACATATCTATCTATCAATGTCCAACATACACATCCGAATGGATTGACATAAGTCGATCTTAATATTTTAAAACGAAGTTTTAATTGGTAAAAATAATCAACCCCCCTTCTAGTTTTCCACATCATTGATGGGTTTTTAGGAGATGTGATACTTGGGAGACCATTTATTGAGGAATCTAAGATGGTTTATGATCAAGAGGAAGGAATAGCCAAGTTCTCAAACAGGACCGAATGTGTTAAGTATATAATGCCCTACAAAAATAAGAAGTTTGAGGGTATTGACGACATTCCGGCTTTTGAAGTAGATTGAGAGAACAAGGTTTACTACACCGCTTGTCTAGAGTTAGGCCCTGAGTATATTCGTGATGAGAGAAGAGTTAAGGAAATCGAATGGTCTTCTAAAATAAAAGGAACGTAGGGGCACGACTTCGAGTCTAGCTACAAGACTCATAAATAAAGAAAAGCGCTTCGTGGGAGGCAACCCATGCTTAATTGTTTGCTTGTTTGTGTGTCATATATCTTTTCATTGATTGTTTATTCTCATGTTTGAATTTGTGAAAATGCTTTATTTTGTCTTTAACCTCGTTTTAATTACATATAAAGGTATTTTACAAAAAGGATAAGTGTAGGGAAGATTACACACGTTTTTAAAAGAACGTGAACATGAGAATTACGATTATTGAAAAGATATATATGTGTGTTTGTTAGAGTCAAATGCTTGTATCGAGTCATAATGGATGTTGTCCAGGACTTTTTCCAGATTCTAAAGATGTAATTTTTCCAGAAAAACACAGCAGACCAGTTTCTGTCAGGATAACCTGACGGCATCAGGATTGCAACCTGACGGCGTCAGGAGGAGCAGAAACAGCTTATCTTATTTTCTCTCGTTTTCTGTGCTAGTTATAAATTTTTGAAATTTCTCAGGTCTTAATTTTCCAGAAAACCTGTAAACATCCATTCCACAAGCATTATATCCTAGTATAGTTGAGTCATATATAGTTTTACCGCTGATTTTACGCGAAGGTTTCGTCTGTTTTCTTAAGTGTGCAGGTTTTATTAATCAAGAAGAAGAAACATAAGATTGGGTGGAGCTTTTCACGCATACATTCTTCTTGAAGAATAATTTAACCACTAATTCACACAGATCCTACCGAGCTAATCAGGGGAGTATTAGTTTCTTTCGCTTTTAATTACCTTCCATTATCATAACTTTGATACTTTCGGGAAACATTGGGGACATGTTCAGTTTAAGTGTAGGGAGGGAAAATAAAACGGGAACTTTGAAACTATGCTTATCCTTGATTATTTGTCTTGTCCAATTTCATTTGTGTAATAAACCATGAGAAATATTGGTTAGGGTAATTTTGGCACCAAATTTAAAATTTTTCATGACATGTAGGAGTGAGCCATTAGTCTTAATAAAGCGTCTCATGGATAGGAAGTTATATGACTAGCACAAAACCCTTTACCACTCAAATTCCACGCCAAAAATGTGAGGTTCGCCCCTAGATTTGTAGGAATTAAAGCATTCATATTTAATACTTCGAGAGTGTACCGGTAGTATAATAGATTCTAGAACTTGTTTTGTGATGCATCCCGAGATTGCTAGTGAGACTACACTTGTGTAGTTAGGAATAATTAAATGATAAGAGGCATTAGGATAACCCTTGTTTGATACCCGTATTATAATTATTTCTTCCAAATCGGTTGAGTAATTCCCCCACACAATTACGTTGTACTCATCTTTAGTACACGATACCCCTAGTTAACCCCTCATAGCCTATCCTTTTCGCGGTTCTCGTGATGTTTCGGTTTTCCGGAATATCAATGAAGAGCATTGTTTACAATCCACCCCCAAATGTACACCCAAATTGCCTTAACCTACCTTGTATGCACTCACTTTTAGTGCATTATTGTTATCATAATAAACCCTTGGTTCAATTATCTAGTTACTTGCATAAGTTGCTAAGTCGAGTCATATCCTTTGTACACAGTTTTGGGACGATTGGGACTAATGGAAAAAGTTAAATTTTATGAAGTGACGGGAAAGAACGTTAAATTCAAATTCCCTTTATTTACGTAATAATGTACTCCAATTGTTTTGATCTTTTCAATTCGGATCAAATTAGTGTTAGAGTAATAAAAACTCAAGTGTAGGGATGTGCCTATAAATCCTTTATATTTTGATGTTATCGTTGAGGATGGTAGAGTAAAAGTGTATGAAAAAAAAATGTTAAAAAAATAATAAAAAATAAAAAATAAATAAATAAAAAATAAATAAAATAAAAATGATGAAAAAACATACGGGCTACCATCCTACATCTATATTTATATTTATGTTTGTTTGTTTAAAGTTATCTAGAGTTTAGAGTGTCGAGTCTTGGCTTAGAAACGCCATTCTTCTCATGCTTGTAACATAAAGATTTTTGACTTGCCACCACTAAATTGCCTATCCAACCAAACCATTTGTTTCTCTACCGTAAGCCTAACGTTACAACCCTTTAAAAGACATCTTAGATAGTTTTTCCTAGGTGCTTACGCCAAAGCGATAGAGGTTTGATCTAGTCTCAAGCCTATGGTAATCTATGTACTAAGACCGGTTAATGAGTGTTTATCTTCCATTTCCAATTTGATATATTTCATATACACCCGAGAGATGAGAGTATCCAAACATCACTTGTGAGGTGCTAGTATGTAATTTGCGTCCATGTTATGACTTTTGCGGGGCTTATACTTGTTGTGAATTGTTCTAAACCAATGTTTCATGCCCCCTAACTTATAAATTAATTGGCCAAAAGCACATTTACTTGAGGACAAGCAAATACCAAGTGTAGGGATATTTGATAAGGATTTAAAAGGTACACTTTTGAGGGGTCATTTAAGCCCTTAATAGACCACTTTTATATACGTTACTGCTTAATTTCGTTCCTTTTCACTTTTTAGGTCTCTTGAAGGCAAAATGCTGGAATGATGCTTATTTGGACGAAAAGGCGTGAATATGTGAAGAAAATGGCTAAAGTCAAGATAAGGACACTCAAGCTGCTGGAAATGCACCCGACGGCGTCACAAACAAAGGGCGACGCCGTCCCTCTAATTGCGACGGCTCAGGAGTGAAATTGCTATTTTGTACATGACGGCGTCAGGCTTTAAAGAGTAGGGCGTCACAACTCAGACGGCCTAGATCCAGATTCAGAAGGCGTCAGAAGATGAAGCCGACGACGTCACAACTAAAACGTGACACCGTCCCAAAGTTGAATTGGTCAAGACGAAACCCTAATGGAGGCGATCCGACGGCGGCACAATTAAAGAGTGACGCCGTTGCAGTTGTAACTCTATATATAGAATTCGAATTTTCAAACTTTTAGAGAGGTAGAATTGTGGAGTAAAACCCTAAAACGATTTTGGTTTGTCTTGGGCAGTGCCTTAGGGTTCTCATACCCTATTGTACATCAAGATAAGTGATAACATCAAATAGTCCTGAATATTAAGTGTCAATTTCCCCCATTAATGCTCGTTATTTATATCATTCATATGGATTTACGCTTGTTTTCCATTGTTTTACACTTTCAGGTAAATTGTGAGCGTTGGAGCTAAAGAGACGCGGAAATGGAAACATTACTTAGGATTTATCACAGTATGCTTATTTTGAAGAGGTTACGGCGTAACTCGTCTCTCACATTACGCCGTAACTATTGCGTGACCCTGAAGTCCAACTCATCAAGAGGTTACGACGTAACTCCTTCCAAAGATTACGACGTAACTCCATTAGGTCAAAAGAGGTTCCACGCCGCTGATACTTACGCCGTAACTACTGCATCACTTACGACGTAACCAGGTTTATTGAAGACTACGGCGTAACCACTTATTAGGTTATGCCGTAACTAGCAGATCTAGTGCTTTTACGACGGAATAGAAGGTTACGGCGTAACTCATCTATTGGTTATGCCGTAACCCAGACCTGGCCTATAAATACCCCACGAATTCCAGCATTTCTAATCATCCCATTCCACACACAATACTATGAGAACGTGGGAAAATACTCAAGGAAGGTCTAGGGAAGCATACGGAGCTGTTTCCAAGGGAGAAGTCACAGCATTACGATAAGCTTTAGCATTTATTATTTCTTTTACTTTTGATTCATGTATTTCGTACCTTTGAATATTGAATTGATGTGCATGATTAATATGAGCGGCTAAGCACCCTTTGGTGCTAGCCTAGTTATGATTCCTTAATTGTTCTGTTTGCGTTTAGCTTTACTTTCGTACAATTATTTCTAAGTGTATGCATGTATAGTTCTTTGGTAGTCACCCCTGGTTTGGTAGTTTTGAATGGCGGTAGAGGCCAATTGCCTAGGAGATATGACCAACTGACCCTAGGTGAGCGGACTGAGACGGGAAGGGTAAGATATGACCAACTGACGACCCTTTCTACTTGTGCGATTTGACCAACTGATCACCTATCGTTTGGATGAACTTAGGAACTAGGGGTTGTAGTGTCTAAGTTTCTAACGGCCGGGCACTCACTATTTAGAATCTAGCATGTAGCGGTACTTAATGACTCGGCTTAGGGGACCAGGAACAACAGGACTTATGACGGTGCGCTTGATTTTCCCTTGTGGTGGCATCTTTGCTGATAGGTTAGGGCGAATTGACCAAATGATGTCCTCTCGAATTTGACCCCACCTGAAGTAATTGGAAGTAGGTAGACGTAGACATAACTAGTTAGGAGGATTAACTAGGTTAGCACCACTATTCCTCTATTGATTTCCTTTCTACCATTTAATTGCTTTTATATTCTGCATTCGTAGTTTAATTAATTAAAACCATATCAAACCACTTATATTCTGTGACAATTAGACTTAATAATTATCCGACACACATAGCTCTTGGGACGACCTCGGCTTTACCATTTACTACACTACACACGACCGGGTACACTGCCCGTTAGTGCATTAGGGTAGACCATAGGTATAGCGAAACACTATAAGTATTAAGACCTGGTTAGTAAAACCTGCATCAAGTTTTTGTCGCCGCTGTCGGGGAGCTATATTAGGATTAATATTAAGTCTTTCATTTCATATTTAAACTTTTCTCACGATCATATTTCAAGTTTCAGGTACCATAGAAGCCATTAACATCGATAACCTCACTCTTGAGGAATATTTGGCTATAACAAGAGAAGAACAAGGGTCTGGGATTGTAAGGCCAGCCATTGCAGATGATGCTCAATTCGAAATTAAACCTCAATTCCTGAGGGAATTACGTGCAAACCCCTTTTCTGGAAACATCGCCGATGATGCCCATGAACATGTGGACAACGTCGAATACATTGTCAGCCTATTCAAAATCCCCAGAGTCTAACACGATGCTATAATGCTACGAGTATTCCCGATTTCTCTTACGGGAGCTGTAAAAAGATGGGTCGATCGATTACCTGCAGGGACTGTCAACACTTGGCCTATCTTAAAAAAATATTTCATTCAGAGATATTGTCCTCCATCAAAGACGGCCAAGCAAATAGAGGAAATTCATAACTTCAAGCAAGAGGGAGATGAAACACTATACCAAGCTTGGTAAAGATACAACGAATTGTTATACAAGTGCCCTACTCACGATCTTAACAGCTCTTTTATAAGGGACTGAACATCTCTTCAAGACAAATGATTGATTCTCAAGGGCCGATTCCTAGTATGACACCCACCATGGCTTTGGAAACTATTCAAAAAATGGCAGACCACTCTCACAAATGGCACAATGGAGGAAGCAACCGTAGTAAAAATAATGATATTGAGGGCCTTGCAGCAATAAACAACAAATTAGAAAACCTTGGAAGAGAAATGAAGAAGCTCAAGTAAAATGTGCATTCCATTCAAGTGGAACGAGATGGGGGTCATCCTTCAAAAAATTGTTCCTCCAATGAAGAAGTTAAAAGGATCGGTGAAGTGAACTATGGAAAAGAATTCCCTTTCAAAAGCTACAGTAATTACGGACCTAGGAACCATGAAAAATCCCCTGGGTTCTACACAAAAATCAACAATAATACTCCTAAACCGAGTCTTGATGAAATAATGCACCGACACATTGAAGAATCAACAAAAAAGGAAGATAGGCTCAAGGAATGGATGACCAAAGTTAAGGAGGACACCAATATGAACCTACGTAACCAAGATGCTGCAATTAAGAACCTCGAGACACAAATTGGACAATTAGCTAAGAACCTCGCAACTAGTAATGCTAAAGCCACTTCCTGCAAAGCCATATTTGCACAGGATAAAGCAAAAAAGGAGCAATGCACATCCTCTATCACTAATGATCTCTCTGGGATTAACTACCTAAGAGAGGATGATAAAGCTGAAGACGACGAGTTCCTACCTAGCCAACTTCCTGAGAAGCTGCAGTACCAGGAAAGTTTTCTTCTCCCTTGTACTATTGGTAATATTAAGATTCCCGCTTTGGCTGATTTAGGGGCTGGGGTTAACCTTATCTCAACTACTTTATTCGATAAAATCAAACTTACCAATTTAAAAGAAACAGCTATTATGATTGAAATGGCAGACTCTTCTAAGGCTGTACCAAGGGGGATTGTGAACAATGTGCTCTTGAAAATTGGAAAATTTTTCTTCCCCGCCGATTTTGTAGTTATTGACATGGGAAAGCGGGAGGCTTACAACTTGATTGTTGGAAGACCTTTTCTGGCCACCTGTAGAGCTCAAATCATGGTTTCTGAAAAACAAAATTCCTTGGGGACCGAAAAGGAACGAATAACTTTTAGTATGAACAAACATTTAAAACCAAAAACTGAAATTTCTAATAATGTTCAATCAATAAACCCCACTCTACACTCTAAGCCTATTACTGATAATCGTAAAGAAAGTGTTGATCATTGTAAGCAGAAACAGGATGAAATTGTTCATAGCATTGAAGAAACTCCGAGTCCTAATAAACACTTTTGTAACTCGATGATAACCAAAGAATGCGAATCAGCATGGCCACCATTTACTCATCCTCAAAAATGTGAAAGAAAAGTTAATGAATGGATTTACCCTCATAAGGGAGAGAAACATGATATTGAATTAGCACTGGAATATTGGTACAAATTAAAGCTTGGAAGCTCGAAATTGATTAAGGAACTGATCAAGCAGTGTGGGTGCAACCATATCACTGACATCTTAGGCGGAACGAGATCAAACATCAGCATTACTAATAATAGTATTAAAGATGATGACCATGGAGAATCATGTGATAAATGGCATCACATAAGTTGGGAACATTTGGGCTCAATAAATCTACAAGAAAAAAAAGGCTTGATAATTGGATGAATGAACACCAACGAGTAATGAAAGTGGGGAATGTTCAAAGACCACCATAGGAGCCCACGGATGTGAGTCTAACTTAAAGACTCGTTAATAAAGAAAAGTGCTCTTTCGGGAGACAACCCGAATTATCCCTTTCTTTTGTTTTTATTTCCTTTCTGTTGGGTTTGTGTTTTCTAACCATTTTTGCAGGAGACAATGAAGTAATTACTGCTGCAGTTGCTGATCTGAACAGAGTTACGACGTAACTCATCTTGGTGATTACGAAGTAACCAACATTTTAGCAGCAGAATTCTTGACGCATTACCAATTACGGCGTAATACCATCTCAGTGGTTACGCCGTAACAATTCGCTTTTCAGCTCATACCAGGTTTTGCAAGTTACGGCGTAACTCTCTTATTAGAGTCACGACGTAACTCTCCTCTGCTTTAATTCTTTCATTTTAAAACACAGTAGCCTTGTATTAGTTTTTAAATGAACTTTGTTGGTATGTTCCCTGTAAACCCCCTCACGAGACTTCACTCGTCCACTTGGGACACCAAGTGGTTTAAAAGGCTTGTTGCATTCACTAAATGCAACCGTGATTCCTACGAAAGTGAGTTAGGTTTGTTTTTCATTTTATTTTTAGAATTATGCTTGTCGGTATTGTGATTTCAGGGATTGAAGTTTGTTCATGACGCTTTAACGAAGGCACGATCCTTTCTCGTGGACCTTCTTCTTTTTGGAGCAAATTTCAGGGAAGTTCTCGCTCTAGTTCTACCTTTCTCTTCACCTTTATTTTAATGCCTAGTACAAAAGGGACTTTGTACAATTCAAGTGGGGGACGGGAGTAGAATTATCTCTTGAACTTTATTTCATTATCTCTTGAACTTTATTTCGCCCTAATTTTTCTAGTTTATTTTGAAAAATTATGCCATTTTTTATATTTTGACATGTTTTTCCGAACCTAACTAGATTAGACCTTAGCCGAGCACATACAACCCTTGATATTACATGGTGAGATTAGCCTTATCCGTTTCCTATATTTTACCCCAAATCCACCAAATTATGAGTGTGTCGGTAGCTTGTAAACTTTATAACTTGGCCTTTGCATCATTTCGAGACCATATACGAGGTATGTTGAGTTAGCTCGATGTATTTGGACTTTTCAATTTTAGAAGGCAATATTATAGGATTATCACCCAAACAGCCTACCATTGTGAGTATATCGATTAGTCAACTCGACTTTTCGACCCCCTTGTGAAACCCTTTTGTTGCACTCACCTTTAGTGCAAGATACCCCTAGATACACCCTTCTGAGCCATTCCTTTCATTTTGTCACCCCAATATATTGTTTCATTACACCCTTACACCTTAGCCTACCCTGTAGTCTTTATTTGTAATTGGGAAGTCATCATTTGCCTGAGTTCAAGGTTCGAGTGGAAAGGTTTGGAAATCACGCTTTCATCGACAAGAATTATGAAGATCATTGAAGACCCCCCGAATTCCCTTTGTTCATCTCAAGTGGGGGGATGTTATGTTATTAGTTATGATTCAAAAAATAAAAAAAAATAGTTGATTCAGTTATGATTTTGTAAAGTGCAATGTTATAAGCACTATAGTATGAGCTTTATTGTTTAGTATCGAGGAGGCCACCTCGGTCACATTTGAAGATTGGAGTTGGAATAATACCAACTGAAGAAGAAAAGGTAGTGTGCCCATCACGACGTCCTCTAATGACACATCTACCTTGCATTTCATGATCCGGTCTCTAGACTTCTAAGCTTGAACTTTGGGCGGACGGTAAGTGGTGATGACTTAGTTATAGATGTAGACTACCTACTTGTTTTTCATTTTACACCAATTATACATCCCATGTCTTATCCTACCCTTTAGTCATGAAGCATGTCTAGGTGATGCAGCGAGCAATCTTTGGTGTCTTGGCCATGGATTTGGTCATGTATCATTGATTTTGTCCACTTCGCCGTGACATGTTAGTAATGACGAGTCACCCCTTAACCTTTGTCGTGTCTACCCATATTGCCTTCGAGAATTGTTTAGCCCTTAACTCCAGTGGTGGAGATTTGTGTAACCGCCAAGCTTATGATAGAATACATGCTATGACTGTGCGATTGAGTGATCACCCCGAAATTGACACTTAGAATAGTTGAGAGATTTGAGTGTTTGTTCCCCTTTCGTGAGGTGTTCGGCTTTGTTTTATTCTAGCATAAGGGATTTGTAAACTCATATTTTCCAGGTTTTAGGAGATATCTTTTTAGGAATCTATCTAATAAGGTCTACTTGAGGGCAAGTAGAGTTCAAGTGGGGGGATATTTGATAACATCAAATAGTCCTGAATATTAAGTGTCAATTTCCCCCATTAATGCTCGTTATTTATATCATTTATATGGATTTACACTTGTTTTCCATTGTTTTACACTTTCAGGTAAATTGCGAGCATTGGAGCTAAAGAGACGCGGAAATGGAAACATTACTTAGGATTTATCATAGTATGCTTATTTTAAAGAGGTTACGGCGTAACTCGTCTCTCACATTACGCCGTAACTATTGCGTGACCTTGAAGTCCAACTCATCAAGAGGTTACGACGTAACTCCTTCCAAAGATTACGACATAACTCCATTAGGTCAAAAGAGGTTCCACGCCGCTGATACTTACGCCGTAACTACTGCATCACTTACGACGTAACCAGGTTTATTGAAGACTACGGCGTAACCACTTATTAGGTTACGCCGTAACTAGCAGATCTAGTGCTTTTAAAATGGAATAGAAGGTTACGGCGTTACTCATCTATTGGTTACGCCGTAACCCAGACCTGGCCTATAAATACCCCACGAATTCCAGCATTTCTAATCATCCCATTCCACACACAATACTCTGAGAACGTGGGAAAATACTCAAGGAAGGTCTAGGGAAGCATACGGAGCTGTTTCCAAGGGAGAAGTGACAGCATTACGATAAGCTTTAGCGTTTATTATTTCTTTTACTTTCGATTCATGAATTTCGTACCTTTGAATATTGAATTGATGTGCATGATTAATATGAGTGGCTAAGCACCCTTTGGTGCTAGCCTAGTTATGATTCCTTAATTGTTCTATTTGCGTTTACCTTTACTTCCGTACAATTATTTCTAAGTGTATGCATGCATAGTTCTTTGGTAGTCACCCCTGGTTTGGTAGTTTTGAATGGCGGTAGAGGCCAATTGCCTAGGAAATATGACCAACTGACCCTAGGTGAGCGGACTGAGATGGGAAGGGTAAGATATGACCAACTGACGACCCTTTCTACTTGTGCGATTTGACCAACTGATCACCTATCGTTTGGATGAACTTAATAACTGGGGGTGTAGTGTCTAAGTTCCTAACGGCCGGGAACTCACTATTTAGAATCTAGCATGTAGCGGTACTTAATGACTCGGCTTAGGGGACCAGGAACAACAGGACTTATGACGGTGCGCCTGATTTCTCCTGTAGTAGCATCTTTGCTGATAGGTTAGGGCGAATTGACCAAATGCTATCCTCTCGAATTTGACCTCACCTGAAGTAATTGGAAGTAGGTAGACGTAGACATAACTAGTTAGGAGGATTAACTAGGTTAGCACCACTATTCCTCTATTGATTTCCTTTCTACCATTTAATTGCTTTTATATTCTGCATTCATAGTTTAATTAATTAAAACCATATCAAACCATTTCTATTCTGTGAAAATTAGACTTAGTAATTATCCGACATACATAGCTCTTGGTACGACCTCGGCTTTACCATTTACTACACTACACACGACCTGGTACAATGCCCGTTAGTGCATTAGGGTAGACCATAGGTATAGCGAGACACTATAAATATTAAGACCTGGTCAGTAAAACCTGCATCAATAAGTAATTTACTTCATTGATTTCATTATGTCTTCGATTGTATGTGTTCATGCTTGCATGTTTATCATGTCCGGCTAATTTACTTGTGTGTTTTCTTAGATCTATGAAACCTAGTTATTGAATATTGATTGGTTGTCTCTTTTCTTAATTGTAATTGGCTTAGGATTGCAATAGGCCATCGTTGTGTTTTTAATGCTTGAGTAATCTTTGTGAACATTAGTTTATAATCGCCTTGAGTTATTGTAGGCTAAAAATCCAAAGATAACCTTATAGTTATTTTATGAATCCTAGAGATTTTGTAGGCAATAACCTTAAGGTATCCTTAAAGAGTTAGGGAAAAAAGCATACCCTACGACCTTAGAAGACAGAACGCGTTAAGAATAAGGACGTGACAATTCAACCATCAATAAAAGATAACTAGGGAGTAATAGCATCTAGGTAGACACATTTTTAATCATCATACGAGCACACATCAATTAGACATTCACTACCCCTTAGCTTAGTTAATTAGACTAGATAATAGTAGAGTAATCGGTAGAAGTACCACCCCCCAAATCCAATACCCCGAGATTCGTACCTTTTAATTTTCTAAAAAATATAAAAAAGATAAAAAATAATCTTCCTCAACCCCAACCTTAGCGTAGTAATTTATCATTAGCATTCCTATTCCCCTAGAGAACGATATCAATCCCGAGGTTTACCCTAATACTACACTGCAACGATTAGGTTCACTTCCTAGGTGGTTGAAAAACTTGCTCGAAGAAAAGGAAGTTTCCTTTGACCCCGAACGCGCGTTGTACGCGTATCATTTCTGCGTAGTCACTTGGAACATCTTGGTGTCCCACTTCTTCCTCTATCTTCCTTGTAGGGAAGTCTTTTATGATGTGCCCTTCTTACTTGCACTTGAAGCATATGTATTTCCTGAATCTGTTATGTGAGACAGCATGGTGAGAGTGTGGGAGAGATTTATTGAAGTCCTTGATTTCCTCAAGTTTCTTCTTTAGCATGTTCTTGGAGTCTTGGGTGATTTGCTTTATGCAAATTCCCAGTCTTTCCTCCCTTTCCCTTTTATGTTGTCTCAACTGAACATTACCTTGAAATCTTCTCAATGGCTTCCTCAAACCTGTGCTCTGATGCCACTTCTTGATCTGGTCTTGGCCATGTTTGTGATGCCTTGACCAATTGTAATCTAAATAGGAATTAGTGTTGGCCATTGTTTGTGAAATGTGCTTAAAGTGCAGTGAGTGTATGCATAATATATGCAGTAGGATAGAACAAAATATGAAGGGAATTTTGAAGTAACTAACTCTTATATTATTGATTGATTGTTAACTGTTTTACAGAAATGAAGTATGTGGAAAACTAGAAGGGGGGTTGAATATTTTTACCAATTAAAACTTCCTTTTAAACTATTTAGATCGACTTATGTCAATCTATTTGGTTGTGTGTGTTGGATGTTGATAAACAAGCATATAAAGATATGTAATGAAAAGATAAGAGTAAGAAGCACAAAACCACAACGCGAATATTTATAGTGGTTCGGCTACAAGGACACCTTCCTTGCCCTACTCCACTCCCCGAGTCACCTAATCGAGAGTTCGTAAACACTACACCAATCTCCTTATGGCGGAGAAGCCTTCACAACGTCGCCTACCCTTTTTCCGGTGCTAGGCTAACCACCGGGTTCTTTCACTCCAAGGTGAACCAAACCTACACAACGTCGCCTACCCTTTATAAGGTACTAGGCTAAGTATCTAGTTCTTTCACACCAAGGTGAACTACACCTTCACAACGTCGCCTACCCTTTATTAGGTACTAGGCTAAGCACCTAGTTCCATTGCAATTGAGGAACTACTACCACACTACACCAACGACTAATCCCAAAAGAGATCTACTCCTGTACAACATCATCAAGGACATCAATATCCTTGGATCTAATGCTAGTCTATCTAGTACATCGAAACACACCATATCGAATGTACATCTAAGGAACCTTTCACTAATGCCTTTGACTAGATCTACAAGACACCTTTCACTAATGTCTTGTGTCTTCACTTCTAAGCACCTTTCACTAATGCTTCAAGTCTTGACTTCTAAGAACCTTTCACTAATGCTTCTTGTCTTGACTTCTAAGCACCTACCACAAGTGCTTATGCTATAGACGATAGATACCCTTCACTAATATCTTCGTCTTGACACTTGAGGCATCTTTCACTAATGTCTTCAACACTACACTTCTTTGAAGAAAGAAAGGAATCATCAACAAGAAGACTTCAGTAGCCTTGATGATGAGGAAGCTTGGCAACTCATGGACTTGAGCTTGCTCGACTTCAAAGGTTGTGATCTTGCCTTTAAGAGGAACCTAAAAGATTACACAAAAACAAAACTACAAACATAGATCTCTTGGATCTGAGGTTAGTGAGTTTTTAACTCAGGGAGAAAGTGTTTTAGAAAGGGGTGAGAAATAATGAAGAAATGGCTCACTATTTATAGAGGAAAAATCCTACTGTTCCCCGGATCCCACGGATCCCTACCACAAGGGATCCGGCTAGCACAAAGCTAGGGATCCGTGGAACGCTCCTCTTTGCCCATGGATATTTTGGTTATGGGTCATGGGTCATGGGTTGAACCATGGATCTTTGGCTAGATACAATGTATCTTTGAGTGCAATGCACTTAGTCACTTGGGTATGGGTTGATCCATGGGTTATGGATATTATCCATGTATGATATAAGCATGATGTCATGCAATGGGTTATGGGTCAAGATCCATGGGTTATGGGCTTTGGGTTGTACCCAACTACATTCAATGTATTTGCCCAATGGGTTGTGATACTTAAGTTTCTACCCATTTATATTACCCAATATAATACATATTAGTTATGTGTATATTTTATCCAAATATGTAAACACTAGTTGTTGTACATATGTATTACTTTAAATCATAAAATCACTTATACTTGTTTTTTGTGTTTTATGTGAAAATGTGAATATGTTAGAAACTATTAGTTCAAACCATTTACGTATTTTATTTGTTTCGTTAATATGATTTTACGTTTGTTATCGACAAAACATTAAAAGATCGTAAAATATAAATAAACGTTTTTACGGCTTATTTGTATTAACAATCTCCCCCTTTTTGTCGATGACAAAACATAAAATTATTTTAAGGAAAAGCTAAAATTCGGAAAAGTTTGAATTTGTAGTTTTTACTTTCTTCTCCCCCTTTTTGTCGAGACAAAAAGTGTTTGAAGGAAAGCAACACATTGTTTTTAAGAAAAACATGTGAAAGAGAAGAAAAAATAGAGAGCAAGTAACGGGAACGGATCTCGTCTTTACTCCCCCTTGACGAGTCCATCCCTATGTAAGGGTGTCAAGAAAGTGATACTAATCTAGTTTGTTTGCAAGTAAGTTTGCAAAAGATTTCATCTAAGTGACGAAATGTACTCCCCCTTGATGATTGCAATATTGCAAAAAGATTTCACAAGTAAGTTTGCAAAAGATTTCACAAAAATGAGATATGAATACAAGGTAATCATATGCTCAGAAAAATAACAAGTAGCATGTAATTCCATTTAATAAAACTAGAGTTATGATATACATGACTCTAAAAACTAAGAAAATAGACAATCCATGACTAGGAATTTCTAGACCAACTAATGCTTGATGCTAGGACACCACTAAAATCTTCTAGCTCAAGTTTTGTTTAGGTTTAATCTCGTCGAAACGTTCGAGGAGATGATAGAACATGAAACGTTGGTCTTCTCGTACTTCATGTATCAAACTTTCAACATGTTGACAATGATAGCAATCTTTGTCATGGCTAGGTAGTGGTGGTGGAAGAAATGAAATAGCTTGATGCGAAGGATCAAGTGAAGTGGCTTGTGGAGCTTCAAACGATGGAGGGATTGGTGGAGGTACATTTGAGAATGACTCAACCAAGAATGATGGTGGTGGTAGAGAAGTGTCAACTTTCATATGATCGGGTGGTTGACTTTGATGATTTCTCATCATCCAAATGGGATTATATGATGGAAACGGCGAAAAGGAAGCCGGAGCAAGTGTTGACTCAACACCTTGATTTTGAACCATTATTCCTCCTAATGAGGAGAATGTTGTTGGTGAAAGCGGATGAGACGGCCTAGGAGGCAAGTCCTCTAAATTGTAGAGATGTGGTGATGATAGTGGGGATGTAAATGAAATTGCTCTAGGAACCAATGGTGATGGTTTAGTGGAGATAATATTGTTTGGCCTAGGAGGTATGGTGGTGTTTGGTATTGTTAGTTTTGTGGGTACTATCCTTTTAGGAATTGGTTTGATTGGATGATGAAGGATCCTATCATTTGTTGGCTTGACCGGAGATGATTCGGTTGAAGAGATTTCGTGTATAACACGCGCCTTTTTCATGGGTGGTTCTTTGGTGGATAAGTTACTACTTGGGGTTTTCCTCATGATGAGATGATTTCAAGAGGTTTGCAAGGGTTTCTAAAGTGTTGAGAGTTAGGATGAGAGTGATGACTATGGAGGTCCTAACAAAGTGGTTTATAAACCAAGAGATTTGGCAAGTGCATTTAAGCCTTAAGCCACTAGGATTTGTTGGAATGTGATGATTAACATGCACAAGAGTCAATTTCAGAGTTTGCACTGATCTAGGAACTCATTTAAGATGAGATGGAGTGTTTGAGTTAGGAACATGAGTTGAAATGATTGTTTTAGCAAGATTTGACTTAAACTGTCATCCGATTCCCACGGTTCCCTCCTCTGAAGGATCCATCCAGGCTAATCCTAGGGATCCGGCAATTCAGCAGTTATGAAAGAGTGGAAATGATGTTTCTAAGATCTAAGACCTATAACATCTTGAGTGTTTCAGTCTTCCTAAATGTCTTAAATGAATGGGTGCTTAAGTACTTGAAGGTAATGAGTGATGTAGCTAATGATTGTCTTTTATGGAAGGATTTGGAACTTTCAAAGAGTACCAATGGATGAGCAAGGATGACACTAAAGATGAGAGTGTCAATTGAAGCTAAATGATCCTAGATATAAGGTTGTGACTTAGGATAGTGTTTTGAAAAATATCCTTGAAGCTTTGAGATGAGAAAACTAGAATTTGATCAACTTTGATCAATTTTGAGGTGAGGATGATTTATGATCAACTTTGCCATAATCGAAAGATTTTAAAGACTAAGTTGAAAATGAAGTGTGAGTTTGAGAGCGGAAGAGTAATGGATTAAAGTAAAACGGTAGATCTACAAGCGTTTTAGAGTGTGATCTAGGTGTGTGAGTAGGAAGGATCAACCTATATTGATAAGGACTTAATTTGCCTTAAGACACTATGTTTAGCTTAGTGTGAGGTGTTCTAAGGATATGTTTGAAATATAATGCTTGCAATTGCATTTTCTGTTTGCCGGATCCCACGGTTCCTTAAGTGTAGGGATCCGTCTAGCACAATCTTTGGGATCTGGCCATCTGCTCAGCAGGACCTTTACTAAAGGTATGCAATGATCTTGACAATGCATTATATCTCAAGGATAGTCTAAAAAGAGTTCTAATACTAAGATATCAAAATGTAAGATGTTTTATTTCATGAAAGAAATTGGATTACATTGATAAAGCACGAGTACAAGAGAATTGATCCTATTTTGGAATACTACTAGGTTCCTTGAGTGTTTTCGCTAGGAGAATCATTATGTGATTGATGAGTGTTGGTGGAATCAAGAATGAAGAAAGTCTTCATGAGAGATATGTTTAGCGGTTCCATCATCTTGTTCACAAGTACGTACAACGGACTTTGAAATTGAGGATGGAAGTGCATAACATTATGATAGAGGCGTGTCAAGAACATTCCATAAGGGATGAGTTTATTCTTGGAGCCTTGAAGATTTGCAATTCGCCTTGTGAAGAAGTAGGCGAGATTGTATGGTTGTTGTGTTAGCAAACAGTACAACATGTGAGCACAACAAGCGGGAAGAATTTCTCGATTTCCCCTAAGGCTCCAAACATTTTCACGTAGGATGAGTGCAAGAGGCTTGTACTCTTCTCGGATATCCCTTGTAAAGAATGTTTGGATCGGAGTAATATGGTCGAGGTTTGCATATTATGCGATTTAAATCTTCTGGAGAGGGTATGTGTGAACAATATGGACTATTTTCTTCACGAAAGTTGAAGAGAGAATCAAGAGACCAATCTTCGGTGAAAGCACATTGTCCATGATTAGGAATCCGGAGGATGTGAGAAAAATGCCCAAGGGTTAGAGTAAACTTTTGGTTTTTGATATAAAACCAAAGAGATAGAGAGCGATCCTCGTTACGAACGAGTTCGACTTGACGGAAGAATTCCATTATGAACCTTGGACATATCTTCTCGTTGATTTCAAGAAGACATTCTAGTCCTATGTCTCGGAATGAGGTATTGATACCTTCTTCGAATTGTAGAGAGGTGTCTACAATACGTCCTTCATGGAAGTGACGGGTTTCAAGATTGTTGAACCCACGGACATGATTGCCAGGTGTGTTGGGCTCAAGAGAGATGTTAGGAGTGTAGACGCTAGTGAGTGAAAAATCAAACTCGTATTCATGCGTCATAGTTGAACCTATAGAAGTGATGGGTTAATAAGAGGTGATGTTTATGGTCAACCTATGATTATCTAACATTTTTATTAACAATGGTTTTTTAAACAAGAAGGATACTTGACTCACTTATGGTTTTGACATTCTAGTGGAGTATTACTTTTAGAAGAAAAATGGTTTTTAATTTGCATGAAAAACTGTTTTCCAGTAGGACGGATCCCACGGTTCCTTTTCAAAAGGGATCCGGCTAGTATAACTTCCGGGATCCGTGGATCAGTAGTAACAGAAACAGATTTGATAAAAACATAGGTTTTACATTTTTATACCACGAGAAGTGTTTTATCCTATATTTTCTTTTAGCATGCACACATGACTTCTAATGTATCACGAAGGAATATGAAACATATGAATCACAAGAAAATAAATAATAACAAGATTATTAGTAATATTGCATTTCGATGCTAAGGATGATACAAAGGATTGGGTATATGATCCCAATGTAGATTAACAACACAAAGTAAATGTCTCCATATGTGAACTTCATCATAGGGAACACAAGTGCGATGAGTGTTAAGGCGATGAGCACGAGTGCGATGTAAACCATGTTGATGACGGATCTTCTTGGTTTCGATTGAGATGGAATGAGGAGGAAGATGAAGTTTTTGAGTGAGAGGAAATTTTTGAAATTCGAAGATTTAAAAAAATGAGGGTTTGATAGATTGGTCGACGGTGGGAGTTTTTATAGGGAAAGAGGAATTTTTGAAATTCGTGTTTTGTTTTATTATTGGATTAAAAGAAAACAAAACATAAGTTTTTATATACCACGACTTTAGACGAGAAATAAGACACGTATGAAAGAAAAAAACTTCCTAATGAAGCTTCATGTAAAACATGTAATTTGCACAAAAGATAATCATATAAATACCTAAATAGGTATACTTAATTATCAAGCAAAGTAAGAAGAAAATCATACCTCTAGCGCACTTAGGAATGTCTTTACAAATGACACAGAAAATATCACTTAGACTATTCCCGCTCCTTTGCGTTTAAGATACCTTCTTAAGGAAGGTATTCTTGTTACCAAGCGACTCCTAAAGCTTGGTGGGTATGAGCTTTGACTAATCAACATGACAAAGAAGATTAGTGAAAAACAAAATAAATAGGAAAAATGTTTTTATCAAATCAACATCCAAACATATAGTTTTAAAAGACATGGTGTTTGTTTTTATAAAAAACCTTCTTTGTAGTTTTCAATTAACCATGGATCGTATCAAGTTTTTAAAGTACAATATACTTCAAGAAACTTGGTAACGAAGCTCTGATGCCAATTGTGGAAAACTAGAAGGGGGGGTTGAATAGTTTTACCAATTAAAACTTCCTTTTGAACTATTTAGATCGACTTATGTCAATCTATTTGGTTGTGTGTGTTGGATGTTGATAAACAAGCATATAAAGATATGTAATGAAAAGATAAGAGTAAGAAGCACAAAACCACAACGCGAGTATTTTTAGTGGTTCGGCAACAAGGACACATTCCTTGCCCTACTCCACTCCCCGAGTCACCTACTCGAGAGTTCGTAAACACTACACCAATCTCCTTATGACGGAGAAGCCTTCACAACGTCGCCTACCCTTTTTCCGGTGCTAGGCTAACCACCGGGTTCTTTCACTCCAAGGTGAACCAAACCTACACAACGTCGCCTACCCTTTATAAGGTACTAGGCTAAGTACCTAGTTCTTACACACCAAGGTGAACTACACCTTCACAACGTCGCCTACCCTTTATTAGGTACTAGGCTAAGCACCTAGTTCCATTGCAATGGAGGAACTACTACCACACTACACCAACGACTAATCCCAAAGGAGATCTACTCCTTTACAACATCATCAAGGACATCAATATCCTTGGATCTAATGCTAGTCTATCTAGTACATCAAAACACACCATATCGAATGTACATCTAAGGCACCTTTCACTAATGCCTTTGACTAGATCTACAAGACACCTTTCACTAATGTCTTGTATCTTCACTTCTAAGCACCTTTCACTAATGCTTCAAGTCTTGACTTCTAAGCACCTTTCACTAATGCTTCTTGTCTTGACTTCTAAGCACCTACCACAAGTGCTTATGCTATAGACGATAGATACCCTTTACTAATATCTTCGTCTTGACACTTGAGACATCTTTCACTAATGTCTTCAACACTACACTTCTTTGAAGAAAGAAAGGAATCATCAACAAGAAGACTTCAGTAGCCTTGATGATGAGGAAGCTTGGCAACTCATGGACTTGACCTTGCTCGACTTTAAAGGTGGTGATCTTGCCTTTAAGAGGAACCTAAAAGATCACACAAAAACAAAACAACAAACATAGATATCTTGGATCTGAGGTTAGTGAGTTTTTAACTCAGGGAGAAAGTGTGTTAGAAAGGGGTGAGAAATAATGAAGAAATGGCTCACTATTTATAGAGGAAAAATCCTACTGTTCCCCGGATCCCACGGATCCCTACCACAAGGGATCCGGCTAGCACAAAGCTAGGGATCCGTGGAACGCTGCTCTTTGCCCATGGGTATTTTGGTTATGGGTCATGGGTCATGAGTTGAACCATGGATCTTTGGCTAGATACAATGTATCTTTGAGTGCAATGCACTTAGTCACTTGGGTATGGGTTGATCCATGGGTTATGGATATTATCCATGTATGATATAAGCATGATGTCATGCAATGGGTTTTGGGTCAAGATCCATGGGTTATGGGCTTTGGGTTGTACCCAACTACATTCAATGTATTTGCCCAATGGGTTGTGATACTTAAGTTTCTACCCATTTATATTACCCAATATACTACATACTAGTTATGTGTATATTTTATCCAAATATGTAAACACTAGTTGTTGTACATATGTATTACTTTAAATCATAAAATCACTTATACTTGTTTTAGTGTTTTATGTGAAAATGTGAATATGTTAGAAACTATTATTTCAAACCATTTACGTATTTTATTTGTTTCGTTAATATGATTTTACGTTTGTTATCGACAAAACATTAGAAGATCGTAAAATATAAATAAACATTTTTACGGCTTATTTGTATTAACAAAGTATATATACATTTCTAAGGGGTGCCAATGTGTTGGTTCATGAGAATCAACAGACACAACTCTTGGAAAAGTAACTATCAGCAATATTAACTGTTTTTTTTCCATTATGGGTCGTTTGGGACAAAGGGCCCAACCCATATGAAATATGCAGACATAAAATTATACATAGGACTGCAATTGTCTATTAAAACTATACTATAAAATCAGTAACTAAGTTAACTATGGGATGATCTTGTTTATGATGCATGATTGATCTTAACAAGGGTTCCAACACAAGTGCAACGTTAGTGGTTCCTCAAGCATGCATGTTCAAGTTCAAGGACATTTTTGTATCAAACATGTCCAAGTCATTCAAAACCAAGTTTATGGATCCCATTTTGTTGATGTTTTGTTTAGTATATCAAGCTTATATAATACACCATGTACAGTAATAATTTGTCACTTATAAACAAGACATGTTTCTTTTGTTTAGGATATCATTTGCTGTCTTTTTAATAGCATATTATGATTTTTTTAAACAAAGTATTAATATAACTAGTTATACGTGTCTGAGCATTTGATGAAACTACTTGGGTAATAAGAAAAGTTAAGCATGTAGGGAATTCTAGATCCTCTTTTAGTTCATACATTTGCAGACATTACTTTTAGGTCATAGAATCATATTGCAATGTGATCTGGTCAGATCATACAAATTAAAGCCACAATGAATGTGATCTAGTCTGACAAATTAGCCACAATGAACGTGATTCTTCGTACCCGTGATTCTTGTTGGCTATCGAAACCTTGTCAAGGCCACTGTACACCAATGGCGGCGCAGTTGGTTAGCCAAGGGACGAATGGCATCATGTTACACTCCCATACCGAGCTCTTACATGAATTAAATCACGCGAAAAAAAACAAAATAATGTCATTGTCTAAAAGGATAATAATGGAAAGTGAATTATAGTGCCAACAAGTAATCTAACTATCGTATAATGGAGGAAGACATTTTCCTCCATTAAAAGTCTTAATTTTAAGCAATACAATTTAATATACAACATATACAAATGATTAATACTTTGTATAACACATTAAAGAATCATTGTTTTACACATAATTGTTTAGAGCATTCATTAATGTGAGTTTAATGACATATTTTTGTTTGGTTATGAACATTTAATTTTTATAAAATTTGCATTTTCAAAAAAACATTTATCATCTATGTATTTTAGTACAGGTATTATGAAATCCTAATCATTTTGCAATAAATTTGATTCATAAAAATCATACACGTTAAAGTACGAAGATTTTTAGATGATTTGTAAAGTATGAAAACGTGTAAACATATAAAGCACAAAAATTCTCTATGTTTACACGTCATATAATATTGTGACGAATATCATGTGGGAAACGGTGTACACTTTTATTAATAAATCAGATTACAAATAATAATACTAACAGAAAATAAATGACAGAAATTTAAATAACAGACAGAATGGAGTAGAAGTAGAAGACAGACACTATTCAATAGAATTAAATGAAAGCAGTAAAGACAATGGCACGAGGATCGTGTTGAACACGATTCCCTTAAAACAGATTCGCCGTTTGTTTCCCAGGGTATTGTTGTATATATTACGTGTATATTGCTACTAGAGACAAATAAACCGTAACATGAAAACATATAAGTGTAAAGAATGATACCGTAAACCTTTAGCGTGTATAGACTCAAAGAAGAAAAATAAGGAAACTGTTGAGGCCTGTGATGCTCACAGTTTCCTTAAGACAGATTCGTCCTCTCCACGGTGCTTGAGAATCATGAACGTCTATCTCCCAGGATACAACAACAACGGATAACCTCGTTAGCACAAATGAGTTATCAAGGCGAACCAATATGTGCCTTCCCTCTATTATGAACCGATACAAAATGAATCAACATCAAGATCAACAACAAAAGGAGAGGAATTAGTTATGTATTTTTTTTTGTAAGAATCGAAATAAAAGAATAAGACTCAATTTATAAGGAGAAGATGTAAAGAAAAATCAGTCGGATTAATAACACAATTAATCCTACTAATGAGTCATGAACAAGTAGTTAATTCTGCCGTTATATTTGACCATACATTAACTTCTCATTAGTACATTTGATGACTATCAATTGTCATTCAAACCACAATTTGACCAATTTTTCCAACAATCCCCCACATGAATGAAATTGATAAAGGAGACAAAATCCCAATGACACGATGTTGTAATAGAGTTTTGCAGTTGATATTTTCATAGGATAGGTAGGTGTTACCCTTTGAACCTTCCCTCGTAAAATATACTTAGCCTCCTAGCAGCCAGTAGAACTTGATGTCTTTGAACTGCCCGCTGTTTGTGGAGACGACAATATATATTCACACAAATATCTCCTTGACACATTTTGGTTCTCATAGTTATGTTCGTTATGGTCATGAAAATTATCCTGGTTCTGTGAGAGTTGTTAAGAATTGCGCCCCCACAATTCCCTTAGAAGCGACCCCACTTCTCTCTCACATAGGTGATTCTCGATTAATCATTAAAAGACATATGCTTAACCTCATATTGACACTGTTATAGGAATGGACTATGAAGTTTACTAACTCCCTTAAATAAATGTGGAGTTTATTACTCCCCCACAGTGACCTCAGTTTATACAAGTAGGTTGTCCTATTGAACCCAGATCTTGGGATCTCCAGTGAGCTGGGTTAGGTTTTCCTTCATATAAACTTTTCAAGGGCTTTAGTCACATTCCTCTTCACGACTTGCTAACTAACTCTCACATTTAGCTTTTCGTAAGTGGATCCGCAAAGTTATTCTATGACTTCATATTGTCAATAAGGATAACCCATGCTGAGAGTAGTTGTCGTATCAACATAATATGTTTTTAGCAAATTGAGTTTCGTGCAACTCTAAATATATAATGCTCTAGGTAATTCTTGAGTATTCCAACTAGGCAAGAACTTCATGTTTGTTGACGTTCTTTTGAACTCTAGCTAGGCCAGAATCCCCCACATGGAATTTATCTCAAGAATTTTGTAGAAAGGTTCTCTCTTTCAATGTATTAATCTTGTTTATAAGATTTTTTTCTTACATGGATATGACATCAGGATCTTTAGTAATTTGTCACTTCACAAGTTTCATACTAGTGTATGCAAACTTTTTGAATGTCTTATGTTAATTATTTTGCGTATCATCATTAACAGATTCCAAATCTAGCATGCTAAGCGTAAGACAGAAGATGCATCATTCTGATTACTCATAGCTTCATCTACTAACATTCTTCTGTTAGACAAATCACCACCTTAAACCACACATGTTTTAGGAGAATCCCATATGTTATATGTGTAAGTCCTACACTTATAACATGTCATTCCAATTCACTTGTGATTATATATATATAATCACATTTATTCTCTTATCATTATATGATTATCACAATTTATTATGTGATTATAATCACATAAAATCAATGTGTAATCATTTTACACAATCAAAATATGTCCAACTTAGCGAATGAATAATAGCTAACACTGGATGACAATCACACTGTTCAAGTTAGTTACATAAACCAACGTAATTCGTTGTCATCTATATGTGTGTTCTTTCTTGACATTTCACAATGTCCTACACGGTTATACTCAACACATAGTCATTTCTTACATATGACAAACCGTTCGATTATTAGTAATATGAGTTATAACAAGTCTTGACGATTATTCATTTTTCTAGAATAACAAGTAGTTTGATTATTCGCAACAATATTCACAATAGAATATTAGCAACATCCAAACTTTGAATACTCGATACAAAATCGAGCGACTTGTTCACTCTCATGTTACAAAATTAGTTGCACAAAACCGCACAAAACAACTTTACATAAGCACTATTTTCCCACATTATTTTGTACCAAATGAAACAAACAATTTTGCGTTGAACATTATACAAAATATCACTTAATTTTGTATTATAACAACCAAAAAAAAAAGTTGTACCAAACAACATCCAGTCAACACAAATATCAGCACAACACAAATATCAGTACCACAACTATCACAACCAGTTTGTAGTCTATCATTATTCTTCACATCATATTTTACAAGATTACTATTGCTTTTCGCAAGATCATACCATCTTAACAACATCAAAAGCAATGAGCACATACTTGTTTTACATGATAGCATCAAACTAATCATAAACATTTTCAAGCAAGTGGTTTCATATCAATTTATTATTATTATTTTTTTTTTCACACAAATTACGTTCACGGAATTAGCTAAAACATTAACTATCAGAGTGCTCATGCTCTTTCTAAACAAGACACACAAACTCACAGATCTATGTTTGCATATATCCTTTTACAATAACAATCAGTTGTTAGCAATAAAAGAAAAACTATTTATCCAACGATACAACATTGTAAATTCCTTACCGAAAAGATAAAGTAGTCCAACATAACCTTGCCCCAAAAATATGTGTTACTTGTTATTATTATTTATTTCATTAACTTATTGTAACAGTTATGCAATGAACATACAAGATGAAATTGAAGGGTCTAGTATATATTCATTTATTAATGAGAGAACTTCAACTTTTCTGCCCATTAAAATAGCAAAACTAAAAACCGTCTAGGCATTCAACACCTAATTAATCATATACGTATACATAGTACAATTTATTCATCTATTATCATCATTAGCAATATAATATAATATAATATATAATATTCATTTGGCAATCCAACTAAGAAGACACATACAGTTAAATTTCATCAACCGAACAACATCAAAATAATCTTCAATTTAATATACTTTACATATATTATTATTCTAGTCTCATGCGAACACACAAATATCAAATTCTTATACCAACGAGAAGCTGCCGAAGCATAACAATATCAAATTGTTTTCAAAACATTGTTTCAGATAGTATTATCGTGATTGCCTCTAATAGCAAACGAGTCTGTCTTAAAATTGTTGTATATATTACGTGTATATTGCTACTAGAGACAAATAAACCGTAACATGAAAACATATAAGTGTAAAGAATGATACCGTAAACCTTTAGCGTGTATAGACTCAAAGAAGAAAAATAAAGAAAATGTTGAGGCCTGTGATGCTCACAGTTTCCTTAAGACAGATTCGTCCTCTCCACGGTGCTTGAGAATCGTGAACGTCTATCTCCCAGGATACAACAACAGCGGATAACCTCGTTAGCACAAACGAGTTATCAAGGCGAACCAATATGTGCCTTCCCTCTATTACGAACCGATACAAAATGAATCAACATCGAGATCAACAACAAAAGGAGAGGAATTAGTTATGTATTTTTTTTTTTTTTTTGGTAAGAATCGAAATAAAAGAATAAGACTCAATTTATAAGGAGAAGATGTAAAGAAAAAACGGTCGGATTAATAACACAATTAATCCTACTAATGAGTCATGAACAAGTACTTAATTATGCCGTTATATTTGACCATACATTAACTTCTCATTAGTACATTTGATGACTATCAATTGTCATTCAAACCACAATTTGACCAATTTTTCCAACAGGTACAATGTACACAGCTGTTGTACAGCCGGACCTGACAACTTGCCTGAAAGATCGCGAAAAACTTATGTGTTTCTGATCGAAGAGATTGCTGGAATTCGTCTGTATTGGAGCAGTATTTTCTATGTCGAAAACTTAATGAGAACAATTTATTTTATAGCGTAAACATCTCTTGGTCACAAGGACAGTATATTTGCCAAAAAATAACCTGATATGCAAATCTGTTAAAATTATAAACGTGATATGCATATCTTTTATTTACACAAAAAATATTCTGTAAACTTTGTCAATAAGTTTCAAATCTATTCCTTAAATAGATTTACAGAAAAATCTGGAAAAAGGAAACTCGAATCTGCAGCAAAAAGATATGCACGCATGCGAGGCTTCGGAGCTGCATTCGTGTCCGCAGGTCGCGCGGGCTCGCATCAGTTCAGAAGCTTCGAACCCATTTTGGAACAGAAATCCTGAAATCTGTAACCCCACTGCGCGCGCGCACCTAGGTGTTGGAGTAAAACCAACTAAAAGATTTTGATAGCCAATACTAGGATTTCCTTATAAACATGCTTTCATTTCCTTCTTTGGGCGATGTGGGATACTCTCCCAAAATCCAATTTTTTTGTTTCAAGTGCCTCACTTTAATACACGATATCTCATTCATATCAACTCCATTGTTTGACACTTTTTAGCTCGTTGTGAAGCTCTAGTCAAGGAGAACGCAAAGCTACCAAGAAATATAAATATGTATAACATATACATATACTAAATAGTGTCTAAAATTTGCAAAAACTCATTTTGCAAAACCAATTTTCCAACAATCCCCCACATGAATGGAGATCGGTCGAAAACACACGAAAGTTTCGATGAAATTTCTGCGGTTAAGTCTTGCATAGGATAGGTAGGTGTAATCCTTTGAACCTTCCCTTGTGAGATGCACTTAGTCTCCTAGATCTGAGTAGACGCGATGTCCTTGAACTCATCATTCATTTACGTAGACGACGTTACACTTCACACAAGACTCTCCCTGATACTGTCAAGTCCTCATAGTCGTGTTCGTTATGGTCATGAACACTAGCCTGATTCTGCAAGAGCTCTTAGGAATTGCGCCCAATACAATTCTCTCTCACATAGGTGATTTCATCTTGAATCATTAAAAACATATGTTTTATGATTTCATCTCGAATCATTATGCTTTGCGATTTCATCCTGAATCATTAAAGCCATATGTTTAACCTCTCAACAAGTCACATTTGTTATAGGAATGGACTAGGAAGTTACAATATTTAGTAACTCCCCCACATTGACGTGACTTTTGGGATCTCCAGTCAACTAGTTTAGGTTTTCCTTCATAGAAACTCATTCCTTCAAGGGCTTTAGTTCAATTTCTTTAGACGACTTACTAACTAACTCTCTGCTTAAGCCTTTCGTAAGCGGATCCGCAATGTTATCCTTTGACTCAACATAGTCAATTGAGATAACTCCTGTTGAGAGTATTATCGTATCGAATTATGTCGACGATGGATATGTCTGGACTTTCCATTATACATTATTGATGTGCTATTTCATCCTGCTTTTAATATTTATAAAACTTAGATAACTTAGGATAGACACATACTAACGGGGCAGAGAACCCGATCAGATGTAGTAAAGCCTTAGGTAAATCCAAGTATGGTCACAAGAGAGCTGTGACCTTGAAAGAACTAAGATGATTAGAAATAATATTGATAATATATAGGTATGACAAGGTTGTTATAATTCATCGATATGCTATTATTTCACTCACACAGACACCAGAAATTTAAGGTAAATAGATAGATAAACGAAGCTTAACGAAGAATACAAACATGAATTGATTCTCGATATGAAGGTTCAATATAGTGGTTAATTATCACCAGACTCCTTTGGTCAATTCGTCATGGCCTATGGTTCTTAGATTCCTCACCAAGATGAACAGGTCACCCGGGATCATTCGGTAACCTAATAGCAGCCATTAAGCACCAAATCTGCTAGATCTAGACGGTGGAAACCCAGCTGTTAGGAACTTAGATTCCCCCTAACCTCTTAAATACCTCCACTTGATAGGTGATCATTTGGTCAGTTCGCACACGAAGAGTAGTTATACTATGGCCAATTCCTCCCATACTTCGCAATCTATCAGACTGGGGTCAGTTGGTCATATCTCCCAGCCCTTTAGATACTACCAAGCTTATAATACTACCAAGACTAGCGATCTATGAAAAGACTAGCAAATGTCTATAAAGAATTAAAGAGAATAGCAATAACATAAATGCAAACTTCAATTAATGACATGAATTCATAGTACAAGCCCTAGAAAAATATAGAAGGAATTCAAACTCGAATACAATGGAAATCGTAGGCGAGGACTTCGTTATTCAGTGCTCCTAAGCCATGCTTCTTCTTCTGTGTTTTGATCTCCCCAAACCCTAGAAGATTTGGGAAAGGAGAGATGATTAAAACTGGTGGAACCTTCGACTATTTATAGGCTCCGATATTAGTTAAGGCGTAACCTTATTAGGGAGTTACGTCGTAACTCTTCAATCTTTTGTAGTTATCCATGGTTACGGCGTAACCTTAGCTGGGGTTAAGCCGTAGCTTTTGTAAATCATGTGCATTTCTTCATTACGGCGTAACCTGAACTGAGGGTTACGCCATAGCCTTCATAATCTTTAGTTACGTCGTAACTTCATCACTTGGTTACGCCGTAGTTAAGAGACAACTCATCCATAGGGCTTGAAAACATCCAATTACCGCTTCCGTACATAGAATAGGTCCTGAAATGAAATAATAAGGAATAAGGATGTTTTCACTAGCATTTTACTCAAAATGTGATGATAAAGGCGGAAATTAACGCTTAGAAAATTAGGACTATTTGATGTTATCAAATACCCCCCCACTTAAACTCTACTTGCCCTCAAGTAGACTAATTTAAACTGCAAAAGATACATCCTCAATTAATGCACAGTTAAGATTTTCATGCTAGAATATTAATAAGAGCCGAACACCTCACGAAATGGGAACGAAAAAACTCTCACTCTCATCCTAATCTAAGTTTTAATTTCGGGTTGATCAATCAATTGCACGGATATAGTAAGTATTCTATCATAAGCTTGGCAATTACACACAACTCCGCCACTAGATCTAAGGTTAAGACAGATTTTAGAAAGAAATGATGGGTTATAGTGATTCAAAGGCTTTGGGGTGGTGTCATTACTAACGTGTCACGGCGAAGTGGACAAAATCGATGATACACAACCAAATCCATGGCCAAGACATCAAGGATTGCTCGCTGCATCACCTAGACACGCTTCACGACAAAAAGGGTAAGGTAAAGCATGGCATATTTTAATGGGTGTAGAAGAAAAAGAAAACATATAGTCTTATCTTAAAACCGAGTTGCCATCGCCCCACCGTTAATTCGAGGTTCATCTTCATATGATCAATATATGTCACTGGAATCCACCATTATTCTTTCTTGAACTATTCTTCCAACCTTCGAATGTGATCGAGAACATTATTCTCAATGCCAATTTCTTTAATTCATATAGTGCTTTATAATTTTCCGCACTGTAACACAAATAATTTTTTTTAATATATATATATATACATCCCCCCACTTGAACTGAGCATAAGGAGATAACTTGGGGGTCTTTGACGATCTTCAATAAGATGTAGATGATTAGGTATGCCTCTCGAAACTTTATTTCGAACCTCGAACTAGGGCGAACAATGACTTCAAGATAAAAAGGTAAGACTACACGATAGGCTAAGGTGTAAGGGTGTAACGAAAATAAGGGTTAGAAAATGAAAGGATATGCTCAAAAGGGGTGTACTAGGGGTATCTTGCACTAAAGGTGAGTGCAACAAAAAGGGTTAACACGGAGGTCGAAAAGCCAATGCGACTAATCGATAAACGCACACAAGTGAACATATGGGCTATTTGGGTTTAATCATAAAACATTTACTTTTTTCAAATCGCCTTTTCCAAATGCACCAAGCTAACTTGATACACTACTCGCCTATGGTCTCGAAGTGATGTAAAAGCCAAGTTCTAAAGTTTACAATAATATCGGCACACTCAATATTTGGTAGATTTGGGTAAAATGGGGAAAATGGAAAGGCTAAATCTCACCAATGACAATAAGCGTTATAGTGTGCTCGGCTTTATGTAATTCTAGATTGGTTAATAATATATTAAAAAATTTTCAAATGAACTTAAAATTTTGAAAACCAACTAGAAAATTAGGGCAAGTAAGCTAAGTAATCATACACTTCATTTCTATTCCTATCCCCCCCCCCCACTTGAAGTGTACAAAGTACCATTTGTACGAAGAAAAAGGAAAATAAAATAGAAATGAAAAATAATCAAGAAAGAAATAAACTCCTCTCTCAAATGCTTGCCCAAGATGTCTCACTAAAGGTTGAAGGTGGGTCATGGGGTGGCTAATGCGTATCGTTTCCGGAGACTACGCCTTAACTATTATATCGCCAAAAATATTTCCTACTGCAGCAAAGGTTACGGCGTAACTGGCCCAAAGGTTACGCCGTAATTCCATCACAGAACCAGAACCTGAACAGAATACATGGAAAAGTTTGTACCCATGGGTACAATCGATAATTAAGCATACAAATATCATAATAATTCAGTTATTACAGACATATGTTTCAAATTGTTCCAACAAACAGGGGAATCAATCATCCCAGTGAAGATCGTGATCCATGGAGTGAAACTGGGTGGGATCGAACGGGGTGCTTGTGGTGCTACCAGTAGTGGGCTCGGCCTGCATGAATGTCACTCCTCCTTGGACGCCAATCTCGAGGATGTCGGGCTGGTACACATACCCCGGTCTCTGCCATCTAGGGTGGCTCAAGTGCATGCTCTGGAGCATTTGGCTCGTCTGATCTGCACTCCAGTTAAAGAAGTCCTGCTGGAGCTGCTGCATTTGATCCATGGTACTGCAAAACCCTCAAATTGGTTACTTAGACCATATAAACCCACCCCCAGGCTATCAATTTCCTCGTTGAAGTGGGTAGCCATTCCCTTGATCCTCTCGTCGATGATCTGTAACATTTCCCCCACATTAACGTGTGCGCTTCTTTGTCCCCTAGGTACACGCTCCTCAGCATCCTCTGCAGCTTCACCACCAGCACCACTACCTTCCCCGACTTCTCTCTTTGGGGCTGTTCCAGCTATCTCAATCACTCCATACACATCTTGGGTGAAAATCCCGAACTCAACTAGCTTACTCAATCCAATCAAGCTAGTCTCCCTACCACGGGACACCCGAGCCAAAGCCGCATCGGTCATCAAATCATAGCTCCTAGCCAACCTCCCAATGAAATGAGCCCCCTGAATTGGGCTCCTAGCTGTAAACCCCTTAGCACCACCGCCCATAAACCTCGCCAAATAGTGGGGGACATCAATGTTATTCCCCTCTTCCATCCCTTCCATGAGGTATAAACATCCATAGTCATTTTCTCCTTGGCAAAGTGCCTTGCCCGAATAGAGCAAGCAAGGAGTCGGTGCACGAAACGGCGAATGGGGTTCCTCACCATTTTGTAGGATGGTGGTTGCTTAGAATTGTAACCATCCATGATAGCATTCTGGTTGAAATAGGCTGCAGTGTCTTGAGTTTCATCCCTATGCCTCCAACAAGTGTTATAAAACCTTCGAAAAGCGTCCGACTCCATTTCTTCTTGAGTATACAAGCCCATTCTCACAGTAAATTGCCTTAGAGTCAATCTCCTTCTCACACATCCAAGTTGGAAAAACAACGACTCCACATCATCATCCTCAATCTCATTTCGAAACTCAACAGTAGCAAGGAACTCCCGGACATATTTCGGAATGACCGGCTCCGTGATCCTAAAAATCCTTATCCACGCATTGCATGTGAATTCCCCTGTTGCACATGTGAACTTAATCTTGCAGAATTTCCTCAACTTCCTTCCAGCTTTCCCATTGGCCAAACTATCAAATGCCTCGAAATCAAGGGCTTCCGGTTGACTAATGTCTTTCCTCCTCAATTTCTCGAACTCATTAAGGCACAATTGCCTAATTCCTGCATCTTCGTATGCCATAAACCTAAACAATTGAGCGGGGTTGTTTGCGCCTGCCAATAAGACAGATAACAGTTAGTGCAGACCTTACTGATGTAAAGTTACGGGGTAACCACCATTATAGGTTACGCCATAATTAGATTATTCCAGTAGTTACGGCGCAACTTAACACAATGGTTACGCCGTAATTATAAACTTCAGCAGTTACGGCATAACTTATTCCCAGGTTACGCCGTAACTTTCCCCAGAAACTCAGCACCTTAGATGGTCAAATTAACCAATAGATTACGCCGGAACCATCAATTTTTTTCAAGTGGTAAAAAGTATAAATAATTTTTTAACATATTAGTGCTGAGGGACCGCGCCTAACCCACTAGGTTTGTGTTTGACCCAAAACCCCTTTAAATTAAGTCAAAACATCCTAAACGACCCATAGCGATAGGACACGAATCCGAATAACATGGGGAATTCATCAAAATTATCAATCAATCAAACCAATAGCAATAATATAATCAAATAAGCAAGATCCCCAAAATGTTAAAATATAAACCCTAATTGAATAATCGAAAGAAACAAATCAAAAAGAGTAGTAATAGATCTTACCAGCCATGGTGAATGATGAGATGAAGAAATCTTGATGGAAAAATTTTTGAGAGAAAAAATTACTGTTTTTGGTAGGCGGTGAAAAGAGTTTGTGTAAAACCTAGTTTTTCATCCATATAAGGTTTTATACCGCCAGGAGGTTACGGCGTAATTGATTTAATAGTTACGCCGTAACTAATATTTTCAGATTAATAATTGTTGTAAAAGGGTTACGTCGTAATCCTAATATAGATTACGCCGTAACTAAATAATTAATAATATTATTTTTAATTTTTAATTAAAGATTTAATTTTTAGAATTAAGATTATTCTAGTGGTTATGTCGTAACTCTTTACAGTAGTTACGCCGTAACTAATAGCTTCGAAAAATGTGTAAAATTGCAATAAGAGAGATTGAGAAACGTACCTAATGGAAGTGCTCAAATCTCTTAATGAGGTAAATATGATATACCTTAGATCTTCCATTAACTGCTCCCCGGCAGTTGTGCCAAAAAGCTTATGTGCTATTTCATCCTGCTTTTAATATTTATAAAACTTAGATAACTTAGGATAGACACATACTAACGGACAGAGAACCCGATCAGATGTAGTAAAGCCTTAGGTAAATCCGAGTATCGTCCCAAGAGAGCTGTGACCTTGAAAGAACTAAGATGATTAGAAATAATATTGATAATATATGGGTATGACAAGGTTGTTATAATTCATCGATATGCTATTATTCCACTTACACAGACACCAGAAATTTAGGGTAAAGAGATAGATAAACGAAGCTTAACGAGGAATACAAATATGAATTGATTCTCGATATGAAGGTTCAATATAGTGGTTAATTATCACAAGACTCCTTTGGTCATTTCGTCATGGCCTATGGTTCTTAGATTCCTCACCAAGATGAACAGGTCACCCGGGATCATTCGGCAACCTAATAGCAGTCATTAAGCACCAAATCTGCTAGATCTAGACGGTGGGAACCCGACCGTTAGGAACTTAGATTCCCCCTAACCTCTTAAATACCTCCACTTGATAGGTGATCATTTGGTTAGTTCGCACACGAAGAGTGGTTGTACTATGGCCAATTCCTCCCATACTTCGCAATCTATCAGACTGGGGTCAGTTGGTCATATCTCCCAGCCCTTTAGATACTACCAAGCTTATAATACTACCAAGACTAGAGATCTATGAAAAGACTAGCAAATGTCTATAAAGAATTAAAGAGAATAGCAATAACATAAATGCAAACTTCAATTAATGACATGAATTCATAGTACAAGCCCTAGAAAAATATAGAAGGAATTCAAACTCGAATACAATGGAAATCGTAGACGAGGACTTCGTTATTCAGTGCTCCTAAGCCATGCTTCTTCTTCTGTGTTTTGATCTCCCCAAACCCTAGAAGGTTTGGGAAAGGATAGATGATTAAAACTGGTGGAACCTTCGACTATTTATAGGCTCCGATATTAGTTACGGCATAACCTTATTAGGTAGTTACGTCATAACTCTTCAATCTTTTGTGCTTATCCATGGTTACGGCGTAACCTTAGCTGGGGTTAAGCCGTAGTCTTCGTCAATTAGATGTTTATACTTGTTACGGCATAACCTGAGTTGAGGGTTACGCCGTAGCCTTCATAATCTTTAGTTATGTCGTAACTTCATCACTTGGTTACGCCGTAGTTAAGAGACAACTCATCCATAGGGCTTGAAAACGTCCAATTACAGCTTCCTTACATAGAATAGGTCCTGAAATGAAATAATAAGGAATAAGGATGTTTTCACTAGCATTTTACACAAAATGTGATGATAAAGGGGGAAATTAACGCTTAGAAAATCAGGACTATTTGATGTTATCAATTATGCTATGAGCTCTGCCAATTGCCGATTGACTATCACAATGTATACTAATGGCCGTTGCCGGTTTAGGCCACCTTGGTATGTTCTCTACGAATTGAAGTAGCCATTCCGCCTCGTGTCCGCATTAATCTAACGCGATAAATTCTGATTCCGTCGTGGACTTAGCTATAACAGTTTGCTTGGAAGACTTCCAAGATATGGCCGCCCCTCCTAGTGTAAACACATATCCACTAGTCGATCTAGAATCCATTATGTCAGATATCCAATTTGCATCAATGTATCCTTCTATAACAGCTGGATATCTATCATAATGCAGCCCATAATCGTGATTGTATCTCAAATAATGAAGTACCCTAGTCATAGCTGGCCAATGTGCATAGCTTAGATTACTAGTATACTTACTTACCCTGCTAACAGCATATGCTAAGTCAGGTCGGGTACTTGTCATTAAGACCTTCTCGTTGTCTAAATCCTTTGACTACTAATCTTGCTTTGTACTTGTCAATGGTGCCATCAGCTTTCATCTTCTTCTTGAAGATCCATGTATAGCCTAGTGGTTTACAGCCAGAAGGTAAATCCACGAGCTCCCAAGTATGATTTTGTAAAATAGAATCTATTTCACTTTTAATGGCTTCTTTCCATTGAGGCCCTTCTGAGGAAGTAACCGCTTCCTGGTATGAAGTAGGTTCGTTTTCAACCATAAAAGAAACAAAATCAGGTCCAAATGATTTCTCGGTTCTTGCCCTTTTTCTTCTTCTAGGTTCAATTTCTTCTTCTTCAGTCTAGTCTTGGAGATCATTACAGCTCGTTGTCTCTTATCTTGAACAACTTCGTCATCTATTCTAGATGAATTTCCAGTTTTCTTCGTTAAACAAGGAAATATAGTTTTAAAGAATGAAGCATTCCTTGATTACATTATTGTACCCTTTTGTATATCCGGATTTTTCGAATCATGTACAATGAAATGATAAGCACTGCTATTCTTAGCATATCCAATGAATATACAATCCACAGATTTAGGTCCAATCTTTTGGGCCTTGGGATTCGGTATAGCTACCTTTGCTAGACACCCCCACACTCGTAAGTACTGATATGATGGTTTTCTTCCCATCCATAATTCATAAGGGGTCTCTTCTTTTTCCTTACGAGGTATCTTATTTAAAAGGAAAGTAGCCATTAGAATGGCTTTCCCCCACATGTCCTGGCTTAGACCAGAACTTATCAACATGGCATTAACCATTTCTTTCAAGGTACGGTTCTTCCTTTCGGCAATACCGTTCTGCTGAGGTGAATAGGGAGCAGTGAACTCGTGTCTAATTCTATGTTTTACACATAGATCAGCGAATGGAGACACATATTCACCTCCTCTATCACTTCGTACCACCTTTATTTTCTTACTAAGTTGATTCTCAACTTCCTTTTTGTATAGAACAAACTTGTCTATAGCTTCATATTTACTTTTCAGTAAGTAAACATAGCAATACTTTGTACAATCATCAATAAACGTGATAAAGTACTTATTGCCACCTTTTGTGGGTAATTATTTCAAATCACATATGTCAGTGTGTATCATATCAAGTGGTTTAGTTTTTCGTTCAACCGTGAAAGATGATCTTGTAAGTTTGGCTTCAACACAAGTTTCACATTTATATTTTGAGTCAATATGTAAATTAGGTATGCAATTAAATTTAATCAAACGATGCACTGAATTAAAATTTACATGTCCAAGACGGCCATGCCACATATTAGAAGACTCAATCAAGTAAGAAGAAGAATTCATTTTATTGATATCATTCTTAACAACCATTACATTGAGCTTAAACATACCATTCAGGGCATATCCCCCTACCAACATAAATTTGATTCTTAGACAGAGCAAACTTATCAGACTAAAAATCAAGACGAAAACCAAACTTGTTCAACAGCCAACCAGACACAAGATTCTTGCAAATATCTGGAACATACAAGACATTAGTCAACTTGAGCTCTTTCTCGGATGTCATCTTCAAGATTACATCTCCTTTGCCCTTGATATCAGTAGTTGCAGAGTTGCCCATGTACAGCTTCTCTCCACAATCAACTGCTCTGAAAGAGTGAAACATACTCTTGTCAGCACACACATAACAGGTAGCCCCAGTATCCACCCACCATTCCTTGTTGTTGAAACCTACTAGGTTAACTTCAGAGATCATTGCAATGACATAAGACACCATAGCAATCATGTCCACATCTTCATTCACCATATTAGCCTGGCGTGGAGTCACCCGCTTCGGCATCTTACAGTTAGCAGCACGGTGACCCGGCTGGTCACAGTTGAAACACACCCCTTGGAACTTCTATTCCACAATTGTAGCTTTAGGAGCAAGGTACTCAGACTTCCCTTTGATCTTCTTGTCATTCTTTCCTTTTACTTTGCCTTTACCTTTGACATTGGACTTTGAAGATGACGAAGCATGCTCAACCATATTTGCCTTGGCAGAATCAGGCGTATAAGTGTTTTTCTAAGCCAGCTTGTTGTCCTCTTCAATACGAAGACGAACAACCAAGTCTTCAACACTCATCTCCTTTCGCTTATGCTTCGGGTAGTTCTTGAATTCTACCCAGCTTGGAGGTAACTTTTCAATAATAGCAGCAACTTGATAAGTTTCACTCAAGGTCATTCCCTCAGCATGAATGTCGTGTAGCAAAACCTGCAGATCTTGAACCTGACTTATCACATTCTTTGAATCAACCATCTTGTAATCCAAAAAATGAGCTACCACGAACTTCTTTGTACCAGCATCCTCATTTTTGTACTTTCGTTCCAATGACTCCCATAATTCTTTGGCAGTCTTGGTCTTACAGTACACGTTGTACAAAGAGTCTACCAAACCATTCAGAACAGAGTTGTGACACAAAAAGTCTGAATGTTTCCATGCTTCCAAGGCTTGAACAGCCTGTTGATTAGAGGATTGACCTTCTGCAGGAGGTTTCACGTTAGGTGGGTTCTCTTTTAAGAACCGCGCAAGCTTCAAAGTAGAGTGATAGAAGAACATATTCTGTTGCCACCTCTTAAAATTATGCCCATTGAATTTCTCTGGTTTCTCAGTATGATTAGCAACCGTGTTAGTAACTCGCGCACCAGTTACGTTCACAGGAGTAGTCACAGGAAGGGTAGTGGTGTTTGCCATCCTGAAAATTCAAACACAAACAGTTAAACAAACTGTTGTAAATGGTATCTACTTTTACCAGATCTGATTCAACAAAACTCTATCTTGGTTTTGATGGATCGAGTAAATCAGTTTAATAGAAACTCAATCTTGGTTTCGTTATAAACTGATAAAAACAACTGCTTAAAAAAAAACATTATAGATCTGTAATCCAAATCTGTATTTTTAAATCTGTTTAATTGAAATTGATTTCCAAAGAAACTCAACTAGGTTTCGACAGAAAACAATTTATAAAAACCTGTTAATAATTAATCTGATTTTAACAAAGTGTTTTTTAAATTCGGTTAAACCGAATCTGTTTTAAGACTGTGGGAAACGGTGTACACTTTTATTAATAAATCAGATTACAAATAATAATAATAACAGAAAATAAATGACAGAAATTTAAATAACAGACAGAATGAAGTAGAAGCAGAAGACAGACACTATTCAACATAATTAAACGAAAGCAGTAAAGACAATGGCACGAGGCTCGTGTTGAACACGATTCCCTTAAAACATATTCGTCGTCTATTTCCCAGGGTACAACGTACACAGCTGTTGTACAGCCGGACCTGACAACTTGCCTGAAATATCGCGGAAAACTTGTGCGTTTCTTATCGAAGAGATTGTTGGAATTCGTCTGTATTGGAGCAGTATTTTATGTGTCGAAAACTGAATTAGAACAGTTTATTTTATAGCGTAAACATCTCTTGGTCACCAAGACAATATATTTTCTAAAAAATAACCTGATATGCAAATCTGTTAAAATTATAAACGTCATATGCATATCTTTTATTTACACAAAAAATATTCTGTAACATTTGTCAATAAGTTTCAAATCTATTCCTTAAATAGATTTACAGAAAATTCTGGAAAAAGGAAACTTGAATCTGCAGTAAAAAGATACACACGCATGCGAGGCTTCGGAGCTGCATTCGTGTCCGCAGGTCGCGCGGGCTCGCATGAGTTCAGAAGCTTCGAACCCATTTTGGCCCAGAAATCCTAAAATCTGCACCCCCCCCCCCTGCGCGCGCACGTAGGTGTTGGAGTAAAACCAACTAAAAATTTTTGATAGCCAATACTAGGATTTCTGTAAGATATTGGATTTCATAAACACATATCAAACACAAGTATGGATCGAATAGTATAGAGAGTTTAGAGAAAGAAAGTAGAATGGGAGCCTTTCTAGAGAGAGAGTAAACAAAAGAGAAAAGGTTAGATTAGAATGAAAGGTCCAACCCTCTACCTTGGAAGGTAGAGGGTATTTATAGTTACATACTACACGTCCTCTTTCGGACTGTGGATCAGGCATACAGTGGGTAAAGACCCTTCCTTCCTCTACGGTGTTGCACTAAGATAATAGCTAAGCTAATAAATAGTAAATAACGATATGTCTACGAGCTAACTTGTGCTAGACTATAGTTGGGGTGACCGACACTTCACCATGGAATTTCTAATTCCTAACAATCTCCCCCTAAGGGAGGTCACCCCATGATTTACATTTTGAATCCTAGCATTCTATTTTATCATCAGTCTTGGGCTCGTAGACATTAATTCTTCACTTCTGCAATCTTTGTGCTTTAGGAGTGACTCTTCATAGTCAGCATATTTTGTACTTTCAGTGGAGGTCTATGAACTGATCCACATCTTGATGATCTTCGAGCATTCTTTGAGATCATCAGCCACAATAAATCTCTGGATCACCCTTTATTGTGTTTCCATCATGTGATGTTGTGACTTTTGGACAGACATGCTCACACTTTCATGATCATGACATCTTTCCATCAGAGTAGCGGAAGCTTTACTGGTTCATGATATTTGCAGCAGCGTAGCAGAAGCATAGTATAAAAATATCAGAGCCAGGTTATGTAGATATGCACTAGTCATGATTTCTTCAATTAAGTGTGGATGTTGTGAGCATGCGGCTTTGGATTGACTTCTCAATTCTGATCAGCTGCAACCGTCCAAATGTACCTGCAAACAATAGTTAGCAATAAAACACACGAAAGTGTCTTTGATCACTTTCGTTGAATTGAGGTACACGGCCCACGGTTCCCCGTTGATCAGTACAAGTACTGCCTGTGATCAGGTATAATTCCGAAGAATCTCCTTGACAGGGTTTCGCAGCTGTTCTAGCTGTTCTCAAATCGGAACGTCTCAAAGAAGACAACACGGAGTGAGTGAACCAGCGAATTGAGATTCAATGATTGAAGAAAAATTGATTTGAAAAACAATCGCGTATTGCTTGAAGAAAGAGTTTTGCAATACGACGAAGGTTTTATGATAAAGATCAATTTTCAATCAAAAATACCTTTTGTATATGAATGAGAATACACATTCGATGTACTAGAGAAAAGAAGAGATTCGCACATCGAACGGTTTTTCCAAAAGTATTTTTTCAATCAGAGATACTTTTTGTATTTGAAAACTTAAATACACATTTGATGTGCTAGAGAAAAGAAGATTTGCACATCGAATGGTTTTTCCAAAAGTATTCGTCAATTCATTTCCTGGACCAAGGTTGATTCACGAGTGAATCGCCCCAACGTTTCTATCCAGTTGTCACAAGCTTGATCTTTAGAAAAGATCTCACATGTCACCTACCAAGAGCTTGTTTGATGTTGGCTCTTGAAGGATTTCCATCTTCATCATGAATATTTTACATATCACTCAAATGTTCTGGCAATACCACAAGGATAATGCGTAGGACTCTTAAGATATAATCTCACTTTCCACATTGTGTGAAACAGTAAGTCTTCATTGATTTTGTGTCCTAATGAGATATTGTGGATGATCTCTTGGCTCTAGACTCAATTGTGCATTTTTGTTTCCTATGCCGGAGACTAGGGAGAGGGTCTCCTTCTTGAATATCAAAAATCTCTAAGAGAAAGTCGGTAGATTATGTAGGTTCCCCTGTGAGAATGAAACAAGTCCTTTTAAGAGGAACTTGAGTAGCTTGGGAAGATGTAGTGCAGTGCGTCACTGGGTCCATGATGTCTTGTCTTCAATACCGGTGTTACCTAGGTAACAGCCAGTAGCATATGAATTGAACCCGGTTTCTGCCCTAAGGTTGAATAAATGGAGGGCTATTTCTTTTCACTCTTTTTCACATTCAATTTTTTTTTTCATTCTTCAACCCCTTCAGTGCTTACCGAGACTTCATTACTAGAACCTTGTTGGGTTTATTCCAGTTCTAGCTCTATCTGAGTCCGCACTCTTCCCATATCTCACTTTACTCCTTTTTTTTATCATACCTAAGGACTCTACACTATCTAGTGGATTGTCCCTGGGTAGATCCCTCCGGCTCTGGCGGGATAGTGGGAACGAATACATAACCTAACCGTCCTTATATCACCATACATAAAGTAAATTTGGTTGGTCTTTTTGGTATTGTTCATCAGCCATTGGAACCAATTGAAGACCATTTGAAAAACAATCCAGGTACTTGTGATATATTATCAAAGCATTTTGTACCTGAATCGTTTTTGATATTTTAGAAAACGGATCCCCCTCAACATGTGCATCATATGTTTGAAATCATTTTGGCACATGGAGGCAAGAGGAAGAATTCACTTCTTTGACAAATATTTTCTAAAAATATCGACATCACTTTCCCGATCAAAATCAGTGTTTCACATACAGTTAAAGATATTTTCGGGAAAGAATGTGGTTTTCAAAAATTTGCTACCCCTTAATATGTGCATCTTATTTTGAAATTGTTTAGCACATATTAGGGAAAACCTGCACTTAGAGACAAATCAATCACGTTTCAATCCATTTTGGTTTGATATAAATGCTCCCCCTTAACATGTGCATGAAAAATTTGAAATCGTTTGGCACATGCAGGGAGGAGAGCTTGTTAATCACGTATAAAACCATTTATCGAATTATCAGTTTAAATCTAATTTAAATCACAAATTCTCCCCCGATCACAATTTTCAAATCCTTTGAGAGTTGTGATCTCTATTGATTTAAATTAAATTTTGAGAGCTTTTGAGGAGAATAGTGACTTGCTTTTGAAAGACATTTTAACTGATAAGGATTATATTTTGAGACTTTAAACTCCATTTACCAATCATGCATAAATATCTTTTGTAAACATAACATTAGCCAAGGTCTTGAATCAATTGTATAAAACATTGTTCTTTTTGATTTTCCAAAAGTAGACCTTGCTCTTTTACGTGCTAATTGTTTGAAAAATAACCTTTTTGATTGAATTGAAATCATTCTCCCCCTCAATCAATGACATGATTTGTTGATTGAGTGTTAGAGAGTTTGACAAAGATAAGCCCGGATGATTTTCAAAAATAGAGTCCGAGGTATTTTCAAATCAATTTTATTTTCATTAGATGACAAATATTTTTCAGAAGAATCAATACACGGAAAAATATTTGGAAAGAAAACATTTGTCTTTTTGATGACAAACATTTGTTTTAAGAATCAGAGCATGAGATTTGAAAAATAAGATTAAGCATGGCTCTGTTCTTTCCTTTTGGTTACTGTCTGAAATGACAATAAACCACCATTTTTCTCCATCTCATTTTTTTTTTAAAATTCGAACTTCATCTAGAGACCCGTGCCATTCTTTGAGCGACAAATCAAAGTCCGTAGATGTTATCGAACCAGGAAAAATATGACAAAATGACAATATTTTTGGAATTTTTCAAGATTTTCTAATTTTTATGGATTTTTGAAAGTTTTATATTTTTCTATTTTCTTTTTGTTGGTTTTATAATTTTGTATTTTGTTTTTAAGAAGATATGTACAAGGAGATAAATTAGTTTAAGAGGATGATGAAATGAGTACCGAGATAAGGATATCGTTCAGCACATTGTAGAATAAAGAAGTCAACATCTCTTAAACTTTAACCACCAAAGCATTCGAGGGTTCTAAGAAAATTGTCGTCTAAACATGATCCTTCTAAATGAGAATCTTTGGTAGCTTCCCCCAAAACCGACAATCTTCGAATTAAGACCATTTCCCCCAAGAAGTAGAATGTGAAGAAAAACAGTCTCACTGAATGAAGCTCAACAACCCAAAGAACATGATAAGAACGAAGTAACAAGTTAACACGGATCATCTCTGCGGTTATCAACCCCGGAATACATGATTAATCTCGATCACGTGAACCTGTTGTGCGTCCCCGATGTACACATTACTCTTCAAGTTTGAGCAGTTGTCTATTCGGGAGAACAATATATCAACACCTTCATTTCACCGGATGCATTCCAGTTATCTTAAATATAACCATTCCGCCCATAATGTACACATGTACCCAACAAGAGTAGAGACGATGATATCCAAGTAACATGTTGAATCACTGATCTTCTCTACGGTTATGACATTTGTCTTTCCCGGGATTACTTCTATAGAGAAGAAGTATTAAGTTCATCACGTGTACTCGTTGTGTGTTTAGATGTATGTCTCCTTCCCCCTTGCTGGTTTTGATACCTCAGAATCGGCAACACATTATACATACCAAATATTCTTGAAATAGAGAAGAACAAAAAATTAGCTCAAATGAATCCTGTGAGAGACAACTGCTACAGAAGCTCTCTTTGACTATCTTTATCAACCCATATGTAGACAATTTGAAGTGACTACTGATGAAGAAAAACCCGATATACCAAACTTGACACTGAAGTCGAATTCCCCACATTTGTATCTTAAGCTTGCACATAATGATGGAAGAACGGCGTCGAGAATTTATGCTTCAAGCAAATCTCTAAGTACTCACTACTCAAACAAAGTATGAGACATTAACACCTCTTGCGATTATCCACACCGTCATCTGCGTGTGACACTGAGTAAGACAACGTAACTCCTAATAGTGATAGTTAACCAGGTCTTCAACCATCCACCCCGATTGCTAGTAACTAGATAAACCAAGACTTCAACTCAAATTCTTAAGCCCGAGCAAGTTATCAAATAAGAACACGCCTTTGTAAAAGTCAACTTCAATCTCAAATAAGTGATAAATGATTAACTCCAAAGTAATCAACTTGAGTTAAATGTCCAACATGTGAATAAACATACAATCGGATGTATATTGACCCACTGAATGAACCGGAACAAATGATTTCTCAACATCAATGCATTCTTCCTAAAGGTATACATGTAGAGACTGATATGGAAGATTCACCAATAATGTCTTTAAGCGGATGAGGAAGTCATTTTCCTTAATGTTCATAAGGTTGATTTATAGCGTGCACAATGAGAGGAACAATAATCCGTGAAGATTTGGCAAAGGAATACCAAAGAGCGGATCATTATTCATGAACAATAATCCATGAAGATTTGGCAAAGGAATACCAAAGAGCGGATTATTATTCAATAGTGCAACTACAATATCATGATAGTCATTATCAACGCCTTGTGAAATAACTGGAGATAAGGTTTTCTTGAGAATTCCGAGAAGTACTTTTTAGATGGTGAACCAGTTGAGTCAGTAGGAACCAGAGCATGAACTTCAGAAACTGGATGATCAACATTCGTTGGAGGTTGGAAGTACTCATCAAACATATCTTGAAACAATGAATCCCAAACAATGAATCCCAGTTATCCTTAGTAAGTGAAGCATTAGGTGTTGAAGGAGAGTCATATGACCATAAATCAAGCATCCATCAACATGTAGTATATGCACTCTTCTCCCCCTCAAAAATTGCATCCGAAGTTGCCATTTGTGATTTGAACAAGTGAATAAGAATATACACCAATGAACGTAGATCCGCTTGAGGGTTGAAAGAGCGTGGAAAAACATGAAGCTTGTTGATGAAGAGTGTCGATGAGAATGGTCATAAACATGAAGATTTCTCTTCTTTTGAAGATAAAGCGCACTGAAGCGTACACCTTTCTTTTCTTTGAGGAACGGGGCCTGAAGTGTTATCTGCAGACGCCATAATGATGAAGTATGAGGCCTGAACTGATGTGAACAGACGTCATAGCAGATTGAATATCAAGGTTGAATTACTTGAACCCGTGAGTTATGAGATATCAATCCATTTGTTATCCATACTTTAAGCCAGTCCATGTAGTGAAGGATCGAAGTATCTGCAACTGAGTAAGGATTACCTGCACTAACATTACAAACTTGATTGCATATATATTCGTTAGTGACATTAGTATCCAAACCCTTTGGGGTTTCACAGTCAACCTTGATTTTGTCATCGGTAAACAGCTTTCCGGTAGGCATCCACCTAAGTCCAACATCCTTAAACATTTTACCAGACGGAATCCACTTATGGCAAGGTCTAGGATTGGTGACATTCTTATGCACAGTGGAAGACTTATCGTTATTCCTAGACTCCAAATATTTAGCAGTTGGGATCCATCTAGGCGAAGTTTTGGATTTGTTTTGCTTCATAACATGTTGAACCTTAGCCATGGAGGTAGTATTAGTGGATTGTACCTTAGCATGTGAATTAGGAAAATGTTTCTTATTCCGAAAAAACTCAGAATTTCTAGTTTCATTTTCTACATGCTTAGCATTCTTCTTCATATAACTACTCTTAGATGCAAGCCAACCCCTAGTGTTTTGAGAGTTCCTAGGTAATGGTTTACTACTACTAGTAGTGCCTTGAAATCTCGTGGAATGCATCACCCTAGGTCTTTCACCTAAAATTCCGTCTTTTCGAATCTGTGCCTTTTTCCTAGCTTCTTCTAGATAATAGTTCTTCCACAAGTCATTCATATCATATGAATTATGGGTTTTAATTCTTGGTTTTGACATTGTTTTCGAACTATTCCTACAGGTGCTGGGAGTAGAAGTAGCTACTTGTTGAGGGTTAACGGAGCTAGAAGCATTATTCTTAGGTAACTTAGGTGAAGTGACTGGTTTTGAAAAAACTTGTATCGCATCAACTTGGGAGGCAAGCCTTGTCTTCAAAGATTTTGTTCTTTCAGATATAAATGCAGTAGGCTGCCTAACAATGGACCGGTCTCTAGTGGGATGAGAAAATGGCTTCCCCAAGGTTGATGGTTTTGTAAACTTAGTGTTCACACTTTTCCCTACAGTTTTACTAAGCTCATTTTTTAAGGCAACAATAGCGAAACTCTTTTCCTGAACTTGAGCTTTGAGTTCATCAATTTTTGCTTTCAAAGAAATTTGTTTCCATTGACTTAGTTCTAGCTTCTTTGACAGAGTCAGTTAGTTCTATGTGATGCTTTCTCAAAGACTCATTTTCCTTTAGTAATTTGGCCACACAAACCGCTAATTCATCATTTCTCATTTGAATATCATCAATAGCATTAACATCAGAATTACTTGTAACCAAATTACTTTTCACATGCATATCATAAATATGTTTCTTCAAGTTGTTGATAGTCGAGTTTTTGGCTTCAAGCTGAGCTTTTAAATTGTTTATTTCAAAAAATTCACGAAATTCAGGAAATTCCGGATTTTTACATAGTTTCTTAGTTTGAAAACTTTCCTCCTTTCTTTGTATTGCAATTTCAAGTGAAATTCAATATTTTTCAAGTTTTGAGAATTTGTTTGAAAGTTCAACAAAAACCTTTATATCAACCATATCATTTGTTTTGAAATTATTAGACTCAGCCTCAACCAAGGAACAATTATCAGAATCATGTTCAGCATTAAGATCAGTATGTTTAGGTACATTAGGAGATATCAAATGACACCTGTTCATTTGTAGGTCTGATATTTGCATCCACATCATGTGTAACAAGAGTCACTGAACTACTGGTTGTGTCAAGCTTATCTGTCACTGAGCCTCTGTGTTTCGTGTCAACTGATCCATCATCCGATGCTTTACTGGTCTCAACACTACAATCTCTTGATTGTACCCGACATTCATTCACCTTTCTGATTGCCGCATCCACTTCTTGTGTGACAGGAGTTACTGAGCAGCTGGTTACATCATTCATTGCTGTCTCTGATATTCTGCATTTAGCAACACCTGATCTATCAACTGATGCATTACTCGATTCATCACAACTATCTCTTAACTGCACCCAACAGTCATCCACATGTTCATCGTTCTGTGTAACTTCGTCAATATACTTCTCCACATTATACATGAGTTGGATTAATGTCTCTCTGAACACATTAACTTCCATCCCAGTGTGATTCTTAAAGCACATTTCAGTCATTAGAAAATCATAATCTGAAGTGTATTCCCTTTTGATGAATGACTGAAGTTGTTTGTTGATCACCTGAAGTGCAGCTTTAGAACTGGCTTCTTGAACCTTTTTTCCTATAAAGTTTTTGTTCTAATTGTTCCAAGTTCAAGAACAATGTGCCAGTAATCGATGATAATTCTTGACGAAAGAGTGTAATACATGATCGTACAATTCCTATTGTGTATTTGTCATCAATTCTAAGTAACATGAGGTGTGAATGAAGTTGTCGATAAGGTTCAACGCAACTTTCCTTACCCTTTTCAAGAGCATTCTGTAACCTTGACTGGTGCATTTCTGTCTCTTTAGATTCTAAACACTGATATCTCACATCCTCATTGATTAATTCCATCATCTTTAACCGTTCAGTATAGCTAATATTCTCATGGTTGTCAACAGCATCATACAGTTTGAGTACTTCTGAAATTACTAAATCAGGAGTGTAAGACATGATGTTGGTGTGTACACGGAATTTTACAAGTCTGTGATTTAAACCGAGAAATAGAATCTTTCACGGGATTTTACTAAAATCAAGACCAAACCGTAAGAAGGTGAGAAGTAGAATGTAGTAAAGGAACTAGAAGATGATAAGGAAGTGAAGATCAATTGGTGTTATGGTTGAGTTTGTGTTAGGGTATGAAAACAAGGGTTTTGTATGTTAGGTTTAGAGATACATCGCAGGAATTGACAAGTCACAGTCCTTGACAAGTCGCTTAACAGATAACTCGCATAAGACAACTCGCTTCAGTAAGCAAGCAGACAACTCGCTTATGTAGGCAACTCGCATAGGACAACTCGCTTCAATAAGCAAGCAGACAACTCGCTTATGTGGGCAACTCGCATAGGACAACTCGCTTCAATAAGCAAGCAGACAACTCGCTTATGTGGGCAACTCGCATAGGACAACTCGCTTCAATAAGCAACCAGACAACTCGCTTATGTGGGCAACTCGCTTAACAGATCAGAACAACTCGCTTCCAGGAAATGTACAACTCGCTTAGCAGATGAGGATAACTCGCTTCCAGGAAAATGTACTACGAGACTCAACTCGCTTCCAATCCAATATTCAAAAACTCCACTTTTCAATCCAAAAACAACCCAAACACGATGATTCAAGCCTTCCAAATCAAAACCTAAACACTTATTCTAAACACAAAAGTACAATCAAAATCGAAACTTTAACACTAGAAATGATCCAAATGATGCAAACTACTCTAAACTCATTCAAACCCAAAAACCTTATGAAAGCCACTAGAAATCCAAGAACATGAAAGATGAGTGATCAAACCATAGCTCTTGATACCAATTGTAAGATATTGGATTTCATAAACACATATCAAACACAAGTATGGATCGAATAGTATAGAGAGTTTAGAGAGAGAAAGTAGAATGGGAGCCTTTCTAGAGAGAGAGTAAACAAAAAAGAAAAGGTTAGATTAGAATGAAAGGTCCAACCCTCTACCTTGGAAGGTAGAGGGTATTTATAGTTACATACTACACGTCCTCCTTCGGACTGTGGATCAGGCATACAGTGGATAAAGACCCGTCCTTCCTCCACGGTGTTGCACTAAGCTAATAACTAAGCTAATAAACAGTAAATAACGATATGTATACGAGCTAACTTGTGCTAGACTATAGTTGGGGTGACCGACACTTCACCATGGAATTTCTAATTCCTAACAATTTCCTTATAAACATGCTTTCATTTCCTTCTTTGGGCCATACTCTCCCAAAACCTAATTTTTGTGTTTCAAGTGCCTCACTTTAAGACACGATATCTCATTCATATCAATTCTATTTTTTGACATTCTTTAACTCGTTGCGAAGCTCTCGTCAAGGAGAACGCAAAGCTACCAAGAAATATAAATATATATAACATATACATATATTAAATAGTGTCTAAAATTTGCAAAAACTCATTTTGCAAAACCAATTTTCCAACATATCACATTACATCTACTCATTAGCAAGTACATTTCACCTTAAGTTATCACAACCTCATAATACTACTGACTAACGTTTTGGTATCGCCATTGCATCACGATGCACGTATGCTTGGCATTTTAATATGAAATAGTGTGTGATAAAGTTACTCCTCAAAATTCTCTCCATGCATAAAATCATTATCACGAAAAACATGTGATTGAAAAATTTTGCTCGCTCAAGTTGTACAATTTACCAAAAGAATAAGTTCTATGATTTTAAAACAAGTTGTACTCAACCCACATTAAAATTAAATAACTTTAAGATTTTAAAACAAAAGAATCATCATGCTCACATTTCGCTACGAACAAGATTTTAACTTTAGACAACTAGCCACAAGTGACTAAAAGGTGAAACATCTACAAGAAATTAGGATGTGATTATGCTATGCTCTTCCAAGAATCTTCAAAGGCAACATGGGAATCTTAAAAGCAGACCTTATGTACATTAATTTGGCGTGAGAATCTCGAAAAGTGAAGTACTGCTATTGCTTTCGGTAACAAGCTTTGAGGTTTTTGTATTCGATTTCACTTGTGACTGTATAAGTTGATGCACCTGGTAAAAATACAACATACCCATCAATAGCTAGTGAAAAGTAAAAACAATTTGTCCGTTTAAGCTAGTTCAAGATGAAAGTCTATCACGTGCTTAAAGATATACTCCAGATTTTGCATTTGTATATAAGCTACCTTCACATAATTTCTTTACCCATACTTTTGAAAAATTCACCCTTGAATGATCCTTGACATCATTTATGATGTACAATTTGGTCCCACCTAACATTTGCATGTAAACATTTTATGGCGTACATTGATTAGCCGAGTGACAAACACCTAAAGCATCGACAAAAGACACAACGATAGCCTGGGATGTAGCCTTTAAACTCCAAAGTTAAAGTTTTGGTTCGTTATTTAGAAACACTTGATCTATAATTAATGTCATTTATTTAGACATTGGCAATAAGATTATTTGATGATTTTAGTCATTACGATTTAGACATTGCTTGAAATAATAAGTTTGAAAGAGAAATGCTTATTTCAATTTAATACGTTGAGCATATATTGTTCCCGAACTAAATCATCTCTTTGGAGCCTTTGGGACGACTTGCACCATATAAGATTGCAGTCATCTAACTTCTAATGGTACGACAGGTTCAAAATTGTAAGGTCATGTTGATCACATCGTTATATCTTACTGAATACATGTATTTTATTTAACATTTGTTTTACAAGGCTTCTTCAAATGGACAATGTTCCTATTATCCTATACGACTACAAAGCAATCAAGATGATTTTGTTTCAAGTCACCAGCATTTCATTTGGTATGGCTCATGGCAAGAGAGAGGAAACTTGTGTTCTCGTAGTAGACATTAAGTTAACAATGAAGCTAATTTCGTTGCAAATCATCAACATTATTAAAATATAATCCAACACTTGAAACATATATCCAAACCACAAATTATATACTAAAATGAAATTGTGAACCATGCACAATCCACAAATTATCAACTAAAAACACAAAATAATGTTATTGTTGAAAAAGGTAATAATGGAAAGTGAATTATATGGCCAACAAGTTGTACACCGAGTGGAGGATCAAAGTAGAAGCAAAGTACAATGAGTGGAGGTACCATGCATGTCACTTTCTTTCACCATCTTTCCCCTAAATTTAATGCATCTCACTCCATTATCGTCATTATTATTCTTACCTTTTTTTTCTTCTTTAGGTTATGAAATATCAATAGATTTTGAGTTGAAGTTTGATCTCAATTATGGACTATATATATTGTCATACAATGTGATAATATGTTTTGGTTCTTGTTAACATGTAATCTCTTTATGTGTTTTTGTTGCATTATATGACATTTTGATGGTCAAGCATGTTGTGATATTAATGATATATTATAAAAAACCTAAGAAACTCAAGTATGTCGAGTAAAACATATATAGGTAAAAGAGAGCAAACCTAACTACCTTTGACTCGAATGAGTGGGTGTGAGTGCTTATCAAGTGAGGGCTCACTCACGAATCACCCCCAAAACACTTCCACCATCTCACGTGTCACATAGCCAAGAAAATGAGATGAAAAGGGACCGAGTCACCTTTGGTTGCGTTTGAAGAAAATAAGATGTTTGTGAGTATATGTGGGGTATTTAGTAAAGTATACATGTTTATTAATTTTCTAAGCATCAAAAACTAAATTTATGATTGATTAAATAGGTTATTTGGGTTAATGGGTTAGACACTCCATTTGCCGACCCATTTAACCTATTTAGCATGTGTAATATGTTTAAACCATCAACCTATTTTACTAGACGAGTTATATGGGTTGTGTACGGGTTATGCATAAATATGCAGGTTAGGGTCGGCAAACTTGATCGTTACTTAAACATGGCATTTTGCTTATTTTGAATCAAATGAAGCAACCAAAGCAACTAGTTGTTGTGAGTTTGTTGCCAAGAGGTTCGGTTCGAAATGGGTATGGGTCAATTGATGTTGGGTTTAGCCATGGATACTATCATTCAAGATCTGCAAAATATGCATATATTAATACTAACATCGAAATTCATATTTCTACAAGTTTGCTCCAAAAAACGATAACACATGTTGAGAAAATTTGATCAGAAAACCAAATTTTGCATGTTTCAGTTTCTTCCGTGGGTACCAATCAAATAAACAATAAGTCACAATTCATGATTAAATTTGTGAACAACATATGCTCTACGTATTACTTGAACTAAATCATCAAGTAATCTTATTGCCAACGACTAAATACATGACATTACTTAAAGGTCAAGACCTCACAAAAACAATGTAATAAGAAGAAAATATTCAATAAAACAAATTAAACATGAAGACTCAAATTATCTTATAGACCATATTATCATAGACGGTTACTAGCTGGTAAATAATCAATATTACTTTAATTTATGTAGCTAGGGTGCAGGAAGGCAGACTGAGTAGAGAAGATGGGTGAGAAGGAAGAGCGCAATACATGGTCGACACAGGGTAGGAAAGAACCAATGCCAATGCAATGCGAGATTCACACGTTATCACAGGAAGGAACAGTGTACGAGCTAGGTCTAAGAGGGTTTTAAGTTTGGTTAACTTCATTAATGCATGAATGACACCAGGGCCGTCTTTGAGGGTGTGCAAGGTAAGCGACCGCTCAAAGCCTCAAAATTTTTAGGGCCCCAAAATTTGTCCCGTTAATAATTATATACATGTGTAGACATATTTTTCACGAAGAAAGATGTATTTAGATGGGAAAATATCATAAATGAGTAAAATGCTAGAACGTTTAGATAACTAATTGCATTATATTTTATAAACGTTGACACTTTATATATAATAATGCTTAACGAAAGGCCTCATTATATCATTTCGTACAGGGCCTTCAAAAATTTCGCCGATTCATGGACGGCCCCGAATGACATGATACTGCTACAAACATGCAATATCCATATCTCATGTAGTTAAGTTTGGTTAACTTCATTAATGCATGAATGACAATTCATGACTAACTAATTGCCAAGTATCTACATCTATAGTTTTTCTTTGACGTTCAGCATTACCTCATGGGACAAGTTATTAGGGAACACCCCCCCCCCCCCCCCCCCCCCCCTCTTTTTAACTTTTTTTTACAAAGGGGACCTCGCTTACATAAACCTGAAAGTAATGAACATAAAATATAAAATATAATAAGCTAAATGCTTAAAACTGTCAAAAAATACGGAACAAAAACTGATAAAATAATGTATTATACTGAAAATAAATGGGAGACAAATGGCATCTTTGACCAAACCGCCCCTATTGTCACATCTATAGTATAACCCCTCTTTCTCTTTCAACACATACAATGCCTACTACACAAAGGTTAGTTTTCATTCTCAGTTTACTTTCTTAAATAGTTACAGTAAATCTTAAAATTTTGCTTGTTACAGTTTGGTTAATTTTATGCAGATACCTGAGGTTATTGTTAAAACTGTTTATCCCCGTGCCAAAAAAATGAGTATTTTCGCTTTTGTGCCGAGAAATGGTTACTTTGTGAATTAGAGTTCGGAAAATCTTCTCCAAAACGTAATTCCAATGACTGACTAGTAGCTAAGTTCGTTTTGTTAAATTTCAGTTTTTTATTATCAGTCGAAGATGTGATGGTGCAAATGTTGTTAGGTAATAAAATGGAATAATTTGTCTATCACATTGGTATCGGTATGAAATTTATTTACTGTGCAACTCATGTGTGATTTTTTCTAATCCTTTTCGTACATAATTTCTCTTTAGTTAAATGAGCTTCTACATATCCGAAATATTTTAGTGTGGTTTATAAGGAACATTTTTGTACAAAAAAAAACAGCATCGCAAGGCTGTACAAACACACAACGGTTCAATAGCTCGAAACTATTTGTGCTAACGACTATCAACCAATAATATGATGCCCCAAAATTGTTTAAATACAAACCAAACTATTTAGATGTACGTGTGACGTTGGCTAGATACTATACTAATTGCATATACGAATGTTCGCACAATTTCACGATTATAAGATCCTGAATGAAATTATTTAATCAATGATACTAACTAAGTTAGGAAAAAGCTGCATAACCAAGAAACTAATGGTGGTACTTTTTAGAAAAAACTTTCACTAAAAAAGAGCATACATCCTTACAATGTTGAAATTTAACAATTAAACTAAGATTTTATTGTAGTTGTGAATTGAAGACCGATGAGAGATGGCCGATCTCCCAAGAATATATTAACAGAGAGAAACTAAACTTTAGAACACTTTCGTTTTCTTCATTCATTCATATCCTAACTAAGATATCATTACGTATAAATAGAAAGCAAGCAAACTGCCATATTTTAAATAGTAGTACGCACATAGAAATTAAGCATATGAAAATAAAAAGAGCTAATTCCCAAAAGGGGACAAAAAGTTGGGTATTGAATATTGATCACTTTGAGGTACAAAAATAAAGCCTCTTCCCAGTTTGATCATGTGCGAATGTGCGATTCCATTAAATGTGCGACAAGTTTCCACTTTTTTAATAATAAAGTATGGTGGTAGGTGAATTTTGTTTTATTATTGAGAGTATTAAAAGTCTATTATACCCCCACTTTAATTTTATCCTTTCTCTTTTATATAATAAATTCACACCTAACTTCATACACTCATCACCACCTCTCTCTCACAAAAATTCTGACCATCTCTCTCTCAAAAATTCCGGACGGCCATTTGCTAAACCGCCACCCCATTGCTCTATTGTCACCAAATATTGCTGCTCCACCCGCCACCCCGTTGCTCCACCCACCACGCCTCACCAACAGAACAAAGACACAACCCCTGGCTCGCCGGAATTTTGTTTGATTCCTGTTGCAATAATCGTACCAGTAAAGGATGTCGCCGGAAATTTTTTTTTGACCCACTTGCAATAATGAAAAGGATGTCGACGGATCTGCTAATCATCACATTTAACATCTTGGAATTCATCTTGCTTGTATAAAAGTAGTTTTTATTTATTTATTTATTTATTATTTTTTTTTTTTTTATTTTAAAAAATGATGAATCAATGTAAATAGGCTTCGAGAAATGTGTACATCCTTTTATCAACAGTTCATGCTTTGTTTAGTTTTTGCATATTGACTTTATGTGAACGGTTTTATAGTATAGAAACTAGTGGTATCTGCTTGGTATTGACTTGAGACGATTATTGTCGTTTGTCTTTACTTTGATCATGATAATTGTTAACATCTTGTTGGAGACGGAAATAAAATGGGTTTTTGGGCATCTTGAAAAAAACAAATATATGACAGCGCCGGATCTGATGGTGGTTGGCCGGATCTGAGAGAGAAAGAGTAGTGGTTATGAGTATGTTTCGGTCCGACTCTTATGTTGTGGTGGTGGTCGTGCAACAGATCTAGTGGTGATGGTGGAACGTGGTGGAACGTGGTGGCTGCAAAAATAGTGTGTGTGGGTGGGGTAAATGTGAGAGAAATGCTTTATATAAATGGTGGGGGTATTTTGGTCTTCTAACAGCATTAATAATAAGAAAAAAAAGAATATTTAGGAAAACACGCACCTACCACTGTACTTTATTATTAAAAAAATAGACACTTGTCGCACATTTAATGGAGTCGCACATTCGCATATTCGCACATGACCAAATTGAGAACAGACTTTATTTTTGTACCTCAAAGTGATCAATACTCAACTTTTTGTCCCCTTTTAGGAATTAGCCCAAATAAAAATATGCATGTTAAAAGGAACATGCATGCATGCATTTTCATAGTAGAAAAGCATGCTTACGACTAGCTAAAATCAAGGAAGGTGGATGACTCTTTCTTCTTCATAACTCCTCGTATCAATACTCGCCACCTTAAAACGAGCCATATCCTCAAGGTTCATGGTTTTGTAACTCGATTAGTGCAATTCCCACAGTGGATCTTTTTTTTTTTTTTTTTTTTTTTTCTCTCTTTAATTTTGGGTAATGTGTTAAGCAGTAAAATATATTTAAACCAAAAAGTTAAGCACAATGGATTGTGGCTGAAATACATATTAACATCAAGCAACGCTTGATAAATAACAAACCAAATTAAGTCTTCGACATGCCAAAGAAAAACATACTCTAGCTATACAATACAAATAGAACCATAAAGAACCATGTGTAACTAATGGAAACCTACACAATACGGTGGGTCGTCTTCGGATTAAAGAAAAACAAACATTGGGGGATGGCATTGGTGGCCATGATGAAATGTTTCCGTGTAGCGAAATATGGCTAACTTGTTGTCAATGAGTGTGGCAAGAGTATAAATCTTATAAAAGGTGGTTCTATGGAAGATGGTTATATCATGAAGTTTTGGTGGTTTGTGAGTTTGGTTGGCATGCAAGTTAGACAACCGGGGAAGGGGAAGTCGAGCTTGTATGGCGACCTCGGCTTCTAACTAGTTGACTTTGACAACATTTGCAAAAGTATAGACAAAAGCTTTTTCAAAAAAAAATAGTGGTAGTAACAACCTTTTGCCTATACATGATTAAATTCGTGAACAACATATGCTCTACGTATTACTTGAAGTAAACATTTTCTTTCAAACTTATTAATTATATCAAGCAGTGTCTAAATCATAATGACTAAATCATCAAGTAATCTTATTGCCAACGACTAAATAAATGACATTACTTAAAGGTCAAGACCTCACAAAAACAATGTAATAAGAAGAAATATTCAATAAAACAAATTAAACATGAAGAAGACTCAAATTATCTTATAGACCATATTATCATACACGGTTACTAGCTGGTAAATAATCAATATTACTTTAATTTATGTAGCTAGGGTGCAGGAAGGCAGACTGAGTAGAGAAGATGGGTGAGAAGGAAGAGGGCAATACATGGTCAACACAGGGTAGGAAAGAACCAATGCCAATGCAATGCGAGATTCACACGTTATCACAGGAAGGAACAGTGTACGAGCTAGGTCTAAGAGGGTTTTAAGTTTGGTTAACTTCATTAATGCATGAATGACACCAGGGCCGTCTTTGAGAGTGTGCAAGGTAAGCGACCGTTCAGAGCCTCAAAATTTTTATGGACCCAAAATTTGTCCCGTTAATAATTATATACATGTGTAGACATATTTTTCACGAAGAAAGATGTATTTAGATGGGAAAATATCATAAATGAGTAACATGCTAGAACGTTTAGATAACTAATTGCATTATATTTTATAAACGGTGACACTTTATATATAATAATGCTTAACCAAAAACCTCATTATATCATTTCGTACAGGACCTTCAAAAATTTCGCCGATTCATGGGACGGCCCCGAATGACACGATACTGCTACAAACATGCAATATCCATATCTCATGTACTTAAGTTTGGTTAACTTCATTAATGCATGAATGACAATTCATGACTAACTAATTGCCAAGTATCTGCATCTATAGTTTCTCTTTGACGTGCAGCATTACCTCATGGGACAAGTTATTAGGGACCCCACCCCCCCTTTTATTTTATTTTTTTAAAAGGGGACCTCGCTTACGTTTTTTTTTTTTTTTTTATATACATATATACACTACAAAAAATATCTCTATTCTCCACACTTATTTTGTTACGGTATGCTCAAGTGTGGACATTTTTTTATATAGATAATAATTTTGCTACACTAATATGTGTCACAACTATTTTAAAAACTAATCCACATATATAAGTGTGTACAATTACAATAAAGCTACACTTATATGTGTAGCAAATGTTTCCACACTTTTTATTATAAACATTTTTTGCAATTTTGCCACACTTTTAGGTGTGGACATTCAAAAAAAATTTCCACACTTTTAACTAAAGAAATTTGGATAATATCTCCACACTTACATATGTAGAAAAATTTGTCACACCCATTATTACCGCACATGAGAAATTGTGGAATCAATAATTTTACACATTCTTAACTGTGGCCAATTGACCTTTAAAATGTGGAGAATTCAACTAATTTTTTGTAGTGATATCAAACTACTATAAACCTGAAAGTAATGAACATAAAATATAAAATATAATAAGTCAAATGCTTAAAACTGTTAAAAAATACGAAACAAAAACTGATAAAATACTGTATTGTACTGAAAATAAATGGAGACAAATGGCATCTTTGACCAAACCGCCCCTATTGTCACATCTATAGTATAACCCCTCTTTCTCTTTCAACACATACAATACCTACTACACAAAGGTTAGTTTTCATTCTCAGTTTACTTTCTTAAATAGTTACAGTAAATCTTAAAATTTTGATTGTTACAGTTTGGTTTATTTTATGCAGATACCTGAGGTTATTGTTAAAACTGTTTATCCCCGTGCCAAAAAAATGAGTATTTTCGCTTTTGTGCCGAGAAATGGTTACTTTGTGAATTAGAGTTCGGAAAATCTTCTCCAAAACGTAATTCCAATGACTGACTAGTAGCTAAGTTCGTTTTGTTAAATTTCAGTTTTTTATTATCAGTCGAAGATGTGATGGTGCAAATGTTGTTAGGTAATAAAATGGAATAATTTGTCTATCACATTGGTATCGGTATGAAATTTATTTAGTGTGCAACTCATGTGTGATTTTTTCTAATCCTTTTCGTACATAATTTCTGTTTAGTTAAATGAGCTTCTACATATCCGAAATATTTTAGTGTGGTTTATAAGGAACATTTTTGTACAAAAAAAAACTGCATCGCAAGGCTGTACAAACACACAACGGTTCAATAGCTCGAAACTATTTGTGCTAACGACTATCAACCAATAATATGATGCCCCAAAATTGTTTAAATACAAACCAAACTATTTAGATGTGTGACGTTGACTAGGTACTATACTAATTGCATATACGAATGTTCGCACAATTTCACGATTATAAGATCCTGAATGAAATTATTTAATCAATGATACTAAGTTAGGAAAAAGCTGCATAACCAAGAAACTAATGGTGGTACTTTTTAGAAAATACTTTCACTAAAAAGAGGATACATCCTTACAATGTTGAAATTTAAAAATTAAACTAAGATTTTATTGTAGTTGTGAATTGAAGACCGATGAGAGATGGCCGATCTCCCAAGAATATATTAACAGAGAGAACCTAAACTTTAGAACACTTTCGTTTTCTTCATTCATTCATATCATAACTAAGATATCATTACGTATAAATAGAAAGCAAGCAAACTGCCATATTTTAAATAGTAGTACGCACATAGAAATTAAGCATATGAAAATAAAAATATGCATGTTATGCATGCATGCATTTTCATAGTAGAATAGCATGCTTACGACTAGCTAAAATCAAGGAAGGTGGATGACTCTTTCTTCTTCATAACTCCTCGTATCGATACTCCCCACCTTAAAACGAGCCATATCCTCAACAAGGTTCATGGTTTTGTAACTCGGTTAATGCAATTCCCACAGTGGATCTTTTTTTTTTTTTTTTTTTTTTTTTCCTCTCTTTAATTTTGGGTAATGTGTTAACCTGGTAAAATATATTTAAACCAAAAAGTTAAGCACAATGGATTGTGGCTGAAATACATATTAACATCAAGCAACGCTTGATAAATAACAAACCAAATTAAGTCTTCGACATGCCAAAGAAAAACATACTCTAGCTATACAATACAAATAGAACCATAAAGAACCATGTGTAACTAAAGGAAACCTACACAATACGGTGGGTCGTCTTCGGATTAAAGAAAAACAAACATTGGGGGATGGCATTGGTGGCCATGATGAAATGTTTCCGTGTAGCGAAATATGGCTAACTTGTTGTCAATGAGTGTGGCAAGAGTATAAATCTTATAAAAGGTGGTTCTATGGAAGATGGTTATATCATGAAGTTCTGGTGGTTTGTGAGTTTGGCTGGCATGCAAGTTAGACAACCGGGGAAGGGGAAGTCGAGCTTGTATGGCGACCTCGGCTTCTAACTAGTTGACTTTGACAACATTTGCAAAAGTATAGACAAAAGCTTTTTCAAAAAAAAATAGTGGTAGTAACAACCTTTTGCCTATACATGATTAAATTTGTGAACAACATATGCTCTACGTATTACTTGAAGTAAACATTTTCTTTCAAACTTATTAATTATTTCAAGCAGTGTCTAAATCATCAAGTAATCTTATTGCCAACGACTAAATAAATGACATTACTTAAAGGTCAAGACCTCACAAAAACAATGTAATAAGAAGAAATATTCAATAAAACAAATTAAACATGAAGAAGACTCAAATTATCTTATAGACCATAGTATCATAAGACGGTTACTAGCTAGTAAACAATCGATATTACTTTAATTTATGTTGCTAGGGTGCAGGAAGGCAGACTGAGTAGAGAAGATGGGTGAGAAGGAAGAGGGCAATATATGGTCAACACAGGGTAGGAAAGAATCAATGCCAATGCAATGCGAGATTCCAGGCCATCTTTAAAGCATTTCAACGACATTCAAGTTTATTACAGTAATACTCTTTTGAATATTTTTTTTTTTGAAAGGCAAAAGCAAATATATTAAAACTCAAACCACATATACAAATACATAGAAAATGCAAACCCCTTTCTATAAGATATAGATACCAGGGCGTGAGACAAACCACCAAAATCAATGAGCAGTCTCACGAGCATGCAAACACACCCCAAAGAGAATCACGAGGGCTAACTAAATTATGACCGAACCCAAGAGAGAAACAACAAACAAAAATACATAAACATAACAGTTCCAGCAGCCAATTAATCACGATCGGTTGGACCACTGAACCATTCTTCTCGCTTCACCTCTTCCTTCTTCGACCGGGCTGAAATCCATTCGAAGGATCGCAACTGAACTTCTTTAAACAAGTCGGGAATCATGGAACCATTCCTTCTAAATATCATCTGGTTCCTATTACTCCATATAATGTATAACGTGGACCAAATCACAGCTTTCCATCTCTCTCTATTAATATCGTTAAAAGAATTAATATCGGATAAATTAAGAACATCCTGGACCGAGAACACATCAATATTTTCTAAGTCCCACCATCTGAATATCCGCTTCCAGACTAGCTGAATCTTTGGGCATAAAACAAAACAATGGTCCAAAGATTCGGTGCCGTCATTACAACAGGGACACAAGACAGTATGAAGATCTATACCAATGTCATCGAGAATAGTTCGAACTGGAAACCTCCCATGATACAACCGCCATATAAAAACACATACCTTTTTGGGAATGCTCTTGCACCATGGAGTAACGAATTGTCTCCCGGTCGGCCCGAGGGTCTTTTCATCTATCAAATCTCTAAGGTCTTTAACTGAAAACTTGCCGTCTTCACTTAACTCCCACCTGCATCTGTCCGTCACCTGTTTTTTTAGTTGAACAGATTGTACCAAGTTGCATAGGTCTGTAATATCTCTTATAACTCTTCCTCTCGGAGAATTCCTCCAACACCACTCCCACGTCCACTCATCCCCCCTCCAAGCCCCTTTTTTACCTACCCTAACCTCTTTGCACACCTCTAAATGGTATAACCTAGGAAACTGCTCCCTCAAGCTTCTACCCCCTACCTACACGTCATCCCAAAATAGTATCGCATTTCCATCCCCCACCTCCCATTTGAATGTTGAAGCTAGATTAATCCCGATCTTATCCAAATCCTTGCCAACTTTCACTATATTTCCCCACACACTATTCCTAGTAAAACTTTCATTTTCTTCTAACAACCCTCCTCCCGGCCCATACAGACTCTTAATCACCTTGACCCACAACGCCTCATTTTCAACCCGAAATCTCCACCACCACTTGCTAAGAAGTGCCCAATTCATGGCTTTAAGACTTCCGATATTTAAACCCCCCACCCCATAACTAGACAACGCCTTTTCCCATTTAACCCAAACCATATGTTTTGAGTCCCCAACCCCCCCTCCCCAAAAAAAATCTCTCCACACGCTCTCAAGTGAATGAAGAACACTCATTGGGGCTCGAAACAAAGAGAAAAAATACAACGATAAACTGCCGAGAACCGATTTAACAAGAGTCAATCATCCACCAAAAGAAATCATTTTTGCTTTCCAATCTGTCAACTTACTTTTGAATTTATCGACCATTATGTTCCAGTTTTCAATTCTTCCCATACAGTTACCAACTGGCAGCCCTAAATAAAAGAAAGGAAGTTTGCCAACACGACATTCCAAACTCATAGCGTAATCTTCTATTTCCTCCATCGCAATGCCAATACCGTACAATTTACTTTTGTTCAAGTTAACTTTCAATCCCGAGACTAATTGGAAACATTTGAGAAGTTTCATCAAATTGACAATGTTATTTCTATTCCATTTGCCTATAAAAATTGTGTCATCCGCGTATTGGAGATGTGTTAAACATACCTCATCGCTACCTACTTTAATGCCTTCAAACAGACCGCTATTCAATGCTTCTTGCATCATGATATTCAAACCTTCAGCTACCAAGAGAAATAGAAATGGGGATAAAGGATCCCCTTGTCTGATTCCTCGTTGTAATAGAAATTCTTTAGTTGGAGCACCATTAACAAGGATAGAAGAAGTAGCCGTCTCAAGACATGCACGAATCCAACTGCACCACTTCCTCCCAAACCCCATTTGATACATCACTTCGTATAAGAATTTCCAATTGACACAGTCATACGCCTTTTCAAAATCTACCTTAAAAATGAGACAACTATTCTTCGATTTTTTTATAAAATCTACTACCTCGTTAACCATCAGGACTCCATCAAGGATGAACCTATCTTTAATAAAAGCACTTTGAACTTCTCCAATTAATTTGTCTATCACTTTCTTTAGTCTTTCCGCCAAAATCTTAGCTACAATTTTATAATAGCACCCAATAAGACTTATCGGCCGAAAATCACCAAGACTAATTGGATCTACAATTTTCGGAATTAGAGCTATAAAGGCCGGGTTACATCCTCTGCTAATCCTTTCATTCTCCCAGAACCACCTTACCGCCTTCAAAATATCACACTTTATGATCTCCCAACACTTCTTCAAAAACGTAAAGTTAAAACCGTCAGGCCCCGGCGCCTTTGAGCTTCCACACGACTTCACTGCCTCCCACACCTCCTTTTCCTCAAATTCTGCCTCTAGAAGATTAGCTTCAATTTCTGACAAGCGCTTGAATCTATTGCTAATAAACTTCGGACGACCTGTATCCGATTCCGAGTAAATTCCTTTGAAGTACTCGTACACCGTTTGTTTGATTGTTGCAGGATTTTCGCACCACATGCCATCGGCCATAAGACCCCTTAAACCGTTCTTTCTATAACGTTTCCTTACCTTTGCGTGAAAGTACTTTGAATTTTCGTCCCCTTCTTCGTACCACTGAATTCTTGCTTTCTGTTTTAGCATTTTCGCTTTAATACCATCTTTTTCTATCCAATCTGCCCGGGCCTTCTGCCACAATTCAAGCTCATGACCCTCTGATGTTTCAAGTATATATTTGTTTACAGCTAAATTGTGACTTATTGTTTAATTATTTGAAGAGTTTGGATCAAGATTGGTACCCATGTAAGAAATTGAAACATGTAAATTTGGTTTTTCTGATCTAATTTTCTCAACATGTGTTGTGGTTTTTATGAGCAAACTTGTAGAAATATGAATTTGGATGTCAGTATTAATATATGCATATTTTACATATCTTGAATGATAGTATCCATGGCAAACCGAACCTCTTGGCAACAAACTCACAGCAGCAACTACTATACCCAATCCCGTCAAAAAGATATATTGGAGGATACAATTACCGAGTACAACAAATTCTTTTATGCGAAATACTATGAAATGATTAACTGTATTGTTGTACATGCAAATGCAAATCCTGCTTAGATGGGTTTATGATCGTTGTGATACCTTTACTTTGAAGAATTTATGATTTGAACCTTACATATTTCATGTATTTCATAGTTCATACATGTGTTTAAAAATAGCGTTATGCGTGTGCTCAACATTATACTGCATAATTAGTAGTAGGCCTATTTTTATTTTTTTATTTTTTTCTTTTTAATAAAACATCACTTCATTAGAAAATCATAGGATTTACAAGAAATTAGTGAGGAGCCGAGAAACTAATTGGGCCCCCACTCCTCTAGCTATAGCAAAGCTAATCCTACTAAAAATTTGCTCAGCAGCACGTGCGCCAATCTCTTGAGTCAACGAGTAACTTCGGATGCGCTTAAGTAGGGTTACTGCATCTTTCTCAAGCTATCCAAAGGAAGAGAATGAGAAGGGGAGGAACCTGTATCCAATGTCCGCACATTTAGCCTCATATTTAACACGTTTACGTTGTGCAGCTTCGACAACCACCCGACCTGGTGCGAAGTCAACCATATTAGTTTGTGTCAAAGGAGACGATCCTGTTAGATCGACACATGTATCATGCTCACCATCCCAAGAGTAGAGCAACACATCAGCTGGACGTAAGGATTTGTCCCTATCACCACAGAGCCCAATGTCAACCTCCTTGCGAGCGGAGATACCAGATCGAGAGCATATGTCGACAAGAGTATCACGCACCATATTGTGTCGGTGTTTCATACCAATGATACCAGCACAGGACACCGCATGATCTCCATAAATGTCTCCAGCAAAATCTTTGGAACAAGTTGGGCATGGCATCTGAGCAGAAAAAAGGGGGACATCTAACCGGTAGTATAACACACATCGGTAAGTTCTAGCATTCATGGTCTGGCCCAACCCAGGAATCGGAACCAGTCTAAGCCAGTCAGAAGTGTGGTCTTCTTTTTGTGATCTCCATAGAGCCATGTGCCGGGAAGATAAACAAAAGGTGGATTCGGCCATTTTGGTGACACGTGTGAAATGTATATCTGCCAATTTCTTCATGAGTTTGGGGGCAGCGATTTCACAAGGGTTGTCCAAAAGGGCAGTCTCCATTTTCGCATTAAAAGTGTGCAGGGCATCATCAAAGGAAGGTCCAGGAGATATAATGCCAGAGTGTCGGAGGAGCTTAGTTTGTAAACTGACAGATTGAAGTCTAGATGCAAGGAAGGCATAGTTCAAGACATCACCTGCAGAATATACCCCAAGTCCCCCAAATTCAAAAGGTAGAGTGGCCAGTCTCCATTGCCAGTCACCAAAACCAGGTCCAGAAGCACTGACAATACGCTCCACGGAGGAGCGAAGTGCCATATCAAAAGTAATTTGAGCACGCTCAAAAACCTGAGGGGGGCATGTGCGCATAGAAAAATATAACTTGAAAATACCAGCACAAGCACAGAGAAGCAATTAGTGACGAGTTTATTATTATTATTATTATTATTATTTTTTATTTTTTTTTTTTATTTATTTTTTTTTTATCCTCCAATTAGTGACGAGTTTTTTTGCCACTGTTGATGTTAAATTTGTGACCTTTCAATGGTCAATTTGCAAAAATAGTGACGACTTACACTCGTAGACTCGTAGTGACAAAATATTGTGAAAACTAAAGAAAGTGACATGATACTTCACTTACAATGAATTTCACGGTTCACATTTTTCACGTGTCATCATATCAAGTGATGTCTTTGATTGCCTTTGCTTTGATCCTCCACTTCGGCTGGTCGGCAAGGTGAGTGAGTGACTCACCTTAGTCTTCCACTCACTCGTGAATCCCATGCCCAACATGCACACTCACGCGCAAGTCACACAAACCAAGACAAATTAAGGTGACCTACTCACCTAATTGATTTGTATGCATAGTTTCGTTTGTAGAGTAAAAAAAATAATTAAATAATAATAATAATAATAATAATAATAATAATAATAATAATAATAATAATAATAATAATTATGGACAGACCCTTGCGACCGGCCGATATATTGCTTTATTCTTGGGATGGAGGGTGTGATGTTTGCGTTGATCTTACAGGTTCGTCTCCTTTGACGCAATCGGGGTTGCTTGATTTTGTGCCAGGGCGTGCGGTTAGTGAGGCTGCACGACGTAAACGTGTCAAGTATGAGGTTAAATGCGCAGATATCGGATATGGGTTCCTCCCCTTTTCTTTTTCTTCTTTTGGAGAACTTGAGAAAGAGGCGATAACCTTACTAAAGCGTATTAGACGTTTCTCCTTGACTCAAGACATTGGGACTCGTGTTGCGGGTCATATTTTTAATCGTATTAGTTTCGCTATTGCTAGAGGAGTGGGGGCCCAGTTGGTTTCTCGGCTTCCCACTAATTTCTTGTAAATCTTTTGAGTTTTTAATAAAGTGATGTTTTATAATAATAATAATAATAATAATAATAATAATAATAATAATAATAATAATAATAATTGTGAGTTAAGGTGAGTGGAAGTAAGTTCGTTGTCCACAAAAAGGTGAGTGGAAGAGAGATGATAGAGAAAGCTGATGTAGCGCTGAGGTGTAAGTTGAATGAACATTAACCTTGCCTTCCGGCCTTATTAATAAGTGAGCGGAATTTGAATTCCAAAGTATATTATAATCATGCTTTATAACTGAAAGTTTCCTCACTTTACAGGTATGCACGGATATTTTTGGAACTCCAACCCGGTTCCTCCTTCAGGATAATTTTTACCTGCTAGAGTCGAATCCTTACTCTCTTTGGTCTAAAAGGGATGCACCTTCTGTTGGCCTTGCGGACTATGTTAACATGCCTTCAATTATTTCACAAGCGGATAAGCATCAATTGGTGGAGGGTACTGCTCACCCTAAAGTTTAAAACGCTATGCCACAGATTTAGAATAAAATGAACCGGCTGCTCCAAAAGAGGCCAAAGCTGCTGAAGCAGAAAGCGTATTAGAATTGGTATGTGATGAAATAGATAAGTTGGGGTTCTCTGATACTCATCATCCATATTATACCCGTCCAATACTTGAGGCCACACGTCAAAATGCAGATGAGGTTGTTGATGAGATTTTATTTAGATCACCTGAAGCAATTCTGTGTACAGACAAAAGTGGATATGATATCATTCAACTAAAAGTGATACACTGTTCGGAAAAAATCTACAACCTTATCCATGCCATTCGGGAGCGTAAGAATCTTTATAGAACGATTTTAGATTTTTCTAAGAATAATATCTTTCCTTGGCAGTTGGCTGGAAGGTTGGCTCCTTCATATAAACTCAATAAAAGAAGGGGTGCAGCATTACAATTACAACAAGAGCTTCATTGGCGTGAGGTAACTATTAGTCATAGCAAGTGAATCATTTTTTGTTTTCTCTGTACGTAACATAAAGAAGTAATATAGTAATTCACAGGAGGTGAAGAAAGTTATATCTCCTACATTCAGAACACAAGAAAACAATTTAAGGAGATGCCAGACATGCTTTTCACAAGAGAACATAAGAATTTGGTGAAAGAAGGAGAGCAGTGAATGAAAACCACAGCCGAATCATGCAGCATCACTGCAGCACTAATTAACACCATCGTATTTCTAGATTGCAGCAGCAATAACTGTGCCTGGTGTAAGCAATTCACAAACAGGCATTTCCTTGGTTTACTAAAAAACATTGCATTCACTATCTTTTCTGTGTCGGATGCAATCTCACTATTTGCATCTAGTACTGCATTATTAGTGTTCCCTCTCTATCCTAATGGCACGTTTTCCGAGCAAGACTTCTAATTCAGTTTGCCAAGATGATTGCTAGCTTATTGGTCTTTGCACCTTGTTGCTCACTTCAATTTCCATGATGGCAACCTTCAGCGCAACTTTGTACCTTGTTTTCTGTCATCAAAACCCTTGGATGCTTGCCCCAATTTGTGGATTATCTCTTGTCCCAGTTTCGTTTTTTGTTGCACTATAATTCCCCTTCATAGTAGATCTTTATCGGTCAACATACTTATGCATCTTTGGCCAGCAAAGGAGAGGTAAGCGTGCTAGATGCAATGCGGATAGCATACGGTTGTTTTTTGGTAAAGGAGGGATTCATGTATGCTACCGGAGGTCTCACGAGTCTCCCCACTTTTGGGTTTATCATTTCACCTCCCCCATACCCCGCTCCGGCGGGATTGGGTATGTTGTTGTTGAAGGATTCATGTACGCCTCCAAGGGTAGTGTATAAAAGATGTCATAACTTTTTATTATGTTTTTGGAGGTACTATTTATGAAGCAAAACTGTTACAGTGCTGATGTGCTGACTTAACGATTTCATTGAAAAGATCGCATAGGGCATCCTGATTTTATAGATGGCAATATGGGTTAGCTAGGTAGCGGATTTGGGTCGAAAAGGATCTCCTTCAACTTGTTTAATCATAATCACATTAATCATGTAAACTTCTGTTTTTAGGTTAATCTTTTATTCGTTTTATGTACTTCAATTAATTTAATACCATTCAAGATGAACCTAAAATTTAAAACTCAATGTAACTAAAATTTGAGCTCAACCGTTTACACTCCATAGACTCGTTTAAATTCACAATGAAATTTAACATAACAATGTTGCTCCATCTTCCACTCATAATTAAAAACTGAAATTTAACAAACCCAACTTAGCTGCTAGTCTGTCTTTGAAATTGTGTTTTGGAGAAGATTGTCCGACTATTGCATTCGCAAAACACAGTCAATCGAAATGTTTGCCAATCTATTGGAAAAGTGTGACTGTCAAAATCGGGATAACATAATTTCTTGAAAGAAGGGGATTGAGATGCCCTCTTTCAGATGGCACATCCATTGCTATGAGGATTGAGGCATGCAATAACCCGCCCACCTAAACGACATCTTCATCTAAACACGCATTAACCACCACCAAACCAAACAAAACAAACACCATCTAATAATCGTAGATTCGTAGCACAACAATATGTTGGTGGTTGTGTGCCACAAAGAAAAGATTTCAACAATATAATTACCATGGGAAAGGAACACTTTATTACTACGAAAATAAGTCAAAACATAATTAATCAAACTCCACAATATGAAAAGGAACACTTTACTACGAAAATAAGTCAACACATAATTAATCCATACAATAGACACCCTAATGTGCAAACTTATGTCATCGATATTGTTGCAACCACAAAGAAACTTTGAACATAAGACATTCTATACACACGCTAAGGATTAAAGTTCAGACATCAAACACAAGGAAAAGAAAGAAAGAATCTAATAACATATCCTATTCATAATACGTAAAAAGCTTTCGAAGAAAGTGCAAAATTAACGTTGGTAGTCCCAAGTTCGAAGCAATCCCGCTAGTGGAATCCTACAGCCTTCCGTGTGCCTCGACAGCACCATGATAGCTAATAAAGAAATCATTCATGTTTAATAGCAATACATATGAAAGCAATATACAAGTATGCATGAAATTCAAAATGAAACTACCTTTTGTTGGTTGCTGAGTTTAATATTGTAAATAATATTGTATTATTTCGACATCTGGTGCTATTTCACCTTTGCTCATCATGTGTGGTACCAATATTCTCATTTTTTCGTGTACCTTTCTTAGTAGCCCTGGAAAATAGCTACGAAACATGGTTTCCATTTCAACATTATTCTTGTCAATAATGCGACGTTCCGTATCCATGATATTCCCGATATGAGTTAGAAAGTTACGCATGAAGCGTAACAGGCCGTAAACACTATAATGATTGTAATTATCACCCCATCTAGCTTCCTCCATTTCCTACACAAGATCTTCGGTAAATTTCGAAGTACATTTTCGTCCCTAGTATCGGTCTCGGCGAAAAGTATATTTGGTTTCTATTTCGTCTGTAAGCCATTCTTTGGAGATTAACAAATCACTTACATGTCTCACAAATTAGAGACTTTTATCCGCATCATAAAGCCAAACATGATCTAAATTGTTTTGGAGGCTTGGTCTGCATAAGATTACATATTATCGATTAGACCTCATCTTCCAGAATACCTATTTGTCTAAATTGAAAACAAGGATTTTTTTGTATATATATAATTATCTTACAAATCACATTTAATAACCGAAGTATATGGTTCTAGCTATGTGTCATACCTGTGACGTGGGTTTGGATTTAGCATTTTTCTCAAAATATGTTTCACTTCATCAAGCTCTGCAGATAGATCTTCAACATCTTCATGCCAGTCAACTGACTTGTGTTGGTCATTGAATTGATGGGCACCAAGACTAAAGCACGAGAGCATCGTTCTTCCAAAACACTCTATCTCCCCAGCTATTATGAATAAATGAAATGGGTGAAATAATATATTTATTCGATGAATTAACCAAGAAGTGGGTTATTAAACACATATTAGTATTAAGTTGCTTTAAAATAAACACTTTAGGAAAGAGTGTTTAATTTGCTTAATCCGTAAGAAATCAATAATATTTGCCTCTTAATTAGAAGATTATGCAATTTCAAACACCCTTAAGTAACAAATAATAATAAAATATAAAAAAAGTTTAAGTTGGATACTTGCCACTCAAGTCTTCGGTGAACTCTGAGCTCCTACCCATCCCCGAAATTTTTGGCCGCTCTTCATGGGTTACTCAGATGTTAGAAGTGTTGATGTTATTGTGACATAAACCTTTTTCATGGATGTGCATCAATCCCTGTATTATATCCCTGCATTTAAAAAAAAACAAATATATGATATATGAAAAGGTCCAAATAATCAAATATTATTTATCACACATCGTGAAAGTACCTTACAAGACCCGTCCAAGATGTCGTCAAAAGTATGTTTCCAACGAAGTGCCTCATATATATATCCAGAGCTTGCGGGCATAACTCAAATTGCCCCCATACACAGTGGAGTTTTCTGTCTCACATATTACATTTCCTAAGGTTATCTTATTTCTTGATCTTTAATGATTGAATTCCATATCTTAAATCGTTTTATTGTAAAATGACTGGATTTTCAAATTACGACACACAGGCAAGAAGTGATCCATGTCAAGTGTATGATATACCGTACATTGAATACGGTGTATTTCTGGTAATTCTACTTGACTAGCAAAATATGTGGTATAATTTGAAATTTTTAAATACCAGGAATTTTCATAAATTTTGTCATCAACTTTTTTAATTCGAACACTATTTGTTCTAGATGCCACTGATAATCGTGTTAAGTGGTCGACATGAAACGTATCTTCTTCATATGACAACTTATCTTCACCATAAGTTTTAACAAGTTCAATCCTAAGAAGATCGAGTCTGATTGGCATTCTGTGCTAGGAAATATGGTCCAACATTACAAAGTTAATTAACAGTAAAAGTTAAAAGCTATGATCGAATGGATAAACAAAAAATAAAAAGAAGAAAGCATGTTATGTTTACGTTCAAAAAAAAAAAAAAAAAAAAAAAAAAAAAAAGCGCACTTTACATGTGAGTTTACATGTTTACCATTTTCATGGCCCAGTCCGGTTTAGACGACATATTTCTTGTTACTGAGTGTGTTATGTTTTCATTCAAAGAAAGAGCGTGTTATGATTTTTAAGACTTTTTTAATCAAAAACATTTGAGGTTTTATTTGTTTAGAATATGTTTTATTTTTCTTTTATTATTTCATAGCGATGATTTAACTACATTTTTGGGATTCTATTTGTAGTTTTGAATCTAAGATTCTTGTTTATGTAACCCCAGCAGACAAAGTACAACACTTATAAAGTTCGAAGATAAATAGATATCCAAGGGTTCTTGTTAGCGTGTCGATAGATTTGTAATAAGAGATAGGTTGCAACAACAAACATAGACGTCTAGCAAAATTAAACTGCTGCCAAGAGCATTGGAAAGTTTGTGTTTTTTAGATCTACTTTGAATATAAGCAACATTGAAGATAGGCACACGAAGTAAAATAGTAACCGCACATAGTTATTAACAAGAAAGGAACCAGCCAAGTACAAAAAATTACCTTATCACCTCTGAAACTCAAGAACACTGTCATATTGGTACATCTTTTGAACATATGATTCTGAATTATGCGCCATTGAAGGTTTGCTTTAATGATCATCTTATACCTCATCTTTGATGCAGAAAAAATCTAAAAAATAATTGCAACATAAATTAAGAGTCAGATTAAACAAAACGTGCTTTGGATATCCAAGATACTTGCAAAAATAATATCAGACCATTCAGAAACCAAATATACATTACAAAAAGTAAAGAACAGCAAGAAGAAGAGAGAAAGGGAAGAGTTTGTGAAAATGAAAGTATGGGGAGGGTAGTTAGGTTTGGGTTATGACAGGAAACAAGAAATCTTAATCTAAACTTCAAATTGGTAGACAGACACAGCTATCAGTCTCGGGTAAAGTAGGGTATCTTGGTTTTAAAATTGAGATAGTGTCGGTATATATTTCAAATGCAAATATATATTTCAAGGTATAGCGCGCAAATAACAGTTCTCAAAAATCAGATCTCAAAAGATAGATTTGATCAAAACTCGAAAGTATACTTAAACACCCCACAGAAAAGTTCTATCAGATCTTAGCGTATCTCAAAGCAAAAAACAAACAGAAAAAACTAAACACACCACCAAAACTTAAACGTGTGCGTAAATGCATGACGAAAATAACAAACCTCAGCTTTATCCGGCCAGATCCGGTCAAAACAACCCCAATACAGCCTCGAAATGCCACTAAAATTACCACCGAAACGACTAGAACTGCAACGAAACAAGAATCTTATGTGCTGTTGGTGTGGTGTGCGTGAGTTGGTGTGTGTGTTTGAGAGTTTGGACTAGTTGTTATATTTGTATGTGATAAAAAAAAAGTGTGTTGATGACTTGATGTTAATGAGGAAGAAGGCTGAAGGTGTGAAGAAAAGGTGTGAAAAAAGTGTTTGTGTGAGAGCGTTGTATGTGATACAAAAAGGGCTGGCCTACGCAGTCACCCCACATTTTCCTTGGCAGACACCTCAATAGGTGTGGGTCCCCTTCGTACGGCTGACTTTTGACTTTTTTTTTTTTTTTTTTTTTTTTTTAGTGTTTAATTTAAGTATATTGTATAGTGTATTTAATTTGTGTAGTGTTTTTATATGTATAGTGTATTTAATTTGTGTAGTGTTTTTAATTATGTATTTGTTTCCATTTAATTAAACAATAACAATAAAACATTAGACATTAAAATTTTATAAACTTTTTATAAATTTTTTTTATAAACTTTTTATAAATTTTTATATAAACTTTTTATAAACTTTTTTTATAAATTTTTTATAAACTTTTTTTATAAATTTTTTATAAACTTTTTTTTATAAATTTTTTATAAACTTTTTTGATAAATTTTTTATAAACTTTTTTTTATAAACTTTTTTTATAAATTTTTTATAAACTTTTTTTATAAACTTTTTTTTATAAACTTTTTTTATAAATTTTTCATAAACAGGTTTATGAAAAATTTATAAAAAAAGTTTATAAAAAAAGTTTATAAAAATTTTATAAAAAAGGTTTATAAAAAAAGTTTATAAAAAATTTATAAAAAAAGTTTATAAAAAATTTATAAAAAAAGTATAAAAAAAGTTTATAAAAAGTAACGTAAAATAAATACCATATAAAAACACTACACAATTAAAAACACTATACATATAAAAACACTACACAAATAAATACACTATACATATACCTAAACACAACACAATTAAATTAAAAAAAATAATAATAAAAAAAAAAAATAATGGGAGACAAAGGGACAAGAAATACAGCGTGGGAGAGAGAGAGGACAAAAATGCAAGGCCCCCCTACCATGGGGTGCCTGCATAAGAGGGAGATGAAGTGAAAAGTGTTGGAGATTTTAAGAACAAGTAAGTTTGGTGTTGTTGAGACAGAACTGAAAACTGTTCCTTTAACTAGGTAAGAGTAGGGTATCTTGGGTCTTGTATAATGTTTAAAAAAACATGAGGTTAACTCATCAATGAATGCATTAGTTAAAAGAATTTAAGGAAGTGTGTTAGAATTTAAGATTTATGAAAAGTTTGAAAGAAGTGAAACAAATAAAGTATCGAGCATTAAAGAATAGATGCTGCAGACGAGAAAATTTTTGGTGCCAAGTGCTTCATTAGCAAGACTTGTAAGAGGATGTTTAGGAACTGGTAGTCTATTATTGGTTTGGTTTAAGGGCATCAGCAATGCATTCAACTAATTTGGGTTCAATAAAGTGACACATCATTGCCATATCACCATTTAACTTTAAAATATAAAACACCCGCAATCCATCGAACCTTACATAGTTTAATGAATTTTCACATCATCATTCTTTTCATCTTTATAATTTATTATTTATCTCTAAGTATATTCAATAATTTTTAAACTGGTAACAATGGTCTAATATATAAAATAATTTAAATTAGAATTATAACATATATATACATTCGAATTTATAAAAGAAATTTAAGTCATATTTTTGTAAAAGACAGATCTTATTCTTTAATTTAAGTGATAGTTCGTGGGCTTTTTTTACAAACCCAGATAAACACTTCTTCTTAATATGCATGTTCCCTTCCCAAAATAATGTGCATGAGATGAAGGCCCCACCATAATCGTTAAAACACGGTGTAAGCAGATAAGAACCTATATTACACACACGAGTCCCACAGTGGTATTGAACAATGAGTTGGCATGTAAAGTATTTCATTGAACGGTGCCAGATCACCGCATTGCGGATGCCCTAAGCTTTCATATGTATCGCATAGGGATAGTCTTCTCAAGCACCTCATTTTCTACTTCTTAAGTACCTCATGTAGGGTGGGTCCCGTCCGTATTGTATACTTTGTATTATTTTTTTTTTATTTTTTATTTTTATAATTATGTTGTGTTTAATTTGTATATATATTTAATTTGTGTAGTGTTTTTATATGTATAGTGTATTTATTTGTTTAGTATTTTTATATGTAGAGTATATTTATTTGTGTAGTGTTTTTACGATATGTTTTTTTATTGTGTATTTGTTTCCATTTAATTAAACAATAACAATAAAACATTAAACATTAAAACATTAAACAAGTAAAACAACAAATTATACTACTACTACAACGAAATCTACTCCACATGAAGATTATTAATGTAACACCCCAACCCGACAAGGGTAAAGATATCACAAATACAGTTTCATATCAGAACTTTAAATACTATACAAAAGCGAAAGTCTTTACGAAATTTTCAAAAGAAAACATAAATAAATTAATAACCAAAATAATTCTAAGATCTCTATGGTCAAATCTTGCTCTCAGTTTCTACTCTCAACCCAGATCAGCCATCCCAAGAGCTCATCTTGAATGCTTAATACCTGCCGCAGGAAAAGAAAAGTGCGGTTGAGCTTACAAAGCCCAGTGAACAGATATAACAAAACAAAAACTAAACAAAAACATAAATACGAATTGAACAAAGAAACGAATAACAAAATCATAGCGGAACGAGAATAATGAATCATTGAGGATTTTGCAGAAACACAATTTCACAGAAATCCGGAACAACAATTAGCAATCAAGGACAAACACATAGCATATTGATGACTCCAACGCAAACACATCAAAATAACCAGACACTTAACATATCAAGAAGAAATAGATTACATATAAACCAAACGAAAAGTCTAAGGCTAACGGAAACACTTTCTAGAAAATAAACATGGCATTCAACAAATTAATTAACCTTCACTTAACACACTTAATTCAATATTGCAGCAGCGGAAATAGCAGTCCAAATCATGGCAGTCTCACAAACAAATAGAAACATTGTAGACAAACTATAATTAAATAGACCAAACAAAACATAGCATAACCATTAGCAATTATCAAAACAGATATCATAAGCTAAACCAGTTCTCAAATCAAATCCTAACATCAGCAGAGTTTAAGCATGGCAGGTCACATAGGCTGATAAAACACTAACGTCTAAGCAAAGTTCACAAAATTAACTGAACAAATTATACATACTAAACTTATAGAATACTCACTTTCACACTAGCACATTCATCTCACGGATCAACGAATTCACATAACGATAAACTAACATGACATCAGATGACAGCATGCGAATCATATTTAAACATATTAATCATAACCTAGCATAGTAGACAGTAGTCACATAAACATACAAAAGCATAACCACATATAATAACATATAATAAGCCGAGCACATAATTATTAACACTTGAACATACCGAATCATAATCAGAATACTTAACATAGAAATAACAAATAAAGATTTAGTTAACTACCACGAGCCCAGAACATATCGTATCAAAAACATCATAACTATATAGAAACAATCTCAAAATAAGTCGGAGTAGCTAGCTCCCAGAGTTTTATGAAGACGCGCATTGCACACGACATCATTCACCTAGATAAATCATATCGGACAACAGATCAGATCTAGGATGCATCCATACGCCCCACAAACATATATTGATAATATAATATAACTTGAGCTCATAACAAATAATAGATAAGGGACGTGGCAGAACTTCACTCTACTGCCCTAGAGTCATGTCAGTGGTGCATCACTGACACGGACATGGAACCCCCATGACTAGTTAATAATTGGCTCGGGTGTCAAGCTAACTTAGGTCAAACAAATTGTCATAAATGACATAGATCATAATCAGCACAAGGTCACAGATAACATATCAAATAGTTCATATAAGGTTCATATTCAAAAATTCAGGAGTAGAAGTTTATATCACAATCACAAATCATACATTCATATCTAGAAGTTCATAATCAAATATTCATAATCAACATAGCAAGGTTCAACAAATGTGCATATCAAAGTCTTCCTAACATACAGTTCAAGTCAAATATTGCATGGTTCAATAAAACATAAGTTCAGATAAGCAACAGGTCAAACAATCAGGAAAGGGTTCATAGCAATGGCATCGGAAACCCTAATAAGTAAAATAGGAAAGCTAACGAAAAGAACATCATAAGGAACCTTTACTGAAAAGGTCAGAATATCTGTACCTTAAAGCAAATGAGAGAAAAGCAAACGAATGAATGAACACGAAGATACAACGTCGCGTCTCCTTCAACGAATCTACACGGATTATGATTTATTTAATACTTATTAGCATCATTAAGTTATAACGGATTCATCACATTAACATTCTTAGAGTTATAAGTATATTCTCATTTTACAAGCTTCTTATGCATTTGTAAGTGTGTTACCTATTGATATCATATTTTATCTTTCAGTTTCTTAAACTCATATTCGGACCAGACTTTAACGATTTTTATAAAATACTTACTTAGCTCAAATAAAATCAAGCAAAATCCCAGAGGTTCCCATATGAGTTAAAAGAGTATCCAAAAATTGGTGGGTTCTATATCTATGCCAAATGGCCTATGGAAAATCACAAGTCCAGACCTGTCCAGAAAGTAATCAGAAAATACACCTTAAACGTTTACGCTTATTGGACCTGTTTAGACACCTTGGAAAAATCCCCAGAACTCCCAGAAATTCATTTATGTCATAAATATCACTCCTGTAAAAGGAGAGCTCCCAATTCCTTATGGTTTGAAAATGAAAAATCAAACAATACAACTAAATTTCAGACCCGTTTTCTCAGCTTTGACACTTGATTTTGTAAAATTCAAAAATACGACTTAGACAACTCCAAATTCGACCAAACCACTTGGAAAACTTAACTAAGATATAAAATAAACTATTACCACAAAAACCCAGATTATTGCACTTATAAAATTGGATCTATAACACACACAAATTCGACATATGATGCTGTCCAGTTTTAAGGTTTATTAAAACCATTAATAGCACTTGTTTAACCTACCCAAACGCACCCATGACCCATGAAAACCATATGAACTGTTTTAATAGTATCTTAACATGCCCTTACTCACCCAAGTTGATTCAAACAGCCCCCACTCTTAATTTTTCGAAACCAAACAGCCCTCATATGGTTTAAATTACTTTCTATGATTTTCGGTTTGTTTAGGGTTTTCATGAGTCAAAACTTATTATTGTATGTGATGTTTTTAGTCGAATAGGAAACATTCGAGATTGGAGATGCAAAAACACACGCGTAACCAAATAAAATGGACAAGGATTTGAATGAGATTCGTGATGAAATTTACCCTAGTGTGCTCGAGTGAGGAAACGAGAAACCAAGAGGGCCAAACCCTCGACACCACACCACCTTTTGACCTAGCCATCCCACGACCAGCACCCTCCTTCGCCTTAGAAAACCCCACGACCTGCAGCCTCCCTTGGCATCCCAAACGTCTCCCTGAACTCCCTTTGTATCGACAACAATGGGGAAACACAAGTGAGCCGCCACTTTTGGTTGGAGACGAAGTTAGGGTTTTGTAGTGTGTAAATAAAATGGAGCATATAATGAAAAAGAGGAGGGGGAACACCGGTTTTTGACAAACCAAGAGAAAAATAAGGCCAAGCCTAAGTCCAAATCTAGTTTACAAGTTAAATGGGCTCTAAGTATTTTGTGTAAGCGATTTTATAATTAGTAGAACTTCGGCCCATGTAAAATATTAAACGTGTGATTCATATTTGTAACGATCTCATTTATCTTGTACGTATTACACATTTATGAGTTAGGTTAGGAACGTATTTGACGAGCTTGACGTATTTTATAAGTTTAAATTTTGAGGGGCAAAATAGTCTTTTCACGTGTTTAGATTTTTAGGGTTTTACAACTCTTCCCTCCTAAAAAGAAAATTTCGTCCTCGAAATTGGAGAAGACGGAATAGAACAGCAAACAAATGCGGATTTTAGATTTTCGAGGAATTAAAATGAACACGGAACGCATCTCAGAACAAACGAATCAAAACAATAATCAAAATACTTACAACAGACTATCCTATATACATCAAGTAATGGCAGATAACGGATGAGATGCAGAAAATCAAACGACAATTCTAACTTATCAGATATCTAATGATGAGATCAATCATATGCATAGACGGAACTAATCCTAATGGTCTAATTAGTCGCAAATAATCAAACTAAAAGGATCTAATGTTCCTCAAACACTTCACGAAAATCCTAGGACCATAATAAGGGTACACGGAGACGTACACATATAGAGCAAACATAGCAATCCATAGTTCACACAAATCATAACAATTTGGTACAGAATTCCAATCAAACATGAGGGGTGACAAATAATAGATACAAGTCAAAGTCCATTCACGTATCAACCACAGACATTTCCCCAGACGTCATATAATTTCAATAAGTTCAAATTATATGATCTCGGTATTATCACGTTGATCAGGCGTCATAATACTTGCATCACATAACAAGTTCTTATTGTCATCATATTCTGTCCCGGGTCATGGCAAACCACATAACCAGAATCACAACAAACATATCACATACAGATAACATATAGCTAGCAAGTAACATACTATAACAGGCCAGATACACATTCATGCAGCATATATGACATCAAAACAACTTACCATACCACAAAAGAAAAGAAGGCCACCAATGCACAAAACAGTTCCTCATGACTCATTACTGACGATCCAGAAAGAAAAGCTGAGTTATACCAGAATGCTAAACGATAAAACTTCACGATTCAAACCGAGTTCTGAACGAATCAAAGAAAAGTAATGCCGATCAAAATCGCGTAGCAAGATATCAAACCGCCTCAAAACGCGTGACAAACGAATCAGAGTAACACACGTCGCCCCCAAATCATATGAAGTAGATGAACCTTCTCAGCCACCGGTTGAATCTTATCTCTGTCTTTTGCGCCTTTGGTTGGTCCGTCCAGCTTCCTCCAGCAGCATCCTGATGTCTCCAACAGCACGGCAGTCGGGTGTGGCTTCTGCTTTACGAACCTCTCCAGCACAGGAACTGTTGCAGCAACGCAGGGTCGGCACCATCTTCTTCGGCTCCACGGGTAGTCTCCATCTAACGATCGACAAACGGACGAGCGAAAACAAAATAACAAAATTCGATGCGAAAAGAGGAGGGCCAACTCAGTGAAGACAAAAGAATATCGAAGTCAAATCTGAACGACAGTCAAAAGGAATCGAAAGATATCTGGACAGACGGAAACCTAATGTCTACCCAATCCTCACAGGTCATAGTCTAAGCTCTAAGGGTCCTAAAACCTAGGCTCTGATACCATAATTGTAACACCCCAACCCGACAAGGGTAAAGATATCACAAATACAGTTTCATATCAGAACTTTAAATACTATACAAAAGCGAAAGTCTTTACGAAATTTTCAAAAGAAAACATAAATAAATTAATAACCAAAATAATTCTAAGATCTCTATGGTCAAATCTTGCTCTCAGTTTCTACTCTCAACCCAGATCAGCCATCCCAAGAGCTCATCTTGAATGCTTAATACCTGCCGCAGGAAAAGAAAAGTGCGGCTGAGCTTACAAAGCCCAGTGAACAGATATAACAAAACAAAAACTAAACAAAAACATAAATACGAATTGAACAAAGAAACGAATAACAAAATCATAGCGGAACGAGAATAATGAATCATTGAGGATTTTGCAGAAACACAATTTCACAGAAATCCGGAACAACAATTGGCAATCAAGGACAAACACATAGCATATTGATGACTCCAACGCAAACACATCAAAATAACCAGACACTTAACATATCAAGAAGAAATAGATTACATATAAACCAAACGAAAAGTCTAAGGCTAACGGAAACACTTTCTAGAAAATAAACATGGCATTCAACAAATTAATTAACCTTCACTTAACACACTTAATTCAATATTGCAGCAGCGGAAATAGCAGTCCAAATCATGGCAGTCTCACAAACAAATAGAAACATAGTAGACAAACTATAATTAAATAGACCAAACAAAACATAGCATAACCATTAGCAATTATCAAAACAGATATCATAAGCTAAACCAGTTCTCAAATCAAATCCTAACATCAGCAGAGTTTAAGCATGGCATGTCACATAGGCAGATAAAACACTAACGTCTAAGCAAAGTTCACAAAATTAACTGAACAAATTATACATACTAAACTTATAGAATACTCACTTTCACACTAGCACATTCATCTCACGGATCAACGAATTCACATAACGATAAACTAACATGACATCAGATGACAGCATGCGAATCATATTTAAACATATTAATCATAACCTAGCATAGTAGACAGTAGTCACATAAACATACAAAAGCATAACCACATATAATAACATATAATAAGCCGAGCACATAATTATTAACACTTGAACATACCGAATCATAATCAGAATACTTAACATAGAAATAACAAATAAAGATTTAGTTAACTACCACGAGCCCAGAACATATCGTATCAAAAACATCATAACTATATAGAAACAATCTCAAAATAAGTCGGAGTAGCTAGCTCCCAGAGTTTTATGAAGACGCGCATTGCACACGACATCATTCACCTAGATAAATCATATCGGACAACAGATCAGATCTAGGATGCATCCATACGCCCCACAAACATATATTGATAATATAATATAACTTGAGCTCATAACAAATAATAGATAAGGGACGTGGCAGAACTTCACTCTACTGCCCTAGAGTCATGTCAGTGGTGCATCACTGACACGGACATGGAACCCCCATGACTAGTTAATAATTGGCTCGGGTGTCAAGCTAACTTAGGTCAAACAAATTGTCATAAATGACATAGATCATAATCAGCACAAGGTCACAGATAACATATCAAATAGTTCATATAAGGTTCATATTCAAAAATTCAGGAGTAGAAGTTTATATCACAATCACAAATCATACATTCATATCTAGAAGTTCATAATCAAATATTCATAATCAACATAGCAAGGTTCAACAAATGTGCATATCAAAGTCTTCCTAACATACAGTTCAAGTCAAATATTGCATGGTTCAATAAAACATAAGTTCAGATAAGCAACAGGTCAAACAATCAGGAAAGGGTTCATAGCAATGGCATCGGAAACCCTAATAAGTAAAATAGGAAAGCTAACGAAAAGAACATCATAAGGAACCTTTACTGAAAAGGTCAGAATATCTGTACCTTAAAGCAAATGAGAGAAAAGCAAACGAATGAATGAACACGAAGATACAACGTCGCGTCTCCTTCAACGAATCTACACGGATTATGATTTATTTAATACTTATTAGCATCATTAAGTTATAACGGATTCATCACATTAACATTCTTAGAGTTATAAGTATATTCTCATTTTACAAGCTTCTTATGCATTTGTAAGTGTGTTACCTATTGATATCATATTTTATCTTTCAGTTTCTTAAACTCATATTCGGACCAGACTTTAACGATTTTTATAAAATACTTACTTAGCTCAAATGAAATCAAGCAAAATCCCAGAGGTTCCCATATGAGTTAAAAGAGTCTCCAAAAATTGGTGGGTTCTATATCTATGCCAAATGGCCTATGGAAAATCACAAGTCCAGACCTGTCCAGAAAGTAATCAGAAAATACACCTTAAAAGTTTACGCTTATTGGACCTGTTTAGACACCTTGGAAAAATCCCCAGAACTCCCAGAAATTCATTTATGTCATAAATATCACTCCTGTAAAAGGAGAGCTCCCAATTCCTTATGGTTTGAAAATGAAAAATCAAACAATACAACTAAATTTCAGACCCGTTTTCTCAGCTTTGACACTTGATTTTGTAAAATTCAAAAATACGACTTAGACAACTCCAAATTCGACCAAGCCACTTGAAAAACTTAACTAAGATATAAAATAAACTTTTCCCACAAAAACCCAGATTATTGCACTTATAAAATTGGATCTATAACACACACAAATTCGACATATGATGCTGTCCAGTTTTAAGGTTTATTAAAACCATTAATAGCACTTGTTTAACCTACCCAAACGCACCCATGACCCATGAAAACCATATGAACTGTTTTAATAGTATCTTAACATGCCCTTACTCACCCAAGTTGATTCAAACAGCCCCCACTCTTAATTTTTCGAAACCAAACAGCCCTCATATGGTTTAAATTACTTTCTATGATTTTCGGTTTGTTTAGGGTTTTCATGAGTCAAAACTTATTATTGTATGTGATATTTTTAGTCGAATAGGAAACATTCGAGATTGGAGATGCAAAAACACACGCGTAACCAAATAAAATGGACAAGGATTTGAATGAGATTCGTGATGAAATTTACCCTAGTGTGCTCGAGTGAGGAAACGAGAAACCAAGAGGGCCAAACCCTCGACACCACACCACCTTTTGACCTAGCCATCCCACGACCAGCACCCTCCTTCGCCTTAGAAAACCTCACGACCTGCAGCCTCCCTTGGCATCCCAAACGTCTCCCTGAACTCCCTTTGTATCGACAACAATGGGGAAACACAAGTGAGCCGCCACTTTTGGTTGGAGACGAAGTTAGGGTTTTGTAGTGTGTAAATAAAATGGAGCGTATAATGAAAAAGAGGAGGGGGAACACCGGTTTTTGACAAACCAAGAAAAAAATAAGGCCAAGCCCAAGTCCAAATCTAGTTTACAAGTTAAATGGGCTCTAAGTATTTTGTGTAAGCGATTTTATAATTAGTAGAACTTCGGCCCATGTAAAATATTAAACGTGTGATTCATATTTGTAACGATCTCATTTATCTTGTACGTATTACACATTTATGAGTTAGGTTAGGAACGTATTTGACGAGCTTGACGTATTTTATAAGTTTAAATTTTGAGGGGCAAAATAGTCTTTTCACGTGTTTAGATTTTTAGGTATTTACAATTAATGTCATCTATAAGGTCATAGAGTATTCCACTCGACTGACATGCGTGATCAACGGGATTTCTTGCCAATTCCAGTGATGCTTCCAACGTCTTTTTTTTGGGTAAAAGGTCAATGACCCGGTAATCCTTGCCTCTAACGTCTTTATTCTTGCCTTCAACATATTGTTTTGAGACAATAACATCTGGTTTCTTGTTTCAAGCATGTTGATCGTGTTATCTTTAGTTTCGAAGTTTGAGCACTGCATTGAAGAAGAGCTTTGACTAAAGTACTTTTGCTGAAATACATCTTTCCACATAAAGTATCGACACCCATAGTCTTCAGTCCCTGGCTGTTACATGGTGGAACAATTATAAGAATGTATTCTTAACAAACAAGTTATTGATATATTTACGTAAATAAGCAAACGTATAATTATTTACATTTGATAAAGGACATGCATAATACTTCTCACCACAACTTTTGGGCTTTTGGGGTGTTCTTTCAATTATAAGTCCCCTTCCACAACGACACAAAATCACAATATAACTAGAAACTAAGATCAATCACGCCCGAGGCGTAGTCGCTCCAACGATGCTGCCATATGTCCCACACGAAACTCTAACTCTGAAATGCGTCTCCTCAATCCGGCAATCTCTCGCTCGTACTCGTCAAAGCGAGACGGCTGTAACAAAAGATGAGGAAGAACCGGAGGACGGTTTATAAAATTCTCCTCATCTGCAGCTGGAGATATAGCTGGAGAGGGAGGCACATAAGATGGAGAAGAAAGCACATAATCTGGACTCTCAACACGAGCGGGTGTGTTGCTGATACACTGAATGTCCCTCCACTGAATATCATCCGATTCCAGAAACAAACACGAGCGGGTGTGAGGCTTGTGCAGTTTGAGAATCCTGTGAACTTGTGACTTGTGCAGTTTTTAACTTGTGACACTTTTGAGGCGATGATGATAACCGAAACCGAATGGACGGTAAAGTGAGATTTTTATCTCACTTTGCAACCTTCGAATTTGAGCCTTAAAATTTTCCGAGGCGATGATGATAACCGAAACCGAATGGACGGTAAAGTGAGATAAAATCTCACTTTGCAACCTTCGAATCTGAGCCTCAAAAATTTTCCGACTACGTTTTTTTTTTTAAAAGTTATAAAACTGAAAACTAAAAGTTATAAAACTAAAAAAAACTTGTAAAAAAAGTTGTAAAACTAATAAAAAAAAACTTGTAAAAAAACATTTTATAAATCTAAAAGTTATAAAAAAGTTATAAACTGACACAGCAACCCAAGCACCCCAAAAATATAAACCTTTTAAGACTTTGCCACGGAAATCGAGAAAAACATTTCCCTCATCACCTCACCCCAATGATTGGGAAAGTGCAAACACCCCCTATGAGGTGCCTCATTAGCATGACCCATCGCATATATTCCTTGTTGCCAATTCATTTTTCAAAGAGCAACTACAATGTCCTTGTGTAAGTCATACTCAAAATCAGTGATCTTACAACTAATGTATATTAACGTGTTTCCTATACACGTACATACGCATAGTAGTTCATAGTGAGATACAGTTTAGACCAAATTAGTTTGCAATTACTTAGAAAAAGTTTTGCTAAGAAATGCAGAAAACTTAGAACTCCAAGATTGATGACTTTGTTCAATGCGTATTTTGGTCTCTCTTTTGTGTGTATTTAGCGTAATGTAAAGTAAATGTCTAGTGATATTTATATAAATGACCACGAGTAATATCATCAGTGTTCTAACGAATATAATTGTTGTTGAATGCAGCCATTTGATTGGACGACTTATAAAATATGGAGAAACATGAGCAAAGTAAATTGAAAAGAGAGGTAGAATTCATCACCAATGGCTCAAATACTTTTTATTTATTTATTTATTTTTTTGAGAAAACTATAGGGATAGTTTCGATTTTGAAGCAAAACAATAAGTCAATAACATTTGGTGATTGTGATGTATTGTGTTTTGTAGTTAATACTAGAGTCATGTGGCATGGCTTTATGGATCTTGTTGAGCGTACGTCTTCCTTTGCATTGATATGCACAACAAACTAATTATTTGAAAAACCAACCCATCTTTATTTACTATAATTTAATTTTTCCGATTAATAATTTGTATCATTTATATGTTTGTGACAATAGCTTTACCTATTAGTTTGTATGTTTAGAGCTTATAATCAATGATAAAAGTTTGGTGGAGCTTTACTTAGTTTGTATCATTTTATTTGTTTTTGTGTATAGTAGTCTGCTTGGTTTGTATAATGTATTTTTTCAATTGTAGTTTTCATTGAGGAGGGTTTGAAAGTATCATTAAATGTGATGTTGATAACTCAATTGATATATGTTGATGCATCAATTGGTTTACACATCACATTAAAAATTGTATACCTTAATTTTCAACTATCTTAGTGTCATTTATACTCAAAAAGGCTTTCTGCATAATAAGTAATTTAAATAAAAAAAAATGGTTGCATAAAATTGTTTTTATCATAGCTCGTCATCATGATTTTATATAGATAGTTACAATAACAAAGCTTTTCAAAAGAAGAGCACAATAGCCTTGACTTTACTTGACCCGACATGGTAACAAGAGACGATTGGTTAGTGTACCGCAACTACAAAGATTTCAAGTCGTCGCTAAAGGTTTTGGCGACGACATGTCGCGGACAACCTTTTGTCATCAGCAGATAACTCGGGATCATCATATGACAATGGAGCAGCTCCAAACTGCAAAGACTCATAAAGGAGGTGCCACATAAGAAAGGATGCAAAACAATAAACACAAAAGACTCATATGGCATAGAAAGTGTCTCAACATGCAACTACATATCATCAAACTTAGCATTTGATTTTTTTTTTATTTTTTTTAGCAAAAACCTAACATTTGATGTGTTGCACCACATAATTTTGGACAGCGCACCTTTCTTCATGAAAACATTTATACTACTCATGGCATACCTACAACTCAGGAGATCTCAATATTGATTATGTTACTTGGAAATCCAGAATAGTTTAACCATATTCAAGTTCATCACAGTGAGGAGATCTCAATAAGACCTTGGAAATTGTGAAAGCTAGGCTCCATTGTTCCTTCAAAATATCAAGACAGATGTTGCCATTGCTGTTGACGTTGGGTGAAAAACCTTTGTTCTAAAAGCCAACTATGAAAAAATTGGCGGAATTGCATTAGAAACAAAAAGTTGAAACCTAAGGTACGAGACAAAAGTAGAAACCTATAAATGCATCTTTGAAATGTTCAACGATGTCGTTAACTAATGATTCCACACGATATGGCTGTTGTGCCTTACAAGATTCTGTTCTGTTTCAAATAACGGAAGACTTGTGTCTCATGTACACTTTATGTAAAATAAATTCAACTTTTATCTGATCTTGATCATGAACCAAGTGATATCTTCTAAATGCATAAACAAGATTCAAGCAATTGAGTTGATGAGTTACCTTAGGTGGCTTAAATGGATAATCCGGAGGAAAATGGATAGTAACCAGAAACACCCCACCAGAATAAGGGCTTTCGGGAGGTCCCATAATTGTAGCTTTCCAGTGAAACATGTCTTCTGCCACCGGGCCTAAAAATCAGACAGAGGGTTAACAATAGGAAGAATCAAACCACTCCAAATCTAACAATAAATGCAGAACACTAACAGATCCATATCACTTACCCATATGCACAAGTGATAGGCATGCACTAACAACAAGTTGTTATGAACAACTATGCTCACTAAGTGATTGTTCAGTTTGATGCTCCATTTCATTCGCTTCATTTGCACATACAATACGCAGCCCATGCAATTTTGTTATAAAAATAGATTGTATAATAATCATATTCAAAAAAAAAATTAGGCTGCCGAACTATAACAGTTGCTCTATCATCACTAAAATACTCTCGATTTACTAGCACCTCAACATCAAACCATTCCTTTTCTTCTCACTCACTCATCACCTTTATACTCATAGTGGTCACATTATTTCTCACCATAAACCTACATCTCAGTACCTCACTAACACACTAGTCACGCAAAACTCTCATATCCAGTAGCGAACACCCTCCACATAACCACCTCTCATATCCTCTTAACTTTACCCACGTAATAGACTACCTCCCTACAACTCCTTCTCACCCCTCCCATGACAAAAAGCCTAGAATATGTTCACTTCAACAAAGCGACACATCATGGTTTTTTCTTCTTTTCTTTAAACTGATACTTTTGTTAGTAGTACGTAATAGATTATTGCCATCTTCATCACAAGGAAGTACTTTTGTTTCCGTTAATCAAACACAAATTGTAGCTCAATTACCTCAACATTATCAGCAAAAAAATGTTTCCGTTAATCAATTACTCTATACGATGCGTCAATGCATACTAATTGTCACATACAACACTCATTCAATCAATTCTAATTCTAGATTATATAGCAATATATTATCTAACAAACAAATCATAATATGATAAAGTAATCCGCAAAAATCATAACAATATGTAAATGAATAGTTGTATTATACCTAAATTGATTAAACATGAGTGAATTGCACGAGCCGTATGATGAACGGTGAGTATTTCAGTTATCGGCGATGGTTACGGTGATCAGCTATGGTTACAGTGATCGGCGACGGTGACGGTGATCGGAGAGGTAACAGTTATCGGAGAAGGTCATGGTGATCGACGATGGTGACAGTCATGGTGTCGGCGACGGTTCCGGTGATCGGAGATGGAGCGATTAGGTTGTGAGGGTTTGTATCGCCCACAGTTGGAGAAAGGGGTTTTCAACATCTACAGTAGCCTAACTATTTTAATATGCTGAATTTTATTACTAGTATGACTTTATATATTTTTTTATATTAGAAGTGAAACTATGTTAAATTAAATTTGAAGTATGATTTTCTAATGCATGCATCAGTGTAGGGTGTCAAAATACTCGATCCGATCAGAATCCGAACCTGATTAAACTTATACGGGTCGAGTTATTTGGGTAAAAAATTAAATTTAGGTTAATCCGAGTAACCCGAATATTAGATAGGGTCAGGTATTAGGTTGAAAAATGTTTGGCTAATTTGGGTTCGGGTTTACCCGTTGACCCGAATATGGGTTTTTCTAATTTTTTTAATATATTATTTAATAAATTATCTATATAAATTAGAACAAATAAGCAAATTTATGACTATTTTACTCGTATTCGGGTTGATCGAACCTGGATTGACCCGAACCCGACTAACCCGAATTCAAATAGGGTCCTGATTGAGTATGTTATTTTTAGCCTTGACTCGACTTTGACCTGACCCGAATTGGCCAGAACCCGACTAACACCCCTAAGAGTATGCAAATCTGTTTTATTTTATTATCTTTAGTCGGTATAAATTTAGTCACCTTATATCAGATATTTTGTAGTGAATCAGTGATCAACAACTACAAGATTGTCATATGAAACTCAGATAACATTTTTCGCCACTAATTTTTTAAAAATTTAGTGCGTCACTTTTTTTTATCGAAAAATATCGCACATGTATAGTGTCGAAATTAATGACCACTTTGAGGTTGGTGACTAATTGTTTATAGATGACCAAATATTAGTGTCCATGTACTATATGGTCACTATTTTGCCTAAATAGTGACCAAAAGAAAAGTTGGCACTAAATTTTGGTCACTATAGGCACTTTTTCTTGTAGTGATAGGTTCGTCGCTAAAAATTTTGACGACGACCGGTCAACACTTTTAGCTATGACTGGCGAGGCCACGAAAATACAACACAAAAACTTGACTATTTGTGGTCATACACCTTTTTTGGAACACAAGATATAAGGATTGAACATTTACTTTTTTTGGAATAGTATGATTGAACATCTATTGAATTGGGTTTTTGGGTATTTGAATCAGGTGACCATGTAAGTGAATTGCTGAGAGTTTATGTGTTTTGATATGAAAAAGAAAAAGAAAAAGATAAGGGTATAATGCACATTTTATAGTAAAATGCTAATTAGTTTATATTTTAAGATTTGTATTATGCATAAATATAAGATTTGGATATATTCGAAACTTATAATGTTTAAAAATGATATATACAAAATTATTAGTTTAACTTGTATATATGTAATTTTTAAGCTCTTGAAAGATATATATGCAATTCCGTATTCAAATAAAAAAGAAGACATATGTCAAAATATTAATGGAGTCACTTAGTCATTTGGTCGCTCTGGTCTATATTGGAAATTTGATTTTTTTGGGCTAGAAAGGGGACCAACTTTTTTATTTTATTTATTTTTTGTTATTTTAGAGAATTTTCTCCTGTTTTTTTCTTTTCACTAACTATTGATGGGGTATATCGTATTTTTATGAGGTACACTAGCTCAAAGTCACAAGCGAAATCAACTACACAAACTTCAAAGCTTACCGAAAGCAATAGTAGTACTTCACTGTACGTCACGCCAAATTGATTTACATAAGGTCATAGCATCATCACATCCTAATTTTCAGTAGATGTTTCACCTTTTAGTCATTTGTGGCTTGTTGTCTTAGGTTAAAAACTTGTTCGCAGGCAAATCCAATCATGATGGTTCTTCTGTTTTAAATCTTTGAATTATGAAATGTTAATGTGGATCGAGTATTTTGTATTTGTCATATATCTCAATTCGAATATTTAAATTACTGACTCGACATGAAACATGACGACTTGAGACCGACATCAAAATAAACAGGTTAGCTTGAGCAAAAAATGGTTTCTCGTTTTAATTTCAACCCACGTAGGCCGTTTATTAAAACAGGTCGTGTTCGGGTTTGGAGCGAGCTAAACGGTTGGACCCGCAACCTGTTTATTCTAAGCATGAAATTAAATTTATGAGTGATTAAATAGGTTATTTTGGTTAATGGGTTAAACAATCGATTTGCCAACTCATTTCACCTATTTAACTTGTGTAATATGTTTAAACCGTCAATCCATTTAGATAAATGGGTCATATGGGTTGTGTACGGGTTATGCGTAAACAGGTTTGGTTGGCAAACCTGCCCGGTTACTTAAGCAGGTCGTGTTTGGGTTGAAGGTTTCTAACCCGCCAACAGCCATCCCGAACCGCACACCTGCTCGTAAACATAATGTCGAGATACCTATAACTCGTACACATACTTGAAGAAAATATAACGATGGTTACTTTTGCATATTAATATGGTCAAATGTGAGGGAATAAATTTTATCTCACTACACTAATCCACGTTTTTCATTTATCAACTTTTTAGCTTCCTGTCTAAAAACTTCTCTAGCCTGTCTGAAAATTTACTCGCTTTCTGTCACAACCTATAACTTTTAGAGTGATTGATTGTGCAATAAATTCACACCAATTCAACGGGCATTATCTTGTAGAATAACTTTTACAGTGATTGGTCATAGCTGCTTTCGTTTCTGCAACATACCAACAGGAACTGCTTTTGGACGTCAAGCTAAAAGTATAAATGATGTTACTATACTTCTGAACCACCAGAATTCATTTCCTGTCCAAGTACCAATTTTAATTCAAACCTAGTGTATCCTATGCTAATTAAATACACATGCATGATAATTAAGTACGTCACAGTCAAAGGCTTAGTTGAGAAGTGAAGCTTTGATTACTATACTTTTCCATTGCTTGATCTTATACAAAAGGTTTACAGTTCACGTTTTAGTTCCATCATAATGTGTATTCCAATTACAGTTCACTGCTATACATCCAGTTTCAATCCGATTAATTATATAACCCACATGTGCAAACATTAATAATTTTAACTAGCAAAAAGCCTCTTCATACAAGTATAATAACAAGAATGCCTAGTTGCCCTAATACAAGGACATTTTTATAAATGATCTTCCTAGTCCATCTCAAGTAAACTAAACAATTACAAGTACAAATGTTTTAGGTATATAGCTGCAAAAATGAATGAAGGGATATATATCATTTGAAATTAGACACCTTAAACTCACAAACTAATCACAAAACTTGATAAGATACTTATTACTCATGGCCTAGACATTTACTTTACATGCCACTACAAGAATAAATAGAACGGGCTACGAACATATTGCCGACGACACATTGTTGTCGGCAATATACACTAAACGACAAAAAATCGTTTGACCAAGCCTCTGGAGCGTTGAATTTTCTTTTCAAAATAATGCCGACGCCCCGTCGTCGGTATCATATTAAACAATTTATGCAAAATTTTAATTGTGATTAGCTTTTGAATAACGTAAATAATTGTGATTAGTCTTTTCATCCTGACGACAGGGCGTCGGGAACAATTTATGCCAAATTTTGGGTCCCCCGCGTGTAAATAACAGAGAATAATTGGACTTTAATAAGAAGCTATTTTCTTAAGACATGTTCACTGCAAATTAGACTTCGATCAATCGACATTAAAATCTATTTAAAACCTGAACTTACTTTTGACTTATTAAGATGTATTAACTAGACACAAATTTGAAATACAAAAAAAATTCCACCACTAACATTCATTTATTTACCCCAACAACCCCATCACACCAAACTACACACATACTTATTTTTGGCCGCAACTCTATGTACCATACTAAACTAATCAAAGCATCCAATATTTTAAGTAGATACAAGGTCATAAAGGGTATCTATGTACCATACTAAACTAATCAAAGCATCCAATATTTTAAGTAGATAAAGGTATCAACTCGATATATATTACCGTTTAAACTATGCTTTTGATCGACTCATCCTTATATTATTATTGTACATTTTAAACATTTTGGCGACTTGAACATTGCGGATATAACAACTTTTGTGTATATAGCAGCTAGATGCGTAGATTATAACACCCATTTTGTATATTTTTAACGTTTAATGTATTTGAGAGTGTTTTAGCGATTATATATAAGTGTTTTGGCCGTTATAACTTGTTTTGGATATCGGCATACTGGTATTGGTGGTTTAGAGGTTTTGGTTGAAAACGGCAGGCGTAGGTTATGTAAATTTTTTCGAGAAAAAATCTGGAAAATTGCTGTTGTGTAGCCTGTTATGCACTAGTAGCAACATCAAGTAGCCGACGGCGGGTCGTCGGCATAATAAAAAATTGTTTTTTAATTTATATGATACTGACGTCCTGTCGTCGGGATAATAGAAACATAATTTTAGGTTTCTTATGGTTCCAACGTTCTGTCGTCGGGACAATATAAATATAATTTTGGGTTTCTTATGGTCCCGACGTTTTGTCGTCGGGACCATATAAATATTATTTTGGGTTTCTTATGGTCTCAACGTCGTGTCGTCTGGACCATATAAACATAATATTTTGGCTTATTATTCTCCCGACGATACGACGTCGGGAACATACTAATTACATTTGACTTTCGTTGACTTATTGCTAATTAAAAAAACGATTAGCATTATGGTGATATGTTTCCACTACAAAAATGTTTGACCAGAAAATGTTGTGGGATCCACTTTGTCGTCGGCACGGTGTTAAGTTTGGCGTCGGGATAGTGGTTCCCTATGAGGCTCAGCCGACTAACTCTCGCCTACTTCTTGTCGTCGGCATTGTTAGTGCCGACGACGGGGCGTCAACATGAAGTGCTGATTGCACTAGTGACATAACCCTCAATACGAGAGAGAGAGAGAGAGAGAGAGAGAGAGAGAGAGAGAGAGAGAGAGAGAGAGAGAGAGAGAGAGAGATCATATTTTCATTTATATAATAACAACAATAATAGTGAATTAAGGCTGTTAATCCCGAATAAGCTTTTGGGGTACTGATTTATAGACTAATACACAAAGTGCAAGGACCTCAAGACTAGAAACACAAAACTAACATAGTCATAAAACATTAAATACAGATTTGCTTTCATTTCCTTCGTTCGGTTTTTTCTTGTCACCGGTTTTAGCTTCACTGATGATTTTTCTTCTTGTGGAATCATATTTTCAATGGACTTCAAAAACTCGACATAGTGTTTAAAAAAGTGCTCATCAGTAGGACCAAACCTTTGGGCAAGTTGGTCTTTGGTGATTCAACAATAGCTACCGTACCCGTGATTCTTCTTGGCTATCGAAACCTTGTCAAGGCCAATGTACACCAACGGCGACGCATTTGGTTAGCCAATGGACGAATGGCATGTGGTTACACTCCCATACCGAGCTCTTACATGAATTAAATCACGCAAAAAAAAAACAAAATAATGTCATTGTCGAAAAGGGTAATAATGGAAAGTGAATTATAGTGCCAACAAGTAGGCTATGTTTGGCGCGGAGCTTTTTGGGGCAATGAACGGTAAGGAATGAGCCTTTTGATCTTTAGTATTCGTTTGACAAAAGAGCGGTGAGCTTTGCTATTTTTTAGGAAAAATTATTTTTCCAATGCTTCTTTAAGAAGCAGTGAGCTTTGAATGGTGAGTTGTGGCTACTGCTCATAGCTCGCTGCTACTACTTACAACTACTTTTAACAAATACACTCGTAATCTAACTATCGTATAATGGAGGAAGACATTTTCCTCCATTAAATGCCTTATTTTAAGCAATAAAATTTAATATGCAACATGTACAAATGATTAATGATTTGTATAATACATTAAAGAATCATTGTTTTACACATAAATATTTAAAACATTCATTAATGTGAGTTTAATGCCAATTTTTTTGTTTGGTTATGAACATTTAATTTTTAAAAAATTCGCATTTTATCATCTATGTATTTTAGTACAAGATTTATGAAATCATAATCATTTTGTAATAAATTCGATTGGTAAAAATCGTACACGTTAAAATATAAAGATTTTTAGATGATCTATAAAGTACGAAAACGTGTAAACATATAAAGCACGAAAATTCTTTATGTTTACAGGTAATATAATATTGTGACAAATATTACATAACATCTACTCATTAGCAAGTACTTTTCACCTTCGGTGATCACAACCTCATAATACTACTGACTAACGTTTTGGTATCGCCATTGCATCACGATGCACGTATGCTTAATTGGCATTTTAATATGAAATAGTGTGTGATAAAGTTATTCCTCAAAATTCTCGTCATGCAAAAAATCATTATCACGAAAAAACATGTGATTGAAAAATTTTGCTCGCCAAAAATTTTGATTACAAGATACCCGTTGCTGCAACGGGGCGGGTATCCTGCTATTTCGCAAAAAATACATCGTCAAGTTGCACAATCTGAAAAAACAATAATTACCAAAAGAATAATTTCTGTGATTTTAAAAGAAGTTGTACTCAACCGACATTAAAATTTAATAATTTTAAGATTTTAAAACAAAAGAATCATCATGATCACATTTGGCTACGAACAAGATTTTAACTTTAGACAAGTAGCCACAAGTGACTAAAAGGTAAAACATCTACAAGAAATTTAGGATGTGATTGTGCTATACTCTCTTCCAAGAATCTTCAAAGGCTACATGGGAATCTTAAAAGCAGACCTTGTCCTTATGTACATTGATTTGGCGTGAGAATCTCGAAGAGTGAAGTACTGTTATTGCTTTCGGTAACAAGCTTTGAGGTTTGTGTATTTTATTTCACTCGTGACTGTATAAGCTGATGCACCTGGTAAAAATACAACATACCCATCAATAGCTAGTGAAAAATAAAAACAATTTGTCCGTTTAAGCTAGTTCAAGATGAAACACGTCCTTAAAGACATACTCCAGATTTTGCATTTATATATATATAAGCTACCTTCACATAATTTCTTTACCCATACTTTTGAAAAAGTCATCATTGAATGATCCTAGACATCATTTATGATGTACAATTTGGTCCCACCAAACATTTGCATGTAAAAACTTTATGGCGTACATTGATTAGCCTAGTGACAAACACCTAAAGCATCGACAAAAGACACAACGATAGAACTCCAAAGTTAAAGTTTTGGTTGGTTATTTAGAAACACTAAATCTATAATTAATGTCATTTATTTAGAGTTGGAAAAGATTATTTGATGATTTAGTCATTATGATTTAGACATTGCTTGAAATAATACAGTAAGTTTAAAAGAGAAATAATTTAATACGTAGAGCATAATTGTTCCCAATCTAAATAATCTCCTTGGAGCCATTGGGACGACTTGCACCATATAATATTTCAGTCATCAAACTTCTATTGGTACAACACGTTCGAAATTGTATGGTCATGTTGATCACATCATTATATCTTACTGAATACATGTATTTTTCAAAATTGTATGGTCATGTTGATCACATCGTTATAACTGCATATATTAATACTGACATTTGCAAAAGTATAGACAAAAAGCTTTTTCAATTAAATTAGTGGTACTACTAACAACCTTTGCCAATTCATGATTAAATTTGTGAACAACATATGCTCTACGTATTACTTGAACTAAATCATAATGACTAATTCATCAAATAATCTTATTGCCAACGACTAAATAAATGACATTACCTAATGGTCAAGACCTCACAAAAACAATGTAATAAGAAGAAAATATTCAATAAAACAAATTAAACATAAAGACTCAAATTATCTTATAGACCATATTATCATAGATGATTACTAGCTAGTAAACAATCAATATTACTTTATGTAGCTAGGGTGCAGGAAGGCAGACTGAGTAGAGAAGATGGGTGAGAAGGAAGAGGGCAATACATGGTCAACACAGGGTAGGAAAGAATCAATGCCAATGCAATGCGAGATTCACACGTTATCACAGGAAGGAACAGTACGTACGAGCTAGGTCTAAGAGGGTTTTAAGGGTGTTGGGTACGGAGGGAGTAAAACATACATCAAGTTACATCTTCCAATTGCCATTCAAGTTTATTACAGTAATACTCTTTTGAATATTCATGTTTCATTTTTTATTTTTTTATTTTTAACAACAAAAGGGATATAATATAAAAGAAAAAAACACTCTAGCAAGATGCTAGAAAATTACAAAGGGGTTTTTCAACCGGTCATTCCAACATGAGACATTAGATCGCCTATATTTTAACCAATAAAAAGAAAAAAAAAACGAATAGAATCAAAAATATCACTTTTTCTCATAGAATAAGTATTGAAAGTGATATTATTTAGAACTTTCCAAAGCATCCACCAAGTAGTGGTAGCGATCACAAACATCCTTTCTTTGAGAACGTTTGACTTCCTCATAGTATCTATCCAATCGATCCCCTCTAGAACAGAATTAAAAACCGGTAATTGGGCATCACACCACAACCGGATTAATCTCCAAACATTAGCAGCAACTTCGCAAGAGCAAAATAAATGCTCATTTGATTCCATACCTTTATTACACTCTCAGCACAAGATTGAGTTAATATCAATGCCTCTTATAGATAAGTTCAAACGATGTGGTAAACGATCCAATCTTAAACGCCACATAAATATATTGACTTTCCGAGGAAGAGCTTTACACCATATCGTACTAACTTGCAGTGAATGGAGAATAATATCATCAATATGCTTTCGAGTCTCCGAGACCGTGAAAGTGCTATCATTACCGATCAACTATTGCTAAGAATCTATACCTGAAAGAGATGAAAGCTGAGATAGTTCGTTCTTTAATTGAATCAACGATGACCCCGTACGGCCATAATCTGCAGGACGTTTCCAACACCAGGACCAACTGCCGTTAACGAAACGTTGATTTATAAGACATTCTTCATTCGAGTCAAGTCTAAACAATCTGTTATACCTAATAGAAAGTGGATCATCGCCGAGCCACGTATCCTTCCAAAAGTGCACAGAAGCTCCATTTCCCACTTTACATTTTAAAGTTCCTTTTGTAACAATCCCACTAGAATGTAATGTATTAAAGGATCCAACAATCTTTGCCCAAACACCATTGGAGCCGCACCCTTTAAAATCTAAACTAGCTTCTTACCATGAATGGCTTTTAATAACTTAACCCATAGCATATCCGGCTGAGTAACGAACCTCCAACGCCATTTTTGTAATAACGCAAGATTAAATCCTTTTATGCTTCCAACCCCTAAACCACCTTTTTCGAAAGATGCCAAAATGTTTTCCCATTTGATCCAAGACATTTTTTTCAACTTTTGGTCCCCACCCCAGAAAAAACGTGCTCGTAATCTATCAATCTCATGAAGAACTGTTTCTGGGCATTTAAAAATCGACATATAATAAATACCTACACTTCCCAAAACCGCCTTTATCAGTGTTAACCTACCACCAATGGATAATAAATTTGCCATCCATGTCGATAATCTAGCTTTGAAATTATCGATCACTTTTTGCCAGTTAACTGTGTAGTTCATACTCGAGCCTATCGGAAGGCCTGAATATGTAAAGGTAAAGTACCCGGTGAACAACCAGTTAGCCGCGACATAGCTTGAATCTCCTCCTCAGAAACTCCAATACCATATACATTAGATTTCTGGATGTTAATCTTAAGACCCGAGACTTGGTAGAAATCGTCGAGCACCTGGATAATATTAACCATCTCACTATGGTTCCATTCCGTAAGCATGACCACATCATCATCATAAAAGAAATGAGATAAGTGCATATTTGAATCACCTATATTAACACCACTATATAAGTGTTGATGAACCGCATCTTCTATTGCTATGTGAAGTCCCTCCATAATAAGAATGAAAAGAAAAGGAGATAACGGGTCTCCTTGTCGAAGCCCACGCTTTAAGGAGACTTCGGTAGTTGGACTACCATTAACCAAAATAGAAGTACGAGCACAATGTAAACATTCTCGAATCCACCATCTCCATTTAGATCCAAAACCGAATTGACTTAAAACGTTATCCAAATATTTCCAACTAACTGAATCGTAGACTTAAAACGTTATTAACCACTTTTTCAATGAGAAACCGAATTGACTTCAAAGTCAACTTTAAAAACCATAAGCTTTCTATTCTTCTTTTTGTACCAATCCATAATTTCACTCAACATTAACGGGCCGTCAAGAATTTGACGCCCCGAAATGAAAGCCGATTGCTCCGGACTTACTAACTTATTAACCACTTTTGCTAGACGATTTGCTAAAATTTTAGCAACAATTTTATACTGAAGTACGATTAATGAAATTGGCCGAAAATCAGTAATATGAACGGGATTATTAACCTTTGGAATGAGAGTAATGAATGTCGAGTTTGCTCCCAGAGGCATTTTACTTGTTGCAAAGAAATCCATTACGAACCTCTCGACATCATGTTTTAGCAACTCCCAGAATTTCTGTAGGAATAAGAATGAGAAACCATCCGGGCCTGGGGCCTTCTCACTCCTGCAATCCCAAACCGCCTCTCTAATCTCAGCAAGAGAAACGTGATCTTCAAGAGTGATTCTTTTTTATGAAGATAAAGACGTAAAAACAGAAAGACAACCAAAATTAACGGGAGCAGTTTGAGCTTTAAATTTGTCATGATAGAATTCAAGAAACGCAACCTTTACTGGTTGTGGATCTGAGACCCAAACACCATTTTTTGGGAAAATGATGCAAATAGACTGCTCGCCCTGAGGCTAGTCACTTTCCGGACCACTTTTATTTTTTATTTGAAAATGGACCGAGGGCAACCGCTGTCATTGGGCAACTCATCGACATCGTGACAAGTGTCCCGTATGTGTAAGGTATTGTTTTTTGGGCAACTAAAAGGCGCTGGGCAACCGTATATTTTTAAAAAGTGTTTTATCGTCATTTTACGTTAGACAAAAAAGTACACATTTGAATAGTAAAAGTACAGTGGATTTATATTCAAAACCAAAAGTCATTGACCAAAAAAAATCCATAATTATCGTTTTTCTCTGTTTTTGATTCTCGCATAAAAGCATTCTTACTTACAGTACTATTTTCACAAATCAAACCGTCTTCTTCATCAGCCCCATCTCTTCCTTGTAACGTCAGTTATATCACCATCTTTAAAGTTACAGTGTTGATTGCAAACCACATTCGATTGATCAAGTTTTAAAAAAAATGTTCCCAAATATGGTACGTAAATATTCTTCTCGTTGTTTATTACATATGATTATTTCCAATTAGTTCTATGTTATAATAAATCGTTGTTGTTATTCGATTAATACCTATGTTAGATAGGTGTTAATTCAATTTTATAATACATTGCTCATTTTTATGTGTATCTGATTCGTAATTATGTAGGGTATGATACCTTAGATGTCGTTAGTTATGTATGTAACATTACTTGGTTCATTAAAAAATTTAGTGGTAGTTTGTAGACTAATAAGGAGTGGTTTATATGCATCATCTATGCAATTGTTTACGACGTTGGTATAGATTCCTTCTATGGCCTGAATTATTTTTGGTTTTTGTTGACCCTTTTTAGGACTATGAAGCTAAGTTAATCATTACGAGTAAACTGAACTACTTTTCGTAATTATGTAGGGTAAAATACATCTATTCCGTTTACCGCTCTTCTACAGCTTGTTTAGAGGCTTCTTCCTGCTTTGTCCTTTCCTTTTCTTTAGCAATTTCTTTAGCATTTACTTCCATATGTAATCTTTTAGCAATTTTTTCATCAAAAGCTATCTGCTCCTCTGTACTTTCAAACACCAAAGTTGGACCTGCAATCCCTTTACCCTTTCCAATATCAGTTTCAGTAACTACATCTTTCTACATAGGTTCACCAATGTTTAGACTCTTAGCAATAGGTCTAGGTGTAGGGATAGGGTGAGATTGCTTTTGGTTGACCAATTGTATGGCAATCTCATTGTCAGCCTCTTCTGGTTTTGGTGTTGGTGTTATTGTTGTGGTTATAATTGTAGCAGTGGTTGCCTCTGCAGTGGAAACGTCTGAATTGGCAGTGGGTAGAATAATAGCAGCAATGGTTACTGCAATACTAGCAGTGGATTCAGCAATACTAGCAGTGGTTGCCTGCACCCCTTCATTCTCCTTTTCTTCAACTGCACTCTTTAAAGAATCATCTATTATTGGTTCTTTACCTTCCTTGTGAGCCACACTTAAAAAACACACACAAATTCTAATAGAAACCAGTTCTGGATAGTAATCGCATCACCATCATCTCCGTCGTCTCCGTCATCTATTTTCAAACTAAATCTAGCGTTGTTTATCTCCGCCGTTGACTCTGGTATTGACTCTGTAATTTCTTTTTTTTTTATTGAATCTGATTCCGTTTTTAACAACTTTTATCCGGCATTGACTCCGGCGTGACTATCTCAGGTGAATATGTTAATTGAATTTCATATTTATTTTTTTCACATGTGAAGATGTTAATTGATTTATTAGATAGTGTTTGTTTGTTACTTTTGACTATCTCATTAAAAGGTTTTTTTTATTACATATCTATTTTTGCACATGTGAAGATGTTTATTGATTTATTTAAATACTGTTTTTACTATTTGTTTATTATGTTGACTATCTGATATTTTAGATTTCATAAATCATAGTTTATCTTTGATTATTTGAGGTTTGGAAAATTTATGTTTCCTAGTGAATAATATAATATCAGTAACTAATGGAATTTTAAGTTTATTATTGTAATTAAGTTTAGTTAGAGTATATTCGCATGTGAAGAATATCGATATTAGCTATTATTTTGATTATTTATGTTTTCACAAATGATATCATAAAATCATAACATAAAATTTGTTGCAGTAATCTAATACCTTGTTAATTAGATAAATACTTATTACCTTACATACCAAATAAGTCCAAAATAGCATATTCCTAAACATATACAAAACACATTCATAATCCTAAAAATCATCAGCATCAGCTGCAACTTCTTTGAGTATGTTGATAAGCTATTTGGCACATTCAACCATCTCTTGATACTTAGCTTTGACAACATCATTATGATCTTTCAAATTCTTAAAACTGGTTTTCATCTCTTCATACTTCGCTTTAGCATCAACATTATAATCTTTGTAAATCTTAAAATCAGCTATCGCCTCTTCACACGTTGCTTCCAAATTAGCATTATCATCTTCGATCCTCTTGAAACGCGCTTTCATATCTTCATACTCACATTCATACTCTGGAAGTTGTTCAATCATTCTCTTCCTCTTATCAATCAGCTCTTGTTTCTATCTAAAATTTCCTTCTATTGGGAAAGTCTTTCCCGGCTCACAAGCAATTACCATTCTCTTGAAACGATCTATCATGTCTTTAAATAATGAATCGTGCAAATTAGTACAATTCGGAGTGCATGTACCATCTTGACACAAAGAACACGACATTTCGTAAATGATTGTGATAATTGATAATCTAATTGATCTAAATGTTAATTGACTAAAATATCACAGTAGAAGTGAAAGGTAAATTTCACAAATTAAATGGTGTTTTTAGTTTTTGTGTAGACAGTTGTATTATTTATTGACAATTTGAATTGGTGTATAGTGTGAATAATCCAAAGTAACTATAAGAATTGGTGTTTGCAAATGGGTTTTTTGTGGTCACTAAGAGTTAGAGTATCAGTGGCCTCTGCATTTTACTTTTTTTTACTTTTTTTGTGAACTCTAGCATTGGCTATTTTGTTTTCACCTGTTTAAAGGTAAGGATGTAAGTTGCTTTTTGGGAAATGATTTTTGTATTTTTAAATCAATTTAATAATCTTCAATAATCAACATCCACACATTTCTCGAGCATGAGCAATGCATCAAGTCATAAAAGACTTGATGCATTGAATACAATTAAATAGTTGAGGTAAAAAGCTTTTGCAAAACTAACTACTCTACTGCAAAAAGCTTTTGCAATAACTTTTGTATATTTAATGTTGGGTGTAAAATGAAAGTTTAATAAATAGAAAAGCTTTTTGACAATAGCTTCAAACGCTTGAAGTTTTACAAGTGTTTTTGTAAAAAGTCTTCTTCAAAGTTATTGCCACAATGGAACAAGTCATTAGAATATCTTATTAGAATAGTAAAACGTCTTTCATCAAGTTGCCATTGCGGATGCTTACCCTAGGTGAGTTTCATCGATGAATCCAAATAAAAAAATCGTTGTCCTTTTCTTCTTTTTTAGAAACAAATCCAGGTTTAATGTACTCCCCCGTATGTACTTTGTTACCTTATTCATTCATATATTTATAGAGTACATGAATATAAATAACTGTGCAGCTTTATATTTTATATTCTATTATTAAATATTTATTTAATTAAAAGTTATTGAAATTGTTATTAGGGTTTATGTTTTATAGGTATGGTCACTATACCCCTTAAATTCTAGTGGTTGATTCTAATTGTTATTAGGGTTTATGTTTTATAGGACATGGCGGAAACCAAAGAAGTCATATTTAAAGTTCACCACAACGGGAAATTTGAATTTCAGCCACTTCGCTATGTAGGCGGTCGCCTTGCTGATGTCTGGTGTTTTAGCTCCACCATGGTTGCATTTACCAGGGTGCTTGATCATGTTTTAAATGATATTGGAGGGGGAAAATGGGCTTTATCTTATGTTGCACCAAATAAGGCACTCGAAGATGGTTTAACATTGTTGCACATAGACAATGACGTTCGACGAATGTTTGACCTTGCGGATGAGAATGGATCCATGGACGTCTACATTGTGCACAAGCTACATGCTTTGTCACAATTTTATTTCAAAAACATGGTATGGCAGGAAGAGGACCCTGGCATGTGGTGCGGTAGTGCAACACCTTTCAAAAGAAGGAAGCTAACAAAGCGTGTTTCTATCACGAAAACTGTAAGAGGGTTCGAGATCATAGAAAAAAAGGGCTAGTGCACAAGGAAATGAAATATTGTTGCAACAAAATCACTCACACATTTCTTTTAGCCAATAACAATAAGGTTACAACCAATAATATCGCAACACAACACAACACATGCCTTTGATGCATGGTTGCACCTGTTATGAATGTTTGTTGCCTTTAAAAAATAATTATGAGTTTATGCTGCCAACCATGCGATAGTGCTTCTATGGCAAACTTAGTGCTGTTAGGTTTATGCTGTTAAGTCTATCCTTTATGATCATATGGTTAAGAATTATGGTTGCCCGATCGTACAACAAGTATTGCCCAATTATGGCATTTAGTTGCCCAGATTGCAAATTGGACGGTGGCCTGAGGTTCAAACGAAATTGCCCAATAACATAAACTTGATTGTCAGAATTTTCGTGTCTAGATAGTAGATGACGATAACGGTTGCGTTTGCTTATTAGAGTTAAAACAGTTGTTTTAAAAGTAAAAATTAATTTTGATTCAATTGGGGATAAAAAAAAATAGAGTTACAATTGCTAGGGCAAAACATAGTTTAGACCCACACAGATCATAATTCGCAACACCTAACAATATGTTGCAATCAATTTCGAAATAAACATCAATGGTGCCCAACTCTTCTCCTGCAACTCACAACATGGTTGCGTTTTTAGAAAAAACAAAGGAGGCTACAGGGTTTGAAAAAATTCTCAATTATGTGCATATGTGAATACGCAACCACTGCTACAGTTTACCCAACCACTGCTAGTGTCCCTGAAACCACCGCTAGTGTCGACGCAAATATAAACTTTGTTTCTGTTTTCCAAATGACTAGTTGAAGTTCAAATTTTAAAAGTGAAATTTAAAGCGCCGATATGAATGATTTACTTCAGTTTGTCAAACATGCATAAGCAACATTTCCAAAACCAACAACAGATGTGGAAGCTACATTTTACCAAAAAAAAAAGTATATACAGACATAGCAAACATTCAGTACAAAAAAGGATAATAAACCGATAAATTCAAACTGTTTGTAATTACGGATAAGGCTTATCCAAATACCAAAAAAGGAGAGAAAATCTGCAAGTAAATATTCACGTTCCTTCCCTAGAAATTTTATGGCAAATCCAACAGGAAAAATAGATGCCCAGGGTAGGAGCCTAGGAACGTGCCTACCCACAAAATAGTAAATGAAAATTAATGATACCGCGTGCAAGAACAGTAAAATTCTCGCTATAAACACGCGAGGTAAATAAAGGGAAAGCACATAAAAAGGAAAACAAAAACAACCATTCATCCACCAACAAAAAACACCAAAGAGAAGTTGAAGATGTTAACAACCCGTTGCCCACGCACCGTCGGTTCCAAAAAACCCATACATAGCCTAAACCTTTACCCCCCAAAACAAAAACATAAGCGCAAAGCAGATGCTGCGACAACTGAAACATGTTCTTAAATGACTACTAATAACAATTAGTCATTTCTAAGACGACTAAATTTACCCATCTCCGCGACCATTCACAACATTCCTTCAACCAAAACTCGTGTCCTTTGAGGTTTGTGGAAGCCTGCCCAGACCATGTGGCGTACCAAAGGTGGGAGTTTAAACCGATTAGACTCTCATTAGCCATTTGGGATGTTCAAAGTTCAGGCAGTTCCTTCTTAACCTCGCTCTTCCCGAGCGGAAGAAGGAAGTATATCATGGGTATTGGGTCGAAGTAGTGATAGAATGTGCAAAGAGAGGCAAACAACACGGCTGAAAATTATGGTCTCAGTCCTCTGTTGATTGCAGCCCGGCCCCCGAAGCAAGTGTACGTCTACCAATCCTGGTAGATCGGGTTGGATAGACTGGGTTAAAGGTAAAAATGACGAGCTTGCGGGCGCCGGGATAAAATAAAGATCAAACCACATAAAGAATTTACAAAAAAAAAATCCCATGCTAACGTGTAGGGGATGATTGGTGTATTTTGTGACAGTTCTCTCTACTCACTCCAGTTCAAACCTATCACGTCAGCGTGTGGATTTGTTTTTTGTGAATTATTTATGTGGTTCTACCATTGCACTAAAATAAAAGCTGCGCGGATGGAAAAGCTACCCCACTAAAAGCTCTTCCAGTACCGCGCAGAGGGGCGGATTTACACGGGAAACCCCTTGAGAGGCCTATCGAACTTCTCAGGAAATCCCATGGAAAAATACGGCCGCCCAACGAGGAAGCAAGCCACTGGAAATCCTTCAAGAAAATGATAGCAAACAATAAGGATTCCACCCTCACAAGAGAAAGGAAAAATACCAACACCGTGAAGTCGCGTACCACTGCTAATGTAGTTTTTCACTGCTAGTATGATTGTGTTGGTTTAATATGTAACATTCTAGAATTTCTTGGGTAGGATGTTTTGTATTAGATAAGTATGCTAAGTATAATTATCCTGTAGAGTACATACTGTATATTGTAAAGGACTCTTTAGCCTATAAAAGGAGGTCCTAGGCTGGAGTTTGATATAACTTTTCGTCATATTTAGAGTCGATACACTTCAAGGTTGTAATCGCTAACACTATTCAGAGTATTCGTGTATTAATAATATATTCAGGTGTTTTATAGACCATAACTTATTGTCAAAACATCAACATCTTCACTTTGACGTAAGCACATAACGCTTCAGGTTATTAGATGTGTAGAGTGAGTTGATTATTTTGAGGTTTATGCGACATCTCTAAACGTAAAAAAATGGTACAATGCTGCTAGTAAACTGAATATGTTGTATACTTACAACTGCTAGTATTATGCGCACAACTGCTAGTTATTCTAACAACTGCTAGTGATAGAAGTTGCCTTACGTACAACAGTTAGTTGCCAAATTGATATTTGGAAACAACTGCTAGTTGGCGAGATGAAATATAAATGGATAATGGCAACGTTTCATACAGACGACAACCTACTACATATTACGATTACTACATAATTATAAGTTTAATGGTTACATATTATATAACCCCTTGATAAACAGACACACCAAACTTTCTGTACACAAATTTAATTGACACAGGGTATTCAACCCATACATAAAACTACAACCACTAGAACAATTTTACAACGGCTGTGACGAAAGATCGGGGGAGTTTCAACAGCTTCCTAGCGAACTCCCAATTCTTCTTGATATTATCATAACCATCGTTCATCAAATCGCTGGCCCTGATATACATTTTCTTTAACGACGTGGAACAAGCAAGTATAAACTTTATTATGTGTAATTCATTCTGTGATCTAGGAAAGGATTGAAAAAATCACAGTCTGAATCTGCCCATGGCTGAATGTGGTTGTGTCTAAATCTAATGCACGTTGTTCCAAAGATAAAACACTAAGCGTGTGTGCAGCCTGGAAAATCAAATATTATTGAGATACAAAAACATGCCAGTTTACGATGTTTATTTGATACGTATGATATAAATTATTACACTTACTCTGGTTTCCAGCATTTTCAAGTTTGGAGATCCGCGAATCATTTGGACGATGAGTGACACAATAACAGTCTCACCAAAATCAACTCCTTTTAGATTCAGATTAACGAGGGATACAAACGGCAAAGGGACATTCATCCTGGAATTACCATCACGCATCAACTACAACAGGTCGACTTTTGGGTTAGTTTCAAAGATTAAATGTCGTTAGAGTTACACATATATTTAACATTGTAAAATTAGAAGTGTAAATCTCAAAACGGTCTTACCGTGCAATAGTCAAAATCCAATGTAAGAGTCTCAAGAGATGGAAGTCTTGTCAGGTGAAAGATATTGGATGTTATGATTGTCGTGACAGCATTCGAAATACCGAATGACAAATGTAACTTCTTCAAATTCCTAAGACTTGCAAGATTCCATAGTTTCATCCCGTTTGTACTCTCAACATCCAATCTAAAAGACACAAGTAAGGGACAACCAACAATTAAATCCCAAACTGTACCGGTTAGAAATTTGACTAAACACAATTCTAAGCTCAGTAAATTTGGAAAAGTAGTGAAAAACACCAAACTAGGAAAATCACAACAATGAATTTCAAGATGTTTCAATTCAATACGCATGTAAAGTTGGGTTGGCAATGTAACTGGTTTTCCATACCAGTTTCTAATTGTCATGTCCTCAATTCCTTGCAGTGCCAAAAACATAAGCCAATCACGAATCTCTTCATAATTCAAGTCTTCCATTCCAGAAAACGGTTTGGGATCTACAGAGAAGACAAACTTTTTTATAGGACCCGTAAGCTGATTTAAAAGTCTAGTAACATGCCTCCCATCAAACTTATATGTTAAATAATAAAAGAAATCCTCATCAATTATGACTTCGGTGAGCAAGGTCCACTTAAACCTCCAGTTTGTAGATAAAATAGAGGTGCTAACAACTTCTTTTATTGGCAACCGATTCAAAATGTTACCGATCACTGTATCTGGCATGTTGCTAATATAATCTCTCATACTGGTGATAACATTAGCTCGAAACGACATGGTTTTCAAGGAAATTTTGTTGGTTTTTTAATTCTCGACAGGAGGCTTTGGATGAGGGTTGTTGATTTGCAATTGATGGTCAGAACGAGGGTGTATTATTATGATCATTAAATATGGTTGTTGGGTTGGTTCATTGATTCGCGCGCCCAAGATAAAAGCTTTTCAAATTTGGTCCATAAAATATTACGAAATGGTATATTTTGGTAAGCCATGGTACTGTGAGCATCACTTAATCTAAAAACGTCGACGTCTTCAGTTTGACGTAAGCACATAACGCCATCATGTTATCAGATGTGTAGAGTTACATTCATTTGATTTGATTATTTTGAGCTATATTTGAGCTTTATGCACGATTACTTAAATTAAATATCTCAAATTATAAAATGAATTGTTTGTCTACTTACAACTGCTAGTTATTTTTACTACCGCTATAGTTAATTTTACTACCGCTAGTAAAACTGAAGTGGTTGTATACTTACAACTGCTAGTTATTTTTACTACCGCCATACTTATTTTTACTGCCGCTATTAAAACTGAATTATTTGTATACTTACAACTGCTAGTTATTTTTACTACCGCTATAGTTATTTTTACTACCGCTAGTAAAACTGAATTGGTTGTATACTGACAACTGCCAATAATTTGGTTACTACTGCTAGGTATTTGAACCACTGCTTGTGATAGAAGACATCAACGAAATGATGCCACAGTCGTTAATACTGTTGTGTATGGCCGTGTTTGTGCTGCCCGTGTGTAGGTGCTGCTGATACCATTCTAGCGCCCTTGTGTAGGTGTTGCTCTTACTATTTTGGGCCTGAATAGGCACATAGTGGTTTAGTGCTGCTAGTATTAAACTTACAACTGCTAGTTAAATTGTACTAGTGTTGAATGGTAAATATGTTATTTTCAAGTGTGCATAGTTACTAGTTGGTAGTTATTAGTTGATTGTAGAATACGAATTGTAACAGCTAGAAGGACTCGTTGGTTTATAAAAGTAGTCAATAGGGAAAAGAAGTTGCCCTACGTACAACAGTTAGTTGCCACATTGTTTATTGGAAACAACTGCTAGTTCCCCAGATTAAACAAACATGTATAATGGGATTACAGAACATAGGAAATAGTAAATACGTTGACATACAACGTTTCATACAGACGACAACCTACTACATATTACGATTACTACATAATTATAAGTTTAATGGTTACATAATATATAACCACTTGATTTATAAAATTCACCAAGTACGCATAAAAAGCTAACCACTCCATGCTTCCTTCCCATACAGACATCGTACTAAAACCACAAAGCTTCATTCCCATTAAGCATGATCCCTAACTTATGCCGAACAAACCTGTTGAACATGAATATAATGGTGTAAGTTAAAAATAAAACATTAATAGAATGGTAAGTTAAAAATAAAACATACTATAAACAGCATGGTCTGGCTGATTTAACAAAAGAAGAGATTCTTTGTATGGGGCGATGTAGAAAGATCCCGCATCTCCTAACATTCCCATGCAGACAAATAATTCAAGTTCTTTGGTGTACACAAATACCGACTGACCCAAATGATTGCCGATGTACGCTTTGACTATTGGAGCTTGATCCTTTGTAAACCCAAGCAAACGAACCGAATATAGGGTAGGGATGGCGAATAGGCTTCTAAATGATGTTATGGACGAACCATTGACGTCCAACAACCATCCGCAAAACAATGTAATATCTTCACCAATGATCATCCCAGAAATCACTAGAGAGGTTCCAAGATCGAAAACATTGAATGGAACTGGGAGCTCAATTTTTAAAATCTGCTGTAGGTCTATAACTTTAAATTGGCTGGTTACCAAATCAAAAGAAATCAACATATAAATCTTGTAAATAACACCGTCCTCATTAATTAACTTTTCACTCCCAGTCCAATTGATAAAACGACCTACAACTGCATGACCTTTACGTTTCAATTTGATAGTTTCACGAGGAGGGTGGAAATTTTCAAGGATTGTCCACCTTAACGAGTTCAAAGAAAAGACAGACACATACCAGAAACCACTTTCGAAAACACGATAGGAGACCTTCACGTTCGTCGGGTCAAGAGTGTCCGGACGGACGGCAAAACCAAAACAAATCTTTTGACGTTCGATTTGATGCGTGTAAAGCGGGACAAATACTGCAAGTGATTTTTGATTGTCGGGTTCCAAATAACAGTCATTAGATTAGAACCACAGACAAAACACCAAAGACCATTAAAATTGCCAACTGTAATCATAGATGAAAGCATTAAATCTGTATTAAGTGGTGTAGCGATTAGCTGTTTATCTAAAGCTAACATAAAACCTTGGTCACCCATATCGAATGTTAGCGTAAATAAACACTCATCCTTACGATGAACACCGTAATTAAAGATGAAGCTTCCACAATCTATACTAGCCTTCCATAACTTGAAAACACTACGTTGCTGGAGTATAGACTTAGGAGGTAGCATACGGATGATATCTAGTTGAACATCCAGTGGGATATTGTCAGACATATTTTTTAAACAAAAGCAGAAAGATTGGGATAAAGATATGAAGTCAATAGACCAAAAGAAGAAAGAAAGATTTTGTTAAATAAATTGTATTGAAGAAAGTGATTGGGAACAGAAGACATTAAAGGACATGTACCGTGATGTACTTTTGGGCAACCAAATATTATATTCTGCTATATAGCAAATATTAATAAAGTATACATAACCAATATAGAAGTGGTTTGCAAACCATAGCCGTTTTTGTATTTGTGCACGGGTATTTACAAAAGAAATGTCGTTGATTTTAAAAATAAATAATAATAATCGACTAATATATAACACAAGCAAAAATACATATAGTAAAAGTTGAAAGAAAAAGACTTCACAAGTGAACATTTGACAATAATTATGGGTCAAACGGACATTAAGGATCGTACCTTGAAAGACGGCTATCAATTTGTGCATTCAACCTTGTGGTTCCAGAAGTATTCAAGCATCCGTTCACGGTAAGCTAAAGCCCAATCTGCATCGGCTGGTCTAAACAGCCACATCAAATCAACCCACACATTCAAGTGCTGCGGACATATAAAAAGTACGTCCAAACGGCCCTTTTAGACTCAAAATAGTAGATATAAACTTCAACAGCTACTTGAAAAGCTTAAGATAAGATATAAAAGCTTAAAGGTTAGAAGTACTTGTATGCTAGAGAAAATTAATTCAAACAATACCTTAAATATCATAGAAAATAAGTCCTAACAAGCTATAGTTGCTCCATTTGCAAATCAATGTCACACATTCAGAACACCATTCCTCCAAAATATATCTAGAGTATAAAAGAAGATATAATAATTTAGATACAATAATCAATACCGAGCCTGATTCACATGTTTTTTAGCAGAACATAATTGCATCAAATTAAGAAATTTACAAAACCTGATTTTCGGTTTAGGGGTGATAACCCTAATTTTGACTTTCATCAAGGGAACAACCACAAATGCAAATTTAACTAAAATTATAGATTAAATCGAAGATAAAACACATTAAGTAGATAATAATAAAAGATTGTGTTTGGATACGAGAAATTTTGAGAGGATTCCTTTTTTGACACTTAAGTAGATAATAACAAAAGATTTCTTCAGGTGATTTGAATTACCTGTAACAAGAACAGGCCACTGCAGAAGAAGGTTCAGTTGTGTGGTCGTGCCGCCGGATGGTGGTGGCGAGTGTGGAGGTGCGGCCGGATGGTGGTGGCGTCGGGTTGTTGGGTGGTTGTGGTGGTGTTAGTTGTGATGGTTTATGTGGAGCACAAGAGGTGTGTGACTGTGTGAATATGTGTTTTGTGCCGGCGTTTGATTTTTTTTTTTTTTTTTTTTTTTTTTTTTTTTTTTTTTTTAATGTAAAATGACAAAACTATCCTCTTCTATAAATACAAGTTGCCCAAAAAACATAAAGATGCCCAAATAACAATACAAGTTGCCAAAAAAATAATACGTTACAATACATGACATATACCTTCAAAATACGTACTTCTGTCATAAGTTGTCGGACACATGGCAGCCCCTGGTTGGGTCCAAGAAAATCGGTGGGCAACCGGTCTATTTTCAAATTATAAAAAGGTGGGGATTGAGTCGTAGAGTAGCAACGTACTTTTCCAAGTGTCCCATTCTGGTACGTGTACTTTTCTAAGTGTCCCGTTCTAGTACGCGTACTTTTTTAAGTTGTAGAATAGCAATATACTTTTCATAAGTGTTCCAATTTAGTACGTGGGATGACGTACCAAATTGGAACACTTATGGAAGTAGGACGTACCAAATTGGAACACTTATGGAAAGTACATTGCTATTCTACAACTTAAAAATAAATACACGTACTAGAACGGGACACTTATGGAAAGTACATTGCTATTGTACAGCTTAAAAAAAGTACACGTACCAGAATGGGATACTTGGAAAAGTACGTTGTTATTCTACGACTCAATCCCTAAAAAGGTGTGGTCCGGAAACTGATATGTTTCAGAGCGCCTGATCTATTTGACTAATTTTCCCTTATTAAAATCCCTTCATGTTTCAATTAAGTACTGTATATATTTGTTTACAGCTAAATTGTGACTTATTGTTTATTTTAAGAGTTTGGATCCAGATTGGTACCCATGGAAGAAACTGAAACATGTAAATTTGCTTTTTCCGATCTAATTTTCTGAACATGCGTTATGGTTTTTAGGAGCAAACTTGTGGAAATATGAATTTAGATGTGAGTATTAATATATGCATATTTTGCATATCTTGAATGATAGTATCCATGGCAAACCGAACCTCTTGGCAACAAACTCAAAACAACAATTACTATACCCAATCCTGCCAAATAGATTGGAGGATACAAGTTACCGAGACAACATATTCCTTTATGCGAAATACTATGAAATGATTAACTGTAATGTTGTACATTCAAATGATTTTTTTTTTTTTTTTTTTTTTTTTTTTTTTTTGAAAGGCGTACATGCAAATGCAAATATTACTTAGATAGGTTTATGAACATTGTGATATCTTTACTTGGGACAAACTGACAACCTTTCATGGTAAATTTGACCAAAAATAATGATGACTTACACCCATTAGTTGACAAAACTTTGTGACGAAAGAGGTCGTCAAAAATTTTAGTGACAACGCCATTTTTGTTGGAATGTTTGAATTCCTTGATTATTATTAAAACATTACAAGCAATATATAGATTACAATGGAGGGTTCTAGACTCCCCCGCAGTTGGAGCGGGAGGAGGCCGAACGCTCAAACTGGATCGAAACTCCTCAAACAAGGCTGGAGGAAGCCCTTTGGTGAAGATATCGGCATACTGGTAACGAGAGGGCACATGTAAAACACGAACCTGACCGGCCGTGACCATATCGCGGACGAAATGTATGTCAATCTCAATATGTTTAGTCCGTTGATTTTGAATAGGATTAGAAGAGAGATATATAGCACTGACATTATCACAATAAACAAGCGTTGCGGATGATAAAGGAGAATGCAGCTCACGGAGCAAATTACGAATCCACGCTATCTCAACAACAACATTAGCAACCCCTCGGTATTCGGCTTCGGCACTAGAACCTGAGAGAGTGTGCTGACGCTTGGAGGACCAAGATAATAAGTTATCACCCAGAAAAACACAGTAACCTGACGTTGAACGCCGTGTAGAGGGACAACCCGCCCAATCAGCATCTGTATAACCAACCAGAGAAGTAGTCGATGAAGAATATAAATGTAGACCAAGATCTAAAGTCCCCTGAACATAGCGTAAAATACGCTTGAGAGCAGCAAGATGTGGCTCTCGTAGATCGTGCATGAAAAGGCATATCTGTTGCACTGCATAAGATAAATTCGGGCGTGTAAAGGTGAGATACTGTAGACCACCTGCAAGACTGCGATATAGAGTGGGGGCCTTAACAGGAACCCCTTCGGAACCCAATTTAGACTCCGTATCAACAGGTTTCCTAGAAGGGTTACAATTAACCATGTGTGCATGCTCAAGAAGCTGAAGGGCATATTTCCTCTGAGACAAAAACAACCCTGTAGGATGACGCACAACATAGATACCAAGAAAATAGTTAAGTGACCCGAGATCAGTCATATCAAACTCACTGTGTAAGGAAGCAATAATCTGTTGAAGTAGAGCAGTGGAAGAAGCTGTAAGAATGATATCGTCCACATATATGAGTAAGTAAGCAACCTCAGAACCCTGTCAAAAAATAAATAATGAAGAATCACACCGACTGTGGTAGAACCTGACCCATATTGCATAACCTGCAAATCGCTGAAACCAAGCACGAGCTGCTTGCTTTAGTCCATATAAAGATCTCTGCAAAAGGCAAACATGATGAGGGTAACGAGAGTCAACAAAACCCGGAGGCTGATGCATGTACACAGTCTCAGATAAATCGCCGTTAAGAAATGCATTCTTAACATCAAGCTGATGAACAGGCCACTGGCGTGACACAACAAGGCTAAGAACAGTGCGAGTGGTAGCCGGTTTTACGATCGGACTAAATGTCTCATCACAATCAATACCAAGTTGTTGACTACTTCCATTAGCAACCAAACGAGCCTTATAGCGGCTCAAAGTCCCGTCAGCATGAAACTTATGCTTAAATAACCACATAAAACGAACCATATTAACACCAGAGGGCCTCGGTACAAGAACCCAAGTAGCATTTTTAATTAACGCATTATACTCATCATACATAGCATTACGCCATTGAGGATCTTTTAAAGCGACAAAAGGAGATTTAGGTATAGGGGAAATGGAGGAAGTATGTAAAGTGAGGCGATCAACGGGTTTGACAATGCCCAATTGAGACCTAATGACCATGGGGTGACAAGTAAATTATGAAGGTGCAAAGGGCGATGAATAGTGGGAATAATGCTATGGCCGGTGTTAATGACGGGAATAGAATTATCATCACCAACGTGAACAGATGGGTATAAACGTTTATTAAAGAGAGTACTTAAATTACTTGCATTAGAATTTAAATGGGAAGAGGCACATGTATCCATGTTCCACGTCGGGTCCTGCAAAGTAAGAGTGCTAAAAACACTTGGAAGTGAAGTAGCTTGAGACGGGTACATGCCGGGTGCGGGACCAAGTATACTGGAAGAGGGAGTTGGTTGTGGGTATTGGGCTGCGTAATGTGGCTGTGTTTGTTGTTGGGCCAGATGGGGGTAATGGGTCAGTGGTGCGCTGGACTGTTGGTGAAATAAAGATGTAGTGAAAGCTAATGGGCTTGGCTGATGAACCAGTCTTGAAGGGATAGTGGGTTGTGCAACCAGTTGAGCCATTCGTGAGTTGTAAACACCAGGTGAATCCCAAGGTTGGCTTTGGTTATTATTTGATGTACCAGACATGCGACCAAGATTCCCCCTTGTGGTATTTTATGATTGAAGGCATGTTCTATTTCTGTGGTCGTGTATGAATTTACAACGGTTACCAAATTTACAAAAACCCTTTGCAAAATTCCGACAATAATCTGGGACATTGCTAGCCATTAATACTGAAACAAATAACTACCGACATAATTGATGAAAAACTTGCAACCGATACCAGCTATTATAATACCTTTGATGAATTGAAAATAAATAGCACAGGCGTCACTAGCTTGGTGTCAATTATTATAATATATGTTATAATACCTTCAATTTGGAGATAGAAACACAAGATGTGGACCTTTTGTCCTTCAATCATAAACCGCCAACAAGATGTGGACCTTTTGTCCTTCGAACAGATTCCTTCACTGCATATGTGGATTTTTATTTATTTATTTATTTATTTTTGATATAAAAGAAAAGGATAAGAAAAATTAGGGTTTTGGAGGGTTGGTGAAAACACAGATTTTGGACGATTTTTAGAGAGAAATTTGGAGAAGGATTAGATGGCTCTGATTACCATGTTGTGATGACTTTTTAAATTTTGTTTCTAACAAAATGAGTGATGGACCTATTGTGACGACAAGTGACAACCTCGGTTTACGTCACTAAGTTGGATTTGTGACGACTTTTTGTTGTTAGTGACGAAACACCATTTGTCACTTAAAGCATTTTTTCTTGTAGTGCGCTTGGTGGTGCACCGAACACTTCAACGAGAACAACTAAAGCTAGTTGCTTTTGTTTCTTTATTTGATTCAATAAGAAACATGACATGTTTAAGTAATCGGTCAAGTGTGCCAACTCTAAACTGCATTTATTCATAACTCGTACACAACCCATGTAACTTGTTAATTTATATAGGTTGATGGTTTAAACATATTACACATGTTAAATAGTTTTAATGCGTTGGCAAATCGATTGTCTAAGCTATTAACCCAAATAACCTATTTAACCAATTATAAATTTAACTTTTGATGCTTAGAAAATTAATGAACAGGTTGCGGGTCGACACGTGTAACTCGCCTCAAACCTAAACACTACTTGTTTAATAAACAGCTTACGTGATTGACATAAACACGATTTGTACCCTTTTTTCTCATGCTAACCTGTTTATTTAATGTCGGTCTCAAGTCATGTTCATATAGGGTCGGTAAAAAAATAAAGTGGTAGTGGTAGACCCCAAATGAAGAGGTTGAGGTTTGTTATGAGGGAGGGGAGTTTGTTGTGGTTAGTTGTGGAGATTTGTTATGCTGATGTGGCGCTGAGGTGGCAGTGATGAAGAGATTAACCTCCATCACTACATCTTCCGCTCTAAGAATCTTCAAAGGCTACACGGGAATCTTAATAGCTGACCTTACGTACATTACTTTGGTGTGAGAATCTCGAAGAGTGAAGTAATGCTATTGCTTTCGGTAACAAGTTTTGACGTTTGGCGTACTTAATTTCACTCGTGACCGTGTGAGATGGTGTACCGCGTATAAATACAACATACCCTTTGCTAGTGAAAAATAAATACAACAACCTCATTTCTTAATGAACGAACGTGAATAAGAAAATTTGTCCGTTTAAGCGTTCGTGTCTGTTTATTTGTTTGGTTAAAATCAAACAAACGAACATAAATAATGCTTCGTTCGTGTTCGCCTGGTTCGTTTACAACCTAAGACACTTCAAATCTTTAGTTTAAAAACCTTTAAAAGTAATGTACATGTGTGGGCGTGTATTATATATATAATCTAGATCAAATAAGATCAAACTTAAAGTTGTTAAAATAAGATCGAACTAAAATTTGACAAGAGATACTCTCCTTACAATAAAAATAATTTTTTTATTTACTACAACTAAAATTGTTAAAGTTTCGATAGATTTCTTTTTAAAATTTACGAAACCTAGGTGATACACTTTGATTAGAAGTTTAATGTGTATCATGTTTTTAAATGTGTATCAGGTTTTAAAATATTTATTAGTGTAATGTGTATTATGTGTATCACAAATCCAAACTCATGTATCATTTGGTTATTAGTTGCTAAAATGTTAATTTGTATTAAAATATTATTTTTTTGGTGTATGATTGCTAAAATTCTTATTTATAAATATTTTAGTAGTTTTTTAGATTTGATCTTATTTTTACAACTTTAAGTTTGATCTCACATTAACCCTCCCATATATATATTATATATATATATATATATATATATATATATATATATATATATATATATATATATATATATATATATAAGATCAAATAAAAAGACAAATATCCGTAAAAAGATAAAAAGATTTTTTTTTCAAAAAAATTTCTCGAAAAATTCCAAAAAAATTCCACATGATCGGGTATGATGGTGCATGAAAAAGTTGTGAAGGAATTTTTTTTCTAAAAGTTGATATTTTTTTAGAAAAAAAATTATGAAAAGATACGTTTGTGCATTAAATCGTTTTTTGTGCATCAAAAATTGATTTTTGCACCCAACTTCTTTTGGATTTTTTCATCAAAATAACATTGCGCATCTAACCAAAACAAGTTGAAAATTTTGTGCATCAAAGTTTTTTTGCGCCTCAAAATTCGTTTTTTGTGCATTAAAATAAACGTATCAAAACTCAAAATTATGAGAAATGTTTTCACAAAAGTTTAATGCACCAACATACCCGATCTTGTGGAATTTTTTTTGGAATTTTTGAATAATTTTTTAGAAAAAAAAAACAATCTTTTTATTGTTTTTACGGATATTTGTCTTTTTATTTTAACTTTACCCTATATATATATATATATATATATATATATATATATATATATATATCTCTATATTATATATAACAGGAGGCATTTGGAATTAATGCCACCTCAATGCCACCTCAATGACACCTCAATGCCACCTCAATGCCACATAAGCATTTGTTGTCCAACTAAGCATTTTTTTATCCACCTAAGCATTAATTGTAAAATTTCCGATTTTTATTAATTTTTTTTGGTAATTTTCGGATTTTTTTCAAATTTTTTTGAAAATTGTTTATAAAAAAGATGCCTTGCAAGGATTGAACCTTGGTTGTTTGGATAAATAACTTGTGTGTTTACCACTTAGGCAACAAGTTATTTTGATAATTATGTTGCATATTATAATCTATAAATGGCTATAATTATATTGGAATCATATACTAAATGCAATTTATCTACAAAAATTATATTAAGTAATTATCTTTTTTAAAACTTATTATACATATCTTTTCCTTAAATATATATTTTTTCTTAATTCATTCATTATATTTTTTTTACAGAACCCTCCTCTAATCCCTAAAACAATATCGACATAAAACAATTCATCAACCAACCATGACAGCCGAGGTATATATGATCGTTTCATTATGCATGATTTTAGATAAATACATGTTATGATCATCTATTAAAATTATAAGTTATAGGTTAATTGATTTTTTGCATTAGAGAAGCAAACGAGCTATTAACTTTTGACTGCTTTAAGACCACTTTTTCAATGTTTACAACCATCATATAATTCTTTATGTTTTCATGTATACTTGGACTGTTATGCAAGGGCATTTGCTAGCAGCAGGTTTGTATTTGGTTTCATATTTTTTTAATGGATCATCAGGGTGGGACGGCTCAAGTAAGATTCCAGCAAAAGTAGCAGTTCAGTGACGCCGCATGTGTTAAAAACTTCAGCCTTATAAGGCTAGGAATGGCTCACATGGAGGTGACTCTGTATAAATGTAACATAATTAATATTTATGATGCTAATATTTATGTGTTTTTATTTTTAGGAATTGTCTATGTATGGTTTTTTGTTATATTCACCCACAACTTTTGCTTTCACTGAAATTCCAATACATGTATGCATTTGAAACCTTCAAAGATTACAAGTATCTGGATACACGGGTTCGTGCAGATGGAACTGTTGGAGAGTATGTTCAGTACCTTTCTTATTGTCGAGGCTAGGTCTGAATTCTATCTAATATATGTGCATGTGTATACAGGTACACGTGGACAACTTATGGGGAGGCAGTAACCGCTCGGTCAGTTCTTGGTTCTGGATTAGTGGCCCATGGAATACCAAGGCATGTTACATCTATAGTAGTATATCTTTCAAAAGTATATCTTGTCTTAAATTTTTTCCCGTTCTAACTTTCCAGTCCCGTTATTACTATTACAACAGGGATCATGTATTGGGTTATATTTTATCAATAGACCGGAATGGATAATTGTTGATCATGCTTGCTTTGCATATTCATACATATCTGTCCCTTTATATGACACACTTGGTATGTTTACTCAACTTTTTTTGTTTGACTTTCTTTATGTTACAAATGTGTAAAACTGTAGTTACTTCCCAATCTTGCAGGCCCGGATGATGTGAAATACATTGTCAATCACTCTTCCGCACAAGCGATATTTTGTGTGCCACACCATGTAAAAGGCTGTTGTAGTAGACAAACTTAAACACCCTTATTTTATATCAACAGATGACCCAAACGCCGCTTACTAAAATATAAAATCTTTGTGTATAGTTTGTATGCCATTTTTTTGTAATTTTTTTTTTAGTTGTATGGTTTTGGGTTTGTTTACATTGATGCTATGTTTTATTTGAAACTTTGTTTATAGTGTATGGTTTTTGTTGTGTTGACAATCAAAGTAAAGTCTACTACCATTCCACAGCAAAGGACACATGATATTGGACTGGTGAGGATGTGGTGTGTGTCTGAAGGTAAGTTAACAATTCTATACCTTTCTGAAACAGCCAAGTAATGGTGTTAGTAAGATTAGAGATAGATAAAATTCTGGATTGTGGATGCTGGAAGTTAGTACTTCAGCACAAGAAATAGCTCTCGGAGTTGATTTCACGTCAACGATTTCTTATGGTTAACCTTTGTATTCAAACTTCAGGTGAGGAAAATCATTCAAGGAAATGTGCGAATAGGAATTAATAAAGAGGAACTTTAACTGTGGTTGCACAACTGTTGGTGATGCGTCCTCAGAAAGCACAAGTTACCTGATCGCTGGTACAACAACTCTTGCGCTCCTACGAACTGCCTTTCCAATACTTATTCCCCGCAAAGACACGTCAGTTTTTAACAATCTACTAATTTATCATGTGGTGTATATGTATTGGTTAATGATTAAATATGTCTGTTTGTGGCAGGTGTCCAGAGTATGATGGTGCAGTGTTTGTGAGCGAATCACATAAGGGCGAATATAGCTACAGACTTGTGTTATCGTCAGTAATAGGGTAGTTATTTACAACCTACAAGAAAATAATCATCTAATAGTATGTTCTTTTTCATTATTGCCTAGACCATATCTTTATCTTAGTGTATTTTTTTCTTTGTTTTGTTCATAGGCAAAATGATCAGATTGTTCAAGGTAATGGAAAAGCGTATGAAATTGTTGAGAATTCTGCTAGGATGTCGAGAGAATAGTCCTACTTTTAATGTTGGCCATTAATGCGATTTAACTAAGGACATGAGACCCCTGATAGTACCTTGAAACCTAATCCAGATGAGAAACCCGAAACAGAGGATACTGTGCCAGGATTGTTACATGGTTACCAGAGCCTTATAGACAAGGGTGACGCCATTAAGGTCCATATCTTTTGCTTTAATGTTTGTCTTATTTTTCTTTTTCCTTCCTATTTTTTGTATGAAATAGAGGTGGAAATTTCTACTCATTTACTTATATATTGGTCAATTCAGGATATGTTCAATCTCTAATGGATTAAATGGGTAGAATTAAAAGTAAAACAAAATGAAGGGTACAAACTGGGTTGTGATTAGAGTAAAACGAAAGTTGTGGGTACACGTTGGTTTGCGATTAGAGTAAAACAAAAGTTGAGTGTACTCCATTAAGTGTCACATATTCACATTGATGGTAACACTAGACTTTTTGCAACAGGATATAAGTTTTTGGTACTGTACTTTAGTTGGATATGTGTACATGATGAAACTGAGAGAACAATCCCGTTTGAGCTTATCGTGTTGTGACTTATCACGTGATACAGGTGAGTAATACATGTGATTTTTTTTCTTCTGTTTTTCTACTGTGTGGTTCAATGTGTGTGTTCAGGGTGTGTGTTCAGGGGTGAGTTCAGTGACTGGGTCAGTCTTAATGGTTGAACTTATCTAACAAAAATTTTGAGGCGTCTCTAACTTAATGTCATTATCCATGCGTTTTTTTCCACCAATTATATGCAATCATAAAACCTTAATATCAATTGTTGCGATATACAAACCATCCTCAGTTACAGTTCCACCAATTGAATGCAACCATAAAGCTTAATACCAATTGTTGCGGTATAGAAACCAACCTTAGTATGGTGGCTGGAGCAGTAACCGGTCTAAAGTCGGCCAGAAGAGGTATAACTGCTTTAATTTAGGTTATTTTTTTTCTATCTTGATTGTCTTTTGAATTATAAATATTGATTGATTAATATGTATTTTCATTTTTATATTTATGTTCAATCTTTTTATATGGAAAGGCAAAAATGGCTTCTGCGATCGATGATATCTAAACGGGTGTTTGGGGTTGATTTTGAAACTAAGTATTGCGTTTTCTGAATGTTTGGGACTGGTTATTCAAATATAATGATGATGAATAACTGGTAGTGACAAAGTTTTTTTCAATATGGAGTTGCTTATATCAAAATGTAGATACTTATATGGGTAGATTTATTAAGGACTCCAAAGTACTCCATGATATTTGTGACTTTTTTGGTTTACAGGTTTAAGTAACAATGGCAGTCATGGATCAGCTTAAAAGTTTTGCAAGCCGCAGCTTCAGAGTGCTAGCCAAGCATTGTAGAAACTATGAAGTTTCCATAGTTTTTGGTTGGTGAGTTTGACCTCAAACGCGTACTGAGTGAAGGCACTATTGCCGATTTGGCACCATGTAATCAATGATTGATTTATTTTCTTGACAAAATCCGAATCTCTATATTATGCAATTACCCCATAAGTAAAAAAGTTTTTATGGTTTGGGTTTAATTTGTATGAGATGTATATGAATTTTGATGTTGAGTATGTGACTTATGATTATTTTGGGTTTTTATTATGTGATGTTGTTGTAGCTGTCCAGCGCAAGGAACAATTTACAGTTTGTTACATTTACCAATGTCACAATGGAGTCAGATAAATGCCACATGATAGTGCAGCGATTATTGACCACACCACCATGTTCTATTTAAAGGTAACAACTTCTTAAGTAAATTCTTGATAGATCTAATATAACTTATTACATATGCAGTTAAGCCTTGATCCATTTTGTGCAAGAGGATTTATGTTGTTGTACTGCCACTGCCGAAGCTGCCTTGCAGTCTCTAAATTTAAATGTGAGGTTTGTTTCAAAATGTTAGTATATTTTATGATACAGGAATCTTTATATAATGTGTGGAGAAGTACCTCGAAAGTAAGGGATTTAGTAGCTGCAAGTTAAAGAGGATTCAGCTCGATCAGTTGAGACTGAAGCTAAAGCTTTACTCGGTTTTAAATAAAGTACTTCATTTTCAATAATGTATCTTTTAAATACTACATCAAATTTTTGCTTCTTTGGATATTATAGTTTTTGGCTTATTACTTTTCCTTATTAGCTACTGTATGTCTTTTTACAACATGTGCAGCTCCTTAAAGATGAACAAACTTGAATTGCCTAGGTGAACTAAGTGGAGACTGCTACATAAAGTCTTTTACAGATACCATTGATTAAACTATTTATGTCTAAAACCCGGGCGTGCACGGGTCTTATAACTAGATAGTTGCGTATTATTTGTCTCGCTATAGAGGTAGGTTTAGAAATCGATTCTGACACTAATAGTGGGTTCTGAAATGTTTGTCTTAACATACCATTGTTGGGACACTTGCTGCTCATAAAGAGGTATTTTTGTCTATTTTTTTGAGGTTGCAATTTTAGCCCATTTACTTATGAATGGGTCAATACGAATATTATTTGTAAACTCTTTTCTACTACAATTTAGTAGGCAGTTTACTCTTATGCATTGTGAACTCCTAATTGACATTGGTTAAACTCTTATATTTAATTTATACAATTGGTTGATTCGAGCAAAGATCAAATGGGTTGAAAATTGACCCATTGAGGATTTTGGGTCCTGTCAACTATTTATCAATATTAATATCTATTTATTCTAATAAACATGAGTTGAAAAAGACCGTTGAGTCACGCTGAGGCAAAGTTGAAGCCTTTTGTAAAGAAGTGTGAGTTTCGATAATGAAGTTAAACGAAGGTAACAGTGTGAACGTATTATATATGACTTCTTTTTTGTTTAATTATCTTCATAATACCTTAGTTTGAGTCTTCAAATTTATTACATTCGGAGATCATATTGTATTAGATGCATTCCACAGATAAATAACTAAGAGTGGCGGTTTGAGACAAAACAGTTCTCATACGCTTATGAATGTGGGTTTGATAATTTTTATAAAAATGTATTTCAGTTAACAAAAAAAACAAACAAAAAATTATAAGTCATGCCCGCCCATTGGGCGGGCTTCGAAATCTAGTATATATATATAGGGTAAAGTTAAAATAAAAAGACAAATATCCGTAAAAAAGGATAAAAAGATTTATTTTTTGAAAAAAATTTCACAAAATCGGGTATATTGGTGCATAAAACTTTTGTGAAAATATTTTTTTATAATTTTGAGTTTTGATACATTTTTTTTAATGCACAAAAAACGAATTTTGATGCGCAAAAAAATTTTGATGCACAAAAATATCAACCTGTTTTAGTTAGATGCGCAATGTTATTTTGATCAAAAAGGTCAAAAGAAGTGGGGTACAAAAACCAATTTTTGATGCACAAAAAAACAATTTAATGCGCAAACGTATTTTTTCATAATTTTTTTTCGGAAAAATATCTACTTTTAGAAAAAAGTTTTTCACAGCTTTTTCATGCACCATTATACCCGATCTTGTGGAATGTGTTGGGAATTTTTCGAGAACTTTTTTTGAAAAAAAATCTTTTTATCTTTTACGGATATTTGTCTTTTTATTTGATCTTTATCGGATAAAGTTTATCCTATATATATATATATATATATATATATATATATATATATATATATATATATATATATATATATATATATATATATATAGTGTAGAGTTATTGTGAGAACCAAATAAATTGCGAGAACTGCGAGAACCACCTTTGTACTCCTAATTATGCATAGTGTATATCATGTCAATGCAAGATGGCATTTATGTAAATATCTGTAACTTATTTTTGAGGAAAAAATTAAATTAGAGGCAAAGTGGTAATTTAATTCCTCCTTAAAAATAGCATACTATCCTTATTTTTTTTCAGAAATCTGCAATTCTCCTATTAACTTACAAACTGCCAACCTCTCTACCTTCTCTCTCATCTTTCTTCCTAACCACAACCCTAATTGATCCATCCATTATCACCTTCTAAAAAAAATGATGAAGGTTTTGAGACCGCCTCCTTCCCAACAATGAATTTATGTTGTGACCTTTTTCCAGATCTGACCATTAGGTTTTGATCACCGATTGAAGGTTCGAATTATACATATATATTGAAACTGACAATTAGTTTTTTATTGTGTTCCGATTTCGATTATCTTTTGTAAATGATTTTTATTTTTGTGTTTTTGTGAAATTAGTTTGAATATATAATTCAATGATTAATTTTAAAAGGAAAAACAAATCAGGAAAACACTTATTAAATCGTTTTTAACCACACGAGTTATAATGAAAATTGTTTTTATAAATATTTTTAAAGCCACGAAACCTAAGTCATTTCTCATATCAGATCTGTGTTAGGGAAAAAAAAAAGAAAGGGTGGTTTATTTTTTAATTTATGTTGTGTATGTTTGGTTTATGGTTTTGTTTATTTTTGTGTTTGTGTAGTACCCATCACCGGCGCCGCTGCTACTGTCCGACCCACCACCACCGCCGCTGTCCGACCCACCACCGGTCACTTTTGGTGTTGCCGTAAGTGTTCTCATGTATAATGTGTTAATGTTTATGATTTGATAAGTGTGTTTGTAATTGTTTGTTGTGATTTGGTCAATTTAGTAATGTGACTAAAATAGTGTTAAGATATACAATTAATGATGTTCTTCTCATGTTCCTGATAAAAAGTAAAAAGTAATGTGATAATAGTTTTCAAACAATTATAAGTTTAAGACCATGTGGTGGTAATGGTTTTGAAAGAAAAATAATGGTTTTGGTTCATCTGATGTTCATGTTCTTCGTCCTCGTGATTCGCATTCTTCGACCAGTTTTAAGTTGTATATAATAATGATGTAATTTGTGAATGTGGAACTGTTTGTATTGTGTGGTAATAGCATGACAATTTGCATCAGTTTAAAATGTGTATAATGGTTTATGGTTTTGATTAGTTTCATGATAATAGGGGTTCGTTTTGCTTGCTTAAATTTCTACTTAGAGGGTACAGTTGGTGCTGCTTATATTCAGCCCCTAAAGGGCGTTTTGTTGCTGATTTTTCTGCACAAACAAGGGTGTTTGGTGCTGCTTATATTCAGCCCTTAAAGGGCGTTTTGTTGCTGAATTTTCTGCACAAACAAGGGTGTTTGGCTTTGGTTATTTTCAGCCCCTAAAGGGTGCGTTTGAATCTGTTATTTCAGCCCATAAGGGTGCAGTTAGTTCACTTATTTTTTGTCCCAAAATGGGTGTTTGGTATTACAAGTGGCGTCGTTTGGAATTTACTTATTTGGTCCGATTCATTAGGTGTGCCGAGGGGATACATTTGTTTGAAATTGTATACTTCACAGCAGGTATAAATGGTTTTTGTGGTAATTAGTTTACTTTGCGGTTATTGTACCAATTAGTTATAGTTTTGGCTCTCTAGTGAGTGTTTATTTTTTTGTGAGGCCCTGCTTCAATTATTTAGATTTTTTGGTTCTCTAGCGAACGCTTTTGGTTTGGTATCGTGAGTTTTATTGGTTTGCGAATGGTGGAATAGACAACGGTTCAAATCTTACTTTTATTGCACATATCGTCTCAGTGTGCACATGTGTTTTTGAGTGTGCATATGTGTTTTTACAGTTCTGAATTTTAAACCTTCTATGCATATGTGTTTTTACAGTTTCATGAACTTGTTTCTTTTGTTTAATTTCAGCTGTTATGGAAAGGATTGTGTACAAGGATTAAAAACACATGTGTACATATGCCTACAAAGAGATCGAGAAATCGAGAGTGGCCAATGAGGAAATTGAGGAAAAACACATGTGTACAAAGAGATCGAGAGTGGCCAATGAGGAAAAACACATGTGTAAAAAGTGGCCAATGAGGAAAAACACATGTGTACAATGAGAAAATACAATTTATGTAATAAAACATATTTATGTAATATTTTTAATAAAGTTGTTGTTTGTATAAAATTGCATAGATGTATTAATAAAGTTTTGTTGTTTGTATACATACTTATGTAATATTTTTATAGATACATGTGCAAATACAAAACACCTATGCAAAAAACGGAAAATACAATTATCAAATAATGCAAAACACATGTGCACACAATGTTAAAAAAAAAAAAAAAAAAAAAAAAAAAAAAAAAAAAAAAAAAAAAAATTCCTAGAATTACTGGAACTAAAAAAACGTTTGTTTGTAAAAAAAAAAAAAAAAAAAAAAAAAAATCCAAATGTAAAAGAAAATAATTTTACCATTATACCCTTTTGAATTAAATTATACAAATTAATATAAGAAAAAATCTGATTGGTTGATGCTGGTTCTCGCAGTTCTCGCAATTTATTTGGTTCTGAAAATAACACTTCCCTATATATATATATATATATATATATATATATATATATATATATATATATATATATATATATATATATATATATATATATATATATATATATATATATATATATATATATATATATATACACACACACACACACACACACACACACATATATATATATATGGGGAAATCTTAGCTACACCAAGGGTGTAGCCAACTTAGCTACACCGCACTATAAACCCCCTCGGGTACATAGTGAAAAATAAGATAAAACCCTCACACACGTTGACAGTTGCATATAAAGTCATCATGTGTAGAATCAACTTTTATTTTTTACTATGTACCCGAGGGGGTTTATAGTGCGGTGTAGCTAAGTTGGCTACACCTTGGTGTAGCTAAGATTTCCCATATATATATATATATATATATATATATATATATATATATATATATATATATATGTGTGTGTGTGTGTGTGTGTGTGTGTGTGTGTGTGTGTGTGTGTGTGTGTGTGTGTGTGTGTAAATAAAAGAAATTTGTTAAAAAGACTAACTAATATGATATTTTTATTGAGACTTGAAACATTTTATAATATTCAAGATCGATCTAATTACACCAATCTTTTATATAATAAAGGAATTACATTATTTCGAAGTGATTTTGTCAATTCATTCTTATTGAAAAGACAATTGAACCAATAGGAGAGCTCGATTTCGCTACGTAAGCAAAATCATGTGATGTGATTGGTTAATAAAAGTCAAAATTAAATTAATTTTGGTCAAATTTTAATAAATTTTGTGGAGAAATTTGATTGATAAAAAAAACACATAAAAATATATGTGTCAAATTTGTGAAAACAAAAACTTAAAAAAAGATGAGCTAATTAATAAAACTTTAGTGGTTGAATTTTTAAAAATCATATAGAGTTAAGTGTAATATTATAAGCCTCCATATTTTTTAATAGCTTTGGATTATAAACAAATACCCCCTTATATTTGTATCCTTTATACTTTATATCAATTTTCATAAGATTATAAGTATCAACTTCTTTTACTATATACGTTCAATAAGGACTCATTTATTTTATTTTTCAAAAGTTTAACCTATATGGACACGAGTTTACATTTTAAATACAACTAAATTACTGAAAACGAAAATATAATTATCAAAATGTATGCACAAGTTACTTTAATATAAAAATAAATATATGCGATTGTACTTATAACAATGACTCATGTAATTCTTATTTATTTATATAAAGATATATAGAAAAATATTTTTAAAAAAGTTTAAGACGTATAATTTAACTTTATCAATGCTCATTATGTGTACAACATATTATCAGTAGTGAAATTTAAATAACAACATCAACATATTTGTCAGCTAAATAAAATTAAATCTTGAGTTACCTAACAAAAATTTTTACAAAAATTTTACCAAATTTTATTGGATATTAATGCATAATGAAAAACTCGTGCATAAGTATTAGTTGTACTTATATCACAATTTTCATAAGCAAATTCTTATATGTGTATATACTGAACTAAAATGTTAAAAATATTTGATTTATGTGTAAACTTCGTGCGTGCACGAAACTTATAACTATATAATTATATGCAATTATCTTTAAATACACAATATTCAGTATTAATACACAATATTTTTTTTTGTCAATACCCCGTGCGTGCACGGATATTATAACTAATTAAACAATGTGATAATTCACGCAATTTTGTTTCTTCACTCTTGGATCAATCCAACACGTTCGTCATTGTCTTCTTTCTCCGTATCATTTCTTATTTTATTACTAATCAACCAGGAAAACGAATAAAGCTATAGGCATTTGCCACAGTTAACAAATTAAAATGAACCAAAATCAATACTCACTTCTTTCACATCTGAAGCTTCCCTTGTCCTAAACTTTCCAAAATGAGTGTTGATTGGCAACTCTTACTTTTTATCCGAACACTCTAGTATACAATCTTCAAAAGCAACATATAATAAATGTACAACTGCTTAAAGCATAGTTTGAAGTGTGCAAATAAAAAATGAAAGTGTACAAATCATTAGTCTTCCAAAATGGATGATATAGAGCTTTTGTACCTGTGATACAAGTTTAAATTAGAGAAAAGTACAAAAATAAGCCAAAATCTTTTTTGAAGTCCCCTTTGTGGTCACTTTTTAACTCAATGTCCAAAATGGTCATGCGCAACCACTCGACTCCACAGCTCTACCCAAAATTCGCCACTGCGCAACCACTCGACTCCGCAGCTCCACCCACATTTCGCCACGTGTCTAAATAAAAGTACAAAAAGTACAAATAATAAAAAAAAAGGTACAAAAAGTGTACTTTCATTTGGACACGTGGTGAATTTCGGGTGGAACTGCGGAGTCGAGTGGTTGCGCATGACCATTTTGGACATTGGGTTAAAACTTGACCACAAAAGGGACTTCAAAAAAGATTTTGACTTATTTTAATATTTTTCTCTTTAAATTAATGCATGTGGCTTCTAACATATATATTTACTTAATATTATAATATTTTATAAAGTATTTAGGCATTTTTAAATGAAAATACTTAAAAATTCAAGTTACTTATTATAGAAATTTGTTAATACAAATAAGCCGTAAAAACGTTTATTTATATTTTACGATCTTCTAATGTTTTGTCGATAACAAACGTAAATTCATTTTAACGAAACAAATAAAATACGTAAATGGTTTGAACTAATAGTTTCTAACATATTCACATTTTCACATAAAATACTAAAACAAGTATAAGTGATTTTATGATTTAATATTACATATGTACAACAACTAGTGTTTACATATTTGGGTAAAATATACACATAACTAGTATGTAGTATATTGGGTAATATAAATGGGTAGAAACTTAAGTATCATAACCCATTGGGCAAATACATTGAATGTAGTTGGGTACAACCCAAAGCCCGTGACCCATGGAGCTTGACTCATAACCCATTGCATGACATCATGCTTATATCATACATGGATAATATCCATAACCCATGGATCAACCCATACCCAAGTGACTAAGTGCATTGCACTCAAGAGATACATTGTATCTAGCCAAAGATCCATGGATCAACCCATGACCCATGACCCATAACCAAAATACCCATGGGTAAAAGGGAGCGTCCCACGGATCCCTAGCTTTACGCTAGACGGATCCCTTGTGGAAGGGATCCGTGGGATCCGGGGAAGAGTAGATTTTTTCCTCTATAAATAGTGAGCCATTTTTTCATTGTTTCTCACCCCTTTCTAACATACTTTCCCCTAGAGTTGAAAACTCTCTAACCTCAGATCCAAGAGATCTATGTTTGTAGTTTTGTTTTTGTGTGATCTTCTAGGTTCCTCTTAAAGGTGAGATCACCACCTTTTGAAGTCGAGCAAGCTCAAGTCCATGAGTTGCCATGCTTCCTCATCATCAAGACTACTGAAGTCTTCTTGTTGATGATTGTTTATCTTTTCCTAAGAAGTGTTGAAGACATTTGTGAAAGGTGTCTCAAGTGTCAAGACGAAGATATTAGTGAAGGGTGTCTGTCGTCCACATCATTAGCACTTGTGGTAGGTGCTTAGAAGTCAAGACAAGAAGCATTAGTGAAAGATGCTTATAAGTCAAGACACAAGACATTAGTGAAGGGTGTCTTGAAGATCTAGTTAAAGGCATTAGTGAAAGGTGCCTTAGATATACATTTGATATGGTGTGTTTCGATGTACAAGATAGATTAGTACTAGATCCAAGGATATTGATATCCTTGATGATGTTGTAGAAAGGAGTTGATCTCCTTTGGAATTAGTTGTTGGTGTAGTGTTGGGTAGTAGTTCCTCCATTGCAATGGAACTAGGTGCTTAGCCTAGTACCTAATAAAGGGTAGGCGACGTTGTGTAGGTGTGGTTCACCTTGGTGTGAAAGAACTAGGTACTTAGCCTAGTACCTTATAAAGGGTATGCGACGTTGTGTAGGTGTGGTTCACCTTGGAGTGAAAGAACTCGGTGGTTAGCCTAGCACCGGAAAAAGGGTAGGCGACGTTGTGAACGCTTCTCCGCCATAAGGAGATTGGTGTAGTGATTACTAACTCTCGAGTAGGTGACTCGGGGAGTGGAGTAGGGCAAGGAAGGTGTCCTTGTAGTCGAACCACTATAAATACTCGCGTTGTGGTTTTGTGCTTCTTACTCTTATCTTTTCATTACATACCTTTATATGCTTGTTTATCAACATCCAACACACACGTCCAAATTGTTGTTCCCCGTCCACTATCGTTTAAAAGAGTTTAAGTATATAAAACAAGTTAATAGTGAACTTTGACTGAAATTAACATAAGTAAAACACACAAGGTAATTTTCAACATCATATTCTTATTAGAAATAAATCAACAAAGAATACGTTACCCAAGTACTTGCGGAATAGTACTTGGGATTGAAATGACAAAGTTTGGTGACTCCTCTCTAAGCTCAGGCTAAGTCTGAGCACAACCCTTAGAGCTCACCGAGCTATCTCAGGAACTAAGTTGTATTTGGAGGAGTAAAAAGATGGCTTGCGTGTGTTTGTTTTTACAATTCACAAGCGTTACATTTTCACTCCATCTCTTATGTTATTTATTCATGTATGATTTTTGACTCTTTCCTAAGTGACAAACTAACATCATACAGAAGACAAAATACTGATGTATTTTGTCTCTGTTTACAAAGACTATTCTAGGTAAGAGGCAAGACTACTTTCCTAAGTTCAGTGATGACACTGAGCCTGATCTTTTGCCATTAAGGGAAACTTTACTTTGGTTGATAAGGACTTCGTCTTATCTGATTCAAACTTATCCCGCCTTGTCACGGTCTTTCTTCAGTCTTTACATCCTTCAGTCTTCTACTTCAGTTTGTCTTCAGTGTAAGAGTTGGAGAGGAGTCTTAGGGATTCAGTGAGTTATTGTCATCACTCACTGAATCCATCATCTTCTTCTTGACTCAGTCTTCACCCTTTAAGTTCCGCCTTACTGAGTGAAAAGACTTCTTCTTCGCCTCGTACTGAGTATCCTGAAGATGACTCACTGAGAGACTATGCACTCAGTGACCTGTTAGTGTTTAACGGACTAAACACTTGGGCTATTTTCTATTCAAATCCTAGATTAAGGGGTTTGGGTATTTACTGAACCCAACAGTCTCCCCCTATTTGGATATACAAATAGCCTAAGTGGTTGATCAGTGTAAGTGAGCAAATGGCTTCTTCTTACACTGAATGTACTAATGAATACAATAAGGAAAACTAAGTATTTTAACAAAACATACATCGTTTATTGATCAAATTACTGGGTTCCTATCACTAGTACAAAAGATAAATCAAAATGATGTCAGTCCAGATGAATTCCCAATGCTTCAAGCTTGACTTTCTTGGTGATGAGTGTTTCTTTGTCAGGATGGTCTCTTATCTTGGCATTCAGGTCTTGACAGAACCTGATGTTTGCTGGGGTTTGGATCTGAGAGGCCACTGGTATGTAGCTCAGCATTGCAGCTACACCAGCCTGATCAATATCACTCCATCTTTGAAATTCTGGGTTTCCATAGACATCAATGTGGAATAGCCCTCTTTTAGGCTTCTCAATAACTAGACAGTTCACAAACTTAACACCTTCTGGTAGTTCCCTGTTGCATTCGAGACCAGCCACTTTTATCTCAGGCTGGAACTCAACCCTTTTTCTTTTGCCAGTGGATGATTGTGGTTGAGATCCTTGAGGTGCTGTTAAGGCAGGCTGAATTCTTAGTTGAGCTGGTGCATCCCTCAGCCTTTCATATCTTTTGCTGAGCATCTTCATCAGCTCCTTAACCGCCTTGTTCTGCTTCTTTTCAATTATTGGACTGAGTTCATCGAGTTCACTGATCCCAAAGTCAGTGAACTTTAGGGGATCATGAACCTCGAAGTGTCTTTTATCATCCCACCTGTAGACGTTCATAGCCAGTGGTTTAGACCTGGGAATGATTTTGACATCAGTGATCTTCTCAGGCAGCCTTCTGCTTGTCATTGACCAGTTGTAGTCGTCAATCCTTGCTTTCCTGATGGCAGCAGATCTTTTGTTCTTTTCTTCCAACTGTTTTTTCATTTCTGCCATCTTAGCTTCCTGAGCATCCTTAAACTTTTGTCCTGCCTGACCCTTTTGAAGCTTCTTTGGATCAATTCCCACATTCTCAGCTTCTTCGGCAATCACTTTAACCAGTGCTTCCTTACTCTTCTTATCTTCCTCGGCTTGTTTCAATCTCCTTCTTTAGCGAGATATTTACTTAGCTGTTGAGGTGTGAGAAGGTATTCAGTGTCACCGATTTTGTAGGGAATCTTCTCAGGCTCAGCAATTGTCATTTTGCCTTTTCCTTTGTCCTGGCCTGAGGAAGATGATGCAACCAGGGGCGGTGTTGTTGTTGATGTTGGTGTAATCACTGTTAGTGTTGTTGTAGATGTTGGTGGTGGGATTGATGAGATAGGTGTTGCTGAGACTGGTGTAGATGATGATGTTGGAGCTGCAGATACTGATGATGTTGGCTCCCCCTCAGTGTGAAGAGGAGTTTCTTCAGCAGTATTCTCCCCCTCAACTGTTGCCGTAGCATTAGTGAGGGCAAGAGTTGGTGTTGGTGATGAGGGGGAAGGAGCTGCTTGACCCTTGAAGGCCAGATAAATTTCAGTGATCATTGCCTTCATATCGGAAGTATCTGTTTGAATGCCAGTGATCTTTGCTTCCAAATTAGCCTGCGATAATTCCAAGGCAGTCATCCGAGGCCTAAGATTCCAGGCCATAGAAGACGAGGCCTGAGCCAAAGTAGCCACCTGAGTATTCAAAGAGCCCAATGAGGTCTGAAGAGACTGGACTGAGGATTGAAGACCATGGACATTTGCAGATTGGAGCATATCTATCAGTTCAGTGAGTCGAGATGAATTTTTCACATACACCTCAGTGGCCTCCAGTACTTTGGCATTGAGCGTTGGGTCTTCTTTGACAGCATCCCTGATTTCATCAATGGTAACCCTACAAGTTTGAAGATGCTTTAGAAACTTAACCAGGTTTTCATCCAGCCTTAGAAGATGTTGGTACATAAGATCTCTGTGCTCATGAACATTTTCATTGAAGGTGAGCACATCGGATCGAAGATCAGCATAACTGGCAGCGGCTTCAGTGTGTTGATCCCATAATTTATCAGTACCCCTAGAATACAGCTTCCTTGAAGCTCTAGTGATCCACTTAACCAGGTATCTTTCAGTAAGTGGAAGAATATTATCAAAACGGTTAAATTCACCAGAGCTGGATGAGGAGGCTAAGTCATTGTCTTCAGGTAGAAAGGGTGACTCAGTATGCTCCTATGGATCAGGCTAAAGTTCTTGTTCAGATTGAACCTCAGTGTCCACGTCTTCCCCTACTGATAAAATAACTTCATCACTTTCAGCAGGTTCATCATCAGAACGTAGTAACTCAGCAACCTTAGCAACAGTTAACAAGGGGGTGGTGATGGGTTCCATATTAGCGGGTGGTATTGATCCCTCTGAGTGTTTGTCCCCCGTGGACCCCTCGGACACTAGTGGGAGTTTTCCAGTGCCTTCTCGGGAGTCAGGATTTGTTTTGGGTTCCGTATCGGCGGGTTGTTTCTTTCCCTTCGAGTCTTTGTCCCCCAGTGACCCCTGAGACACTGGTGGGTGTTTTCCAGTGCCTTTGGCGGAGTCAGTGATAGTTGTATCCCTATCAGTGGATTGTATCATTCCCTCTGAGTCTTTGGGATCGATCAGTGTGCCCTCAGACAAAGGCTTGGATTTGCTAATGTCATCACTGGGCGTTGTGGAAGGCGCTCACCTACCTGCGGGTTGTATGTTTCCCTCTGGATCTTGGGGAGTAGTGGTTGTGACCAAGGGAACTGACTGTGATGTATCAGTGTCCTTCGTTGTCACGGGGGTGGATGTTTCCTGGTCATCAGTGGGTTTCTGTTTAGTCTCGGGCCTTTTGTGCCTTTTAAGCTGTGTTCTTAAAGCCTCAGGGCCCTGGGACTTGGGTTTAGTCTTAGTCCCAGTCTGAGACTTCCCCTTTCTCTTTTTAAGAGCAGGGTTTGGAGACACTGATTCATTCTGGTTGTTTACAGCAACCATATGGGCCGTCAATTCAATAGGAGTGACAAGGGATGGGTCTTTTTAAAAATTTGATTGGCTCAGGATGCCTGGTAAAGCACCAAATTTTTCTTCCTGAGGATAATTTGAACCCAGTAACACTTGCAAAGCGCAAGAGACAAACCTAGGATACGAAACGTATTTCGTCCTAGTTTTACTTTGTAGCTTGGTTACGAGATCACTATAAATGATCTCCCCTATGTCGACAGTGACCCCATTCATCAAGCAGTATGCCATCATCAACTGAATAGAGTTAACTTGTTCAGTGGATGAGTGGTTCCCGTCGAGGACCTGAATCACAACAGTGAATAGGATCCTCCAAGCCACGGGAAATGAGCTTTTGGTGACTGGGGTCTTGTCTAAAAAAGTTGGATCTAAAACGATTAGTTTTAACCCATCCTTCACTGTGGAGGGTTCAGGATGGGCGACATAAACTCCTTTGTTATAATCCAACCCTGTTGAAGTGCAAAACGTTTTATAATCCAGGGTGAATTGTTGTTGCCCCCCGTGAAGACTGAATCTGATGAGATATTCCCTCAGAGGTCTGAGGTTGTTCTCATCAGTAGAGGGTGTCGGGTCAAAGGCCTTGGCTGTTGCCCAAAACTCCCTGAGGAGATTTTGGTAAACAATGGAGGGACACTGAACAAAGTCCGTTTTCAGTGGGCAATTAAACAAAAATTTCATAATGTCTTTGTAGGATGGGACAGTTTCAGGGTATTCAAAGTTGCCTATGACATTATTAGATTTAAATTCAACATTTGTAATATCCCCTACCCACTAAGAAGCAAACTGTAGAGATTGAGTTCTAGCCATTTCCATTTAAAAGATTTTAGGGTTTTAAAAATATTTTGACTAGAATAATCAAAGTTTTTTGATCTCTCAAGTTTGTGATGAAAAACTTTTGTAAATGTTTACAAGAAGGGTTTTCCAAAAAAGGTTTGAAGAGTTTTTGAGAACACACAAATATTTCTGGGTTTTAGAAATGATTTTGACAGAGTTTTGTTGCAGAAAATAATTTGTGTGTGTTTGTTTGTTTTAGAAGAGGGTATTTATAGAGTGGTGAGAAGGGTGGTTTGTGCACAAATGGGAATATTAAGAGTCAGATTTTGAAAAACGTTTGAATTTCCACATTTAATGCTACCACTCCATTACCCGCAATACAATCCGGTTTTTCAAGGGAACTGTTGCAGTGCACAGTAAAAGTGCACTTTTGCAGAGATAAAATATCAATTTGATATTTTTTGTGAGAAGAGGCATTAAATGCCAAGTGGGATGACAGTAAGACAAAGAGACATATATTCCTATATTAAATTAGCATAGTTACCAACCTAGGACATTTAAGTAACTGATACTTTGATCATTTAGTTACTCATTCAATGCTCTTTGTCAAATGTCAGGGACCCTGAATGAGTCTTACTCATTCAGTGAGAGGTTTATTTTGGGTGTTCAGGGAGGATGAACCATTTCAGAGAACTTACTGAGATTGGTTTTCAGATACCTGACTTTCAGTGTCAAGCATTCCCAATTTAGCTTTCAGTCTCCTGAAGGTAGGTTCATCCAAGGGTTTGGTGAAGATATCAGCCAGTTGATATTCAGTAGGGATGAAATGAAGTTCAATGTCTCCTTTCATTATGTGATCCCTGATGAAGTGATATATGTTATCAATGTGTTTGGTTCTTTGGTGGAGGACAGGGTTGTTGGAGATTGCAATAGCACTGGTGTTATCACAGAAGATGGGCACCATTTTGTAATGGATGTCATAGTCACTGAGTTGACTTTTCATCCATAATACATTGGCACAACATCCTGCTGCAGCTACATATTCAGCTTCAGATGAGGACATAGCCACTGTTTGTTGATTTTTAGCACTCCAACAAACCAGTTTTCCTCCAAGAAATTGACATGACCCTGAGGTACTTTTTCTGTCCATGTTGCAGCCAGCATAATCAGAATCAGAGTAACCCTTGCAATCAAACCCTGAGCATTTTGGATAATAGAGTCCAAGGTTTGGGGTTCCCTTTAGGTACCTGAGTATTCTTTTGGCTGCAGTGAGATGGGATTCTTTAGGATTGGACTGATATCTTGCTATTAGACAGACTGAGAATTGGATGTCTGGTCTAGAAGCAGTTAGATACATCAGTGAGCCTACAATCCCTCTGAAATGAGTTTGATTGACTGATTTGCCAGTGAGATCAGGTCCAAGGTTGTTAGGTGGGACCATTGGATTCTTCACTGAGGCACAGTCAGATATCTCATATTTCTTCAAGAGATTTCTTGTGTATTTCTCTTGACTAATGGATATTCCTTTATCAGTTTGCCTGATTTGTAGTCCAAGAAAGTATGTGAGTTCCCCCATCATGCTCATTTCAAACTTATTTGTCATCAGTTTTTCAAACTGTTTGCAAAGTTTGTAGTTTGTTGAGCCAAAGATGATGTCATCAACATACACTTGGACTAGTATTACATCCTGTTGAGTTCTATAGACAAATAGTGTGTTGTCTATCTTTCCTCTGACAAACTTGTTTTGTATCAGGAAGGCTGAGAGAGTTTCATACCATGCCTTGGGAGCTTGTTTAAGTCCATAAAGGGCTTTGTCAAGCTTGCAGACATAGTCAGGGAATTCACTACTCTCAAAGCCTGGAGGTTGCTGAACATACACATCTTCCTTGAGATCACCATTTAAGAATGCACTTTTAACATCCATTTGGTAGACCCTGAAGTTCATGTATGTTGCATATGCAAGGAAGATCCTGATGGCTTCCATTCTTGCAACAAGAGCAAATGTCTCATCATAGTCAATGCCTTCTTGTTGACTGTAACCTTTGGCTACAAGTCTGGCTTTATTTTTAATGACAGTGCCGTTTTCATCAGTTTTGTTTCTGAAAACCCACTTCATTCCTATGACTACTACATCATGAGGACATTTGATCAAGGTCATGACCTTATTTTTATCAAACTGTTGCAGTTCTTCTTGCATAGCCTGAACCCAGCTTGGGTGTTTTAGAGCCTCAGTGACACTTTTGGGTTCTATATCTGATAGGTAATCAACATATAGAAATTCATTGGCTGAAGCTGTAGTTAAATTAGCAGCCATGCTTCTAGTGAGCATGCCCTCAGTGGGTTCACCAATGATGTTTACAAGCTCAATGTCCTGAGATCTTGTCCACTTACTTTGTGGTCTGGGATCTGAGCTTGAAGATGTCACTGGGAGTTCAGATGTGAGTTCAGGTGCAAGAGCCACATAATCATTTAGATCATCTGTAGAGATGTCTTGTTTAGGTTGAGGTTCATGAGTTACAGGTTCCTGATCATTTGGATCAGTGTTTCCTATCCCAGCAGGGACTGACTGATTATCAATGAACTCACTGATAGTTGGTTGGGGTAGGTTGTGAGGTAAGACATAATATGAGATGTCAGCATCAGCTTGATATGAGGAATTGATTTCAGTATTGAACTCATCAGGAGGATATCTTGATGAGTTATTAATCCCTATTTCCTCCACTGAGGTATTGGTGAACCTGATGCTTTCTGAACTTTCATCAAAGGTGACATGAAAGGTTTCCTCAACTTGTTGTCTTCTGGTGTTAAACACCCTGAAGGCTTTGGAGATCAGTGAGTAGCCTAATAAATATCCATCATCAGCTTTTAGCTTTTGCATCAAATTTGCCTAGGTGATCCTTGTGGTTATGAATGAACACAAGACACCCAAACACATGAAAGTAGCTGATGTTAGGAAGTCTAACTTTGAAAGTCTCATATGGGGTTTTATTATGTCTTTTGACAATGATTGACCTGTTTTGAGTGTAACAGGCAGTTTTGACTGCTTCAGTCCAGAAATGCTTTGAGAGGGCTGAGCCATTTAACATGGTTCTTGCTGCCTCAATGAGAGTTCTGTTTTTCCTTTCAGCAACCCCATTTTGTTCAGGGGTATAAGGAGATGAGAAATTTTGAGAAATTCCTTTTTCATCACAGAAGCTTTCAAGCTCTTGATTTCTGAACTCAGTACCATTGTCAGTTCTGATTTGTTTAACAGTAATGTCATTCTGGTTTTCAATTTTTCTAATGAATGACATTATTGTATCAGCTGCCTGACTCTTTTTGGAAAGAAAGTATACCCAAGTGTATCTTGAGAATTCATCAACAATGACAAGTGTATACTTCTCATGCTGGATTGATCTGGGACTTACATGTCCAAAGAGATCCATGTGCAGGAGGTGAAGGAAGCTTTTGATGGAGAAATTTTGTTTGGTTTTGAAAGATGCTTTGTGGTGTTTACCTTTTTCACAGGCAGAGCATGGTTTGTCTTTTGCAAAAACCAGTGATGGTAAGCCAAGGACCTTGTTTTGTTTTGCCAGGTTGTTGATATTTTTGAAGTTTAAGTGAGAGAGTCTCTTGTGCCACAACCAGTTGATAGATTCAGTGGCTTTGGCAAAGAGACAGGTTCCATCTTGAGAAAGAGTAGACATGTCTAAGACATAAACATGATCTCTTCTAGGAGCTATCAAAACAACTTCTTTATTGGCATTGAAAATGGTACCTTGTTTGTCATTAAATTGCACAATGTACTTAGCATCACATAGTTGACTGACACTTATGAGATTGTATTTGAGACCATTGACGTAACCAATTCTAGAGAAAACTATTCCATTGCAGTTTACTGAACCATAACCTTCAGTGGGACATGATGAGTTATCACCAAATACTACCTTGGGTCCTGGTTCCTTTACATACTTGTGCAAATACTCCTTCACACCAGTCATGCTTCTTGAGCAACCACTGTCTAGATGCCAAATAGGCTCCCTGGCGTGTCTCTGCACAAGTAGTAAACTAAATTAGTTTCTCTTAGTGACCCACTTGCTAGTGGGTTTGGGTCTCAAGGTCTCTTTGAATTTTTCAATCGACTCATGGTCAGTGGTTGAGTGCATTGTGCTACCACAGGTTTTGCATTTAGAGACTGAGGAAGACTCAGTGATTTTGGGTTGTTTTGTACTTCTCCTTGCATGAATGACACTGTCATGTTGGGATGTCTCATGAGCTGGATTTCCACATATATCACAGCATGTGTTCATGAGACAGTCATTCTGATGATGATCATTAAACCCACAGTGAGGGCAAAGAGGAAAAGGTTTTGCTCTATTCATGAGAGCTGTTTTGGAGGATGAAGCATACTGATGACCAACTTTGGTATAGTTTGCTTTACTGACAGAGCTCACATACTGTAAGTGGTCTGCAGTTCTGTGATCATCCTTATTGCAGATCATGCAATAAAGGATTCTGTAGCAGTTGTCAGTGGTATGACTAGTGTAATGACACATCTCACACTTCTGCTTGGGTTTGTTGGTGGATTTTGATTTTGATGAGCTAGATGAAGCTGACTTAGTTTCCTTGATTGAATCAGGGGCTTTTCGATGGTGTCCATCTTTTCTGTCAGCTTCCTCACAAGCTCAGTAAGTTGCTGAATTTGGTCAGCTTCAGTGGGGACAGAGGATGTTGAAGTCTTAGTAGGAGTAGACTCTTGTTGGATTTGTTTTGTTTGTCTTTGCAGGATGGTTCTACCAAGTCCAGACCTTTCTTTTGGTGAGTGAGGATTGAATTTTAGAGGAGTAAGCTCAGAGCTTGGATCAGCACCCTGAAGAGGTTGCAGGGGTGGAAGCAGTGTTTCAGATTCTGCTTCAGACTCAGAGATGTGTTCAGTACCACTGGGCACATCAGGGAGTCCTAGCATGCTCTTAAGAGCTTGGATCTCAGGCTCAAGAATCCTTCCAGAATTGAAATTTGGAAGCTTACTCTCAGGATTAACCCTTTCAATCCAATCATTGGAATTTGGAGTTGTCAGCATATTGGTAATCATACCACCAGACACAAATGGTTTTGAACTTTGGTCTTTGTTTCGAGAGTCAGGGAGATGATCTTCACCTATGACTCTCTTTTTGCTACTGGGGGCACCCACAACATCAAAGACCCTGGGATTCTTAGCAGTCCAACTATCAAGAATATCTTGTTCCTTTTTAAGTTCATCTTGAAGAGCCTGATTTCTCTTAACTAGTTCAGTGTTTTGAATTTGCAATGTGACAGCCTCAAGCTTGGCTTGTTTTAAAATAAGCAGTTCATCTCTACACTTGTTTAATTCAAAACTTAGCTTGTTGTATTTTGAAAAAAGATTTAATCTTTGATCTTCTACGAACTTAAGGTCAACATTAAGATAATTCATATAAGACTGCCAATCAGAGTCATCATCCATAGAAAGTAAGATGTTTACCTTCTTCATAGTGATGTTGACCCATTCCCCGTTTCTGGCATGCTTCTTCCCAACAGCTAGCTTGTCCTCTTCTGAGAGGGCCATCAGTGCACTCACATGCACCATTTCATCATCAGATGATACTGGCTCTTCATCCCAGTCGAAGGTCTCAACAACAAGGCCTTTGTTTTACCCTGCACAGATTGAACACTTTTTGTTGTTTCTGAGGGACTGGCCTCGAGCAATGCAAGCTTAGCTTTGACTTTCTTATACTTAGCTTCAAAATCAACAGTTTTGTTTTGATCAGATTTGTTTTGAAAGTTTTGATGAGACTGATAGATCTTTGGTTGAAATTTGCTAAAGCCTGGGGACTGATTTGACCCTGATGGTTTATAAGAGGGTTCAGAAATTGTTTTTGAAAAACAGTCTTTTGAAAAATGACCTCTTTTGTGACACTTAAAGCATTCAGTGTCCTCATTTGCTTTGGCATTTGAAAAACCTTTGTTTCTTTTTATAAACCTTCGAGAGTTAGCAAGGAGTGCTCTTTCCTGAAATTCAGTGTTCAGGTCATTTAGGTACTCCTCACTTGATCTCTCATCAGGCTCATCATCAGAATTTTCCTGAAAATCTTGAACAACATTGTTAGAATAGAAAGCAGTTGATATTGGTGACGAGGTGGTGGTCAGGGACTTCTTGACTTCATGAGACTTCTTTAAGTCAGGGTATCGTCTGTTGATGAGGTTTTCCTCATAGACAAATTTCCCATAAATTTCAGGAAGCTCAAGATTTTGGATATGATTAGCATTCCTAAGTCCCTGAGAGAAATTCAACCACTTCTCAGGGAGACTGTAGACAAAACCAACATTGATTTCATGTTTTGACAACTTAACACCATCATTTGACAGTTCATTTAAAAGAGTTTTGTACCTGGTGTAAGTTTGAGAGAGAGTTTCTGAGTCCTTAGCCATGAAAGTGTTATACTCAAGTTTCAGGTCCATTATCCTGTTTTCCTTGGTATCAGATAGTCCTTCATGACTATGAACTAGGTCATCCCAGGTTTGCTTAGTTGTACTACAGCTTATAACAGACTCCATAATATCGTCAGGAAGACAAGATATTATGATACTTTTGAGTCTTTGGTCCTGGTTGACCACTCTCCTTTCATCCTGGGTCCACTGAGCTTCAAGTTTGGGCAACCCTTCAGCAGTCTTTAGGACAAATGGACCTTCATTTATACACTTGATATAATAAGGTTCCATCCCAATCAAATAGCAAAGCATTCGCTTTTTCCATTTGTTGAATTTGCCAACTTCAAGTCTAGGGGCAACAGCTGAATAAGCTCCACCCTTTTTATCGACTAGTTGGGGTACATCAATTTCAGCCATTTATAAATAGCCTTGCTCTGATACCACTTGTTGTTCCCCGTTCACTATCGTTTAAAACAGTTTAAGTATATAAAACAAGTTAATAGTGAACTATGATTGAAATTAACATAAGTAAAACACACAAGGTAATTTTCAACATCATATTCTTATTAGAAATAAATCAACAAAGAATACGTTACCCAAGTACTTGCGGAATAGTACTTGGGATTGAAATGACAAAGTTTGGTGACTCCTCTCTAAGCTCAGGCTAAGTCTGAGCACAACCCTTAGAGCTCACTGAGCTATCTCAGGAACTAAGTTTTATTTGGAGGAGTGAAAAGATGGCTTGCGTGTGTGTGTTTTTACAATTCACAAGCGTTACATTTTCACTCCATCTCTAATGCTATTTATACATGTATGATTTTTGACTATTTCCTAAGTGACAAACTGACATCATATAGAAGACAAAATACTGATGTATTTTGTCTCTGTTACAAAGACTATTCTAGGTAAGAGACAAGACTACTTTCCTAAGTTCAGTGATGACACTGAGCCTGATCTTTTGCCATTAAGGAAAAGTTGACTTTGGTTGATAAGGACTTCGTCTTATCTTATTCAAACTTATCCCGCCTTGTCCCACTCTTTCTTCAGTCTTTACATCCTTCAGTCTTCTACTTCTGTCTTCAGTGTAAGAGTTGGAGAGGAGTCTTAGGGATTCAGTGAGTTATTGTCATCACTCACTGAATCCATCATCTTCTTCTTGACTCAGTCTTCACCCTTTAAGTTCCGCCTTACTGAGTGGAGAGACTTCTTCTTCGCCTCGTACTGAGTATCCTGAAGATGACTCATTGAGAGACTATGCACTCAGTGACCTGTTAGTGTTTAACGGACTAAACACATGGGCTATTTTCTATTCAAATCCTAAATTAAGGGGTTTGGGTATTTACTGAACCCAACACAAATAGATTGACATAAGTCGATCTAAATAGTTTAAAAAGAAGTTTTAATTGGCAAAACTATTCAACCTCCCCTTCTAGTTTTCCACAATTGGCATCATAGCTTCGTTACCAAGTTTCTTAAAGTATATTGTACTTTAAAAACTTGATACGATCCATGGTTAATTGAAAACTACAAAGAAAGTTTTTCATAAAAACAAACACCATGTCTTTTAAAACTATTTGTTTAGATATTGATTTGATAACAACATTTTTCTTATTCACTATTTCATTTAATTGCACTAATCTTCTTTGTCATGTTGATTAGTTAAAGCTCACATCTATCAAGCCATAGGATTTGCTTGATAATAAAGATTACCTTCCCTAAGAAGGTATCTTAAGCATAAAGGAGTTGGAATTGTCTTCTGACACTTGTTGTGTCATTTGTAAAGACATTCCTAAGTGTATTTGAGGTATGACTCTCCACTTATCTCTAAATGATATTAGTTTAATAAAGAAGTATGATTACTTAGGTATTTACTTGAGTAGATTTCGTGTATACACATGTTTTACATGTAGCTTCATTAGGAAGTTTTTTCTCACATACGTGTCACTCTTTCGTCTAAAAATCATGGTTTATAAAATTTGTGTTTTGTCTCACTTAATCCAAAAATCATATCTTTCAAATAATAAAACAAAACAAAAATCTCAAAAATTCCTCCTTCCCCATAAATAAACCCACCATCTTCCACTCAATCAAATCCTCACTTTTTCAAATCTCCCAATTTCAAAAATTTCCTCTCACTCAAAAGTTCATCTTCCTCTCCATTTCATCCCAACCGAAACCAAGAAGGATCATCTTCAACATGGTTTACATCGCCCTCGTGCTCATCGTCTTAACACTCATCGCACTTGTGTTCCCTATGATGAAGTTCACATACGGAGACATTTACTTTGTGTTGTTAATCTACATTGGGGTTATATACCCAATCCTTATCATTCTAAGCATTGAAATGAAATATTATTAATAGTCTAGTTTATCTAGGTTATTATTATCATAATGTGTTTGTCATTTCTTTTGTTTCATATGTTTTGTACTCTTTCGGGATACATTAGAAGTCATGTATGCATGCTAAAAGAAAATGTAGGCTAAAACACATATCTTGGGAATAAATTTGTAAAACCTATGTTTTTGTAAAATCTGTTTCTGTAACTATAGATCTATGGATCCCGGAAGATATACTAGCCGGATCCCTTTTGTAAAGGAACCGTGGGATCCGTCCTACTGGAAAACAGTTTTTCATGCAAAATAAAAACCACTTTCTCTCTAAAAGAAATATTCCACTAGAATGTCAAAACCATAAGTGAGTTAAGTGTCATTGTTGTTAAAAACCATTGTTAATAAAAATCTAGTAAAAACATTAGATAATCATAGGTTGAACACAAACATCACTTTCTTTTAACTCTTCATTTCTATAGGTTCAACTATGACGCATGAATATGAGTTTGATTTTTCACTCACTAGCGTCTACTCTTCGAACATCTCCCTTGAACCCAACACACCTGGCATTCATGTTCGTGGGTTCAATAACCTCGAAAACCGTCACTTCCACGAAGGACGTATTGTAGACACCTCTCTACAATTCGAAGAAGGTATCAATACCTCCTTCCGAGCCATAGGACTAGAATGTCTTCTTGAAATCAACGAGAAGATATGTCCAAGGTTCATAATGGAATTCTTCCGTCAAGTTGAACTCGTTCGTAACGAGGATCGCTCTCTATCTCTTTGGTTTTATATCAAAAACCAAAAGTTCACTTTAACCCTTGGGCATTTTGCTCACATCCTCCGAATTCCAAATCATGGACAATGTGCCTTCACTGAAGATTGGTCACTTGATTCTCTCTTCAACTTTCGTGAAGAAAATAGTCCATATTGTTCTCACATACCCTCCCCGAAAGATTTACATCGCATAATATGCAAACCTCGACCATATTACTCCGATCCAAACATTATCTTCACACGGGACATCCGAGAAGAGTACAAGCCCCTTGCACTCATCCTACGTGAAAATGTTTGGAGTCTTAGGGGAAATCGAGAAATCCTTCCCGCTTGTTGTGCTCACATATTGTATTGTTTGCTAACACAACAACCATACAATCTCGCCTATTTCTTCGCAAGGCGAATTGTAAATCTTCAAGGCTCCAAGAATAAACTCATCCCTTTTGGAATGTTCTTGACACGCCTCTATCATAACGTTATGCACTTTCATCCTCAATTTCAAAGTCCGTTGTACGTACTTGTGAACAAGATGATGGAACCGCTAAACATATCTCTCATGAAGACTTTCTTCATTTTTGATTCCACCAACACTCATCAACAACATGATGATCCTCCTAGCAAAAACACTCAAGGAACCTAGTAGTATTTCAAATAGGATCAATCCTCTTGTACTCGTGCTTTATCAATGTAATCCTATTTCCTTTATGAAATAAAACATCTTAAATTTGATATTTTAGTGTTAGAACCCCTTTAAACTAAACTTGGAATATAATGCATTGTCAAGATCATTGCATACCTTTTGTAAAGGTTCTGCTGAGCAGATAGACGGATCCCAAAGTTTGTGCTAGACGAATCCCTACACTTAGGGAACCGTGGGATCCGGCAAACAGAAAATGCAATTGCAAGCATTGTATTTCAAACATATCCTTAGAACACCTCACACTAAGCCAGACATAGTGTCTTAAGGCAAATTAAGTCCTTATCAAGTTAAGTAGATTCTTCCTACTCAAACTCAACTCACCTAGATCATACTCAAGACGCTTGTAGATCTATCGTTTTCACTTAAACTCATTACTCTTCCGCTCTCTAGATCCCTCACATCTAGTCTTAGAAATCTCTCGATTATGGCAAAATTGATCATAAATCATCCTTACCTCAAAATTGATCAAAGTTGATCAAATTCTAGTTTTCCCATCTCAAAGCCTTTAGGATATTTTCCAAAACACTATCCTAAGTCACAACCTGATCTCTAGGATCATTTAGCTTCAATTGACACTCTCATCTTTAGTGTCATCCTTGCTCATTCATTGGTACTCATGAAAGTTCCAAATCCTTCCATAAAAGGAAATCATTAGCTACATCACTCATTACCTTCATGTACTTAAGCACCCCTTCATTTAAGACACTTAGGAGGACTGAAACACTCAAGGTAATATAGATCTTAGATCTTAGAAACATCATTTCTACTCTTTCATAGCTGCTGAGAGCCGGATCCCTAGGATTAGCCTAGACGGATCCCTATGAGGAGGGAACCATGGGATCCAGATGACAGTCTATGTCAAATCTTGCTAAAACAATCATTTCAACTCATCCTTCTAACTCAAACACTCCATCTCATCTTAAATGAGTTCCTTGATCAGTACAAACTCTGAAGTTGAATCTTGTGCATGTTAATCATCACATTCCAATGAATCTTAGTGGCTTAAGGCTTAAATGCACTTGCCATATCACTTGCTTTATAAACCACATTGTTAGGACTTCCATAGTCATCACCTTCATCCTAACTTTCAGCATTTTAGAAACCCTTACAAACCTCTTGAAATCATCTCATCATGAGGAAAACCCCAAATAGTAACTTATCCACCAAAGAACCACCCAAGAAAAAGGCTCGTGTTATACACGAAATCTCTTCAACTGAATCATCTCTGGTCAAGACAACAAATGCTAGGATCTCTTCTCAACCAATCAAACCAATTCCTAAAAGGATAGTACCCACAAAACTACCTATGCCAAACACCACCATACCTCCTAGGCCAAACAATATTATCTCCACTAAACCATCACCATTGGTTCCTAGAGCTATCTCCTTTACATCTCCACTATCATCACCACACCTCTACAATTTAGAGGACTTTCCTCCTAGACCGTCTCATCCGCCTCCGCCAACAACATTTTCCTCATTAGGAGGAATAATGGTACAAAATCAAAGTGTTGAGTCAACACTAGCTCCGGCTTCCTTTTCGCCGTTTCCATCATATAATCCCATTTGGATTATGAGAAATCATCAAAGTCAACCACCGGACCATATGGAAGTTGACACTTCTCTACGACCACCATCATTCTTGATCGAGCCATTCTCAAATGCGCCTCCACCAATCCCTCCATCGTTTGAAGCTCCACAAGCCGCTTCACTTGATCCTTCGCATCAAGCTATTTCATTTCTTCCACCACCACTACCTAGCCATGACAAAGATTGCTATCATTGTCAACATGTTGAAAGTTTGATACATGAAGTACGAAAAGACCAACGTTTCATGTTCTATCATCTCCTCGAACGTTTCGACTAGATTAAACCTAAACAAAACTTGAGCTAGAAGATTTTAGCGGTGTCCTAGCATCAAGCGATAGTTAGTCTAGAAATTCCAAGTCATGTATTTTTTATTTTCTTAGTTTTTAGAATCATGTGTATCATAACTCTAGCTTTATTAAATGAAATTACATGATACTTGTTATATCTCTGAGTATATGATTACGTTGTATTCATATCTCATTTTTGTGATAACATTACTTGTTATATCACCATTGCTGAAATTGATCATCAGCTATACGGATCCCTCAGAATTGCCTAGACGGATCCCTACTAGGAGGGAACCGTGGGATCTGTAAGACAGAAAACTATTTTTTACTAACTTGGACCACATTTTCAGGAAATTGTGCATTATACTTGTTTTCTAACCTTTGTTTTGTAGTTATTCAATTTACACATAAAGACTTTGACATCCTAAAGCTAGGGGGAGCTTTATGTTAAAGCAATACATTGCAAATTACATGCAATATTAGGATTATATTTCTTGACATCCCCTTGCAAAATTGCAACCATTAATGGGGAGCACATTCGTCACTTAGACGAAATCTTTTGCAAACTTACTTGCAAACAAACTAGATTAGTATTACTTTCTTGACGCCCTTACATAGGGATGGACTCGTCAAGGGGGAGTAAAGACGAGATTCTTTCCCGTTACTTGCTCTCTATTTCTTTTTATTTCTTTCACATGTTTTTCCTAAAAACAATGCGTTAGTTTCCTTTCGAAGCTCTTTTTGTTTCGACAAAAAGGGGGAGAAGAAAGTAAAAACTACAAATTCAAAATTTTACGAATTTTAGCTTTTCCTTAAAATAATTTTATGTTTTGTCATCAACAAAAAGGGGGAGATTATTAATACAAATAAGCCGTAAAAACGTTTATTTATATTTTACGATCTTCTAATGTTTTATCGATAACAAAGGTAAATTCATTTTAACGAAACAAATAAAATACGTAAATGGTTTGAACTAATAGTTTCTAACATATTCACAATTTCACATAAAACACTAAAACAAGTATAAGTGATTTTATGATTTAATATTACATATGTACAACAACTAGTGTTTGCATATTTGGGTAAAATATACACATAACTAGTATGTAGTATATTTGGTAATATAAATGGGTAGAAACTTAAGGATCATAACGCATTGGGCAAATGCATTGAATGTAGTTGGGTACAACCCAAAGCCCATGACCTATGGAGCTTGACCCATAACCCATTGCATGACATCATGCTTATATCATACATGGATAATATCCATAACCCATGGATCAACCCATACCCAAGTGACTAAGTGCATTGCACTCAAGAGATACATTGTATCTAGCCAAAGATCCATGGATCAACCCATGACCCATAACCAAAATACCCATGGGTAAAAGGGAGCGTCCCATGGATCCCTAGCTTTACGCTAGACGGATCCCTTGTGGAAGGGATCCGTGGGATCCGGGGAACAGTAGATTTTTTTCTCTATAAATAGTGAGCCATTTCTTCGTTGTTTCTCACCCCTTTCTAACATACTTTCCCCTAGAGTTGAAAACTCTCTAACCTCATATCCAAGAGATCTATGTTTGTATTTTTGTTTTTATGTGATCTTCTAGGTTCCTCTTAAAGGCGAGATCACCACCTTTTGAAGTTGAGCAAGCTCAAGTCCATGAGTTGCCATGCTTCCTCATCATCAAGACTACTGAAGTCTTCTTATTGATGATTGTTTATCTTTTCCTAAGAAGTGTTGAAGACATTTGTGAAAGGTGTCTCAAGTGTCAAGACGAAGATATTAGTGAAGGGTATCTATCGTCCGCATCATTAGCACTTGTGGTAGGTGCTTAGAAGTCAAGACAAGAAGCATTAGTGAAAGGTGCTTAGAAGTCAAGACACAAGACATTAGTGAAGGGTGTCTTGAAGATCTAGTTAAAGGCATTAGTGAAAGGTGCCTTAGATGTACATTCGATATGGTGTGTTTCGATGTACAAGATAGATTAGTACTAGATCCAAGGATATTGATATCCTTGATGATGTTGTAGAAAGGAGTTGATCTCCTTTGGAATTAGTTGTTGGTGTAGTGTTGGGTAGTAGCTCCTCTATTGCAATGGAACTAGGTGCTTAGCCTAGTACCTAATAAAGGGTAGGCGACATTGTGTAGGTATGGTTCACCTTGGTGTGAAAGAACTAGGTACTTAGCCTTGTACCTTATAAAGGGTAGGCGACGTTGTGTAGGTGTGGTTCACCTTGGAGTGAAAGAACTCGGTGGTTAGCCTAGCACCAGAAAAAGGGTAGGCGACGTTGTGAAGGCTTCTCCGCCATAAGGAGATTGGTGTAGTGATTACTAACTCTCGAGTAGGTGACTCGGGGAGTGGAGTAGGGCAAGGAAGGTGTCCTTGTAGCCGAACCACTATAAATACTCGCGTTGTGGTTTTGTGCTTCTTACTCTTATCTTTTCATTACATACCTTTATATGCTTGTTTATCAACATCCAACACACGTCCAAATAGATTGACATAAGTCGATCTAAATAGTTTAAAAGACAGTTTTAATTGGCAAAACTATTCAACCCCCCCTTCTAGTTTTCCACAAAATTCAATAGCTTACAAGACAAGAAACATAATTTACATTACTTTAAGGCACACATTTAAAATACAAAAACACAAGTATTACTAGAACCATAATGTATACTACTTTAATGCAATTAATATAGTCCATGTTTTTAATATATTTAATTAATTAACTGATCACTAAATACAAATAATACAGTTATTAAAATATCCCTTACATAAAAAATACAAATTATCAAGTATTGTACAACAAACTTGAATACAAATGCTATATTAAATGTCACTAATACAAGTAATGAAGCACATTAAACAAATATTCAAGCCTGAACGGGCAACGGGCAAAATGGGCTAGAGCCTGAATGGGCAATGGCCAAACGGGTTCGAGCCCAAACGGGCACGGGCCAAACGGGTTTATGTTATACAAATTGCTTTAAAAGGTCCAAAACAGGATCCCATATTAGAAACTAATGGGCTAAACGGGCACGAGTCAAACGTGCTCATGTTATACAAATTGACATCTCTAATATTAAGTTATCACAATTGTATAATGAAAAACATTGACATTAGTTAAGGAGTTGAAATACGTCACATGAAATTTTTGATATCCGTAAATTTATTGTTAAATAAAACATAATAAACTAAAATATATGATTCACTGGAAAATTTTATTTTAACGTACTCACCGCTGCAATGCACTAGTACCCTGCTATACTTAATGTATTTTTACACGTTTCAAAAAATTAATATAAAATGATGTATCAGGGCAACGCAAGGGTTTTAGATGTAGTATGCCTTGAGATTGGAGCGATTCGTATGGTGATAAAGACAAATTTTTCCTTTTCTATCTACGTCCATGTACATGTAATTATTAACTTTGATGAGTTGCTTCAAATATTGTGGTGTTGCTTTTTAAGACCAATTGTACTGGTGTGTGGCACGTAATCGATTGAAGCCACCCACTGCGTTCTCATCATTAGCATAACCGAATGCAACTGAGTCTCTTCTCAACCTTATTAAAATTATGGTTCGCTACTCAACCGAAAATTTTAATTTGTTTTATGTTTGTAGTTTTTTTTATTTGTTTTTGTAAGATAAGTTTTGGTTATGGTTGTGGTTGAGGTAGTTTTATTAGCAAATTATGGTTTGGTGTAGTATTGGAGGGAGAAATCTGAGATGTCGCTGATATGACCGGAGAGACCACAAAAATTGAGGTCACCATTAGCATTCGTCGTGGACTCGGTCGTCATCTCTCTTGACAAAGATAGCACGCGTCATGGGTTATAACGCTTGTCAAGGCGGGTGCGTCTTCAAGCATAAAACATGAGGACTTGGTCTAAAGTTTGAACGAGTCATGAGTATGTGCTTGTGTATGTGACGTGCGTTTGTGTTTTCATGGGTATTTATGTGTTTGAGTGATGTATATTTTGATAGTAGTTGTGGTCTCCTTATAATTACACTAAGTTGGAAAAAAGGAAGGTTGTCGAAAGAGTAAAGAGTTGGCGTTGATGTAACTGTCGCGACCGCGATCTTGTGTAGTCACCATTACACTTAGTAAAAAAACACATTATTTAAAGCAATCATCAAAATAACTAAGTTTTTTTTTGTCATGACTAGCGCAACATTAAGAGAAAAAAAAAATTAATCAAAAAGCATACTTGTTTACAAATTTTAAAAGATCCTTTTTGCAACTTTTATTAAGAGACAAAAAGTCTCCCCTTATTTAACTTGTTATTATTTATTTATGTGTAATTGTCTAATTTTTTGCTTTTACTTACACGTACTTTTAAATTTCGACTTTTTAGTGTACTCGGTGACCTAACTAATTGGTAGCCCGCTTATCTTTTATTTCACATTATTTTTTATTTTTTTTTTTCATTTTGTTTATTACTATGTCATTTGAAAAACACCACATCACCTTTACTATACTCATTAACAAAAAATAAGCTTCTCTTTAACTCTTCATCTTAAACTAATTTTATAAACCAACCCACCATCACCAACCTTCTCCTTTACCTACCTCATATTAAGCTAATTCAGATCAATGGAGCTCTGGTTCAACAATAGATTGATCTCATCATCAGACCAAAAATCACACACGCATAACTTTCGCACCTCTATAGCTTTAAATTATTTGTAACAGCTATATCTATCTCTCTGTCATCGTCATCACCATCAACAGTGGCCATCTCTCACTCGTTAAAAAGGATTTTTTTTAGATTCTATGTAAAAGTGAATGGTGTCGCAAACAACATGTATAACTACCACTAATTTTATTGAGTTGGTGTGTTATAAATAAAATTCTATTTTAGATTCCTTAAAGGAAATATTTAGAAATTACTAACACTCACCGACAGTGTACCCGGTCGTGTGTAATCTATCCTTAATAAGACTGAGTGTCAACCCAAAAAGCAGATAAATTTAGCTAAATAAAAATGAGATTAAACTATAAACTAAAATAAAGCAATTTTAAAAATCCAAGATGTGCTTTAGATCCTCGCGATTAATTAATTTGAAATGAATGAAAGCAATGAAAACAAAATAAGTAAAAATAAATGGAATTTTAATCCGAGGAAGAAAACAGTGATAACCTTGTTAATTCCTTATAATTCTGACGACATGATTAAAGTGTGCAATGTCTAATTTATGATTCTACCATTGGCTCCTAAATTGCATAAACTTGATATTTATCATTGTTATTTAACTTAAGTAGATTTCAATCATTAAATTCGCCAACTAACCTATATGACATGTTAGTGTTAAACTCTCAACACATAACTCATATAACCTATCACCTAAATTCGTTATCTTGCACTTTTAACTTGTTAATCTTTTTTACGCCACATTAACTGTAATAACACTAGCAAATAAGCGGGATTTATTGTCCATTAGTAGATCTAACAACTTAGTGTTCAACTTGTGGCCTAATTACTAATCATTATCAACTAAACAACCTTAACATTTACCAAAATGCAAGGATCAGAACAATATAGGTTATCCAAAAAATCATGCATTAACCGATTAAATCATGTCATGCGAATATTTTTTTTCGGGTAAAAGGGTAACTACCCCGATTAAATATATTACTAAAAACAGTTAAGTACAACGAAGGAGGATGGATCCCACATCTCAGCCCAAAAAGGCTAAACAAAAGCGCCTACAATGCTTAAGACCTAAACTAAACTCTTTGGTGTAATCACACTCTTATTTCATATACTTTAATTTTACTGGTTTACACGCTTTTAAAAACCTACTCTCTCTTGCGATTTCTGAAACCTTAAACCCTTGATCATTTTTCCTGCAAACTTTATCTAATTGTTTGGCTTTTGTTCATACAGTTGGTTGGGGATTTGTGTTTAATCAATCTTGGTTATCATAACTTTCTTAACCGACTTTAGGGTTTCTCCTAATCGGTTTTTATTTATTGTTTTGGGTTTCGATCATTCGTCTATTATATACTGTTCATTATTGATCTACATGATGGCTGGTGGTTAGGTTTCTGATGTGCATGCTTAAAACCCTAACTAATTAAGTTAGGGTTTACTATTATTTGGGTTGTTTACTTTGGTATTTTGTATGAGGGTTTAAGAGAGATGAATAAGGGTTTTCTAATTAACACAAGCGCGTCTGATACTAGTATTCGTGGTAATGTTGCTGAATTAAGTGCTCATATGCAAAGGTTAAACGGAATTGAACCTCGGGAATCCGATGTTTCTCAGCAATCGCAAAATTCTAGGGTTTTGCAAAACTCTGAAGCTTCTGATGGTAACCACGCTGCCATGATGGCTACAGCTCCTGGGTTAGATTTGGATGACGGCACATGGCCGAGATTGAAGAATTTGGGAGGTAATACTATTACTGCTAACGTTCCGATACCTAGACGTGATCCTAGGTTTGATGAAACTCATGATGATGTGTTACCTGCTAATGATGAACATGTTCATGTTGATATCAATGTAAATATCACTAATCCTTTGGATGTGGAGGAGGCTATTTGGTCAGCTGCTAAGTATGTCAAACCTCAATTGGCTATTGACCCCCTATTCAGGTTAATACTAATTCACATGTGGCCGTTAGCCAAACTAATGATATTGATAAGAATGTTGTGGATGCTTGTAAGGATTTTGATAATTCATTGCAAAGGGTCCAATTGAAGAACGCCGAGAATGCTTTGAAACAGCCTTCTACATCATATAAAGGTGCTACTTGAAATGAACCTAAGAAATACACGTCTAACTTTCGTAGGCTGGAGTGTAGCAAGATAACGAATGGTGTGGATATTATTGTCCTAATGAAAGTGGTTGAAGAGGTGAACACTAGGTATGCGAATACTCTCTATGGTTATTTCCTTGGTAAATGCATTGCTTTTCCTGTTGTTGATTATTATGTATGCAACGTGTGGGCTAAGTATGGTATATAGAAGGTTATGATGAATGCGAAGGGGTTCTTTTTCTTTAAGTTTAATTCAAAAAAAGGTGTTGATGATGTCCTTGAAAGTGGTCCATGGTTGATAAGAAATGTCCCTATTATTCTTAAACAATGGACCTTGAACACTAACTTACTTAAAGAGGATCTGACCAACATTCTGATGTGGGTTAAGTTCCATGATATTCCTCTTGCTATGTTTTCTGATGACGATCTTGGTCTTCTTGCTACTTTGATTGGTACGCCGAAAATGTTAGATGTTTATACTAGCCAAATGTGCAAGGAATCATGGGGCCGCAGTAGTTTTGTTGGGTGCTTGATTGAAGTTAAGGCGGATGAGGTACTTAGAGATAACCTAACTGTTGAAATACCTCTACTTGATGGGTCGGGTTCGACTATTGAGAAGATACAGGTTAAATACGAGTGAAAACCTCCTTGATGTGATACATGCAAGATCTTTTGTCATACTCTTGTTGAATGCCCAAAATCTGTTTTAACCCCTATTCAGACTACTAAGAGTGTTAAGGATGGTTTCCAAACTGTCAACAACAAGAAGAAGGGTAAGCAAGGTGGTTCAAGTGCTCCGGGTCAAGGAGGATTTGTGAAACCTAATGTGAGTAACAAGCTCCAATATCAACCTAAAAAGCCTCATGTTGAACCTATAAAAGTCGATGTCAATAAGAAAAAGGTTGCTGATGTGCCTAGTATGAGTGGAACAAAGGTTGCTACATCCAATAAATGTGATGCCCTTAGTGTGGATGATACTGATGACTTTGATATTCCTACTAAGGAAGTGAATAAGGATGTTGATCCTGGTAGTACAATGGAAGAAAAGAAGAACGAGTCTCCAAAGACTAGTAATACATTGCATGAACCTCTTGTGAGTGATTCAATGGATGCTAAAGAGGTTGGTCCTACCCCTATTGTTGAGAAAATTGGGGAGCTTGAAAAGCTTCTTATTGATGAGAAAGCTACTCTTGTCGATGATGATGGAAATCCTATTAAAAAGGTTTTTCCGTCTACTTCTTCTACTAAGAGGGTTAACCCATTCTCTAAGGTGGGAGAGATTTTTGATTCTGATAGTGATGAAGAAGAGGTTGTGAACACTTTTGATAAGTCAATGAACCTATTTGGTGGTGGTCATGATCATGAAGATGATTACGATGACTATGATTATATATGATGACTATGCAAATCAGGTCTACGATCATCCAGGGACTTTAGATGCTTTTCATGACACGTATGGTATCAAGCTCCAAGGCGTTGGTAGGAAGTAATTTGTTTTCATAGGAGTCTAATGTTATCTTTTGAGTAGTGGTTTATTTTCTTGCTTAGAGAATACGAAGTATCTTGTTATGTAAGCTTTCTGCCTATGTAACGGGCTGAGATATGGGATTCACCCATATCCTTGTACTTAAACGTTTATTGGAGTAATATATTTACCGGGTCTTTTGACCTTTTACAAAAAAAAAAAAAAAAAAAAAAAAAAAAAAAAAAAAAAAAAAACTGCATAATACATGATAAACCATGCTTATCCAAAATAAAATAAACACCTATCTAATTTGACCACGAAGAATAATGTCATATGCATGCATACTTCATTTGAGCACAAGTCAAACCATAGTCTCAAAAACACCATCATCATAAGAGTTTTGATCATAGGTGTCCTCTTTCCATTACTCATATATGCTCTTTATGCTAGCTCAACTACCACTTTTAGAACCATAATAAGCCATGTCATGCAAATTATAACTTCATAAACAAGGCTAACACATAAAGATTTTTGCCTAAATTCATGTTTGAAATAGCAAAGACAAATAAAACTTGAATGATAAACAAACTCATAATGTATTGGTATTCAAAATGAATTAAAATAATGATGAAGGTGAACTTGATCTTCTTATTCCTTGATTTGCAGCTTGAAAGTGGAAGAATATTGCTCTCGAGAAACCATAAAACACTCTTGGAATAAATGACAACCTAACACACGGGTTTAGGTTTATATTTATAGTTTTGGCTCGGCACTACCTCTCTATGGGTAGAGGCTTACAAAGCTCTACGCTGTAGAGCTCTCTTCTAATATGTATTCAACTATCTACAACACTTTACCCCGTAGAGACAAAGACCCCTCTATGGCGTAGAGCCCTCGAATAGGATCTAAATTTTTTCTTTCCTCTACGCCGTACAGACATATTTCTCTACGTCGTGGAGGTCCCGAATAGTCTTCTCTCCCAATTCGACTTATCTACTTCGTAGAGAAAAAGATCTCTCTACACCATAGAAGCCTCAAATACAGTTTTCCACATTTTTCTTTAAATTTAGTCTTTTTCGCGTCTTTTTGTTCCATTGCTTCATTCAACACTATCATGCAAATACAAAGTAATTAAGTACCAAATATCTTCAAAATATAATAAAACTGGACAATAAACATATGATATTGTTAACCAAAAGATGATATTATTTGATTATTAAGAGTGGCAAACATGAACTTCTGCTAAGATTGATAAATTTATATTTCTTTTGAATTGGTTTTGTTTGATTTTATTTTTTTAGTTCCTAGCTCTCTTACCAGAAGATCTCTTCTGATGTAATTTGTTGCCTCATTTTGTTTTCTAACTCAAACATACATTAAAATGAGTTAGGAAAGTTGTATATATGTAAACATTTGCAAGGTTTCCTCTAATATTCCTAATATATTTTTATGAATCCGGTAAACACTTTGTGTTACTTTTAGTAGTTATTGTATGTACTTCATTTGTAATTGATAAAGGTTGTGTGTATTGTTGATAGGATGAAAAGGATGAAGTTTAGTGGGTGCTAACCAGTAAAGGCAGTGTTTGGCTGATTTGAGTTTACTTCTTTATTGTTAAATTTCACCGGCACAATGATGTGTTACGGTAAAAAAGATGACCGAGTCCACATAGATATTTTTCAGTTTTCAGGTCACTGAGTATCTAAAAAGTCATAATTTAAAAGTAAGGGTATGTAAAAGCAAAAATGCTAGAAGACTACACAAAACTAAAAAAGTAACAAGTCATAATTTATTGGTTTTTGAATTCTATAATACTCCGTATTTAGTGATCTCATCAATGCATGACCATTGACCAACACAAAATCTTTCAAGGCTTCAGCTACCGGATTTTTTTTTGGGTAAAGGACTTCAGCTACCGGATGTAATGTAAATGTATGTAGATATTATAGTGTACCAGGAAAACCATTGAGTCGCATCAATAACTTTAGAAAAAGTTAAAGGTGAAGAAAAAACATGTTAAATGACACAGTGGGTAGCTGAACATAAATTGGTGTGGTAGCTAGTATAAATTGAAAATCCAAAAAGAAGACATAAAAGAAGTGATGGCTTTACGATTTCATAATATACATAAAATTGTATATGTATCATTTTAAAGCTAGACAAAAACTCGAGTCGAACTTATATAAACTCAAGTTGAAATCGCTAAACATTTCGAGCTCATTTTTTGAGCTTGAAGTTCGATAAAGCTCGGCACACACGAACTTGAATTGAGTTACTTGACAAAATCTTGACTCGTTTACAATAATCCCTTTGGGTTAATAAAAGCAATACTACTTCCACTCTCCTTCCATAACATATACTGTACTAATTAAGAACCCCATTTACACCTTATATTAAATAGCAACAACCCCATCATAAATCATCCACAACTACTCCCCTCTTTAAATACCCATACCAGCCACCATAGAGCCATTCACTACTAGCCACCATAGTTACCATCCACTACCAGCCACCGTAGAGGCACCACATTATTATGTTAGCATCAAGTCTTGACCACACCACCAATGTTGTCTCTCGACTAAATATTTTCAAAAACAAATTATTGCCAAACTCACACCGCACATGCTCGAACCCATTTATATTTTTTCTTTTATTTTACGATACACAAGCAACTATCTTATCTATCATTATTGAAATAGGTGGTTTCGGAATTAGAAGGTAAATTTGACTCATTATTTTTCTCTATATATAAACCAATTGTTCAACATGTCCAATTTATTATTATTTTTTTTTTGAAAGGCAAAATATATAAACTAACAAAGGGAACCAAATACAAAAGAAGGCATCCACTATACAACAAGATGGTTACAAAAGTGGACCCAAAAAAGAAAGCATGCAACCAAAACACTACAGATGCTAAAACAAATACATCACAAAAGCTAGAATTCTAATGGGTCATGTGGTATAAACACCACTAGGACCACTCTCAAATGCAAACATTTTTTTTTACAGTTTCTCATGTTTTTTTTTTTACTTATTCAAACCTTTTCACATGTTTTGATAATGTCTTTTTCATACTCGATACCTCATTTTCTTTCTTTTAATTATCTTCTCTCTACTTTTCCTCTCACCTCCATTGTCTTCCCCACCAAGCCCGACCAAACGGACCATCACCGGAGGCGTTACCCGAACAACCAAATACCACCATCAGCTTTGCCACTCAACTCCGACCAAAACCCCACTTACCAAATCACCAGATACCGGCGATCTTGACAACGTTTGGAACACCACGCGCCGGAAACGGCTAACCAGATCCACGTTAGATTATTATGTGTGGGTGAAGAGTATTATGTGAAGTGTTAGATTTATAACAAAAGTGTTAGATTTGTTTCCCAGATCCACGTTAGATTATCAAAGACAACTTGAAATAACTACGCATAAAATCCAAACAAAGAAAAACATATAAAATCCAAGCAAGAAAATGAATAACACATCCACTGATGTTGGTGGTCACTTTACAAACAAAGAAAAACACATAAAATTGTTGCGGTGATGTCGGAGTTAGTCGGAAAAATGTCCGATTAGAAGATTCTTTTCCGGCAACATGGTGAACTACGGTGGTGGTTCCTTCTGCTGTTTCTGGTGACGTGATGCAAGACCGAGGTTTTAGGCAGGCTTGTTATTCAAAGGCTGCCATGGTAGTAAAAGAAGATGAATCTGGTATCTAAAGAGAGAGAGAGAATGAAAATTGAAGAAGACAAAGTAAAGTGGGTGAAATTATATTATTTCAATGTAATTTTTGTATTTTTGTGAAGTTGTAGTTTACTATGATTTTAACTCTTTGTGAAGTTGTAGTTTAGTATCTTTTCAAGGCAATTATCCTCTCAGCTTTTTGAAATGGTGTGGCGTTACTAAAACACTGGTGTGGCAACCCACATAGCCATTCTAATTTGCTAAGCCAATCACAAAGCCATCCTTGATGTCACTGTCTCAGGAAGAAATAGACCCACAAAAGTTGAAAACTCAGTCAAGGAGAACCAAATGATAATCAACTGCATTACATACAACAAAACAAACAGACCCACAGAACCAGATCTTACTGTCGTGCTGCACACACTACAGCAGCCACCTTAGTTGGACCCAAAAACTAAGCTTGGATGAATTATCATTCAAATGTGATGTAACTCGAGAACTACAAATATATTACATTAACTTATTTATTAAGTTCAGAAAATACTTGAGTTATGAGGATGGTTTAAAAGATGATATGATATTAGTGATGATTAAGAAGAGGAACAAATGGATGTACCATCTGACCCTAAGGAACAAATGGCTAATCCAGAGGCTAAGGGAAAAAAGAAGAAGAAAACAAAGTCATCTACTGAACCAACATTATTGGACATTTCTGGTCGAATGAGCAAACCAATAGGTGAAGAGGAACTCCATTTGTGGTATGTAAGTGCACTTTATGGATTAACGTTATTTCATTTGTGCCTGGCCCGAGTCCTTCCGTCGGTTTTTCTGGTTTTGCACTTCCTTAGAAAGTTACCTTTTTACAAGTTATTTTAGTAACAATCGTGATGTAATTGTTGGATATTATGAATAGGATATGTTATTAACTTTTTTTTTTTCCTTGTGTTTGATTATATTGTGGTGTTTGAACTCTAATTCCTAACGAGCGTACCGAATGTCTTATGTTCAATGTATCTTTGTCGTTGCAACAATATTGAAGACATAAGTTTGCACATTAGGCGTCTATTGTATGAGTTGATTATGGTTATGACTTGTTTTCATGGCAAAGTAAGCGTTTTTTAGTGGTGGTCTTGGTTCAAAGCTGGAAATGTAAACTAAAAAGTTATATAAAAAAAATACAAAAAAAGAAAAAAACTAAAAAAAAAAAAAAAAAAAAAAAAAAAAAAAAAAGCATTCATTTTTAATAAGTGTAAGAAAAAATAATACGCATAAAAGCTAGGAAGTGGGTATAGGTGATATACTAGGAAATGAGGGTGATAAAAAATAGATGTAAAGACTAAAGAGTCTAGTTCCAGGTCACAATAGTAGACTTAAATAGCCAATATAATCTAATCCCAAATAAGCATTGTGTATATACCATGTTAAGGAGCCACATTTTATTCTAAACAAGTTATTAACATAATCATGGAAGAAGGGACAAGTCCACAATCTCTATATGAGCTCCAAAAATCGATGCCGACATCACATTGAGGTCACTAAGTTACAATTTTAGCAGGTAATTATGATGTTAAATGGCCATAATAGCATCTCCATTCATAACACAAGTTATAGTAACATCGTCAACGTCAGCGCCACATCAGCTTTAACATTCCCAAAAAACACCAACAACAATAACATCCTAAGTTAAACTTTAACATTTCATATTTTCAATTTCAACCCCTAAACTAAAACAAACACTTCATTTATTAAAAAACATATCAAATTTAACATTAAACACAAAGTACATTAAACGGTAAACACGAATTACATTAACATACTAAAACTACGACGCAGAAAATAAAACTACTAAAACTTAAAAAAACGAATCATCTGAGACCCAACCCTCAGAACTTGAAGGGGAATTAAACTCGCCATTAACAAGCCGAGTCTCTATTATGTCAAAATAGTTATCTTGAAGATACTGAGCTTCCCTTGCTTCTTGCTCACGACTAGCAGCTTCCTCGCGTGCCTGCTCTTCCATTATCTCCCTATAGTTTTCAAAATCTTGTTCAAGTTGACGAAGGGAAGCCTCACTTAACCCGAATGAGTTGTTTTCAAGATCTACCTGTGGAGTGTTGACAGGTGGAGTTGGAACAATTGGATTGTTCACAAGTGGAGAGTTTAAAAATACATTTTCCGGTTGGAAAACCGGAAAGACAGATTCAGGTGGTGTTGAGTAAACTTCAAACTCTGGTAGAGTTGGAAAGTTGGTTTCCGGCAACTGAGTTGGAGTTGGAAAGCTGGTTTTCGGCAACTTTTCTGGACTTGGTAATTGCTGAGAAAATTTTTTGCGAGACATTTTTTTTGTGTGTGAGTTGTGTGTGTAACTTGTGTGTGTTGTGTGTTCTAAACAACTCTTGTAGAGTTGTATATATAGGCAGAGTTGATTTTGAGTTTGAATAAATCCCGCTCATATTTGATTTTTAAATTTCAAATTTGAATTTAAATTTATTCCGCCCAGAATTAACCAGTATAATTTAAATTTGAATAGGTTGAGGGGGTGTAAGTGAAAATTTATTTGAAATGGTTTAGGGGGGTGAAATGAGGTTTTTTTTTTTTTTTTTTTTTTTTTTTAAACGCCTGTTAGGGCTTAACTTTGCCACTCTAATGCCGTTATAACGTTGCTCTTCCATTGGCTAACACCATATAACGCCGGAGAAAAGTTGGTTAACGCCAGAGGTGGCGTTATTAATGTAAGTGCTCTAAGCAAAGAGAACAACTATGTACCAATTCATCCTTACCTTAGTAACATCAAGGTTTGGGTCCTAATCACTCATGAAGCCTTTTAATATTTGTAAGAATCCTTTTGGAAAAGGCTTCAGTTCTTAATATTCATTCATACATGTTATTACGATTGAACATAGGAAGTACTTTCTCATTGCATTTAAAAATCACAATCATAGTTTCTTTTGTAGATGTAATGACTTTAAGATGGCCCATAAATGTTTAGACACTTTCAGTTAGGTAGTTTCTTCCCCTCCGTTTACAAATTGTAATTTTTTTTTGGATTGGCATGTAAATAAAGAAAGCTAAATTTTCCTGATGATGTAGTATGTTTTTAAGTTTACTAAGAGCTGCAAATGGTTTAACTGTTTTGAGTATATAGTTACAGAGTTTATAGGAATTTTTTGTTATCGCTGAAAAAGAATTATAGACGTTTTTTACCGAAACAAATCGACTATTTCCTTCATTCAGCTTACACGTTCATTCCCTCTAATATAGCCACGTTGATCACGACTAAAAGAGTTTTTGGATACTCCTGAACGTGACAACTCCATCGTTATGTTTTCCCATGTCTTTTCTTATGTTTCTTTTTCAACATACTCATCCAAGTACTTGTCCTCACCCTCGTCTTCTTCTAACATTTTAGGAATTAAGAATATGCACATGTATGATCCTATAGAACAAACATATTTTCAGTTTTGAAACTGACTTAATTTAAGATGTGAAATCTTGCAACAAACTTTGGTGCATGCAATTTACATTTTCAACTTTGAAACAAACTTCAATTTGATGTGTAACACTGCAACAAATTTTAGTGCAATTAAGCTAGCTTCTTTGTTGACATTCATTATTCTTCAATTACATCTCAAATAAATTATCAACTACCCGGTGCAGTATTTTAACATAAAGCTAAGAAAGACATCTATAAAAATATTTTTAACACATTAACTCCACCTATGAGTAGGTCTGTCAGTCTGTGAATTTACTTCATATTTATTTCATTAGAAAGAATCACCTCTTAAAAGGACATTGTCTTATTGCATGTGGAAACATGTTAAAACACTAATATTTATGTAGAAGGTGTTAGTTAATAAAGCCCGATGTGTCGGCCCATTTAGCCCATCTAAGATTAGGGCATCACTTTGTTATTCTGTCTATTTATATGTTTTACGAACTCTTTATTTATTAATTAATACAAGTTAGTTTTGGTTCGTTAGTTTCTACATGGTATCAAGAGCCCGGAATCTCGATACTTGAGTTCGCTCATTAGACTTGTTTGCGGAGTGTGCTTGGTATGGTATTAATACATTGGAACCTTGTTATTTGAATTAAACACTCGCCTGCATTTGTTTCGTCTTTTGGTTCGATACACATCACGTGACAATTTATTTGGTCAAGTAAGTGTTTCTTTTTATTGCAACAATTTGGTTGAATATTGGTCTTGACACACTACAAGAAAACAGGGCTTTACCCACGGAAATTACCCACGTACATTGATACGTGGGTATTTTCCCTCATATTACCCATTAGTTGCCCACAATTAGCAAATCCAAAGTCTAGAATAATTTTCCCTCGATTTTCCCATAGTTTTACCCATACATTTACCCATTAAATAATATATCGTGTGTAGTTTGTGGCTAACTGATTCCCGCCAAAATATTTCCCACATATTACACACAATTTAATTATCATGGGTAAAGTAATGGCTAATTTTGTGGGTAATTTTTTTTTACCCACATGCTACACACATATTTTGTATTCGTTGATAATATTTGTGGGTGATTTATGGGTAACATTTATACTTGTAGCTTTTCAGATACCCGGTTTCCTATTTAACATCTTGAGTGTAATTTACGTGGCTAAATTTACATTACCCATATCATCCTTTGTGCTCGTGGGTAATTTGGTCCGTGTAATTTGTGGGTAAAAATATGCCCATGATTATGGCGATGGTTAACTTTTGTGCCTAAATTATTTTGCTCGTTTTTATTTGGGTGAATTTTTGTCACACTATTTTATGTTCATTCATTTGTATTATTATGCTCAAGTTTTAACTTGTTTCACTTAGATATTTAAAACATAAGTACGTATAAGAAAATTATTATATAGCACATGGGTCCTTTTAATCGTAGTTCACAAAGCAAAGCTACTAAATAGAAGAAGATAATCGTGCAAGAAAGAACCAACAAAACGTTCAGGTGCAGATTGAAAATATTTTGTAAATAACATAATTACATTCAAGATTTAATCCCGACTTCCGTTAAGTAAAGTCAGTCGGACACACCCACTAACACCATACTGTGCCCTTACCAGCCTTTACTGCAAACCCATAATAATATCAAATTCACTTCTGGATCACGTTGACTTCACAACTCAAACCTGACCCATACTAACACGTTGAACAGCCATGAAGAACATCAAGAGATCTGGTTTCCCATTTAATATTGATAACCAAACACCCTTTATAGCAGCCCAAAAGTGGACAACAAAAGGCAACAAGAAACACAATCCAATGACAGCAGCTAGACAGTCTAATACTGATAACCTAACACCCTTTATAGCAAGGATAAGTGAATGTAGCACGGCAAATAAGAGGTATCAACATGAGCATCAACAAACCCAATTGGATCAAACCAGCAAGACCATCTAATACTGATAACCAAACACCCTTTATAGCAAGGAGGGGAAGCACAAATATCATATGAGTGATCACTCATATGCAGATCATAATGAGGCTTATACACATGAAAATCATCAAGCCAAAATAGGTAATAAAAATGCTGATAACCAAGGTCTCCATCCACCTAAAGGTTCAAAAGCAAAAGAATTGTTTTATACTTAAAATGTTATTGTCAAACGACCCAATCTCTAACCACATGAACATAAACATGAGTTATGCAAGAAATTTATTAAATGACAAAATAAATTCAATCTCTTTGAAAGAAACTTAATCATTGTCATCTCCTGAATGCTGCAGATCATCATCGCCATCGTCCATATCAACTTGGATACCACTTGAAGCAAGTCATATAACTTTTGAGTTTTTGGGTCTGGTGGTTTGGTTTCATTTTCATCGGTGTGTGGGTTAAAATCATGACCTATAGCATCTATGACCAAGTTGCGATATGAATTAGACCCTTCTACATCTCCAATAGATGAGGTATTAGTCTGTGAATGTGCAGAGCTTGATGCAGTTGAAGGTTCCCCATGGCAAACCCACTGATAGTAGTTCTTTTTGAACCCGTACATACCTAAGTGCAACTTTACATCTTCTGGTAAACGATATGCTTGATTTTTGCAATCACTACATGGGCACCGTATTTTATCATTGTCCATGTATGTTGATTGTTGGCAAGCATATTCAACAAATGATACAACCCCATCGATGAATTCACGACTAATGTATCTACGGTCCTCTGTAAACCTCTTATACATCCATTCTCAATCCATTCTCATTTAATACTCTATTGGTGGTAGATGTCAAACCAAAACAGCAGCCTAAGAATTTAAAGAAAATAAAAACAAAGAATATGTAATAACCTGAATCACTTCCTTATGAATCTTGTTCCAAACAAGCTTATTATATAAAGTTGTAGATTTCTTCAGCCCAAATATTTGACAATAATAAAATCAGTTGTTTGATTGGTGAATGCTGATGATCATTAATTTGTGTATTGAATATGTGTATGATGACTTTCGTTCATGATTTGTTGGTTGTACTGATCAAGTTTGAGGATGACAGTGTGAAGGTATTTGAGGATGATGAAGGTATTAATAAATAATGGGTTTTATATTAGCTATAGTTTTCTCAACAAAATATTACAGTATATAGCTATATAAATAAATTACGGATTACTTGTGTTCTATGCTTAATATAAAGATCTGACCATATATACAAGTAGGGGTGTTAATCGGTCGGGTTGGCCGGGTTCGAGTCAACGGGTCGGGTTTAATTCAGGTCGAGGTTAAAAATAACATACTTGAACCTGACCCTATTTGAACTCGTGTTAGTCGGATTCGGGTCAAATCGGGTCGGGTTAAGTCGGGTTGCCATTTGCAAAATCACATAATTTGATTTCTTAAACTTAGTAATTAAAATCAATGATATATGAAAAGTATAATAGTCAAACAACATCGATCAGTAAGCTTATGTATGTAATGCTTATTGAGTCTTGTTACATACTTAACAAACACTGAGAACATATACTACATGGTCCATTTAATTTTACTTAGGGCCTTTAAATAAATATTTGGAAAATTATATACTTAAAAAAAAAAAAAAAAAAAAAAACTTGGGTTAGTCGGGTTGACCCGAACTCGAATTGGCAAAGTATTTAAACACGATACCCGACCCTAATTCGTATTGGGGTTAATCGGGTTGACCCGATTGACCAGAGTTAGATTTTGAACCCAATTATCCTTATTCGGGTTCTGGTCCGGGTCGGGTCGAGATTTACTACACCCTATACACAAGTGCCCTTTTTAACATTGTCGTTGATTAACTAGGAATTTTATTATTTGTATATCCTATAGATGTTAAATAAAATTATGGGTGTAAAGTTTAGTGGCGCCAACTTTTAACCCGACACGAAATCCGATTTGAAGCCGACAAATGAACTACATGTTCAGGTTGACTAAACAATTACTAAAAAATGTATAACCGTGACCCGAACTGCGGGTAACAACTCATTCCCGCAAGTCCGTTTACTCGTTGAATCAAAATTTTGTATGATATTTACATCATTTTCTTAAGTATTATATAATTTTGTTATTTAAACCAGTTAAGTCAAAAATTCACCAACCTAATAACCCGCTTGATATTTTCATCATTTTCTTAAGTATTACATGTTTTAAGGCACATTTAATAAAACATGTTATGTTCAATTTGAGGTTATACCGGCCATTCAACCCGAATATGTCTGTGTGAACACGACTCGATCGGTGCCTCTGTTTCGATACTTATTCACAAAGTTTGAGCTCAACTCGATTGTTTACAAAGTTTATATAGTTATACCTAATGTTTTGAAACCGGGTTTCAACTCAAATACTAAACAAGGTCGGATATTGGGTTGAAAATATTTGGCTAACTTGGGTTCGGGTCACCCGATTGACCTACATAAGGGATTTCTAAAATATTTAAAAATATATATATATATTTTTTCAATTTAAACGATTACAAATAGACGATACTATTACATTACTCATATTCGGGTTGACACGATTGCATATGAACCCGACTCGAGTGAATCCGACCCGATTTAACATGAACCCAATAAAATCAAATTCAGATAAGGTTAGTTTGCGTATGTTATTTTCAGCCTTGACCGTTTGACCCGAACCCGATTCCCACACCTTAATATCATATATCAATAATAATCTTAAAGTTGTCATACTTATTAATCAAAAATTATTTATAATGCTCTAACTAAAAAATTGTTAGTACTTAGAAATAATTGCAAATCATATATTGATAATTAAATATCGAATATGTATTAGCTGTCAAGTTTGACCATACTTTATATTGAATAATTCAGTTTCATCATCTATTTCAAGATATCATATGGTCTGGTCCATCACATTCTAATACAATTACAGAACCCTCTTTCATATTAAGCGGCAAATGAGATCTAATCTAAGCGGCAAATTAAAATGAAGCGGCGATTGGAAATTAAGCGGCAAATGATAAGGGTTTAGCGGGAAATTAAGGTGCCTTTTCGCTCAATCGCATAAAAATCGGATCTCAGTTGTTGAATAAATAGCGGCAATGATCGCTTATAATTTTCATTGACTCAATTCAATATAGTGGGTACCAAAAAATTGTAGAAGCAATATAACAACTTTTAACAAGGTATGTGCCTAATCTTATTTCATATATGTTCTGATTGGAGTGTTCTGATTTCTGATTGGAGTGTTCTAATTTCATATATGTTCTGTTGGATTTTTTTTTTTTTTTTTTTTTTTTTTTTTTTTTTTTTAATTTTTTTTTATGATTTTGTTTTGGCTATCAATGATTCAAAGTGAGCCTTAGAATTTACGATTGTTGGTATATTTGGAAGAAGATGTTATTGTCTTATATGTTTAATGGGCCAATTCAAAGAAAAATTGTAGATTAAGGGGTTGTATGATTATGTAAAATGAAAAAGCAATTGTAGATCATGGGGTTAATTCAAAGACCAATTGTAGATTAAGGGGTTGCATAAAAATCGGATCTCAGTCTTTGAATTCACATAAAATGAAAATTATGTGTAGATTATGGGGTTGTATGATTGCTTTTTAATGGGTCAATTCAAAGACCAATATTGATTCTGTTAATGGGTCATATATGTACCTAGTGAGGTTTGAACCCTAAACCTTTTGTGAGGAAATGAGGTGCCTTACCACTAGGCGATTTGGTGGTGGTGGTTTCTTGCTATGTAGTAAGTGTTAATGCCGTTTGCTTGTTGGGTTATAAGTTTATTGTACATTGTTTTGAATATAGTGGAGTTTTGAAATTTGCATATGCTCACTTGTTGAGTGGTGGATTTGGTTCAGTAGGTTGATTAGGTTTGGTATTTGTGTAAGATTGGCTCAATACTTAATAGTATGAAGTTGTAGTTTGTATGCAGAACGTAGGGTAATTTAAATAATGTGAAAGTTAGGAATACTTAACTTTATTATGTAAGTTAATTGCTGAAGTAATAGCGATGTTGTGCTTTTCAAAATGTTTGATATGGTTCCATAGATGAATTAAAGTGAAAACATAGATACATATAAGATTCAAGTCAAGTGCTTCTCCTTCACTATTGAAGCGATACGAGAAAATTTTATCTTTGTTATAGTTTGATATACTTTGGTGTTAAATTATTGTTGATCTCAGGTCCTGCTAATCAACACACATAAACTCTAAAACTGGCAAAGCAATTGGAAAAGCTTCTGTTTTTTAAACTTTAAAGTGATGCATAGAGATACACCGTAATTTGAAGGGCTTATATTAAGTCGTGACTCGTGAGGACTAACATAGTTATGATGTTTAATGTATAATGCATATTTTATCTCTAAATGTTTATATTTTTTAATGGGTCAATTCAAACTTCAAAGACCAATACTGATCGCCACATGTTCTATGTTTTAGTATGAACCACATAAAGATTTTGCTTATGGATTCTGCCGAGGCTGCTAGTTAGTTACAAACATATATTATACATTTATTATCTTCTATTCTATATTTCTATGTGTACAGCTAACACCGGAGTCCATGAATGGATTTATACATTTAATATAAATACATTTAATATCTCGTATTTTAAATAGCTGCAGATATGACGAGAGGAAGGGGAGGAATCACAAAAAGATCACTTCTCTCATATGCTCGTCCTAGAACAGCGGCCGCTTCTCCAACTGATCCAACTTTGAATGGAGCAATGCCTAGAGGAAGGGGAGGGATCACAAAAAGAGTAGGTGTCTCGCATGCTCCTCAGGGAACAATGGATGAGATTCTTGATGATTCAACTTCTAACGGTGATATGACGAGAGAAAATGGAATGAATCAGCACTTTATTATGAGGCGGTCGGAGGCGTGAAGAAAAGAAATGTGTATGGTCTTGGCTAACAAGCATTTGTTTATTATCCGAATCCTGCCACTAGAACTTCAGCAACTTATGTGCCACATGAACCTTTGGAGAATAAGTATCTGGAAATGGAGAGAAAGTTGACTCGCAAGATCGGTAAGCAACAACAAATTCTTGAGTTCTTGTGTAGTCTTCTTGATATTCCTGTCCCGAGTACTGAGAGTGACACTGAAGACAACAATGAAGCAGATATTGTGGGGGGAACTCAAAACCCAAACACTAGCAACTCCGAGGAGCATGAAGTCTAGTAAGATGATCATCACAGCCTTAGGACATCGAGAAACTTGAGTTAATTTATTTTTTGTTTGTCTTGTATTTTAGGTTCATGCCTATTTTGGTTTGAATTTCTTAGGTTGATGTTTGCTTTATTTAGGATAATTTAGGTTGTTGGTTCCTTTCGGATATTTTATGTTAATGTTAAGTTTAATAAAGTTGGTTTCTGTTTGTTATATTGTCTACGTAATTTATATTTTACAGCTCTTTCAAAATTTGCGACAGATATTTTATATTAATTTCAATCAAATCGTTTATCGAAAAATTCCCACAAGTTTTACCGGTACTTTTCGTGGTTAATATTACCCACCAATTATTGTGGGTAAACTTCTAATAGTACCCTTTGCTTTCCTACCAATTATTATGGGTAAACTTCTAATATTACCCTTGGCCTTTTCACATTTAAATATCCGTGGTTAAGTTTACCCATAAATTATCATGGGTAAAACGGAAAATTTTACCATTGGATATTTACACACGACTATATCGTGGGTTATGTATACCCTTGAATTACCCTCAAAACTTTTGTGAGTATTTTGGTGGTAATGTAAAAAATCACATGAAACATTTTACCACCGATTTAATGAACACACCCACGGATTATGTGCTGGCTAAATATACCCATAGATTACCCACACGACAATTGTGGGTATTTTCGTGGTAGCTTAGAAAATCCCGTGCAACATTTACCCACAGATTGAATGAAAATGCCCACAAACAATGTCGTGGTTAACATTACCCACATGTCAAAAAAATCATGGCTAGTCAATTACCCTCGAAGGCTTTCCCCATTAAAACAAAATCATGGATAATCCGTGGGTATTCATCAGTTACCCACAAATTTGGCCCTTTTACCCACAAAATATGTCTGTCGCTATTCGCCTGAAATCTTGTAGTGACAAAAACTTAGTGGGACAGTGGTATACTAACTAAACTTGGCAATTGAATATATTATATGAAATTTGGTTAAGAATTGGGATATACACTGAATTCGATAGAAGAAAAAACTTGAACTTGGTTTTCGTTATTTATTTAAACGTTTTGGTCCCTTGGAATTTAGGCATAATTGTTACCGAAAGGGCTATTAGTATTGGTCTGATTGAATTAGCATTTTGTTTGTGTTGGGTTGTATTGGTTGGTTAGTATGGATACATGTAAGAATGATGTAAAGTTGGATACATTATTGTTTGAGCAGTTTCAAAAGTTTATAGACATGTATGAGCTGTTTCAAATATTTTTAGACATGGTAGAGCAGTTGAAGAATTTTTTAGCCTTTAAGCCTCATGCTATGTCAACCTGGTCTAATAAAGGTTTCACACCATTCTCTAAATGGATATTAGATTCGGGTGCTACTCATCACATGTCTTATCTTTTGTCGCAATTTATTTCGTTGAATCTTAATTCTTCGAAATCAATTGCGGCCGCTAATGGTGGTTCTATGCCATTAGCAGGTATTGGTTCAGTTGACACACCTTCTGTTGCTTTATCTGATGTCTACTACATACCGAGCCTTACTATGAATCTTGCTTCTGTCAGTAAAATTTGTGATTCTGGATGTGATGTCAAATTTTCTGTCTCCAATTGTTTTATATATGATCGAAAAACACATGAGGTGGTTGGAACAAGTCACAAGCAAGGGGATCTTTATGTTTTGGATCACTTTAGAGACATTCATGATACTGCATCATCTAGTGTCGATTTATCTTCTTTTTGGTTGAATCGTTCTTCTTCAGCATTTTATTTATGGCATTCTCGGTTGGGTCATGTCTCTGGTTCTCGTTTACGATTTTTAGCATCTACAAGAGTGCTAGGAAAGCTAGACACTCATGATATTTCTGATTGTAGTGGTTGTAAACTTGCCAAGTTCTCAGCATTACTGTTTAGTAATAGTGTTTCTTCTTCTTATGCCCCATTTGATCTAGTGCATTCTGATGTGTGGGGACCTTCTCCTGTATCCACAAAAGGAGGTTCCAGATATTATGTTTCATTTATCGATGACTACACACGCTATACTTGGGTCTATCTAATGAAGCGTAGGTCCGATTTTCTTACAGTTTTCAAAGAATTTAGAGCTCTTGTGAAAACTCAACATTCGACAGTCATAAAATGCTTTCGTTGTGATTTGGGAGGTGAATACACATCTAATGATTTTGTTGGTTTACTTAAGTTGGATGGGACTATTTATCAGACCTCTTGTACGGACACTCCTCAACAAAATGGTGTTGTTGAAAGAAAGCATCGTCATCTTGTTGAGACAGCTAGATCATTTTTGTTGTCCACTGATGTTCCTAGTGTATTTTGGGGAGAAGCGGTTTTTACAGCCACATATGTGATCAATAGAATCCCAACTGCGTATAATTCTGGTTTATCCCCTTTTGAAAAGTTGCATGGAACTTTGCCTGATTATTCCTCACTGCGCTTATTTGGTTGTACTTGTTTTGTCCTAAAACCACATGTTGGGCGTACAAAATTATCTTCGAAGTCCAGTTTATGTGTGTTTCTGGGTTATGGTGTTAGTCAAAAGGGATATCGTTGTTATGATCCAGTCGGTCAAAAGCTGTATACAACTCAGCATGTTGAGTTTTTAGAGCACATTCTGTACTATTCAGTTCCTGCTAGTTCACATAATTTGACACAATCTGAACTCATAAAAATTGATCCCTTTGATGAAACTACACATGTTGTGTCACCCATAATACCAGAACCAATCTCTGAAACAACCTCAGAACCAACCACCACTGAAACACCATCAATATCAGATACGCCTTCACAAACCACCAACATCACTCAAACACCGCCTGTAACAATTCCCGAGGCTACATCGACCATTAATCAACCCCTTACCACGACTACCCAATCATCGTCTGAAGTTGCAGTAGTTCCTCCTCCAAATGTTTGAACCACTCGTATTCGTAAGTCCACTAAGAAGGATGATTTTGTTTATTTATTGTTATTCTAGTTCATTTTCTTCTTTTGTTGCTTCTATACACAGTCTTCATGAGCCCATTTCCTATACGGAAGCTGTTTGTGATCCACTTTGGCAGCATGCTATGGCTGAGGAACTTACTGCATTACATGATACTCACACATGGGACGTCGTACCTTTACCGGAAGGCAAGCGTGCTATTGGTTCTCGCTGGGTCTACAAGATAAAAACCAAGTCTGATGGGTCTATTGAAAGATATAAGGCTCGACTTGTTTCTAAAGCTTACTCTCAAGAGTATGGCATGGATTATGAAGAGACATTTGCTCCAGTTGCAAAAATGACAACTGTCCGAACTTTGATTGCAGTGGCTTCTAGTTTTCGATGGAAAATATCTCAAATGGATGTCAAGAATGCCTTCTTGAATGGTGACCTAAATGAAGAAGTTTATATGACACCGCCTCCTGGCATTCCTCATCAGTCCGGTGAAGTTTGCAAGCTTCGAAAAGCTCTTTATGGTCTCAAACAGGCACCACGTGCTTGGTATGAAAAGTTTTCCACAGTTGTTACCTCTCTTGGATTTGTCTCTAGCCATCATGATTCTGCATTATTTGTTAAAAGTTCAAGTGCTGGACGTATTTTATTGTCCCTGTATGTTGATGATATGATTATTACTGGAGATGATTGTGATGGAATTGAATTGTTGAAGGCAGAGTTGTCTCATCGGTTTGCTATGAAAGATTTGGGTTTACTACGTTATTTTCTTGGTATTGAGGTTGCTTCATCACCAAAAGGTTATCTTCTATCTCAGTCCAAGTATATTGGTGATTTGTTTGATCGTGCCAGAATGACAGATAATAAGATTGTCAACATTCCTCTTGATGCTAAAGCAAAATATACTCCGATAGATGGTGATCCTTTACATGATCCTAGTTTATATCGCACTATTGTTGGGAGTTTGGTTTATCTTACAGTGACTCGTCCAGATATCGCTTATGATGTCCACATTGTTAGTCAGTTTGTTGCTGCTCCCACTACAGTTCATTGGGCTGCTGTTCTGCAAATTCTTAGGTATCTTCGAGGTACACAGTTTCAAACACTTTTGTTTCCTTCCACATCTTCTTTAGACTTGCGTGCTTATTGTGATGCTGATTGGGCTGGTGATTCTGTTACTCGCAAGTCTACAACTGGGTTTTGTGTTTTTCTTGGAGATTCGCTTATCTCGTGGAAGAGTAAGAAACAAGATGTTCTTTCAAGATCTTCTACTGAAGCTGAGTATCGTGCCATGGTCGTGACTACTAGTGAGATTGTTTGGTTACGTTGGTTACTCGCATATATGGGTGTTGATATTACTAGCCCTACTCCATTATATTGTGATCATCGTAGTGCTATTCAGATTGCGCGCAACACGGTTTTTCATGAAAGGACCAAGCATATAGAGATTGATTGTCATTTCACTCGTCACCATCTTCAGGTTGGCACAATTTCTTTGCCGTTTGTTCCGTCTGCTTTACAGATTGCAAATATATTTACTAAGCCTCACTGTGGCACTCGTTTTCATTTTTTGTCTGACAAACTCTGAATGTTTCTCGCTGCAGCATTGTGAGTTTGAGAGGGGATGTTAGTTAATAAAGCCCGATGTGTCGGCCCATTTAGCCCATCTAAGATTAGTGCATCACTTTGTTATTATGTCTATTTATATGTTTTACGAACTCTTTATTTATTAAGTAATACAAGTTAGTTTTGGTTCGTTAGTTTCTACAGAAGGAAGAGGGCAATACATGGTCATGGGGTAGGAAAGAATCACGTTATCACAGGAAGGAACAGTGTACGAGCTAGGTCTAAGAGGGTTTTAAGTCCCTTCCAACTTCAAAATCTATAAAGACTTCCTGACCATCTTTAAAGCATTTCAACGACATTCAAGTTACATCTTCCAATATTTAACGCCATTCAAGTTACATCTTCCAATATTTAACGCCATTCAAGTTTATTACACTAATAAAATTTTGAATATTGATGTTTCAAATATATATTTGTCTACAGCTAAATTGTGACTTATTGTTTATTTGATTGGTACCCACCGAAGAAACTGGAACATGCAAAATTTGGTTTTCTGATCAAATTATCTCAACATGTGTTATCGTTTTTAGGAGCAAACTTGTGGAAATATGAATTTCGATGTTAGTATTAATATGCATATTTTGCATATCTTGAATGATAGTATCCATGGCTAAACCCAACCTCAATTGACCCATACCCATTTGAAACCGAACCACCTGGCAACAACTCACAACAACAACTAGTTGCTTTCGAAGCAAAATGCCATGTTTAAGTAACCGGTCAAGTTTGACAACCGTAACCTGCATATTTATGCATAAACCTTACACAACCCATAGAACTCGTCAATTTAAATAGGTTGACAATTTATACATATTACACATGCTAAATAGGTTAAATGGGTTGGCAAATCGATCGTCTAACCCATTAACCTAAATAACATATTTAATCAATCATAAATTTACTTTTTGATGCTTAGAAAATTAATAAACATGTTTATCTCACTAAATACCTCACACACACTAAAAAAAAAGGCTCACTTTTTTTCAAATGCAACCAAAGGTGACCCGGTCACCTTTCATCTCGTGAGATGGTGGAAGTGTTTTTGGGGTGGTTCGTGAGTGAGCCCTCACTTGATGAGCACTCGCACCCACTCCTTCGAGTCTAAGATAGTTAGATTTTCTCTCATTTACCTATATATGTTTTACGTGACATACTTGAGTTTTTTAGGTTTTTTATGTTAGCCATAGTATATTGTGTAATTGTGTAAAGGGCCAATCCCACTTCTAGATCATACTATGTAGTCCTATATATTTGTACATTGTATTAAGGATAATCATCAATCAAAAGCTCAATCAATTATCACGTAATATGTGTTAACATGGTATCAGGCCATTAAAAATACGCTCCTTTCCTAAAACTACACCCTTCATCAGATCGTTTCCCCTAGAACCCTAAAATAACCTCCCATCAATTCTGTTTAATAAGTCCCTTTTCATGTGTTGGTGATTTGTGCCCGGTCACAAATCCACACGCTTAGTTTCTTGCTTGGTGTTTCGTGCTTAGGTCATGTTATATTGTTTGTTTGTGTTGGTGATCATGCACGGTCATTGATCCACACATCAAGTTTCTTTTAAACATATTCATTATTGTATTTACTATACTTCCTCATAAATAATCAGTAACATGGAGGAAAGCAATAACATGGAGGAAGTTGTGTTAAAACTTTTAGGAAAACTTGGTATTATGGGTCATAATTACGTGGGGCATCATACTGGAAATAATGGTAGTCTTCATACTACCAACGTTGGACCTACAGCTTTTGTTACCACTCATAATTCACTAAACCCAACTTAATTAAACTACCCAATCCCAAGCTACACTATACGAAACCCACCTGGCTTTAGTTTGATACCGGGCTAAGCCACACCAACTATTACACCACCTGGTTTTAATACTTCCGCCCAAGTACCATCAACACACTTTATTTATCCACCCCATATTCAACCGACCCTTCGAGCCCACACAAGCCCAACCGCTCCGCCATTTGTACCTTCTACTGTTCACCAGGCCACCGGGTCTTCATCCGGGACAGGAAACAATGTTACCTCATGCTTACACTGCCGGGACTCTTCATGATCCCGCAACAGGTGCCTGGAACATGGATATAAGTGCGAGCTCGCACCTAAATGCATCTGTTAATAGTCTTAGTAACATTTTTAATACTTGCATGTATCCATCTGTCTCGGTTGGTGACGGGCATAACATTCCTATCACCAATACGGGTCGTAGCATTTTGCCTACTCCTACTCGACCCCTTTACTTAAATAACGTCCTTATTACCCCTCATATTGTCAAAAAATTTATATTTGTCCGTCAATTTATTTGTGACAATAATTGCATTGTTGAGTTTGATCCTTTTGGTTTTTTCATCAAGGATTTCATGACGCGTCGGGTGCTTCTCCGATGTCACAGCACGAGTGACCTTTACTCTGTCACGGCCCCGTGTCCTATTCCCCAAGCTCTTCTTGTCAGTCAACATGTGTGGCATCAGCACCTTGGACATCCAGGGAGCGAAGTGCTACGCCGTCTCGTCTCAAATAATTTTATATCTTTTAATAAGGAGAAGCCGCATGTGCTTTGTCATGCTTGCCAGCTTGGCAAACACGTTCGACTTCCATTTGTTAGTTTCGATACTATTATTAATACATGTTTTTATGTTATTCATTCTGATGTATGGACTTCACCAATTTTGAGCCTCTCGGGTTTCAAATATTAGGTTTTGTTTGGGATTACTATTCTCATTTTGTTTGGGTATACCCGTTGACAAACAAATCTGATGTATTATCAAAATTCGTTCTATTTTGCAAGTACGTTCACACTCAATTTCAGTGTGAAATCAAATCGTTCCAGTATGACCATGGCGGTGAGTTTGATAACCGCACCCTACATACACTTTTTACCGACAATGGCATTCAGTTTCGTTTCTCATGCCCCAAGACATCTCAACAAAATGGGAAGTCAGAACGGATGATTCGCACCATCAACAACCTCATTCGAACCCTAATTTTCAAGGCCAACCTTCCACCAAACTTTTGGGTTGAAGCTTTAAACATGGCTGTTCATTTGATCAACATATTACCTTCCACAGCTATTGTCAACAAAATCCCGTATACCCGACTGTTTGGCCAAAACCCGGATTATAGCTATATACGCACATTTGGCTACTTATGTTACCCCCACTTATATCCTAATCACATACTTGAACCACGTGCTACACCCTCCATATACTTGGGCAAAGCTTTAAATCATCGTGGGTATCGTTGCCTTGAAAGAAACACCAATAAAATAATCATTTCTCGACATGTAACCTCTGATGAAACTGTTTTTCCATACGACACTCCTAAACCAACATCGACACCCAAATACAATTTCTTGGATGACTCACCCGATATAAATCCTCCATTCATTCCATCCACCCCCGTTGTACAACCCATTGTGCCTCAACCCACAAACGAGCCAACAACACCAATTCCCACCAGTCCTAATACAGCCCAACATGAGGCAACCCACGACCTATCACCATCCCCATCACCACCTGTCGCCCAACAACAACATACACCAAATCCATCAACACCCACGAACCAACACCAAAACACCAACCATGATCCTCCTCACAACCCAAACCCTGCATTAATTCACCCATGGTCACACGATTTCGTGTTCGGACTAATCATCCTACAGAGCATCTCAATATGCATGTGTCTTCGGTTTCACCATTACCAAAATCTTATTGTGATGCTTTTTGTAATCCAAATTGGCAAAATGCTATGCGTGATGAATACACTGCACTTATTAAGAACGGAACTTGGACCCTTGTGCCCCGACCCACACACATCAACATTATTCATGTCATACCTCGTCAATGGCGGAAACACGGGATGTAACTGGAAAAGGCACATTGCGTAACATCATAGATTCATACCCCATAAATATTTTGACGATAGTTTACAACTTTTACAAAACGATCCTTGTCTCAAAATGATAGAAAAACATGTCTCCTTTGAAATCTTGTTGTCTTGAAAACATAGTAGCAAAAATGTCAAATAGTCTGACTCTAATAAACGTGCCTTTAAATACCTTAGTAATGATCCACCTGAAAATGGTACTAGAAAACGTCAACATAATATTGGTGAGCTCGTAGGTTTGAAAGTAAAACCACGAAGCTGTGAATAATATATCGTAGGACAATAGTGAGCATGTACCAATTACAAGCACTTTAGTAAAATAGTAATAGTGTTGCGCCAACTGTAACACCCCCAAAATTTCACAGCAGAAGCGTTCGGGTCATGGGGTGCTACTAAATCAATATACACAACACAAGGCAATAAAGAATGGAAATTTTATTCCATTTTCAAAATAAAGATTAATTTAAGAAATAGTTTTACATCATTGTTTCAAAGTGCGGAAGTAAAGCCATAAAAATATGTGTTGTCCCATTAAAAGTTGTATTAAAATGTTTGGAAACACTTCGGATGCCAGTCTTCAATGAATGCCTTTGCCATTGCCTACGCCAATAAGTAAACCTGAGAAAAACATGCTAAAATGTCAACACAAAGGTTGGTGAGTTCATAGGTTTAAATAATCAAGTTTTCAAGTTTGGACCACAGTTGCACATATAGCATCTCCGTGAATGACACTATATGCAAAAAGGCTATTACGCTAGTACCAAGTTCATGCGACCGAAACTACGACAGTGTGCATGCATCTAGAAGCATGATAAATAAAAGCCCAGCAAGTGTATTTCCAGTACACTCAATCAATACGATATGATATACGCCCGACGTTTGCCTATCCGGTCAAACTCGAACGGGGGTGTCATCCCCAATAGATCTATCCATAACAATCGCGCCTCCCCAAAGGGAACTAACGGTAGCATAGTTGGGATTCAAGGTTGTTTCACGTAATAGTGTTTTCAGTTTCAGGTCCGAAAAGAGTTTTGCATGTTTCTCACCCCAAAGTTTTATAAAGCAAGTAAATAAGAGTAAAAGTGGGGCTATAAACTCACCTTAGCAGTTCGGTGAATAAATACAAAGAGATCGAGTGTGATGAAGCACTGGCTCCTACCCGGAACCTAAGAACGAGATGGCACGTCTCAGAATAATGATAACGTTTGGTTTACGACCAAAATGATAGAGCATTGAATTTACTATTCAATAGAGTGATTTTAGTGTTGGCTTATAGATGTAACGATGTTGTCGAGAGTTTAGTTTGTTTACTTTAAGATGTGTCGGTATCGAATAATGTTTCCATATATTTATATACTTATAAATATATATACAAGTTAAATTAGATATCGATGTGATAATTCTCGTTACGAATAATAGGTCGTCAAAATACTCGTTTTTATAAAGTCGTTATGAGTTTACAAGTTTTCTAAACATTTTTCTAAATTTACACTTTTTACCCTCAAGTTTGAAAATATACAAGTTTGGCCCTTAAACTTTAGAAAAATGACAATTTGTACCCAAATATATTTCTCATTCAGAATTTACAGTTTTTGTCCCTCAAAAAACTGTTTTTACAAGTTTATCCCAAAAAGTTATATTTTCACTTTTAGTCCTTTTAGTTTCAAATTTTACATTTTTGACCTAAAATGTATTATTTCCTTTTTACACTAGTTTCCCATATTTACCAAATGGACCCTAGACTTTTCCCATGCATATGTAATATATAAAATATTTACCCTTAACTTCCCATAATGTTTATATTTAACCCGAAAACTATATGTTTTGCATTTTTAGTCCTAAATATACATTTCGACTTAGTTAGCTTATTGAACTTTTACGAAAGCTTATAAATAGCTTATTGTTAGCTTATAAATTTTGTATAATATGTCATTATGGGTTCGACTCTCAAAACAAGTTTCGGGTGAGGTTTTAAAAATCATTATACGCGTTATGAATTTTTTTAACGAGACATAAAAATTAGTTCAAGACGGGTTTCGTATTACTTGGTTCATTGTGCATTTTAATAACATAACGAGGGGGATGAAATATTAGAAGAGTCGAAGCGGACTTACAACACCCTAGAGGTGGCGACGAAGACGAAAGAAAACGAATAAACGTGACCGAAAGGACCTTTGAATGTGAACAAGATAACTCCTCGTTTCCTTACTCTGACTAAAGACCTTAGCGACTTGGGTTCCCTTTTGTTTCCACAGTAGACGTTTATGTTTAGATTGTGAGAAGTGAGTTATGTTTAGTGAGAGTTTTGTGTGTTTTTCAAGAGTTTAGAGGTCTCATTATATAGGAAATGATGGACATGATCTTACATTATCTTGCATGGTTCCAAGAAAAGAGCATGGCATGTGTTTGGTTTTTGAGTGTGCTCTACTTTTCAGCCAAAGAGGAGGGGGCACGACTCGGTGTTGTCTCCTCAACATGAAACAAGGAAACATAATGACCTTTGGATTATAAGGTCAAAAGGAGGTCAAGTGTCTTAGGGTATTATAATAAAGTGATAGGGTGGTTAGATTCTTGCTTTTGTCTCTCTTTGAATGTATACTCAAACGTATGGTAAAAAAAAATAGTTAGTACTTTGTCTCCTACATCTACACGTTACCCTATTAAGACCAAAAGTGTTCTTGTCTTACTTCCTTATACACGCATGATATATCAAAGTTGGGATGTCTTTGTTTATTCTATAAGGTGAATAGTGAGCTAGTGAAAAGAAAGATCAATGTGTGTGTGCTACTTGTTGTCAGTCGAAGGAAGCAAAGAAAAAAGAACTCAACATTAATGTTCATTGTTTATATAAAAAAATATATTACAAATGTGTGTCTCGTGTTGTCGAAAAATAAAAGAAAAGGAGTAAGGTTATCCTTGACTCTTATAGTAAGACATGCATGGATTTTATAATAAACAATGTTCTAGGCTAGGTATAAAACATTGTAATTATGGGTGTCTTGGAGCCTTGCTACTACCGAACAGTAGAAGAAAAAGAAATTTGCATGCATTGTCTCTTCAATTTCTCATTTATGCATTGTGTTTATTTTGTATTTTAAGGTCACGAAGGTCCAAGTCAAAAAGGGGTTAGAATATTAGTTTATTTAATTAGGGTGGCTAGTCATGGGTTTTGTCTCCATTTCTCCTACACACGTGACATAAAAGAAGAGTTTTATGTTTCTAGTTTAGTTTTGGTTGTTCCTCTCGTTTGTCCGGTTGCAACACAGAAGAGATCACAAACATGATTTACATATGACTAATCTTGGTGTAAAGTTGGTTTGGTATTGGGCTTGGTAAAAGAGTAAGGCCCATAGGAGTTTTAAGGGATTTGGGCTTGGCGAATTTGTTGTGTACAAAGACTAGGCCCAAGGGGTTTATTAGCATGTTGGGCTCGGGAGAGTAGCGAGGCCCAAATAAAAATATAGTGTGAGTTTGGTCCGGTTATAAGGCCCATTAACGAGTCGGGTTGAGTCACGAGGTGGAATAAAGTCCAATGAGTTCCGAGGCCCGATACGAAATAAAAATATAAAAGTTTATTATATATTTATTTTATATAATTTTTATTATCAAGGTCGAGGTGAAAAATATCCCGTGACTTGTCGTGTTTAAAGTTAACGAAGAAGAAAAAAAAATTTATGGCCGCGAAAATCGGTAGGGAAATTTACGAGTTGTTATACCAACTGAGTCTATTGTGTCCAACATACATATATCCAATATCATGTGGGGAGCTACCCCGATAGATCTATCAACATGTGGGCTCTCCATGAGAGTTAACAGTTGCGCAGTCATGTGCTCATAAAACAAACATGTCACAACATATAACCGCATCATCACACATGTATGTCCAAAATCATGTAAAACAGTAGTTCACAGCATAAAAACATTTGAAAAGTATTGAGTACCATTTTCCCCCTAGGAAAATATAGTGAAAAAGGGGCTACGAAAACTACCTCAGAGTACGGTAACACAAGTAATACAAACGGTTTCAAGAAGCAAGGCACAATGGTACACGAACGACAAACCCTAATAATCATTGTTTGTTCTCAGAATATATCTCAAAATGGTATAATGTACATAAGTTTTCAAAAACTAACATATTTCAGTTTTTTGTGGGTGACTCGAATTATTATTTGTTAAAAGTGTAGTATCGAAGTCTCATGTGGATTTTTAGGAAAAATATAGACACAAGGTAACTCACGCCAAAATAACAAAGTTGGGGAAGTAACGAAAAGACTACAAGAAGGAATAACGAAAAGAAAAGAATAAATAAAGGACAACGAAAAGGACCCATTGATAACATGTTTCGTGTTTTACCCCGTAACCCAAATAGTTTATAAAACGTTGTGGTTTTAGAAAGAATCGTACGTTTTCTGAAAGGTGTACCATGTTAAGAAACTAGAAAAGTTTATAACGTTTACAAATCGTAATAGTTTAAGTCATAAAATGGTTTTTATAAAAATTTGGGCATGATGCGTCCGTTTATATAACAATTCCAAGTCATTACGACTTTTGAATAACAAGTCTTATTTATTACGTTTCACCAATTTGATATAATTTATACAAGTTTTATATAATTTTTACAAGTTTTATTATATATTTGGACAGTATCATTCGCGAATATATTAGTTGTTTAGTTTTATCGATCGTTTTGTGTATGTTCGGGTCCAAGTGGGTTAAACTCTTATGAGTCTAACACACTCTTCCGTCTCATGTACCAAAAGAGTCCATAATATCCATCAACTAACATCGTAAAACCAATATCGTCCAATCCAATATCATCCAAGCATAGGTTTTTGTAACAAATATCCATATCCCAATCCATATCATATCCCGAGTAAACCCGAATAGCATCCGAAACATTATCGACAAAAACAAAGATATAAATTAAGTTAGTAAACGAATGGTAAATGAAATAGTTGTCAAAAAAAAAGAAAATGAAACTATACATACATCATTGGGCTTTAAGCCCCATGTTGACACTTAACCCAATATATTCATTTGAGCTTATGAGCCCAAGTTTACCCATCTTTAAACCTTATGGGCTCCTTAGCCCAATTGACAAACAAAATCAAATTTCATAAACGCGGACACAAACGCGAAGATGACCAATACACCTTAGTTTAGCTTTTTGACGAACAAAACATTTTTGACAATAACACGACTAGTGTGTCTCGCCTTGAGGCCACACATGACCATCACTACACGAGTGTATAACCTAACATCACCACAAATAACCTCCCTCGAGGTGTAACCGAAATCCTAACCGCATCATGACTCTACCGCATCACTACTCGACTGAAATAATCAAAAAACTCACGGTCGCGACTCCCATGAATCATGGCTCAAACATAACGACCACATCCTTTACACAAGGTTTGGTTTACGCTAGCAGTGACTCCCCTTGAGTCACGACTCACTCCTATACGCACCATATACCAAACTACGAACTGTAAAAACGCAAACAAATCAATACCAAATATCAAAATAACTACGCAACTCAAACAACCCTTTTGAGGGTATTACCCAACCAAACACACCATGTTCAAACTGGAATCCAACCATACAACTGTAACGACAACATCAAGACCATTTTACCACATTTTCAATATCGTTGCAAGGACTGACATAAACCGGTCACTCTTTATGTTGTGACTCACAACGAGTCACGACTCACCCATACGGGTCTACACACATACGACAACAATAATATTAACAAGAGGCTCAAATCTAAACACGGCCATGAGTATGAATGAGCAAAACATAACTACAACCGGTCAACTCAACTCAGTGAGTTGACTCGGTCGAGTTGACTCAACTCACTGAGTTGAGTCGAATCGCTCACGAGTCAAACGATTCCCGGTTTAAAACAAAGATCCACATGAGCTTTTAGCTAGAAAACATTTTTTTATTAGTTTTTGTACAAAAATCGATTAAGTTAATAGATACCGATTAGGGTTTAGTGAAAACGAAGTAAATAAAAGAAAAGGAGTGGTGCGTGAGTCCTTATCAACGAAAGAGATAGGAGAGGGGAGGTGGTATACACGGCGGTGAGTGGTGGTGTCACGAACGAGCTCCTCTAGTTCTAATCTCTTCTAGAAATTATGTACTCGCCTTGATCTATGCGCTTGCTTGTGTTTGTAGGTGGCCGGAATTTGGCCGGAAAAGAGGTACGGTGCCGGAGACAGGGAAATCCGGTGACGTGGTGGTTTTAATGGGTGAAAAACCCTAATTTTAAAGTTTACAAACCCCCTGAGGGGCCAAAACTGCCAAATGGAGAAACAAGGGGTGGGCGGCGTAAATAGGGCATGGGGGTGTTTTGTGCTTTTATAAAACTTTTAAATAATGATGGTGTGGGACCCGTTGAGGCTCGGTAACGATCGATTTTGACTCAGGATTTGAACCATTACGTTTAAAATAGATTTTCCACGAAAAATGAGTATAAACACGACTATTATCACATATATAATATCATAATCTTATTAAAACGTATATTAGGTGTGTGGTTGTGCTGGTACGCGTTGTGTAATTTTTACGCCAAATAAGTTTCAAAAAGCTCGAAAACGTAGAATAGGTAATAATAAATATAATTTATTATTAAAATAAGTTTTGGAAACTTTTGCGTTTGTCACCAATAGTTCTGACTTTTTATAAACAAGTATTGCCCAAAAATGCCGGTTGCTACAATTCGCTCTATGTAGCTTTTTTGCCACAAGTATTTGGCTGATGGCGCTCTTAGTCGCTATAAGGCTCGTCTTGTGGCGAATGGTAGTAATTAATTAGAGTGGTTGATGTGGATGAGAACTTCAGTCCGGTGGTTAAACCGGGTACGATTTGGGCTGTTCTGAGTTTAGCTACTTCTCGACATTGGCCGATTCATCAGCTTGATGTTAAGAATGCTTTCTTACATGGTGATTTATCTCAAACTCTTTATATGCATCAGCCTCTGGGGTTTCAGGACTCTGTGCATCCTGATTATGTATGTTTATTGCAGCGGTCTCTGCATGGGCTCAAGCAGGCCCCACGAGCTTGGTTTCAGTGTCTTTCATCCTATATCACTCGGGATGGGTTTTCTCATAGTCGTTGTGACACATCTTTATTTATATACAAACAGGGGACGGATACTACTTACCTGTTATTATATGTTGATGATATTATTCTCACTGCTTCCTCTGAGAATTTGTTGCAGGGGATTATTGGATCCTTACATCAGGAGTTTGCTATGACAGATCTGGGTCCACTTAATTATTTTCTAGGTATCTCTGTTACACGTGATTCTTCAAGGTTGTTTTTATCTCAGAAGAAATATTCTATTGAGGTCTTGAAGAAATATGGTTAATTGTAATCCCAGTCGGACACCTGTTGACACTGAGTCTAAACTAAGGGATGATAGTGATCCGGTATCTGATCCTACTTTATATCGGAGTCTTTCAGGCTCTCTTCAGTATCTCACCTTTACTCGCCCAAATATATCTTATGTAGTTCAGCAGATTTGCCTTCATATGCATAACCCTCGAGAGCCCCATTTCTCGGCTTTTGCGGTATGTTCGGGGCAACTTAGACTATGGGTTACAGTTGTTTGCATCTTCTACTACATCATTGGTTGCTTATTCAGATGCGGATTGGGCTGGTTGTCCTACCACTAGAAGATCGACTTCTGGGTATTGTGTATTTCTTGGCAACAACTTACTCTCGTGGTCCTCTAAGCGTCAACCGATGCTTTCTCGTTCTAGTGTAGAAGCAGAGTACCATGGGGTTGCCAATGCTGTTGCTGAGACTTGCTGGTTACAGAATTTACTGTGTGAGCTACACACACCTTTATCTTCCGCTACGCTTGTGTATTGTAATAATGTAGTGCTGTCTACTAGTCTTGCAACCCGGTTCAACATCGGCGTACAAAGCACATTGAGATCGATATTCACTTTTTTCGAGACTGAGTAGCTGCTGGTCAAGTTCGGGTCCTTCGTGTTCCTTCTCAGTACCAATATGCCGACATATTCACAAAAGGCTTGCCATCAGCTCTGTTTGAAGACTTTCGCTCCAGTCCGCGTCCGATGTCCTCCCGCTCAGACTGCGGGGGAGTGTTAGCCTATAGTATATTGTGTAATTGTGTAACGGGCCAAGCCGAGTTCTAGATCATACTATGTAGTCCTATATATCTGTACATTGTATTAAGGATAAGCATCAATCAAAAGCTCAATCAATTATCACGTAATATGTGTTAACATTTTATAATATATCACTAATATTACAACATGATTGACCATCAAAATGTCATGTAATGCAACAATTAAACACATAAAGAGATTACATGTTAACAAGAACTAAAACATATTATCACATTGTATGACAATATATATAGTCCATAATTGCGATCAAACTTCAACTCAAAATCTATTGATATTTCATAACAATAATAATGACGATGATGGAGTGAGATGCATTAAATTTAGGGGAAAGTTTTCTATTATATTGTTGCCTTTCAAAAAAGATTTAGGGGAAAGTGGTGAAAGAAAGTGACATGCATGGTACCTTCACTCATTGTACTTTGCTTATACTTTGATCCTCCACTCGGTGTACAACTTGTTGGCCATATTATTCACTTTCCATTATTACCTTTTTCAACAATAACATTATTTTGTGTTTTTAGTTGATAATTTGTGGATTCTTCATGGTTGACAATTTCATTTTAGTAGATAATTTTTGGTTTGAATATATGTTTCAAGTGTTGGATTATATTTTAATAATGTTGATGATTTGCAACGAAATCAACTTCATTGTTAACTTAGTGTCTACTACGAGAACACGAGTTTCCTCTCTCTTGCCATGAGCCATACCAAATGAAATGCTGGTGACTTGAAACAAAATCATCTTGATTGCTTTGTAGTCGTATAGGATGATAGGAACCTTGTCCATTTGAAGAAGTCTTGTAAAGAAATGTTAAATAAATACATGTATTCAGTAAGATATAACGATGTGATCAACGTGGCCTTACAATTTTGAACGTGGCATACCAATAGAAGTTAGATGACTGCAATATTATATGGTGTAAGTCGTCCCAAAGGCTCCAAAGAGATGATTTAATTCGGGAATGCTCTACGTATTAAATTGAAATAAGCATTTCTCTTTCAAACTTATTATTTCAAGCAATGTCTAAATCATAATGACTAAATCATCAAATAATCTTTGCTAACGTCTAAATAAATGACATTAATTATAGATTTAGTGTTTCTAAATAACCAACCAAAACTTTAACTTTGGAGTTTAAATGCTACATCCTAGGCTATCGTTGTGCCTTTTGTCGATACTTTAGGTGTTTGTCACTCGGCTAATCAATGTACGCCATAAAATTTTTACATGCAAATGTTACGTGGGACCAAATTGCACATCATAAATGATGTCAAGGATCATTCAAGGGTGGATTTTTCAATAGTATGGGTAAAGAAATTATGTGTAGGTAGGTTATATATAAATGCAAAATCTGGAGTATATCTTTAAACACATGGTAGACTTTCATCTTGAACTAGCTTAAACGGACAAATTGTTTTTACTTTTCACTAGCTATTGATGGGTATGTTGTATTTTTTTTACCAGGTTCATCAGCTTATACAGTCACGAGTGAAATCAAATGCACAAACCTCAAAGCTTGTTACCGAAAGCAATAGGAGTACTTCACTCTTCGAGATTCTCACGCCAAATTAATGTACATAAGGTCTGCTTTTAAGATTCCCATGTAGCCTTTGAAGATTCTTTGAAGAGTGTAGCATAATCACATCCTAATTTCTAGTAGATGTTTCACCTTTTAGTCACTTGTGGCTAGTTGTGTAAAGTTAAAATCTAGTTTGTAGCGAATGTGATCATGATGATTCTTTTGTTTTAAAATCTTAAAATTATTAAATTTTAATGTGGGTTGAGTACAACTTGTTTTAAAATCATAAAATTATTCTTTCGGTAATTATTGTTTTTTCATATTGTACAACTTGACGATGTATTATTTCAAAGAAGCAGGGTACTCGCAACGCGCGAGTACCCTGTAATCAAAATTTTTGGCAAGCAAATTTTTTCAATCACATGTTTTTCATGATAATGATTTTATGCATGGCGAGAATTTTGAGGAATAACTTTATCACACACTATTTGATATTAAAATGCCAAACATAAGTGCATCGTGATGCAATAGCGATACCAAAATGTTAGTCAGTAGTATTATAAGGTTGTGATAACTGAAGGTGAAAGGTACTTACTAATGAGTAGATGTTATGTAATATTCGTCACAATATTATATAACGTGTAAACATAGAGAATTTTCGTGCTTTATATGTTTACATGTTTTCATACTTTAAAGATCATTTAAAATTCTTCGTACTTTAACCTGTATGATTTTTATCAATCAAATTTATTGCAAAAGGATTAGGATTTCATAAAACTTGTACTAAAAGACATAGATGATAAATGTTTTTTGAAAATGCAAATTTTATAAAAATTAAAAAAATTAAATGTTCATAACCAAACAAAAATCTGACATTAAACTCACGTTAATGAGTGCGCTAAATAATTATGTGTAAAACAATGATTCTTTAATGTATTATACAAAGCATTAATCATTTGTATATGTTGCATATTAAATTGAATTGCTCAAAATTAAGGCATTTAATGGAGAAAAATGTCTTCCTCAATTATACGATAGTTAGATTACATGTAGGCACTATAATTCACTTTCCAATATTACCCTTTTCGACAATGACATTTTTTTTTCGCGTGATTTAATTCATGTAAGAGCTCGGTATGGGAGTGTAACAACATGCCATTCGTCCCTTGGCTAACCAACTGCGCCGCCGTTGGTGTACAGTGGCCTTGACAAGGTTTCGATAGCCAAGAAGAATCACGGGTACGAAGAATCACGTTCATTGTGGCTTTAATTTGTCTGCCTAGATCACATTTATTGTGGCTTTAATTTTTCTGACTAGATCACATTGCAATATGATTCTATGACCCACAAGTAATCTCTGCAATTGTATGAACTAAAGAGGATCTAGAATTGCCCACATGCTTAATATGTTGACAATAAATAAATCATAAAACCCTAAGAAAGATTCTCTCTAAACAAATGGCAATTTGGGCGATTCTTCATGAATTCTAAACCTTCAATTAATTTTCTATCCTCTGTGACTACTCACGTGCTTATAGAACCTATAAATTAATGTTTTGTGTTAGTATATTATAAACTAATCGCCATTGTTGCCTACTGAAAATTTCCAAATAGTCGATCTATATATGATCAAACATTCTCAATCGTGGGTCGCTGGTATTATTGATACCAAACGCATTTAATTTTTGGTCGACCTTTAGTCGGTGCTGAATCCTTACTATTGGTATTGATAATTTTATTAGCTATAACATATATTACATAACGCATTATAATGGGATACTGTTAGTGATTGGATCCTAATGTGTATAAACCCTAATGTTGCGATTAGGGTTTTTTTTTCTCTAATTGTTGGTGTTGCACGCTGGGTTTTTTTCGTGTTATCTGCTATTGGGTTTCGTTTTGTTTGTGGGTTTCGAGAGATGGATAAAGATAAGGGTTCGATAAGGGTTCGAAGTCTGATGTTAGGAATCAACCAACTAATCAACCAGGTTCGCCTACTACCTCATTTGCTGATATGTTTAATGATATGTCTAAGAAGATTTTAAAGATTTCAGAGATGAGGAATGAGCAATGTGTGGCAGGTGCTAATGTTGCTATTCCTTTGGAAGCAGTCGATGAGGTAAGGTCTAGATTCGCTAATACTTTGTATGGTTATTTCATTGGTAAGAGACTTGCTTTCCCGATTGTTGAAAATTATGTGAGAAATACATGGGCAAAGTTTGGTTTACAAAGGGTTATGCTCAATAATGGTTTTTTTATGTTCCAATTTGAAACAAAAGATGGTATGGAAAGGGTGTTGGAAGAATGTCCATGGTTGATACGATTGGTGCATATCTTTTTAAATATTTGGACTCCGGACACTAAACTTACAAAACATGATATAACTTTAGCTCCAGTTTGGGTTAAACTCCATAATATTCCGGTTGTTGCGTATTCTGAGGTTGGTCTTAGTTTTATAACAACGCAAATTGGTCGTCCTATCATGCTTGATTCCTACACGAGTACGGTGTGCCTTAAGTCGTGGGGTCGTAATTCTTATGCTAGGGCCCTTGTGGAAGTGTCGTCAAAGGAAGCCTTACTTGACTCTCTTGTGGTTGCTATTCCCTACCCTAATGGGTCCGGTCATTCATTGGAAAAAAATTGATATTGAATATGAGTGGAAGCCGCCAAGATGTGAGACTTGTAATGTATTTGATCACAATGATGATGGATGTTCTAAAAGAGTGAAACCGGTTGTGAAAGATAATTTTTTGGTTGATGAAGAGGGTTTCATTGAAGCTTATAAGAAGAAAGAAAAAGGTAAGCTTTAGGGTACTAATCGTCAGGTTGATGGGATTCATTTTCAAAAGCTTAAAGTTTCGTATTACTATAGGCCGGTTACTAAGCCAAAGAATGGAGGAGCATCGGCATCTCCAACGGTTAATGTAGGTTCTAGTAAAGAACCTACTACTGATCCTACTAGTAGTACGACCCCATCCCAGGATGACCAAGGTATGAATAATAATTTGGTGGATGATATCAACCTTGTTGATTTGAAGAACACTTTTGATGTGCTTACGGAACAAGATGCAGTTTTGGAACCTGTGATTGGTAATACGTGTAATCCTGATGTTATCTCTAGTTCTTCCAAAACTATGTATCCATCGCCTATGAAGAACACTCCTATTGCTGACAAAATTGGGAAGCTTGAAAAGCTTATTATTGATGGGAAAGCTACCCTTGTGGATAATGATGGTAAACCTCTTAAAAAGGCTATTTCTTCAACTAAGGTAGGTAGCAACCCATTCTCTAAGGTGGGCAATGTGATAGTTTCTGACAGCGATGATAATGAAGTTTTTGATGATCGCATTAGGACGTTGTATTCTGGAAGTGGAGGTAAGGAGCATAGTCTTTATAAGCAATGAAAAGCGGATACGGGTGATGGCAACAATTATGATGATGATGATTTTAGCCTCTCTCCATTGTTAGCCTTTTTAATGTATTAGATCAAATGTTTAGTGTTTAAAGTTAAGACGATATTAGTTAAATATGTATTTAGTTTTATGAATTGTATTTGGGTCGAATTAGGTCTGCAACATGTTTCCAAATGTATTAATCCAAACAGGCCCATTGCAGGCAGTTATTTAGAAACGGTTTTATCTCAAACAACACAACGTTTGGGTAAAGCATTGCATCGTTTAGGTTTATATAAATATGTGATTTTTGACCTGTGAAAATCACAACAACCTTTTATATCAATAAAGTATCGTTAGTTTATATCAAATCTGTTATTGTTATTTTACTTCAATATACAGAAACTTTGTTACTTTGTATTCGAAACCATTAATTGGCATCAGAGCAAGAGTTAATCGATCCAGGGAAGAACAAGTGCAAGTGGCCATCGATTGAAAAAGAAAACCCAGAATTTCGTTTTTGAAAAAGATTCGCAGAAGAGGAACCAAAGGCAGAATAAACCGAACATAGTGAGATAAGTATTATTTTTCAATTTCGAATTGTGAGTATCTAGTGTTGGTATTAAGAATTATTATGATTAGAAAAGATTAGAATAGTAGATTTGTTACCAGAAAGTTGTGTTGGTTTTGTGGTGAAACCAGGAAGTTGTGTTGGTTTTGTGGTGAAACAGGAAGTTGTGTTGGTTTTGTGGTGAAACCAGGAAGTTGTTTTGGTTTTGTGGTGAAACCAGGGATTGTGGTTATAGAAACTAGGAGGATTAAGGATAGTTGGTTATTAGGAAACCAGGGTACTATTCTTGGAGGATACAGTAGGTAAACCATTGGTTAACCAGGGTGCTGTAGGTGTTAGATCAAGATTGGAAAAGGAAGGAAGAAAAAGCAAATGGCAGGCGATAAAAATAAGAACGAGCCTACAAAGGATAATGGAACATCAATGACGTTCCAATGCCCGGTTCTCAATTCAACGAATTATACAATTTGGGCTGTAAAGATTAGGGCAATCTTTAATGTTCATGGAATTTGGGAAGCGGTTGAACCAACGCAAGGAATTAAAGTCGATCAAAAGAAAGATAACTCGGCAATTGCAATGCTATATCAAGCAATTCCAGAAAGTATGATATTGCAAGTTGCTAACCTTAAATCGGCAAAGGAGATTTGGGATGCGTTGAAAATTCGACATGTTGGAGTTGATAGAGTTAAGGAGGCGCGTGTTCAAACACTAGAGTCGGAGTTTGAACAATTGAAGATGAAAGACAATGAGTCGTTAGATGTGTATGCCGGGAAGATAAGTGATATTGCAACACATGCAAGCAGTTTGGGGCATACGATGGACGATAAAAGGCTGGTTAGGAAACTCTTAAGTTCTGTACCAGAGAAGTTTATGCAAATTGTTGCAGCAATAGAGCAGTTTGCAAATCTTAATACGATGCCATTTCAAGAAGCCATTGGGAGATTAAAAGCTTTCGAAGAACGAATGAAAAAGGCAGTCAAAGAAGAAGATAGATCCAGTGGCCTACTTTTCAGCAAAGTAGATGAAAAGGAGAAGACCAAGGAACACAAGTGTGAACGTTGCGGTCATGAGAATTCAAGTCAAGGAAGACCAGGACGTGCGCAAGAGAAGAGTTGGAAACCATGGAAGAAAAAAGATGGTGATCAAGACCTGAGTCAGATAAGATGTTACAAATGTAAAGAACTTGGACACTACAAAGGCGAATGTCCAAAGATGGAGGCAAACCTGATTCAGTATGAAGATGATGAACCATTGCTATAAAAGACTCATGAAGAATTTGATGCTATAACATTAGGGGGGAAATTGTTATCCTTTTTAATGTATTTGATCAAATGTTTAGTGTTTAAAGTTAAGACGATATTAGTTAAATATGTATTTAGTTTTATGAATTGTATTTGGGTCGAATTAGGTCTGCAACATGGGTCCAAATGTATTAATCCAAACAGGCCCATTGCAGGCGGTTATTTAGAAACGGTTTTATCTCAAACACCACAACGTTTGAGTAAAGCATTGCATCGTTTAGGTTTATATAAATATGTGATTTTCGACATGTGAAAATCACAACAACCTTTTATATCAATAAAGTATCGTTAGTTTATATCAAATCTGTTATTGTTATTTTACTTCAATATACAGAAACTTTGTTACTTTGTATTCGAAACCATTAGTGCTCAATTAACGGCTGCCGGAATTCAAGATTTTTGTCTTAACTAGGTTACTTTATTGTTTGCGTAAATTGTATTTTTTATGATGGTTTTGCGTTTGGAAGTCTAGTTGGTTGTAGCTAGTTGTCATTTATGGCATGTCATAAATGATTAGTGGTTGTGTAAAGCGTTTGATTGTGGTTAATGTCGTACCTCAGCCACATTCCATTGTACTTAAAAGTTTTTTTGAAGTAATATATTTTACCGGGTGGAATGCCCTTTACCCAAAATAATAATAATAATAATAATAATTTTCTTATTGCCCAAGTAGTTTCATCAAATGGTCAGATACATCTAACTAGTTAGATTAACACTTGGTATAAAAAATCATAATATGCCATTAAAAAGACAGCAATTGATATCCTGAACAAAACAAAATATGTCTTGTTTATAACTGACAAATTATTACTGTACACGGTGTATTATATAAGCTTGATATCATGAACAAAACATCAACAAAAAGGGATCCATAAACTTGGTTTTGATTGACTTGGACATGTTTGATACAAAAATGTCCTTGAACTTGAACATGCATGCTTGAAAAACCACTAACGTTGCACTTGATACACAAACAACTTTAATAAACTTGGTTTTGAATGACTTGGACATATTTGATAATGAACAAACCCATTGCAAGAACAGAAAACTTTATATCCCTATATGACAAAACAACACAATCAAAAGGTTTATAGTGTAGGTGTAGTGACGATGTTGACCGAACACACAAATCTTATACATTGAAAGATCACATCATATGCAACCCAACCACATTCATTTACTTCTCACATGAGGCTAGAGTGCACGTCAAAGAAAAATTATATGTAGCTACTTGGCAACTAGCTAGTCATGAATTGTCATTCATGAGTTGATTAACTACATGACATATAGACATTGCATGTTTGTATAAGTATGGTTTCATCTGTATAGTATAGGATAGTTTAGAAGATACAAATACATCTTTCAAAGTTTACATACACCCTTTCTCGAATTCATGTCACCTTCAACCTGTACTTATGGTTCATATGTTAGTTTCAAGTTTTGATCACTCAAGCAATTTTGTTAGTTCATGAAAAATTTAAATAGTAAGCCTTAGCGAAAACCACACCACACATGCTGAAAAGCATATCTATTATTTTTGTTTTTATTGTACGAGACACAAGCAAAAAACCCGTGTATCAATGTTGAAATAGGTGGTATCACTGGTTTGTTTTCTTGTTTAAAGGATATGAAGTGTCTTGTTATGTAAGCTTTATAACCTATGTAACCGGCTAATATATGAGACTTCACCCATATCCTTTGTAATTAAACATTTTTTGGAGTAATACATTTGCCGGAGAAACCTTTTACCCAAAAAAATAGGTGGTATCGGAATTTTTAACGCGCTTGTGTTAAAAAAGGTATATATATGTGAAATCATCTATAAGTTTTATGATTGAGTACATTCTTGATTAAAAATTTGGTGAATGTCGAATTTAAATGATGATGAACATATTAACATCGAAAGTTCTACGGTGGATCCTAAGTTGATTGAATTTACTATTATCATTAGGGGTGTTCATCGGTTCGGTTTCATGGGTTGAATGGTTTGGTTTCATCGGTTTGAAAATTTTCAAAGTCAAAACCAAAACCAAACCAAACCAATTATAGAACGGATAAAACCAAATCATACACCAAATTAGAATTCGGTTTGGTTTCGGTAAAACCAAGAAAACCAAATTCAAATAAACTTCAATATAACCTAGAATTCACAAATAAAAATTTAAAAGTTCAAATAAATTAACAAATCAAAGGGTCTCACAACGTGCCGAAGGAAATCAACCAAAAGGTTTTAAAACTTAACGGAAATAAATAAATGCGATAAAATGTTCTTCAACAAAAGTCTTAAAAATTCTTATTAGCTTGAAAAACTCAGTTGCAACTTCATTCATATTCTCCAATATTTTTTATTTGATGTTGTTTTCATCTCTGAAGCGTAATAGAAAATAAATATGTGTCAAATGTGTATATAAAGGTCATGGCTATAAAGAATGGAAACAATAAGTTGCCATCTTTTAAATTTTCAAGGTCATCAATGTGTTCTTCCAGATTCATTGTAATATCACCTGAACGGACCCAAATCTGTATATATATAAAAAATTTATATGAATAGAGATATTCGGTTTTTTCGGTTTGCTTTGATTATACTCCAATTAAATACTTCAGGCTTTGATACATATAACCTTTATCTTAGTATAAATTAACAAAAAAATCAGCATTAATATCAACGTGATTGGGCTATGCTATGTACTACTCTATGATTTTCCTGGTAAAAAAATACATTATATTAACAAAGTTTTACCCACCAGGCCACCAACCAAATTTATATCTCATTAGTTCTTTGTCCTAACTTTGTGTAGTTTTAAAACCAAGAAACAATCATACCAAAGGAAACAAGTTACATCAAACACTTTTCATGACTTATGTCTCACACACATACAACACTAAACTTCCTAGTTGCTATAAAATCTCCCACACATTAACATCAACACCAACCTCAGCCCTTGTTGCTACAAAATACACACGAGTCACAACCAAAGAAAAACGCTCACTCTCTCCTTTTCTTCACACCCTCAAACACACACAACAACTCACGCACACGACACCAACAGCACAACAGATTCTCGTTTCGTTGTAGTTTTAGTTGTTTCGGTAGTGATTTTGTGGTTTTGGTGGTGTTTCGAGGCTCTATTGAGGTTGTATTAAGATCATTGATTTCAATACTTTTGGTGGTGTGTTTAGTTTTTGGATTTGATACAACTTTTAATTTGTCGTGTTTGGTAATTTTTACTACTTTCGAGTTCGGATAAAATCTACCTTTTGAAATTTGATTTTTGAGAACTGTTTTTTGCCTGCTATATATACTTTGAAGCTGAATCAAGAAGATAGATTTCTTTGACACAACTTTCATTTTCACCAACTCTTCACTTTCTCTATTCTTCTAGCTGTTCTTTACTTTTTGAAATGTATATATGGATTTACAAATAGTTAAACAGGTTGGTTTATGTTCTGATTTTGTTTTTACAAGCATTTTGGATATATAATTAATCTTATGTTTGTTTAATCTGACTCTTAATTTATGTTGCAATTATTTTTGTAGAATTTGTTCGTAACAAAGATGAGGTTTAAGATGGTCATTAAAGCAAACCTTCAATGGCGTATAATTCAGAATCATATGTTCAAAAGATGTACCAATATGACAGTGTTCTTGAGTTTCAGAGGTGATAAGGTAATTTATTGTACTTGGCTGGTTCCTTTCTCGTGCTTTAGTGTTGGTACCCACGAATTCAATGACCAACACAAGTCAGTTAGCTGGGAAAAATGCTAAATCCAAACCCATGTCAAAAAGTACGACACATAGCTAGAACCATATATTTCGGTTTTTAAATGTGATTTGTAAGATGAATATATATACAAAAAAATCATTGTTTTCGATTTAGACATATAGGTATTTTGGAACATGAGGTCTAATCGATAATATGTAATCTTATGCATACCAAGCCTCCAAACATTTTTAGATCATGTTTGGTATGATGAATAGGATATGTTATTAGCTTGTTTCTTTCTTTTCCTTGTGTTTGATGTCTGAACTTTAATCCCTAGCATGTGTATAGAATGTCTGATGTTCAAAGTTTCTTTGTGGCTGCAACAATATCTATGACATAAGCTTGCACATTAGGGTGTCTATTGTTAGTCTCATAAACAAGAAAGTTAAATTAACTAATAAATATGGGGATACAACTATAACTTTGAGGGCATGAACAACCAAACCCTAATATAACATTTGGACTTGTTAGTCTCTTTTTTTAGTTTTTTGAAGTATTATTGAGACTAATTAAAACTAATGTTATTTTTATGATCATGTATTCTAACCTTTTATCTAACTTATTACTATTTAATTGCACCCAATTTGTGAGCTTGGTTGTGTGATCTATTGATTCTCTCTTGACACTCATCATTATGGACCACTCTTTCAAGAAGTTTACATGTGTCCTCTTATTCTACGTTTTTTATACATCCAAGCAATTGAAAACCCTAAAGCCTATGAAGACAGACACTCTATAACTCGCAATGCATCCATTGATATGTTCTATTGGTGGGAAATCTTTGCTGGTCGAAAGCTATTGAAAAAGTCGTGCACGAAAGGGTAAAATGTCATAGGAAAACATACAAAGTCAGAGAGTAAAACATAGAAAGTGATTGGTGTACATACTACACAATTTAGTTTGCACAATCTTTATTACCGTGTAAATAGTGGACGATATGAAAACGCTTTAACACACATAATTTCGGATGTATGCTGAAGATTAGTTGTCCTGGCTTATTGGTTTATTGAACTTACAAAAAGCTAATGAGCTCATGCTGATAGAGTTATAATTAAAGCAATTTGAACATAATTGCAAACAAACACACTGTTTGATCATAAAACAAGTTCTTAAAAAACGAGCTTCATTGATGATCCAAATATGATATGATTGAAGGGAGTTGGAGAAACCAGGAAAAAATAAAGATTGGCTTTAAATATCAAACAGATAACGCAATCAAAGATCACATGGATTATTAACAAGAAAGAAATAAAGATTCAAAATGGTGAACAAAGACCAATGGTACAAGAATCGAACTATATTAAGTAATGCTACGAATTACAGACGTGTGAGGGGCATCAGAGTTGTGTACCGTACATTTCTGCAAAGTTGATGTTATGCTAAACCACCAAGCAAAATATATAAACGTTTTATTCAAATAGGTAGGTACAAAAGTTGTTGCTATATTTAATGTGTAAATAAGTTTTGGCATATGACTAATTTGAGTACTATGATCCAAGTTAGGAGGGTTGATTAGGAACCAATGACTAATCTCTTTAAGTAAGTTTTATCCAAGTATAAGGCACTGGTTAAACTGTGTGGTCCTTCTTTGCATAAAGTTAGCATCTTCCGATAGTAACTAAACTTCATTTTTCTGATAAACTTTTGGAGGTTACGATATCTTGAACTAAATCTTCATTGTCATTAAATTCTTGACAATCCGTATGACAAAAAGTTAACACCTTTGATCATAAAACAAATACATAATATGTTTAAATAAAATAAATGAATAAGCTCTAACAACTCCTCCAAACACAAAGATTTTTTTGTTATTTTACATTTATTAGCATTAGAGCAATATGTACCATAGCGCTCGACCGGCGGCATCCGCAGTGTCGAGGTGCTATGGTGTCGCCATGGTACCGTAGTGGATTGACGCCATGGCTTGAGCCAAATGTGTGGTGTGTGTGTGAGTGTCGGTGTTGCCTATTTTTTTTTTCATGGTGTTTCTGTTCTATTTGTGTTGTGCTTGAGTTTTGTGTGTGTTTTGTTTAAAATTTTTGTGTGTGTGGAGTGCGTGCACTGTCTGCCCAAGGTTGAAGATGACTAGTATTTTGGGTCTGTATGTTTACTGCTGTTCACAATAATTTTCGGTCGGAGGTAGTAATGATTTTATTTTTGTCCCAATAGCTCAACGGTAACCCACTAATTTGGTAACCCGATATGTTCGGTACAAGATTCAATTCTGAAAGTTTCTTTATTGTACACTTGGAGTCTAATCGATACCATGTGTTTGGATATTATGATAGTTCACGGGTTCATATTGCATTCATATTTTTAGTTGTCACTGGTATACGTGTTTTCATAGTTTAAATATAAGGTTTCAAACGTAATTTATATTTGTAACAAAGATGGGTAGTTTAAAGGGGTTTTGTTTTATGTAGAAAGAAAGGAAATAAAGGATCACAATATAGGAGAGATCATGTCGGACATTTATGCGGGAATTATGGAGACTTTTGTTTGATAAAAGTTTGCCTAGAAAAGGTTCCTATAGCCAAGAAGAATCACGGGTACGAAGAATCACGTTCATTGTGGCTTTAATTTGTCAGACTAGATCATATTCACTGTGGCTTTAATTTGTCTGACTAGATCACATTGCAATGTGATTCTATGACCCACAAGTAAGGCTACGCACAGCGGTGGGTTTTGTTGTTCGGTCGACCCATCGGTTGGGTTCGGTCGACCTAATTTGGGAATCGGTTGGCGATCGGTCGAGCATCAAAAATAAGGCAAACTAGTCCAGTGTGTCAACCGAATTTGTATCTCACAAATAGACAATTTTTTTGTACCTTTGGGCCTAAAAAACAAAAAATAAGAATTATTTAAAAAACTTTACCACTTTTACAACATTATAAATACCAACCTCAAACACATTCCTAAACACACAATTCAAACAACTTCTCATCCCGACGTCCCCAAAATTCCTCGAATTTGAATTTCTCACCGGATCGACCATTTGAATTAACCGGTGTAACACCACCACAAAATCCTCCTCAAAACTATTCGTCTCAACAATACCCGACTCAAAACTATCCGTCTCAATAATACCCGACTCAAAACCATCTGAGTCGAGATGTTTCGATGGGGCAAGGTTCGGAGCACGGTTCGTACCACGGTTCTATGTGTCTTGAAGATGATGTCGAAGAGACGTCACCCGTGAAACCAAAGAAGGGTTCAACACGGGCTATAAAGGAGAAGGGCAAGAATATTGCAAACAAAAAGACCGAACTATGGACAAAGGAGGAAGAGGTCGAGCTTTGTAAAGCTTGGATACATGTGTCGGAAAATTCCGGGAGAGGGAACATAATCAACCGGAATGGGTTTTTGGAGGAGGTGATAGCTTACTTTGAACATGAAACTGGTTAACAAAGAACGTACGACTCGATCACGACCAAATGAAAGGGTAGGATTCGTTCTAGGGTTGGTTTCTTTTGTGCAATTATGGATAATATCAAGAAGAATCACGGAAGTGGTGAGAATGACGAAGACGACTATGAAAAAGCTTTTAAAGAATACCGTGTGATTCACAAGCATGAGTTTATATTTAAGGGGTGTTGGAAAGTTTTGAGGATTCATTCTGCTTGAAAAACTGTTGAGATGCCTTCTTTCACCCAGAATAGTCGGAAGAAATCCAAGACTTCGAAAACCACCTCGGGGTCAACAAGAGGTCCTTTTAATCCCCAAGACGTGGATGATTCTGAAGAGGACGAGACTCGAGAATCACGACCAAAAGGTCGTGACGCATCCAAGAAGAAAGCACTTGCCTCCTCTCGTGAGCCACCTAAATCATTTGTTAGTTTGATGGCCAAGAACTTTTTCAAGTTCAGGCCGGCAAGTAAGTAAAAAAATAAGAATATGAAAGAGGAATGCTTAAAGTTGAAGAAAAAAGAGTTGGAGCTGCAGGAGGCAACGGCAAGGCGAGCCGAGGAGTTCAAAAGGGAGAAACTTGAGATCCAACGTCAACAACTTGCATTGGCAGAACAATCACACCGAACACAAGACTAATTTTCTATAATACACCCCTCGACCCAAATATGCTCGCACGACAACTACAAGAACTTAAACAACTTAAGGCAACAATCAAGGCACGCCACAACTTAGATTATTAGTTTCAGTTTTTGATAAGTATTGCAATGTTTACGTTTTATTAGTTTAAGTTTTTAATTATTGTTGTAATATTTAAGTATTTTTATTAATGAAGTTTAATTTTGTTGTAAAAAATATTTGAATCTAAAATAAATAAATAAAATAAATAAATAACTAGGTCACCATTGTGGCAACTAGGTCATCGTGAGGTCGTCGGAGAGAGAAAGTCGACGTGGCACAGGTGACCAGGTCACCACTATGCATAGCCTAATTCTGCAATTGTATGAACTAAAGAGGATCTAGAATTCCTCACATGCTTAAGTTTCTTTGGTGCAATGGTGAATTTATATTAATCTCCAAATGTTTTACAACTTAAAGATTTTTTTTTTTGGGTAAAGGGGAGTAATCCTGCACCCTGGTAAATATATTAACCAAAGAAACGTTTAAGTACAATGGATATGAGTGAAGTCTCATATCTCAGCCCGTTACATAGGCATAAAGCTTACATAACAAGACACTTCCAATTCTCTAAACAAGAAAATAAACCACTACTCAAATGCTACCATATGACATAACAAAATAAAATTACTTCCTAGGACCTTGAAACGTTGTGCCATACATGGCATTAAAGGTATCCAAATTCCCCGGAAGATCACGAACCTGTTTCGCATAGTCTTCGAAGTCATAGTCATCATACTCATCTTCAAACTCGTGTCCACCACCAAAAATATTAACAGACTCATCAAATGGGTTAGCAACAACCTCATCTTCAGAATCAGACACCACAATCTCTCCCACTTTAGAAAAAGGGTTGGCTCTCTTAGTAGAAGAGGTAGCCGGAATAGGTTGACCATCATCATCCACAAGAGTAGCTTTCCCATCAATAATTAGCTTTTCAAGCTTACCAATTTTCTCAGCTATGGGAGTAGAACCAACATCCATTGATCCCATTGAATCACTCACAAGCTTGGCAGCAGAAGAAGTCCCATTCTCCGGAGACTTAGACGCCTCACCAAGGTCCTTCCCCCTAGAGCCATCAATACCTAAAGATAGAAGAAACTGATTTGGACAACTCCTAAATCAAATTCAATACATCAAAATTACATTCGATCCGATATCTGATACTACTACATACATATTAGGCACCTCTATTCTTAGACAAACAAACGAGACAAATACAGAGTAGCTTCACCATAGCTGCTTCCATTCATCAGAAACTGAATTCGACCATTAAAATGCACCATATCATATAGCTACCTTTCCATTACTCTTTCCCACCAAGATCACTCCTTCCCGCATGCTTAAGTTTTCTTATTGCCCAAGTAGTTTCATCAAATGGTCAGATACGTATAACTAGTTAGATTAATACTTGGTATAAAAAATCATGATATGTTATTAAAAAGACAGCAATTGATATCCTGAACAAAAGAAACATGTCTTGTTTATAACTGTCAATTTATTACTGTACACAGATGTATTATATAAGCTTGATATCCTGAACAAAACATCAACAAAAAGGGATCCATAAGGCTCATCACAGTGGCCCGGGAATTATCGATCGGTCGACCAAGGTGACCGACTTTGAAGTCGATCGAGGCCTTTGTGGAACATCGGTTGAAGGAAACCAAAATACACAATCGGTCGAATTTATGACCGATATTTACACACAAAAACTATGTCCATTTGATATTAAAAAAAAAAAAAAAAAAAAAAAAAAAAAAAAAAAAAAAAAAACACCTCGGTCATCGACTGTGGCAATTTGATCGTGTCTGGTCATCGGAGACAGAAAGCTGATGTGGCAAGCGATGACCAGGTCACGACTGTGCATAGCCTAAACTTGGTTTTGAATGACTTGGACATGTTTGATACAAAATTGTCCTTGAACTTGAACATGCATGCTTGAGAAACCACTAACGTTGCACTTGATACACAAACAACTCTAATAAACTTGGTTTTGAATGACTTGGACTGGCCTGTTTGATAATGAAAACCAATAAACACCAACAAACCCATTGCAAGAACTGAAACTTTATTATATCCCTATATGATAAAACAACACAATCAAAAGGTTCATAGTATAGGTGTAATGACGATGTTGACCGAACACACAAATCTTATACATTGAAAGATCACATCATATGCAACCCATCAACCACATTCATTTACTTCTCAAATGAGGCTAAAGTGCACGTCAAAGAAAAATTATAGGTAGCTACTTTGCAACTAGCTTGTCATGAATTGTCATTCATGAGTTGATTAATTTCTCCAAACTTAACTACATGACATATGGACATTGCATGTTTGTATAAGTATGTTTCATCTGTATAGTATAGGATAGTTTAGAAGATAGAAATATATCTCTCAAAGTTTACATACACCCTTTCTCCGATTCATAACACCGTCAACCTGTACTTAGGATTCATATGTTAGTTTCAAGTTTTAATCACTCAAGTAGTTCTGTTAGTTCATGAAAAAATTAAATAGTAAGCCTTAGCGAAAACCACACCACACATGCTGAAAACCATATCTACTATTTTTTATTTTATTGTACGAGACACAAGCAAAAAAACCAGTGTATCATTGTTGAAATAGGTGGTATCACTGGTTTGTTTTCTTGTTTAAAGGATAGGAAGTGTCTTGTTATATGTAAGTTTTACAGTCTATGTAACCGGCTGGGACTTCACCGATATCCTTTGTACTTAAACATTTTTTGGAGTAATACATTTGCCGGAGAAACCCTTTAACCCAAAAAAAAGGTGGTATTAGAATTTTTAACACGCTTGTGTTAAAAAAAGGTATATATATGTGAAATCATCTATAAGTTTTATGATTGAATACGTTTTTGAATAAAAATTGAGTGAATGTCGAATTTAAATGATGATGAACATATTAACATTGAAAGTTCTACGGTGGATCCTAAGTTGATTGGATTTGTTATTATCATGCACAAAACATACGTGTGTATAACTATTCTAGCATTGAGTACAATGTTGTAAGTGTTTAGTGAGCACTGGCCTGTTAAAAGTTTTGTGCAAACATGTAAATTTGTTTTCTAGATTAATTAGGGCCATTTATAAAATAAAATCTCAAATTACTACTACGTTGTTTTATATGCTTTGGGGTTGCAACTAAAATGTCTTCCTTAGCTACACTTTTCTCTAAACTAAGTAATGTTTATTGTGTTCTAAATGCGCATTCTCATAATACCGTTTCAAATTGTCTTCCGAATGAATTCTCTACTCTAAAAAAATAAGCTATTAATATTAACGTGATTGGGCTATGCTATGTACTAAAAATAAGCTAATAATACCTTTTCTGTTTGTTTTTTTACAAATAGTTAAACAGGTTGGTTTATGAATGTTCTGATTTTGTTTTTGCAAGTATTTGGATATAAAAATCTTATGTTTTGTTTAATCTGACTCTTAATTTATGTTGCAATTATTTTGTAGAATTTTTTGGTAACAAAGATGAGGTTTAAGATGATCATTAAAGCAAACCTTCAATGGCGCATAATTCAGAATCATATGTTCAAAAGATGTACCAATATGACAGTGTTCTTAAGTTTCAGAGGTGATAAGGTAATTTATTGTACTTGGCTGGTTCCTTTCTTGTTAATAACTATCTTTGGTTACTATTTTACTTCGTGTGCCTATCTTCAATGTTGCTTATATTCACAGTAGATCTAAAAAACACAAACTTTCCAATGCTCTTGGTAGCAGTTTAATTTTGCTAGACATCTATGTTTGTGGTTGCAACCTGTATGACTGTCTCTTATTATAAATCTATCCGCAAGCTAACAGAAACCCTTGGATATCTATTATCTTCGAACTTTGAAGTGTTGTATTTTGTCTGCTGGGGCGAATCTCCTTTGTTCGTCGTAACAACTTTTTTCCACAAGTAATACTTGTCACTGAGAGTCTATACTCGCGTTAGTTTTCTTCTTTAATGGCTAAAATATATTGTTTAAATAGAACAACAAAACTACTAACAATACTTAAAACAAAAGAACGATTACCCTTTGTGATGCCTTTGCTTAAATGAAAATGGAAAACGAGACCTTTTTGTAGAAACTAAACACACTCCAAAGTAAATCAAGCATTTAATCGTGTTCTTAGATGAGAAAATTTTCTTGGTCCTTAGGATTGCAAGGTGTTTTCTTGATAATGGAGGAATTATGGTTTGTGTTAAATTATAAATGTTTATTGTAATACGCTTTTTGGATATAATTTAACAATATGCATTTTTTCTTTGTTAATGTTGTGCGGGCAGGCAACAACCAAACTATGTTGACACACCAAATGTTTGTATGTGCTGGTTGGCTTGTGCCCGTTAATGTGTTTGGTGCATAGACACCAACCTCGATAAAACGAAACTGCATGAATCTAAACATATAAAAAAATAGAATATATGGACGTGCGACGGTGCGAGTAAGGTTTGAAACTTAATATAGTGAATATCGTTTTTAAAGTCCGAAGGTTCATAGACGAAAATCTTAGATTCAAAACTACAAATAGAATCCCAAAAATATAGTTAAATCATCCGTAAGAAATAATAAAACACTACACCAAAATGTGATTTTTGGGACGGCCAAATATTTTGGGTCAAAAATGTCGTCCCAAACTGCAGCCTAGACCCACCAACTTTCAACCAAAATGACAGTAAAAAAAAACTTTAATTTTGTGCAATTTGAGACGATAATATCGTGCCAATTTTATTTTTTAATTTTTAAATTTTTTTAATTGTTTTAATAAATTTATTATATTTTTGCGGAAATAAAAATATCCCGCCAAGATATTGAGTCCCGCCAAATACTTTGGGACGACAATGTCGTGCCAAAGTGATTTTTTTTTTCTTTTTAATAAATTCACTACATTATATTTATAATAAAAACACTTTGGGACAACAATGTCGTACCAAAGTGTGTGTGTGTGTTTTTTTTTTAATTTTGTTTTTTAATAAATTTACTGCATTTTATTTAAAAATTATATATATTTTGTTTGCTAATAGTTTCCCGCCAATATTTTTACCGGCAAAATATTACCGCTAATAGTTTCCCGCCATTATTTTTTCCGCCAAATTGCAACTTTATATATCCTGCAAAGTTTTCCTTATATATCCAGGCAAAACATAAATAACCCAATCGCCAATTCCCACAAAGCACATGTAACAATATAATGGCTGATTATACTCCGGAAAAGGAGTGGTCACTGGTTTTATGGTCGCTATATCTCTTTACTCGAGTTCTTGATACGTATGGGTCAGAAATTTATGATGAATATGGTTCTTATAAGAACATAGACCCGTTGATAAGAGACCGGATTCTTGAATGGTTATGGAAACAACCATTCTACAGGGTGTATTTGAACTGTGAAGCTAATGGTGTTGGAGGAGAAAACACGCTGGAAGCTGAAGCTATGTTTGAACAGTTCGTCAAGCATAGGAAGGAAAAAGATGGAGCTGGAGAAAGCGCGTTCGATTACACATTTGATAATGCGGGAAATATGGTAACAAATCTTGAAGCATTGTTTGAACAGTTCGTCAAGCAAAGGAAGGGAAATGATGGTGCAGGTTCTAGCAGAGCGGGAAGTAGCAGGAAAAAAATTGAATGGGCGATGTTTGTTATGGTCTATGTCGTATGTATCGTTTGAGTTGTTTCGTTTGCTTGCCGAGTTGTTTTGTTTGATCTGTTTCGTTTTGTTGTCAAGTTGTTTCTTTATTCATATGTAATTTAGTATTGGAAAAGGGGTGTTTGGAAACCATAATATGGTTAACTTAGAACAAGGTCAACTTGAAAGGTACATAGTAATAAGTGAAACATACGTATTATTCCAACAACAACAACAACAACAACAACAAACAAACAAACAACAACACTACTACATACGAAGATTTTTCACGTCACCTAACAGCTCATTGAGTATTGCATCCGACTGACATGCGTGGTCGTGGTCGTCAGGAATCCTTGCCATTTCAAGTCTTGCCTCCAGCATCCTTACTCTTGTCTCTAGCACCTGTTTTTGTGATTCCAACATGTTTATCCTAAGATCTTTGGCATTACAGCTTGAGCACTCTATGTTGGGTTTTAGGTTCCACTGAATGGAATTACTCTAAGTATGGAACCACGGCTAGAGCAAAAGAAACCACGGCTAGAAGAAGAAATCCACTGCTGGAATTAAACCACGGCTAGTAGTATTATATGACCACGGCTAATATATTGTAATCACTGCTAGTCTATTTAGTCGGATTAATATTTTGTATTAGATAAATATGGAAAATATATTTATCTTGTAGGTTACGTATTGTATATTGTATAGGACTCCTTAGCCTATAAAAGGAGGTCCTAGGTTAGATTAGATATACGTGTGTTTTGATATATCTAAGGTCGATACACTTCAAGGTTGTAAAACCCTAATACTATTCAGAGTATTCGTTATTAATATAATTGAGGTGTTTAGTGATTTCTGTTTTTCTTCTTCTTAAGGTTAAGCATTATATTCCGCGTAGTGTTTAATAGGTTATTGTTAAGTCAGTTTCTATTAAGGGTCGTTTGCTCAACTGGGATCAACAAGTGGTATCAGAGCTTGGGGAGCTCGTTACCTAGGGATTCACAAGGTTTTATTGGTCGAAGAATGGCGAAAGATGGAAAAAATTCGAATCTGGAAATTTTCGCAAAAGCTTCTGCAGCACTGTTTTCTAACGTCGATAACTTTTTGCGTGAATCGTTGGATCAGGCCACAATTTTTACTGGAGCGTCTCTATATAGCCATCTAACTTTTCACCGGAGGGATTTTCAATCTGAGCTCTCAATCAAAAGTTACAGGCTATCGAAGTTGGCTGCTGACAGAGGTTTTCAAAAACGATTTTTCGGGTTTTTATGCATATTGAATTTGTTTTACTTATTCTAATCTTTATGGAAGATGTTTATATGTTGTGTGGTGCCTATTATTCATGGATGAAAGCAGCTTTGGAAGGTGGTTTTACCAGACATTGGAAAGGGGAAAGGTATTGCTGAGCCTGAATTGAAGTTTAAGAATAGGAAAGAGCAGATTGATTATGATGCAGTATTCTCAAAAGAATTGCAAGAAAAGGAGGATGACAAAGCTCTAGCAGCAAGAGAAAAGCAAAAGAAAGAAGATGAAGAAGCTACTCAGAAATTGATAGCAGAATGGAATGGTCAACAATTTGTTTTTCAAGCCTCTGAAATATTAAAAACTGAATATACTACTCAAGAATGGGCACTGTTATCTATTGATGAGAGGGCTAAGGTGTTGGCTGAAAGGGCAAGGAAGATAAGCCAAGGAAAAAGGCAAGTCAAAAGGAAGAAACCTCCTACAAAGAGTCAAATGAGAAATCAAATGATGAAGATTATCAGGAACATGGACATGTATATTGGAGAAGATTTAAGAAAGTGTACATATGAGAGGGTTGAAGAGATTTATCAGAGATGTATGAGAATACATGAAGATTTTCTTTCTATGAACTTTGAAAAAGAAGCTAAGTGGTTAAAGAATAAACAAAAGAGAAAAGCTGGAGTTCATGAGGAATCTAGTTCTAAGAAGCAGAAGGTAGATGAGGAAATGGAGAAAGAAGAGAGAGTAAACCAATATCTTTTGGAGTGTGACAAACCTGAGCCTATCAATCCTACTCCATTAAGAGCCACTCATCCTATTGAATACTTGCAGATCATCACAGCTAATGAGAGAGAGATAATTGAAATTACAAGGGGTGATGGATGGAAGACTACTTACTTCAATTTTGGATGTTTGTTGTTCGGTTTGAGAATGGCTAATATGGAACAGTTATGGAAAGTATTGGAGTTTAGATATGGGAAGTATGGACCAACTGGAGTGTTAGCTAAGTTTGTATGGACTTCTATGAAGAATTTGTGCCAGCCTAACTGATAACGCCTAAAATGAACATGTTTTTAGTAGCGTTATTGTTAGTTTTGTGCATGATAATCGGCTATATTTACTCATAACTGTTGCAGAAGTGCAAAGATGCGTATTGTGTATGTATATGTAGCCAGGTATCGCGAATAACGAAGAAATGAAGTTTTTATGCACATTTTGGAAGATTCTCGAGGAAGGAAATTGAGCTAGGAAGCTTTTGGATTCAATGATTAAGAAACGCAATGATTTCTAAGTATCTACAGCAAGGAAAGATCAAGTTTTGCCTTGGAAATCATCAGCGAGAGCAAAGAATGAAGCGTATAAGAGAAAAGTCAACAAAAAGTCAAAACAGCACAAACCCAGCCGATCGGTCACAACCCGTAACCGGATCCGGGAGGGCAAATGGTCAAGACAAAACCGATTCGGTCGGAGATGAAACCGATCCGGTTTCTCGTACTGCAGTTACACAAAGTCGCATTTATTGTTGCCTTAACTCCCCATAATCATTGGAGTCCGATCATTTCTTGATATTTACTTGTTGAGGACGTTTTTGGACAGTTAGGCAAGCACCTTTGGCTATATAATGAACCTAGTACTAGTATACTAAGTGTGACACAACCAAAATTGTATTAGTTTACATCTAAACTAATACCAACCATTTTATTCAGCCCAAAAGCTTAGTACTTACTGAAAAATGTCCAGGAGCAAGGAGGGAACCATTCTCATCCATTGTTTTGGTAGTTTGGAGTTGCGCGGTGAACCTAGGTGATTGGAGGCGCGTGGTTGCTACAATCCACGAATTCTAATTCTTGTAATCACAAAAGTTTAGGTATTCTATGAACTTTGTTATGGAATTCTATTCTCTTGAATTGTTGGAATTACTTTGTTACTATTTGTGTTTAGTTATTATTATTATTATCATGGAGTAATTTTGGGATATACTTGTGTGTTGGGATGTAGTTAATCGTATTAGTATTCTCAAAATGTGATGCATGTACATATGATCTTGTTTAAATGAGTTTGTTGAAAAAATACTAGTCTTGGTTTGATTTGTTGATAAAACATGTTTTAAGAAAAAGGACCGAAAGGATTTCTCTTGTGTTTTATTCCAAAAAGTGAAGTGACAAACTAGTATGGGGATATGGTGATTGACAACCACCATGTTTGCTTATTAAAACAAGACTAGGAATATTTTCATCACGAAGGGTCGAAAGATTCGTAAGAACAACTTTAATAAGAACATATTGCAAACAAATGGAATTTCTATAGGATAATCATTGGGATAAGGACCGAAAGGATTACCTAAATGTTTTTGTTCTTAGAATGATTTTTACAAACACATACCATGGTTGAGGAATCATTTGCTTATGATTTGTGCATCATATAAAGAGTATACACCAAACCTTCATGAATACTATTTATGATTGATTATAGACTACACACAAGTATATATATTTCTTATTGAATTTCGCTATAACATAATTATTTGGGGAAAGCCTTGACAAGCTTTCTTGTTGGAATCTTTTTAAACAAATATCTTTCATACACAAAATCCCTTGGGACGATCTCGACTTACCAAACTTTGCTATTGCGGACGAGTATACTTGCTCGTATGTGTTAATAGGTTAGACGGTTAAATCGTGTTTATAAATTTTTAAAACTTGCACCAACCGGGCACATCAAGTTTTTGGCGCCGCTGCCGGGGATTTTCTTTAATTTTCTTTGATTTTCTGTAAAATTGATAGTATTGGAAGTATTTATTTATATAAAAAAAAAAAAAAAAAAAAAAGTTTTGGCTACAAACTAACCGATTCGGTTGGTTATCCAACCGAATCCGGTTAGACCTTCTGTGTTGATTTTTATTTGCGATTTTATTTGTTCTAGACTTCTTAGTTATTTGTCTTATGATTCTTAGAATAATTCTGGTAATTTTATATTCTCTTTGCAGATTATGTCTTGTAGTTTAATTATTCCTAGATTTATTTTTATTTTCTTTACATTTGTTATTTATTTATTTATTTGGTTTTAGTTAATTATAGTTTTTATGGTTAATGATTAGATATTTATATTTGTCAGTTATTAGTTTAATTATTTTTATGATAGATTTTAATTGTTAGTTTTTTTTTAGTTTTAGTTTAATGTGATTTATTATGTTATTAAATTGTTGGTTTATGAAGAGTTTTCTTTATTAACTAGAATTTAGTACATCTTAATGATTCCTTAATTGCATTTAATTTTATTTATTTATATATAAATATATATATATATATATATATATATATATATATATATATATATATATATATATATATATATATATATATATTTCGATCAAACCGATCGGTTGCAACCCGCAACCGGATCCGGTTACAGTTTCTGTCTGAATTATTTTTCAACTAACCGATTCGGTTTATTAACCAACCGAATCCGGTTGGTGTTTCTGAGTTGATTTTTATTATTTTTAGGTCTTGAGTTTTAACTTGTGTTTTTAGTTTTGTTAAGTGTCTTACATTCTTTAGTTTATGTTTCTATAGATTGTTCTTGTTTTTACTAACTCTAACGTTTAATATTCGTGTTTTGTTTTGTTTTGTCAAGTTGTCTAGTAATATGGATAGTTTGAGTGGAATCTCGGAATACCTTCGTACTTTGGATGAAATGTTCAAGGATACTGGAAGTTCATTGGAAAAGATTGGAGGTATCTTGGAAGAAAGTAAGAAAGAATTGGGAATTGGGAGGTATCTTGGAAGAAAGTAAGAATGAATATGGAGGAAATTGGTGAAAATAAGGTTCAACTACCCAAGAAAGGAAGAGTCGTAGTGTTCACACAAGCACCTTTAACGGTGTATGATTCACCGCTAATGAGGTTTGGAACGCCTTGCAGTGTGGAAGGAATAAGTGCTTGGGACGCGCAGCTTAATATGGCTTATGGAGAAAACTATATTTTGGAGAAGGTTCTTGACGAAATTGGTCATGTACGATTGGACTATGAAGCATATGGAAGAAGGATGGTCAAAAATCTGAAGGTCAATATTCATGGACATATTTTTGAAACTGATTTTGTTGTAGTAGAAGAAGGGAATGCGGATGAACCTAATGTGTGTTTTGGTCGAAATTTTCTTGTCACGACCAAGTGTCAAGTGGATTTTGCAATGGGAGAGATGAGAATTAATATAACTGATCTGGAAGAAGGAAAAGGAGTAAACGAGATGTTAGTGGAAGTTTGTGCAAACATGGAAGAGAAAGAGGTGGAAGTGGTTAAGATGGGAAAAGCAAATCGGAAGAAACCGACATCAAACAAACTAACCCCAACAACAACCTCTACCACCAAAAATGATTCCACACCATCATCACCGACTACTACTCTCAAACCTTTAACCGATAAGCAAAAAGAAGCTATTTTATAGAATCTAGAAAAAAAGTTTCTTGAGCTTAATGAAAAGAAACCGGTGATAGAAGTACTCCAAGATTATGTGCTTTACCGTAAGAAGTTGGATGCATTGATGCTAGCAAGGGCTAGGTTGGAAGGAAAGAATCTCACGAAGGAGGAGCGAGATCGAATTTTGTTTAAAGGCATGCCGAGGAAGGAAAAGGATCCGGGTAATTTTGTGTTGCCAATCAAAGTAAATGGAACAACGCCTGTCTATGCTTTAGCCGATACGGGGTCGAGTGTTAATGTGATGTCGTATCCATTGTTTAAAACTTTGGGACTAAGTAATCCGCAACCTAATCATTCTAAGCTTACTATGGCGGATAACTCTCAAGCGAAGGCAATGGGAGAGGTTGTCACACCCCGCCGGAGGCGGAAACGCGAGGTGTAACGTAATCAATATACATCGCAAAGAGATATAGTACAATACCATAATTTAAATTTAAAGAAATATTGTAACATTACAACAAGGTTCTAGCCGACCTTGGCAATTGTAACATAAAGTTTGACTTCCAAAAGATAACATTTTACTACATGACGACTCGGATAACTTGTGACGACTCCTTTATTTAAAATCTTCATAATATAAGCTAAACAACGATCACCTGAAATGTATGAGAAAAAGGGTCAACTATGAAAATAGTTGGTGAGTACACAGGTTTTATGTAAAATAAAATACCGTTTTTAGAAAGTCTGACTGGCAAATGTCCTGTCAACTCACTATGTTACAAATCCCGCCCATACAAGACTTGTAACATATAAGTTCACATACACTTCCATATTTTAAGTCTAATAAACAATGCACAATAACGCCTCGTATATAATAAAGTATGCGGCAAAGCCCCTAAAATAAATAATATGCGTTCCGTAGACAGGGGAACGAGAGGTTGGCCGACCTCTAATAGCGCTACTCATACTATCTACTGCCCCACACAAGGAGGCCGTACGAACGGTACGTATAATTGGAGTGCGAACGGCAAACCAATAGGGGACTAACAATGCGAATGTACGAACAGTACATCATAACAACTATTATATACTATCAATTAAGACTGCTCCGAACATGGGAGACTCGGCAGTGCTCCGAACGGGGAGACTTTAGGTCAAGGACGTACGGTCCATCAGGTTCAAACAAGTCATAAATTTATAAGTTAGTCTAAGGGTTTAAAATATATCAAATAGTTCAAAGAAAACAATTTAATTTTATAATCATGCATTTCACCCCAAATAAGTAAAACAGTAAAAAGGGGGATGTGAATACTCACCTTGGCAATTAGCAGTCTAAAGCAGCAGTCAAATAGAATTATTGGATGGCACCGACACGCGACCTAGATTAGTATGGCAAATTTAGTCTTTATTCATGATTATGACTCGACAAAGTTTAATAAAGGTTTTGTTGTTGCTTGTGTGGCAATGATTAATGTTTAATATAATTTTTGTAGATTTTGGCTCATGGAAGTGCATAAGTACATAATAAGGAAAATATCAATGACGAATGAACTTTCGGTTCGATGGCAACCGAAAGACGATGGACAGAAAAATAATTACTTATAATATTAGAAGTTAATGGTTCGCGAGGAATTATTGATTAGGTATATGTATACTTAAATGTATATATAGATATACGTATTTTTGTATCTCATTATTATTAGTCTTAATAATGGTACTTAAAATGTAAGTGTTACCCGTTTAGAGAGTCCAATGCTTGAAGTTTAATAAATATTCTCTTGTCGGTTAATTAAGTAACTATATATTTGTCGAAACTCGGTGTTGATTTGAATGTAATTTCTATTTGTCAAAGGTTTGTTTATAGCATTAAAATTAACGACTAAAACTAATGATATCACTTTTGAAAAATGTGACAAGCCGAAAGGTAATGGTATTAAATTTTGATAAGAAAACTTATTAAATAAATCATGTTCTAAAAATTTTGCTCAATATTTAAGTTTACTTGTTTTAAGACTTTAGTACTAATGACGTTATATTGAAGTGAATGATCATGAATGTACGGAAACTACTTGAGTCTTGCATCCAAACAAACACACTCCAAGTTTTGCGTGGGCTGTGGTGGAGTCTTGGTGTTACGAGTGGGCTGTGGCCCAAAACACCTCTTAGTCTAACCATGAGTTGCGGCCCAACCGATTAAACAATCACTCTTTTGAGTTAAAATAAAATGAGGCCCAATCCAAGGTTGAGCTCAACTCCATTTACCAAGTTTTATAACTTGTTGCAAATATTGCTACTGGTGATGAAATACATACAAAGTCTTAAGTTGATTTGACAGTAGGATTTCCTAGCATGCGGTTTAGGACTTATTTGACCAAGCAAGAGTTTGCATTAAATCCGTTGGAAAAAAAAAGGAAACGTTTTGACACGAGAACGAGTAAGCCACATGCTCCCATGTCGAGTTCAAGTGACCAGGTCATGAGGAACCCGAACACACTCGACCCCGCGATAAGGCTCAACCACTTTGACTTTGTTGGACTCGTATTACGGCTGCTGGTTGGGTCCGACCCAACAGCCATGCGGCACATAGAACTCAGTAACAAAATTTATGTTTCGAAAAATTTGACATAGACAAACGGCAGGAGCACAACTTAAAACCCTTTGGGGTCTTTAAGTTAAACCAGGACAAACAAGGCACCCTCGTGGTGTTGGTTGAACCGAGACTCCAAATAAAAACCTACGCACCCAAATCAATGACAACTTGAGCAATTATCAAAACTCAAACCAACATGTGACCATTCCGGATCCGCGACCCAACCCCAAACCAGGTCCTACTCAATCCGTACGTGAGTACTACCCGACCCGAGACTACAAACGAAATAAGTTCCTGGTCATGGTGTTGAGCTAACCGAGACCCTATGGGTGTCTCTCTCGGTCCACTTGCAACTTCGACACCATGAACCTTGAGCCAATACATTGAACTTGATAAATCTAGTTTTTGTTCATATTTTATCTATTGCCACACAAGATTTAACAAAAAAAAAATATATATATATATATATATTTTTGATTACATATCTATCACAACATGATTTTTAACTTGGAATATCAATAATTTACGTACTATCAAAAAAAATATCAAGATATCAAATTTCTAAAATTCCCAAGTCGACATACATAAGTCGAATATAACAAAACTAAGTTAAAAAGTTTAAATGGATAACAAACAAAGACAAATAGACAATGTTCTTACAAAATAAATAGTGTATCGAAAGAATGAGAATCCAAAACCCCAACTGCTCCAATCGAGAGCCACCCGGATCGAACTGGAACAATTACTCTTAGAGATAGCCTCCTTGTATACCCAAGAACAAAACCCCTCAACAAATTTTAGCCCTTTGATTTACCAAACCCTAATTTTTCGAATTGATGTGAAAGTTGATGGTGAGAAACTGAGTTTGGAGCTTTGAAATCCGACTAGAGATATAGGAGTGGATTGAGGAGGAGTTTGGTTAACTTTCTTCTCTTTGCTCTTGGCTTGAAGCCAAATTTGGCTATCTTCCAAAAGTTAAGAACATCTTGGACCTTTGGCTTAAGCTAGAAATGTAAAGATATGATTCCTTGGATGATTTTTGCTTTGATTCTTCTCTTGGATTCGTACGTGGGATTGTAAGGTATCAAAAGAAAGATTTGTGAAATAAGAACTTTCATAGATATGGTAAGAGGGATGAGAAAGTGAAAGTTTAGACATGTTGATTTATCTCCTTTTGGGAGATTCGGCCTAGGGAATGCGCAGGGCTAGAGGAAGGAGATGGAGTCATGGAGATATGATATCTTTCTATCTCTGAATGTGTTTTGTCGTGGGTGGGAGAGAGGACAAAGAGAGATATATTTTTGTTATTATTATTATTTAGTGTATTATATGTACCCCGTACTGTAGAATTTGTTCCGTACAGGATAACGTTTAATTATGTAGAATATTATTTCGGGTATCCGTATTTTATAACTTTTATATTTTCGGAGACGTTTTGACGAGTGGATTAATATGGTATTATTATTACTTTGACATTAGAAAATAAATTTTACGTCAATTTTATTATGGTGTCGGTACGCGTGTGGTGCCGGGACATGGGAAAACACAAGAGAACTTCTCGTTTTTCCGTTATAATGGTCAGAAAATAAATAACTCGCATATTCTGATATAAATAATAGCCGGAAAGTGACGGATTGTCACAGAGGTGAAGAATGTGAGAGTGCAAATTGGATATCAACCGTATTTGGCAGATTTCCTTGTCCTAGATATTCCGGTGGACAAGAGTTTACCATTACTATTGGGAAGACCATTCTTACAAACTTGTGGTGCGATTATAGACATGGGAAGAGGCACTTTGACTATTGATGATGGGATTTCGATGCAAACATACTACCCAAAACCAAGAGGGCCAACTTTGGAATTTATGGAGGATTTGGAATGGATGGAAGCAGGTGATGATTTAACATGTTTTGAAGTGGGACGTGATGTCCAAGGTAACCCAATGTATGGACCGTTAGCTCCTCCTTATTTTGATATAGAGGACGAAATGGAACGTGCATTAGCGGTAGAAGCTTTCTATAACCCATTCAAAAACATACTAGTTTACAAAAAGTTGACCGACTTTTTAGGTTCTTTACCGGTGCAACTTAAGAATTTGGAGTGGAGACCCGAAGGGTCGGGGACTTACAAGAGACAAACCGGAGATGGAGCATGGCATGTTAAGTTTGATATACTATGTCCGGACGGACGAAGATTTATGAGAAAATTCAAAACTTTTGAAACGTTCCGTGAGTTGACCGGAAAATTTCAAAGCGAGGATATTCTAAGACAAGAGTATTTTGAGGAATTTTGAGGAGAAGACAAGAGGCCGTAATAAACAAGCAATTATTGCTTGAATTTCATGAACTATTTCTTTTTGATTTGATGCATTTAGGATTTTTGTTTCTTATTTAATTTTTTTTTTATGATTGAGTGATTTGGTTAATGCATTATAACTTTGAGTTTTGAGATGAATTTGGTTTAGTTCATTAGTATGATGAGTTGAGATTGAGTTTTTTTTTTAGATTGGATGATTGTTCAAAATTTCATATGGTGGGTGAATGTTGTGTGAATCTTTAGTAGAGTTTTTGAGTAAGATTGTTGCTTGGAAGGTAAATGCCTAAGTAACATGTAAAAATGCAAAATTTGGTGAAATGCATACCGAAACGGTTGTGTCCTTGACTGAACCGGTTGCAATTGAGTATAAAACCAAAAATTCACTTTTCCAAAAAAAAAAAAAAAAAAAAAAAAACACACACACACACTAATTCTCCAGGTGGTTTTGCAAAAATTCATCCAAGAGAAGCAGATTGGAGGTTGTTTAAGTTGTAGGAAAACATCATGGCCCCTAAACAAGTAAGCATCTACAGTTAATTAACTCAATTAAGGTTTTATTAGAGCATTTGATTCGAATTGGATATTAGGTCACCAATTTGGGGGTTTTGTTATAATTCGAATTAAGTTGTAATATTTTAAGATTGAGTGGGTAATTGATATATGAGTGCATTGCAAGAAGGATTGGATTGATTGATTCAACATAGGATGAATAATAAAATGATTGAATTTTTGGATTTTATTTGGGTTGTGCTTTTGAATAAAGATAAGTTGAAATTGGTGGTTCCTAATGATAGATGATGCGTTTTTATTGAGTGATAGATGCCACATTATTGGAACTAATTAATGAAGGATATAGGTTTATCAAGTTGAATTCTAAGATGATGATTGATGATGTTTGATGTTTTGAGAAGCGAGTTAAGAATAATTCAAGGATGTGGAAATCATTGTGGATGATAGAATGCGATCTAAGAGTGGTTTGGGAATTAGAAAATTCGAGTTTAAGAGGATTAGGAGGCAAAAGCATTATGCAGTCTGCACAACCGATTCGGTTGCGCATTGCAACCGAACGGTTGGTGTTTGACCATTTGGAAACCGATTCGGTTGGTGATCCAACCGAATCCGGTTATGGTTTCTGTATTAAAATTTTTGAAATTTTGAAATGAATCTTAGAGGGTTCCTTGAACCTTCTTGTTTGTTCTAACACTCTCATATGGTCTTATATTTGTGATTTCTACAGAGAATTATTGTAGGGAGCTCGAGTGAGGAGGAAATTCCAATGAACCCGCTTGTTACGAAGTTTTGTGAAAGAAACGAGAAGAAGAAGGTTAAGTATAGTGTGAGGACGGAGGCAAATGCTAATTTAAAGTTCAAAAATCTCACCGACGGGGAGAAACATGCTTTTCGGGAAAGGTTGTCGAAGTTACAACATAGGACATGTTTGGTTCCGAGGGTGATTGATTGGGATTTATTTGAGGAATGTGATTGTGAAGATGAGTTAAGAGGAATGATGCGAACGTCTTATGTATATCCAGGAGATGGAGATTCGTTCAATGATTTGTCATGGGAAAGAGCATTTAGCGTCAATGAAGAGGTCTATCGAGAATGGTGTATGGAGTTCTTTTCAACCATGTATTTTGAAAGAAAGGTGGATGTTCGGAACTTGATGACGGAGATTTGTGTTTGGTTTAGGCTTTGTGGAAGGGATCATGCTTACACGTTGCCAGCTTTTGGCGTGGCTCTTGGTTTGTATGAGCCACATGAGGTTAATCATCGATTATTTGAAACTCACTTTTCTAGACTTCGGAGGTTTGAAAAAGACTATCCTAGTATTCCCGCTTATTGGAATCAAGTGGGAGATCCTACTTGCGCTAGGAGGAATGCTTCAACCATCAGGAATCCGTTGATGAGGATACTTCACAAGTTGATAGTGACCGGGCCATTTAATAGATTTGGAAGCAGGGACAAATGTCAGAAACCGGACTTATGGGTTATGAAGTTGCTGGAAGAAACTAAGGACGGTAATGCCATTTGGCAGATAGCCGAATATTTGTCTAGGAGAGCCCCGGGAATCAAGAGCAACAGTAACATTTGTGGAGGACATTTTGTGACAAAATTGGCGAAGAATCTTGGGTATTATGTTGATGAGGAATTGGCTAAGTGTGGAGAGACAAAGTATAGTGATACGTGGACTGCGCAAGGTTTTGGTAATGCTTTGAATAGGAGATTGAAAACCTTAGGGTTATGGATTGAACCAAGACAACAACAGCAACCACCACAACAACAAGGGAGTATACCAATGGAGAACGTGCAAATGGGTACGTCCAGTAGTTTTGATTCAGGTTGGGGAGAGTGGAACAAACATTTAGATGAGATTCAATGTAGGGATGTATGGAGAGACTCGATGATGTTGAGAAACAACTACATCAATGATTATTCCATGCCTATTTTTCAAAACATGGCTCGTGAAGCCAATTATGAGTTGCCACCCTACAATCCACCCAATGTTCCACCATATCCTTTCCCTTACACTTCTTATCCTGGACCCTATCCGTATCCATATCCTGGGTACGCACCATTTCCTGATCCAGTACCCCCATATGGTCGATTACCTGAAGTTGGTGGAGCAAGCCACGATGTTGGAGGATCATCATGAGGAGTTGGAGGAAAGAAGAAGAAGAGGAGAGTTCGTTCGGAGATTGTGGACGAAAACTACGTAACCGAAAGTGATGATGATGAGTATGATGATGAAGAAGGAGATGACATGAGCGAAGATGAAGAGTGATTGTGGATCATTCGTGAATTATGGTTTCAAAGACAATGGGTTATGATGTGTTAAACAATATTATTTCTATCTTTTTAGATTGATTAACATGTTTTGCTTGATTTTTATCTAGTTTTTAGTTGCATTTGTTTGTTTGTTTTGTGTATTGCGTGTTGCAGTTTTGTTTGCAGGATGGATGTGTCGGAAGCTTATTGATGGTCAAATATTTGGAGTTTGATAACTCACATGCTTTCTTATGACCCAATATGCATATTGCATATTCTATCCCGTGGTATCTTTTAACTATTTTTTTTTCCCATTTTCTTTACTTTGAAGTTCATTTTTCATTACATTGAGGACAATGCAAAACTTAAGTATGGGGGAGGGAAGAAAATAGGAAAATGATGTGCATTTTTATAACTTTTGGATGCAAGTGATTAGAAGAAATTCGCCCTTGTTGGTCTAGTTGTTTTCACGCATAATTGATATTTATAACTTGCGATTTCAATGGTAAAATGAGAGTTTTTTGAAAATTTTTGGATTTGAACCAAATTACGGAAGTAATTCAATTTGGATTCGATAGCATTTTCTAGCATGCATAATAGCCTTTTTCCACACGTTTGTGAGGTTTCTTTTTGTATAAAACACATCTTTTGTTTTATATTTGCTATGAGTGTGCCGGTGATTATGTCGATTCTAGAACTTGTACTAGTTATGCATTACGGTTAAAATCACTTTCGAGTGGTTTAAATATGTTCAAATGATAAGAGGCACCTTAGGATTTAACCAAATGGCCTTCCATTTACATCTAATGATATATTAGCTAACCACATTGGTTAGTTAACCACCCTCATATGGACCCATTTGTTAGTGCTTATCTTTAGCACTAGATACCCTTAGTACACCCTTCCGAGCCAATCTTTTCGTTTTGATAAACTCAGAAAATTACAAAAATATTTTACACTTTCAAGCTTTAGCCAACCCTTATCAAGTCTATTGGTTTGTTGCTAGTTGTTTGGAATGATTGGATTGTTTTTGATGATTATGAAGAAGCTACACTTTGTTTATAGTATGTACCATTCTCCATCTTGGATGAAAGAGACGTCTTTCTCGATTTTTTTGGTGTATGCTTACACTAAGTGTGGGGGAACTAAAAAAAGAAAAAAAAATGGTTATAGCCAATGTGCTATATTAAGATGAAGTATGTTGGAGATATTGATTAGCCAATGTGCTAAGACGTGATATATATATTTGGAGATCGATATAAGAAGAGGTGAAATAATCATTTTCGGGATTGTGGTTTGTATGATGGCTAGCAACATGGAGGTTTAGACTTGATTTTATTTTTATTTTAACACCAATTTCATAAACTATCCCATGCCTTATCTATAGCTTTTATGAACCCTTAGCCTTAACGTTATAACCCGAATAAAAGCCCTCTTTGATGAATTTATTTTCTTTGTTTTGATACTTGTACAAGCTTATGGTAAAAAGCATTGATCATGACTAGGCAATGAGTGATTTACATATACCCACCAATATATGAGAGTTGAGTGATTTTTCTACATCATTCGTGAGGTGTTCTAGTTATGTTATCTAAAGTATTTTGGTTCATTTTTAAAATTTTTCACATATTATAAGCAAACCGATGATTATCTTTTGGGGTAATTGTTACATTTTTTTAGAACCATGGTGTCAAAGACCATTGAAATCAATTTTTGCAAATGTTAGACCTACTCGAGGGCGAGTAGAGCTTAAGTGTGGGGGAATTTGATAACGCCTAAAATGAACATATTTTTAGTAGCGTTATTGTTAGTTTTGTGCATGATAATCGGCTATATTTACTCATAATTGTTGCAGAAGTGCAAAGATGCGTATTGTGTATGTATATGTAGCCATGTATCGAGAATAACGAAGAAATGAAGTTTTTATGCACATTTTGGAAGATTCTCGAGGAAGGAAGTTGAGCTAGGAAGCTTTTGGATTCAATGATTAAGAAACGCAATGATTTCTAAGTATCTACGGCAAGGAAAGATCAAGTTTTGCCTTGGAAATCATCAGCGAGAGCAAAGAATGAAGCGTATAAGAGAAAAGTCAACAAAAAGTCAAAACAACACAAACCCAGCCGATCAGTCACAACCCGTAACCGGATCCGGCTGGGCAAATGGTCAAGACAAAACCGATTCGGTCGGAGATGAAACCGATCCGGTTTCTCGTACTGCAGTTACACAAAGTCGCATTTATTGTTGCCTTAACTCCCCATAATCATTGGAGTCCAATCATTTCTTGATATTTACTTGTTGAGGACGTTTTTGGACAGTTAGGCAAGCACCTTTGGCTATATAATGAACCTAGTACTAGTATACTAAGTGTGACACAACCAAAATTGTATTAGTTTACATCTAAACTAATACCAACCATTTTATTCAGCCCAAAAGCTTAGTACTTACTGAAAAATGTCCAGGAGCAAGGAGGGAACCATTCTCATCCATTGTTTTGGTAGTTTGGAGTTGCGCGGTGAACCTAGGTGATTGGAGGCGCGTGGTTGCTACAATCCACGAATTCTAATTCTTGTAATCACAAAAGTTTAGGTATTCTATGAACTTTGTTATGGAATTCTATTCTCTTGAATTGTTGGAATTACTTTGTTACTATTTGTGTTTAGTTATTATTATTATTATCATGGAGTAATTTTGGGATATACTTGTGTGTTGGGATGTAGTTAATCGTATTAGTATTCTCAAAATGTGATGCATGTACATATGATCTTGTTTAAATGAGTTTGTTGGAAAAATACTAGTCTTGGTTTGATTTGTTGATAAAACATGTTTTAAGAAAAAGGACCGAAATGATTTCTCTTGTGTTTTATTCCAAAAAGTGAAGTGACAAACTAGTATGGGGATATGGTGATTGACAACCACCATGTTTGCTTATTAAAACAAGACTAGGAATATTTTCATCACGAAGGGTCGAAAGATTCGTAAGAACAACTTTAATAAGAACATGTTGCAAACAAATGGAATTTCTATAGGATAATCATTGGGATAAGGACCGAAAGGATTACCTAAGTGTTTTTGTTCTTAGAATGATTTTTACAAACACATACCATGGTTGAGGAATCATTTGCTTATGATTTGTGCATCATATAAAGAGTATACACCAAACCTTCATGAATACTATTTATGATTGATTATAGACTACACACAAGTATATATATTTCTTATTGAATTTCGCTATAACATAATTATTTGGGGAAAGCCTTGACAAGCTTTCTTGTTGGAATCTTTTTAAACAAATATCTTTCATACACAAAATCCCTTGGGACGATCTTGACTTACCAAACTTTGCTATTGCGGACGAGTATACTTGCTCGTATGTGTTAACAGGTTAGACGGTTAAATCGTGTTTATATATTTTTAAAACTTGCACCAACCGGGCACATCACTAACCCAGATGATGAATTTTGGAATGACTGTGAGGTGGTGGATTGGATGCTGTATCAACCTTGCAGAGTTCATGCTGTGCAAACTGCAAAAGAGAAGTTCTTTATGTTTATTGATAAGGATTATCCATTATCAAAGAATGTTGCCAAAAAGATGCTTGAAGCTAAACTTGCTCCACAAGGGACTAAGCCCACTAATCCTATGATTGATCAACTGTTTTAGAAGATTGAGAAGATAACATATCTACAGGGTTCTTTGGCACTAAAAGCAAAACCTCAAGGAAGACTGAAGAGGATGGCTGATAGATCTAAAGTTGTGGATTACTTATCTGAATCAAAAAATGAAAAGGAAGTTTGAGAAGATTTTGAATTCTGATAAGTGTTTGGATACATCCTCCAAGTAAGAAGTTCTGGGTTTAAAAGAAACTTGATGTTTTTGTTGGTAAATATCAAGTTTAGGGGAGGATTGTTGGGTTTTAGGTTCCACTTAATGGAATTACTCTAAGTATGGAACCACGGCTAAAGCAAAAGAAACCACGGCTAGAAGAAGGAATCCACTGCTGGAATTAAACCACGGCTAGTAGTATTATATAACCACGGCTAATATATTGTAATCACTGCTAGTCTGTTTAGTCGGTTTAATATTTTGTATTAGATAAATATGGAAAAGATATTTATCTTGTAGGTTACGTATTGTATATTGTATATGACTCCTTAGCCTATAAAAGGAGGTCCTAGGTTAGATTAGATATACGTGTGTTTTGATATATCTAAGGTCGATACACTTCAAGGTTGTGAAACCCTAATACTATTCAGAGTATTCATTATTAATATAATTGAGGTGTTTAGTGATTTCTGTTGTTCTTCTTCTTAAGGTTAAGCATTATATTCCGCGTAGTGTTTAACAGGTTATTGTTAAGTCAGTTTCTATTCAGGATCGTTTGCTCAACTGGGATCAACACTCTGTTGATTGATCCAGAACCTTGAGATGTTGAAGCAGAAGAGATTATTCTTAAGTACTCGTCAAATTTACTCATCCACATAAAATATCAGCACCCATTATCTTTTTTTTCTGGGCTGTTACATAATAATAAAATTATAAGATATTACAACCCAATTATTTGTATATTTATGATAACGCTACACGCGTCGTTCGGGGTCAAGGAAACTTCCTTTTCTTCGAGCAAGTTTTATAACACCCTAGGCAGTGAACCTAATCGTTGTAGTGTAGTAATTAGGGTAAGCCACGGGTATTGATATCGTTCTCTAGGGGAATAGGAATGCTAGTAAGGAGTTACTACGCTAAGGTTAAGGTTGAGGAAGATTATTTTTTATCTTTTTATGTTTTATGAAATGGAAAGGTACGAATCTCGGGTATTGGATTTGGGGGGTTGGTATTTCTACCGATTACTCTACTATTATCTAATTATCTAAACTAAGGTTGTGGGAGTCTATGTCTAATTAATGTGTGCTCGTATGATAGTTTAAAGATGTGTTTACTTAGGTTGTACTACTCCTTAATTATCTCCTATTGATGGTTGAGTTGTCACGTCCTTATTCTTAGTTGCGTTGTGTGTCTAAAGTTGTAGGGTATGCGTTTCTCCCTAACTCTTTGAACTTACCAAAGGGTCTCGTCTACAAACCCACTAGGGATGATAAACTCCTACTCTAAGGCACTCTTTGGATGGTTTAGCCTACAACTACTCAGGTAATTATATTCTAAGGTTCACAAAGATGAATCAAGCATTAAGTACACAACGAATGACCTATCGCATTACTAGATCATTAATCAACTAAGATAAGAAACAACCAATCAATATTCAATAATTAAGTTTCATACTTCCTAAGCAAACACACAAATAAATTAGCCGGACATGGAAAACATGCAAGCATACACACAAATAATCAAAGACATAATTGAATTAATGAAGTAAAGACTTATCTTGATGTAAGATAGGGTTTAAAACCCTAAAATACTGTACAAGACACCTTAGGTTCGGTTTTAGGTTTTCTCAGAAAACCTCATTTTTGGATTTTGGCTTGGATTCCACAGAACATG